>CM035846.1:312814127-313414127 GCA_020510985.1 Pholidichthys leucotaenia
GTTTGGATTTGTTCAGATAGAATTTTTTTTCCTCTTCCATTTAGGACCTGTTTCTAAGGACGGATAATTTTTTCACACATAAGGAGTTGTTCAGAACTCCTTTTACAAAGATATAGAATGATGATAATCAAGTCAATGGCGGTAATGCACCTGTAAACTGGTTGCCAACCACCAATCAAATCTAAAAGAAGAAGAAGACTCGGTGCTCCATGGCATCCAAACAGGAGAGTGCTGACTGCTCACCCGGTGAAGTGCCCACTGATCCTCTATCCTGGCTGGACTGTTCTGTCATGATTGAATACCAGAGAGGCTCATATGCAGAGCAAACCACACCGGATTGACACAGGTGGAGAAGTTTGACACAATTTAATGAAAACAAAAAACACAACCATGCTAACTTAATAAACATACAAAAACCTGCACAAGTAAACAACAATGCAAAATAACGCCAACGTAAATACACCAAGAACACCAGTTGCACGCTGGAGCCGCACACAGCCTGAAATAGAGAAAGAAGAGGAAATGATTAATAACAGAAATAACCAAGAAAGATGAATGTGAGAGAGAACAGGAATGTGTACGACACTGACTACGCCTAATAGTGTACGCCTAATAGTGTACTATTACTGCTCTCAAACTACCATCATCGAAGAAAAAAAAAACGCAATAAAACAACTGTCTTTGCTAATTCAAGGTGTTAGTAAATTATTGCTATGCACACCACACTTGCAAAAATAAAAACTGAGGGCTCAAAATCTCAACACTATACTGTTAGGGAGGAGCTCGACACTCGTGATTTTTTTTTCTTTTTTTCATATTTAGTATTGCTTACTACACACAAATGATGTTGTCCTTGAGATAAATGGTTCAGGTGAGCATGCACAGCCCCGGAGACACAGCACTGAGGTGGCAGCAAACCTGAGGAGGAGAAGACACAAGAAGGTAAGACAACAGGAGAACAAGAAATGCCAAATAACATAAACTTGGGTTGTGTTAGGCAGCAATACCCAACGGTCCAGCAGAGAAGCATTCACACATTTGCTCTTTTATGTGCTGGCAAACCAGGAAGCAGCAGGTGTGCCCAATCATACAGGTGCGCTGATGAGCTCCGGAGCCGGGAAACAGACAGAAACAGGAAGGGAGGGGGCGCACGCTCACCTGAACATCGCAGCTTCTGCTTAAGATGATGTCAGTGGTGCAGCTGTATCTATAGTGAAAGGAGACTTACAGAATTGTTTTAACTGGGTTTCTTGCTTTTATAATGGCATTCATTCACACGAGTAGGCTGCCTTTTGCAACAGCGGATCAATTTCTGCCCATTTCTATTTACTATCTGGCTCTCTTGCCAATCTTTCTGATCCAGCGTCACCTTTATTCCATTCAAACACGTAGATCGCCCAAATGTCTCCTGAGCCAGAGGACGGAGCCACTGTTTCGTGCAGGAGGCAGTACAATAGAGACCAGCTGTTAGCACTTAACCGGCCCACGATGCTAACGCAAAAACTCGACATACCGGGAGAGATAAGATGGAAACGGCGTGGTTTTCGAGGTGGGGCAAGACGGCGGGCAAGGAATAGAAGGTACAGACCCACCCTCCCATCCGTTGTTATGGGGAATGTATGATCAATACTAGGAAAAACAGATGAGCTAGCAGCTATCTCCCACTACAAGAGCATATACCAGGAGTGCTGCCTTATGCTAGTCATGGAGACGTGGCTAACAGAACTAGCAGCAGATGCTAACATTGAACTGAAGGGTTTCCACACAATACGGGCAGACCGAACACCAGACAGTGGGAAGGCAAGGGGCGGTGGAGTGATGATGTATGTTAATAACAACTGGTGCAGACCGGGACATATCACGGTTAAACAACAACACTGCAACAAAGACATGGAGTTGCTAGCTGTTAGCATGCGGCCTACATATCTCCTGAGGGAATACTCACACGTGATCTGCATTGTTATTTATGCAAATCCGACGGCGAACGCTGGGACAGCGCGTGACGTCATTCACTCAGTAACTGGCAGGCTGCAGACAGAACACCCAGATGCTCTTCTCCTCATCTCAGGCGACTTCAACCATGTTTCACTGTCTCCCATTCTACCCATGTTCACCCAGTATGTCACATGCCACACTAGAGACAATAAAACACTGGACTTATTCTACGCAAACACTAAGGAGGCATACACCTCATCACCACTCCCCCCACTCGGGAGATCGGATCACAACTTGGTTCATCTCCGGCCGGTGTACAAACCCCTAGTTCACAGACAACCTCCGGTCATGCGCACAGTGAAGTTATGGTCTGGGCAGGCAATGGACGCTCTAAAGGACTGTTTTGAAACCACTGCCTGGGAGCAGCTCTGCGATCCACATGGTGAGGACATCGATGGCCTCACTCACACCATCACGGACTACATCAGCTTCTGTGTGGACAACACCATACCCGCCAAGACCATACGGTGTTGCTCGAACAACAAACCCTGGATCAACCCTGAGATAAAACACTTCTGAGAGAGAAGAAGAGGATATTCAGGTCGGGAACAGGGAGATGCTGAAGTCTGTACAGAGGGAGCTGAGGAGGAAGATCAGAGAAGGCAAGGACAGCTACAGGAAGAAGATGGAGGACAAGCTGCAACAGAGCGACATCGGTGGGGTCTGGAGAAACCTTAAAACCATCTCTGGGCTCCAGAATACCTCCCCCCAGGCCACGGGGGGCAGGGAGTGGGCAAACAATCTGAACCTGTTTTTTAATAGGTTTGACCAACTGCCCTCCCCCCCGACTGCACAACAACCACTGCTGCCTCTGAAGACATCGAGTCCTGCTGCCCACACCCCACTCCACCATCATCCCCCCACTCCCAACACACAGCCCCCCAACATGACCCTCACTAAGACCCAGGTGAGGACGGAGCTGAGGAAGATCAAGGCGAGGAAGGCGTCGGGACCGGATGGCATCAACACAAAGCTCCTCAAGTCCTGTGCAGACCAGCTGTGTGGGATTGTGGAGCACATCTTCAACCTGAGCCTGAAGCTGGGGAGGGTACCACAGTTGTGGAAAACATTTTGTGTGGTACCTGTACCAAAGACTTCCCACTCCAAAGATCTGAACAGCTACAGACCAGTGGCCCTGACGTCCCACATGATGAAGACCCTGGAGAGACTGCTCCTTGCTCACCTCCGCCCCCTGGTGGGACCAGCGATGGATCCACTCCAGTTCGCCTACCAGCATGGCATTGGGGCGGAGGATGCAGTGATCTTCCTCCTTCACCGTTCTCTGTCCCACCCGGAGAAGCCCGGGAATGCGATGAGAATCATGTTCTTTGACTTCTCCAGTGCTTTCAACACCATCCAACCGATGATCCTGAAGGACAAGCTGCTGTGTGCATGGGTGGACCAGCACCTGTCATCATGGATCCTGGACTACCTCACTAACTGGCCACAGTTTGTGAGAACCCAGGACTGTGTGTCTGACATGTTCATCGGTAGCACGGGGGCCCCCCAGGGAACAGTTTTGGCTCCCTTCCTGTTCACCCTTTATACTGCGGACTTCTCACACAACACAACATACTGCCATCTACAGAAGTTCTCTGACGACTCTGCGATCATTGGCCTCATCTCCAACAGAGATGAAGCTGAGTACAGAGGACTTATCCAGGACTTCGTGGACTGGTGCCATCGGAACTGCCTCCAGATCAACGCGAGGAAAACTAAGGAGCTGGTGGTGGACTGCCGCAGGCAAGGACAACCCCTCTCAGCACCAGTAAACATACAGGGAACAGACATCGAGATGGTGACATCCTACAAGTACCTGGGTGTTCATCTGAACAATAAACTAGACTGGTCACACAATACTGACGCACTCTACAAGACGGGACAGCGCAGGCTGCTCCTACTGAGGAGACTCAGGTCATTTGGTGTACAAGGGGCGCTGCTGAAGACATTCTACGACACGGTGGTGGCATCAGCCATCACTTTTGGAGTGGTCTGCTGGGGCAGTGGCGTTACAGCAGCCGATAGGAAGAGACTGAACAAACTGATCAAGAAAGCTAGCTCTGTCCTGGGGCAACGCCTTGACCCAGTGGAGGAGAAGGATGAGAGAAGGAGAGAGAAGAATGGTGGCTAAACTGTCATCTCTGCTGGACTCCAAGTCCCACCCTATGCAGGACACACTGAACGCACTGAGGAGCTCATTTAGCAGCAGACTACATCATCCTAGGTGTGCAACCGAGAGGTTTGGCAGGTTCTTCCTACCTACGGCTGTCAGACTGTATAACCTAGGCAGGGCTGCTTGCAGAGATAGCAAAAAAACGTGACAACCTAATAGTATTGAATGCAAAATGACACAATAGACTTACACAATGGTCCCCTCCAGTATACAGCTAGGAAAATACCGGTCGCTACGGAGGACGACAATATGTATGGGTACATAATCATACCATGTAGGATGACTAAGTAGACGGTTATGCTGTTCATTCCATCTAGCTACAATGCTCCGCACTGTGTGTTTATATATTTATATATTTATTCCATCTAGCTACAATGCTCCGCACTGTGTGTTTGTATATTTATATATTTATATGTACATATGTATACTCGCTGCTCTTGTTTTTCTCTTGCCTTCTGATTGTTGCTCTGAGTGTTGCTATCCCTGTGCTGTTGCAATCCTGGAATTTCCCCATTGTGGGACTAATAATGGCTTATCTTATCTTATCTTATCTTATTCTCAGTACATAAAATCACCTGTCTGTAATGCAGATGTCACTGCATTAAAACCTGACATCATTCTGAAAAGGATATTACCAGCTGGGCTCAGGAACACTTCAGAAAACTGCTGTTATTTAACACAGTTTGTTGCTACCTCTACAAGTACAAGTTAAAACTCTTCCATGCAAAGCCAAAGCCATATATCAGCAACACCCAGAAACAGCGCTGGTGGCTCTGGGCCTGAGCTCATCTGAGATGGACTGATGCAAAGTGGAAAAGTGAGCTGTGGTCTGACGAGTCCACATTTCAAACTGTTTTTGGAAATTTTAGACAGTGTGTCCTCCAGGAAAAGGACCATCCAGATAGCTATCAGAGCAAAGTTCAAAAGCCCGCATTTGTGATAGTATGGAGGTGAGTTAGTGCCCATGTCATGGGTAACTTGCACATCTGTGAAGGCACCATTAATGCTGAAGCAACATATGCTGCCTTCTTATTTCAACAAGATAATGCTAAGCCACGTTCATCACGTTACAACAGCATGGTTTCACAGTAAAGAGTGCAGGTACTAGACTGGCCTGCCTGCAGTCCAGACCTGTCTCCCACTGAAAATGTGTAGAGCATTATGAATCACAAAATATGACAACAGAGACCCCGGACTGTTGAGCAACTGAAGTCATACATCAAGCAAGAATGGGAAAGAATTCCACCTATAGAGATTCAACAATTAGTGTCCTCAGTTCCTAAACGCTCATTGAGTGTTGTTAAATGGAAAGGTGATGTAAGAAAGTGATAAGCATGGCCCCGTCCCAGCTTTTTTGGAACGTGTTGCTGGCATCAAATTCAAAATGAGAGAATATTTGCAAAAAAACAATAAAGTTTATCAGTTTGAACTTTAATTATCTTGTCTTTGCAATGTATTCAATAGAATAATGTTTGATAAGGAGTTGCAAATCACGGTATTCTGTTTTTATATCAGTGTAATTAGGGGTTTGTTGTGTAACTGTGGTATCATAGTGATGATATTAAGAGGTGGATTAGGTCAGGTCGGACACTGCTGATGACATGGGTGTCAAACACAGCCTGCCACTGGATGACACTGTGCTTCCCACTTTAAATCTCCCAGAAATAACATGAACAGAAATATCTGTTGGAGGTCAGACAGTTTGTTCTAACGTGGAAGTACACAGCATGGACTGGTCATTATTGGCATTTTAGAAACATACACACACTTGGATTAATCAATTTGACACTTAATACCCCCCATGCCTTCTCCTCCTCCCTACTCCTCCTGAGGACACCCATAAAGTTGACATGCACAGACCCACAAACACTCACACTTTGACCCCAAACTAGTATTGCGCAAACTACTAATGATGCTGGACTCTGTGTGTGTGTGTGTGTGTGTGGGGGGGGGGGGTCTGGGTTAGGTGCCAGAGCAACCTGGAAATCTATCTAAGAGGCGCCTGCAGAAAGAGGCAGGAAATTGAACCATTTGACAGAAGAACCCCCTGAAGGCCGGTTCAGAGTCATTAGAGCCATTTACTTCATCAACTTGCCCCACCCAGAACCACCAGCTGTGCTCCCATGGTTTCTGTGACATGCTCTCATCATACTGGATTTTTTTTTTTTGGCTGAGCTGGAAATCCAAATTCCCCAAAATACAGTGAGGAAAATAAGTATTGAACATGTCAACATTTTTCTCATTAAACATGTTTCTGATGGAGCCATTGACCTGAGATTTTCACCAGATATCAGTAACAACCCAAGTAAGCCATACATACAAAGAAATCAAGGCAACTGTGTTCACAAAATAAGTTATATTTAATAAAAGGGAATGACACAGGGAATAAGTATTGAACACACTTGGTGAAATTCATTTAATATTTAGTAGAAAAGATTTTGTTGGTAATAACAGCTTCCAGACATCTCCTGTATGGAGAAACTAGGTACATGCATTGCTCAAGAGTGATTTTAGCCCAGTCTTCCACACAAACTGTCTTCAAATCTTGAAGGTTCCGTGGGTGTCTTTTATGAACTCTGATCTCGCAGGACCTGACCTGGAGCAAGAATCCCTCAGGGATCAGGAAGCGGGCCCAACAGAGACTGCACTTCTTGAGGAAGCTCAAACAGGCCTCTCCCCCCATCTGCACCCTCAGGACCTTCTACAGAGGTGTGTTGGAGAGTGTTCTGACGTACTGCATTGCAACATGGTACTCCAGTTGCAGTATGTCAGACAAAAAAGCCCTGCAGAGGATAGTTAAGGGAGCTGAGAGGGTAATTGGAGTTTCCCTCCCCTCTGTCCAAGAACTTTTTCAGAGCCGTTGTAGGAGCAGGGCACTGAACTACTCTCACCCTCTGCATAAACACTTTGAACTTCTACCATCTGGCAAACGATTCCGAAGCATCAGAGGCAGAACCACCAGACTGATTAACAGCTTCCTTCCACAAGCTGTTAGGATACTGAACAGTTGAGCTGGAATCTTTCATACACACTACTGCACCTTATGGACGTTATGTATATTTATGTATATTATAGTTCTAGTTAGTTTCAAGTAGCCACTTTGACTCACTCAGCCACTTTATTTGGTATTTTATACATAGGTAGTTATTATCATTTTAAACTGCAACTGTAATAAGTTAATATTACTGTAATAACGAAATGTGTCTTAGGGATGTGTGAATGGTTGTGTTGGGGTGGGGGGTGAGTGAGGGTGTTTTAAATTATGTTCTTTTTACATATATGGATGACTAGAGAAACGTCATTTCATTTTGCCTGCACTACAGTTGTATGCACAGCAACATGACAATAAAGGTTGATTTGATTTGGTTTGATTTGATCTTCAGTTTGTTCCATAGATTTTCAATTGGATTCAGGTCAGGTGACTGACTGGGCCATTCTAGCAGCTTTATTTTCCTCATCTGGAGCCAGTTGAGAGTTTCCTTGCCTGTGTGTTTGGGATCATTGTCTTGCTGAAATGTCCACCCTCGTTTCAACTTCAGCATCTTGGCAAATGGCAACAGCTTCTTATCTAGGATGTCTCTGTACATTTGTCCAATCATCTTCCCTTCAATTATATGAAGTCTGCCTGTACCATGTGCTGAAAAACACCCCCACACTATGATGCTCCCACCTCCAAACTTCATTGTTGTTATGGTGTTTTTGGGCTGATGGGCAATGCCATTTCTCCTCCAAACATGCTGTGTGTTGTGGCTTTGTCAGGGATGACTGGAAGGTCATTCCTACCTTGAATTTATTTCTGTTCTGTGTTTTTTGCTATTTGTATGTTAGTTCAGGTCTTGTGATTATTATTATTTGTATTGTTATTGTTTTTATGTGTACTGTATGATCTAGGGTTAATCTGTGTTTATATTATGTTTATCATGCTCCTGTTTGTCATTTTGTTGATCATATTCAAATTATAGCTTGGGTTTGTATTATGTTTATTGTATTTTTTTTTCTTTTTTCCTGTCACATTTTGTCTTAGCTTTGTTTTTGAATTGTAATCACTCTTGTCTTGTTTTCTCTTTTTTCTCTTTTGAATTCTTGGATGGAATATGGGTGGGCAATATAAGCTGCGGCTTCAGCATTCACCCATTTCGGATAACTTACGTTGAATTGTATAATCAGAGTAGTTATTGTCTAATTTGACCTTGTTGGATTTTCTTTCCCCCTTTGTTATATTATTCAGTTTCTTTTAACCTGTACTATCCGAAAATAAAGATTCATTCATTCATTCATTCATGTTTATTTCCTCTAGTCCTGCTCCTTTCATGCTCTGTGTTTTCCTTGATGTGTCACAGCTGTTTTGTGTTTCTGCAATTGCTGCACTTGTTATTTAAGGGATGCTTCCCCTGAGTGGGGTGCGGCTTCATCATTATGATCTTGGTTCCTCACGGCTCAGTTCTGCTTTGGCAGCCTTGTAAGTTTTCCATGTTTGGGTTTTTGTTACCATGCCAAGTTTTGTCTAAGTTATTCTGCTCTGAGTGACTTTGAGTTTAGTTTAATAAATGTCAACTGCCACTACGCATTGGAGTCCTATTTTTTGTCCTGAAGGGTGCAACATGACAGAATGAAGCCGCCAGTCATGGATTCCCCAAGTGAGCCTGGCAGAAGAAGGAGGTAGAACCTCCTCAGGATGAGGCAGTCACCCCTGCAGCAGAGAATCAGGAGCTCAGGCAAGTACTTTTCTTTACTTTCATAGTATCCATATTAGTTAAGTTTTGCCTAGCTCCTGGTGTTAGTGGTGACTCTTCGTCCTGCTCTTCCACTTCGTCCGAGGTGACCTGGTCAAGAATGGGGTCGCAGGAGGACTATGTTCCAGTTGATGTTCCTGAGATCAGGAGACCCGTCACCGATGATTCTTCCTCCCCGTCTAAGGTGGCTGGTTTGGGGATAGATCCCCAGATGGCAAGTCTTGAGGACCTTCAGCCCTTATCGTCTGGTTTCACTGATGGTCGGCTCGCCTCTGGTGTTCTGGAGGCCAAGGACTTCCTGCCATGTGTTCCTGTGGCCAGACTTCCTCCATGTGTCCCTGAGGACTATGTTCCCAAGTTTTCACCTCCTGAGGTCTGTGTTCCCAAGTTTTCACCTCCTGATGTCTGTGTTCCCATGTGTTCACCTCCTGAGGACTATGTTCCCAAGTTTCTACCTCCTGAGGTCTATGTTCCCAAGTTTCTACCTCCTGAGGTCTATGTTCCTAAGTTGTACCCTCCAGGGGGTAGTGGTTCCATGTTGTTCCCTCTAGAGGGCAGTGTAACAAAGTTGCCACCCTCAGAGGGTAAAATGTCCATGTTCTCACCACCAGAGGGTAAAATGTCTATGTGGTCTCTTCTAGAGGGTAAAATGTCCTTGTGGTCTCCTCTAGTGGGAGAGATGTCCATGTTATCACCTCTGGAGGGTAAAATGTCTGTGTTTTCACCTCCAGAGGTCAAAGTAGCCATGTTGTTTTCTCCTGAAGTTGAGATGACCGTGTTGTCTTCAGAGGGTGAAGTGTTCTTGTTGTCACCCCCAGAGGACAAAATAGCCATGTTGTCTCCTCCAGAGGTCAAAGCAGCCATGTTGTCATCTTCCAGGGTTGAGATGTCCGTATTGTCCTCTCCCGAGGTAGAGATGTCCATTATTTTCACCTTCAGGGGGTAAAATGTCCATGTTGTCACCGTCAGGGGGTAAAATGTCCATGCTGTCACTCCCAGAGTGTAAAGTGTCCATGATTTCATTTTCTGAGTTTTTGAGCTCCTTGTTGTCATCTCTTAAGTTTAATGTTTCCATGTTATTCCATGAGCTTGGAGATCCTGTGCTATTTTTTGAACTAAACTATGTATTGAAATCATTGTTATCCCCGGTTCGGGAAGATCCTATGTTGTTTTCAGTGGTAAGGACTCATGGGTTTTCTTCTGTTGGGTGGGCCAGGGACTCTGGTAGACCACCTGACCTGCTTTGTTTTTTGGTCTGGTGGCTCTGGGATTTTGGCAGACCACCCAACCCGCCTTGTTTTTTGGTCTGGTGGCCCTGGGATCTGGGCAGACCACCCGACCTGCCTTGTTCTTTGGTCTGTTGGCCCTGGGACTTGGGCAGACCACCCGACTAGTTCTTGTTTTGGCTCTGTGAGGGAAGAAGGGTTTTGTTTTGGCCCGCCTGGCCTTGGTCCCCACCACCCACCCTGGGAGAGTGTTTTTCTGTTTTGTGAGGATATAACGTTGTGGGGTGTCTGGAAGCCACTCCTTAAGGGGGGAAGGGGGGCATGTCAGGTATGACCAGAGGATCATTCCTACCTTGAATTTATTTCTGTTCTGTGTTCTCTGCTATTTGTATGTTAGTTCAGGTCTTGTGATTATTATTATTTGTATTGTTATTGTTTTTATGAGTACTGTATGATCTAGGTTTAATCTGTGTTTATATTTTGTTCATCATGCTCCTGTTTGTTATTTTATTTTTCATATTCATATTGTAGCTTAGGTTTGTATTGTGTTTATTTCCTCTAGTCCTGCTCCTTTCATGTTGTGTATTCTCCTTGATTTGTCATAGCTGTTTTGTGTTTCTGCAATCACTGCACATGTTATTTAAAGGATGCTGCCCCTCAGTGCGGCGCGGCTTCATTATGATGATCTCGGTTCCTCACAGGTCAGTTCTGCTTTGGCAGCCTTGTAAGTTTTCCATGTTTGAGTTTTTGTTGCTGCCAAGTTTTGTCTCTGTTTTTCTGCTCTGAGTGACTTTGAGTTTAGTTTAATAAATGTGACCCATGCTGACAAAATGAGTCGGAATGTGCACAACGTCATTACGAGCTACAGGCAGAAGAAGTTATAAATCGTGACTCTTTCTTTGTTTGCTAGCGGCAAGTCCCAGGAAAGCCCTCGTGAGTGTCTGGTATCATTGTAAAGCTTAGAAATCATACTTTCTAAAAATACATATGTTTCGGCGTAAGACATAACTCCCGACCGATTGAAGGCGAGTTTTATACCTCGCCAAAATATAAGCAAATCAGCTTTTTCTTGGTCCATTTTTGCACGCTTCCTACAAATTAAATATCAGTTTGAAGGTCTTTCAATACAGAATATGGAAAAAAAAGTAACCTCAGCTTTGATAATTTCCTCAAAATTTTGTCAGCACGGGTCACAAATGTCAACTGCTCGCTATGCATTCTCTGTCCCGAAGGGCGCAACATGACAGGCATCCAAAAAGTTCAATTTTGTTCTCATCTGACCAGAGTAGTATATTCTCCCATATTTTACTGGCTTGCTCAAATGTTGTGCAGCAAATTTTAAATGAGCTTCAACATGCTTTTTTTTTCAGCAATGGAGTCTTGTGAGGTGAACAGTCATAGAGCCCATGTCGGTTGAGTGCATTACTTACCATTTTCTTTGAAATAGCAGTACCTGCTAACTCCAGGTCTTTCTGGAGCTCTCCACGAGCGGTCTTTGGCTCTTGGATAACTCTTGATAATTCTTTTGACTCCTGTATCAGACATCTTGTGAGGAGCTCCTGGTCATGGCCGGTTTATGGTAAAATGATGTTCTTTCCACTTCCGAATGATGGCTCCAACAGTGCTCACTGGAACATTCAGCAGTTTAGAAATGCATCTGTAACCAATGCCATCATTATGTTTTGCAACAATAAGGTTGTGAAGGTCCAGAGAGAGTGCTTTGCTTCTACCCATCATGAGTTCTTTGTGGTATGACAATCTGATATTCACAGACCAGACCTTTTTGGGGCAGATTTACAAAGGCTGCTCAAATTAGTGAGTGCGCAGATTAGACGGAGCGCCTAAGGGAGTGGTCAATTTTTGCCAGTGATCTACTAACAACAAGCAAAATTATAAACACAAAATTATAAACACAGACGCAGTCACTTCATTTCAATAATGACCACCCATCCACCAAGAGCACCGCAAAATTGTGCAAAGGCACACTTGAGGAAGTGGGTCATCACAACAGGCACAGCCAGTTCAGAGGAACAGAATATAGGAGTTTTTTTTAAAGCTGTTTTAAGCTTTTGTTTAAGCGTAAAACCCAGTAAAATAGTACATAAATGTCATGAGTCTGAGCTCTTATGTTCCCACTGAGCTCAGACCCAATTTATTTCCGAGTTTCGTATATCTGTTGTTATTATATTGTCAGTTTTCTGTATATATTTTGGTTTTTTGACACTTATGTGCCCTCCTCTCTCAGACACTCCCACTTGCTGTTCACAGTCTGTTTCCCAGCTGTGAACAGTTGGGTAATTAGGTCACCTGCCTGCTCAGCCCACACCTGCTGCTCATCTGTCTGCCCAGTATTTAAGCACTGCCAATTCATTGTTTCACTGCAGCGGTATTGGATTGCATTACTTGATGTAACTGGACTTCATTCTCTGTAAGTTTTTTCTCCTTATCTCCTCCAGAGCAATTGCTGCTCTGGAGTGCCTTCCCTGTATATAACCTTGTTTGCATTTTTGTCTTGTCTGCACAATTTTTGGAAGTTTTGTTCTTTTTGTCAGTAAATGTCACAAATACAGTTCAGCGCGTGGGTCTGTCTTTCATTCATGACAGAATATTGCCACCATAATCAGACCCAGCTTTTTCTTTTTCACTCACCTGCTCATCGGAGCAATTATAGATTCAGCAGATGGACGGGGCTACCCAATGCATCTGGGGTGGGAGTGTTGCCGAGCTCTCATGGAGATTGATGGGCTAATCTCCGCAGCACGCACATTTTCCACCCTGAAGGATGCATTGTGGTATCTGGAGCTTGCAGAGGCAGCTGCTCGTAGGTGCCCTCAGCTGTTGGAGCACACTGAGGGAAAGGAGAGGATCTGTCTGGTGGCAACGCTGCAGGACTATAACAGTGGGATGGTGAAAAAAAAGTGCACAAAAAAGTGCTCCGGAGAAGCCTGGGCACACATCGAAGGGGAGGCGCTCCTGGGCCGCTTTCATCTCCACGCCGCACCAGCCTCTGGTGCCCGTTCCTGCTCCATTAACTCCACAACGACAACGTCATCCTGGTCCGGACCGCCGGAGGAATCCTCCTGCCTCTTCAGCAGCCAGTTCCCCAACATCAAGCCCGACAATTCCCGCAGCAGATCCTCTCTTTTCTTCTCCGTCACTGGCTGTCCTGTCAGCCTCATCTCCCTTTATTGCTGCTGCGATTCCCGTCCCCTTGATGTGTTCTCCTGCTGCCGAGAGGTTATTCATTGGTTCCCCAGCTACGTCCATCTCTGTGGCTACAGGGCCCCTCCACAGTTCTCAGTCCTCGGGGGGGGGGGGGGGCACATTCACCATGGCCATGGAAAAGGATGACACTCCATTTGCTGCAGTTGATAACATCAGACACCGGGAAAACAGGCAAGTTGCATTTCATTCTATTTCAATTTTTGATAATATGCCTTGCCTGATTCACGGTAGGGAGGCTCAGGAAACACAGTTCCCTGAGCTCTTCCCACCTGCTGCAGTAAATAATTCCTCAACTACCCTCTCCGTGTCTCCTCCATCTGTCCCTGAGTGTCCACTGGTCCCTGAACTGAGCCAGTGGAGGAGATGGTGGCCCTGGAGGACCTGATTCCAGTGCCAGCACGGAGCCGACTCCCAGCTGCCACGCCGGGCGAGCCACCAACGTGGGCCCCTTCGTCTGGGGAGGCAAGAACTGCAACCATCATGCCTGCTGTGGAGGTCACCGCAGCAGAGTTCAAGGCAGAGCTGGACCTCCAATGGACCGGGCCCGAGACATCGTCGTCGTCTGGATCGATGGAGTCCTGGACAGCGGTGGAGCTCAAGCTCAGGCAAATGTTTGCTCTTGTTTTTCTCTTATCTGATCTGGACAGATCTTGCCTGGCTCTTGGTGAGGAGAGTCGGGTGCAGCCACCAGCTGCACCTGAGCTCACCTTGCCGTGCTCCTCCACTGCCGGTGACCCTGACCCTGTTCCATTGTCTGTTATTCCTGAGCCTTCTTCCAGGGTCGCCGGGGAAGAACCATCTATCCCAGATGTCTCCGCCCATCCAGACTCGCCACCTGAGGTCATCGTGGGTTCAGCTCCCCCTGCTGAGGTTGTTGCGCTTGCAGCTTCAGCTCTGCCCAAGGCCGTGGTTTGGGTCCCTCCTCAGTCCGAGTCTCTGTGGGTGCTGCATCCCTGTCAGGACCCTCGCGGCTGCTGCACCCCAGCATAAATCCAACATGGGTGCTGCATTCCAGCTTGGGCCCACCATGGGCACTGCACCCCAGCCCAGGGCCCACCAAGGGTGCAGCTTTGGCCCAGCCCAGGCACACTGAGGGTGCAGCGTTAGCCCTGTCCGGGTCCATTGAGGGTGCAGCGTTGAGCCAGACCGGGCCCACCGCAGGTGCGGCAGAGCTCCAGCCCGGAGCCACTGCGGGTGCGGCAGAGCTCCAGCCCAGAGCCACCATGGGTGTGGCAGAGCTCCAGCCCAGAGCCACCACAGGTACTGCAGAGCTCCAGCCTGGAGCCACCGCAGGTGCTGCAATGCTCCGGGCCGGAGCCACCACGGGTGCTACTGTCTCTCAGCCCAGGACCACTGAGGGTGTTGAGGCTTCCTTTCCTCTGCTTGACACCGTCAGGGTTTCCCCGCCACTGCTAGATGCCGCCGTGGGTCCTCCTCTGCCACCAAACACTGTTGTGGTTTCTCCCCGTTGGCCCTTCATCACCTCACTGGGTCTCCCTGTGGGGGAACCACCTCCTGGGTCACCCCTCCAGTCTTGGTGGCTAAAGAACTCAGGCCGGCCACCCAACAGACTGAACCACTGGGTTGGGTGGCCCATATTCCCCGGCAGGCCACCTGACTCATTCCGCATTGCCGTCTACCTGGCCTGGGACTTCAGCCGGCCTCCCGAACAGCTGAGTTCTTTGGCCTAGGGGGCCCAGGGGCCTGGTGTAGCATGGGTGTGGGTCCTGAGCAGGCTCCTTGTTTTTTCCTTCCTAACCTGTTTCCTCCACCTCCCACCCGGGGTGATTTTTTGCTGTAGCCCTTTTCTTGGGGAGGGGGGGTGGTTCCTTTTTGGTGTTGCCTGGGGGTGTCTGGATCCACCCCATGGGGGAGGGGCTCTGTCATGAGTCTGAGCTCTTATGTTCCCTCTGAGCTCAGACTCAATTCATTTCTGAGTTTCGTATGTCTGTTATTATTATGTTGTCAGTTTTCTGTATATACAGTATTTTGGTTTTTTGACACTTATGTGCCCTCCCCTCTCAGACACTCCCACTTGCTGCTCACAGTCTGTTTTCCAGCTGTGAACAGTTGTGTAATTAGGTCACACCTGCTGCTCATCTGTCTGCCTGGTATTTAAGCACTGCCAATTCATTGTTTCACTGTGGCAGTACTGGATTGGATTGCTTGATGTAACTGGACTTCATTCTCTGTAAGTTTTTTCTCTCTATCTCCTCCAGAGGAATTCCTGCTCTGGAGTGCCTTCCCTGTATATAACCTTGTTTGCATTTTTGTCTTGTCTGCACAATTTTTGGAACTTTTGTTCTTTTTGTCAATAAATGTTACAACTACTGTTCAGCACGTGTGTCTGTCTTTCGGCCCCGTAGGGGCATTCATGACAATAAAATAGTTTTTGTTTGTCATATTTCAGAGTTTTGATTTTCATTTCACATGGCAGACTCCTTTGTTTAATATGTATAAATTAAGTATTTGCATCTAATTTAAAAAAGGACTACTCAGGAATAAAGTGATTATTTGACTAACATGTTTTTTTTATTAACACAAGAAGTGTCAAGATGGTCTGATGGAGACTCTGTGGTTTTATTATGTGAATTACTTTGTTTTAAGAAAATCTACAGGTCTCCCAGTCCATGACTTTTTATAAATCTGTGTGTTTTATATTTTCTGAAGTCTGGAGCATAATAAAATTAAACACATACAATTTCACTTATTCCTCAGACAGCCACAGCAGAGACTGCTGTCACTGAGTTACTACGATGGTGCAATGTTGGGGGACGTTTCTATAGATCTGTGCTCTTTTTGTCCACTCCAGGTTGGAAGGGCTTTCCTATTTTATGGATACAAATTCATCATTTCGGAAAGCTTTTTAATGTCTGGGTGTATCATTGTATGTACTATCTCTTAATGTTTGCTTTTATTCGTGTTCTTAATCCTATTTGTGTAGCACTTTGAGATTTCCCCCCATTATTATTATTATTATTATTATTATTATTATCAGTAGTAGTAGTAGTAGTAGGCTATATATAAACAAATGAAATTTAAAAAATCTTCTGCTGGCTGATGTCCAGTTCAGCACAACACCAATCTCTGTGAGATCATTTCTGTTCATATAATCTGTTCAGTCATGCCAAATAAAGCTATGTGCAGAGAGAAGCTTCTGTCTCTTCAGCCACTTGTCCTCGGTTCTCGCCGGTGTCTCGGCACCAACAATCGCTGTCATGTCAGGTGCAGATGAATTAAAACACATTTTTTGGGGCATTAAATCCTGGCACATTTAGCAGGAGACTGACAGCTTCAAACCTTAGTAAATCACCTTGCACCAGTCATTTTAACCCTCCTCCCTCAAATTTGTGCTTTGACATGACAACTCCTACAAAATCAATATGCAATGAGGCCAGGCACAAAATTAACTCAGTCCACACCTGTCCACCACTAATTTTGCCCCGCACCCTTCAGTAAATCTCAACAGTAGTTTTTTTAAAACCAAAACTGGGTTTTGCTATGGCGCAGCACGTTAGTAAATCTGCCCCTAAAAGGCAGTCAGGGCTTAACCAGCTGAAATTAATTTGCACTGATGGGGGATGGGACGGCTTCTGAAATTCTGATGGATTTCAGCTGGTTTCTTGGCTTTCTATGCCTTTTTGCAACTCTTTTTCTTCATGTGTTCTATACTTATTCCCTGCAGTTGTAATAAAGCAGATTTAATGCAGTATCAGTGATTCTTTTTCAGTCATTTCCAGGGGCAACATTACCATGGCCTGTTTTCAACAGAGTCACAAACTGATTATAGTGATGATAACCTAAGCACTTCTCAGTATCCTGTACTCAGTAGGTGATTTGCTAATTTTTAACAAGGGGGATGGTACAAATGTTTTAGCATGAGCTCATCATCATCATCATCATCATCATAGCAGTCTGTCGGGGCGAGGTACAAATGTATAAATGCAAATTAAGTGATAAGGTAATTTGCAAGAATAAAGGTGAAAAAATATGACAAAAATACTATTACAATTGTAATGTAAATTACAATTTTAAAAAGTTACAAATTTATGAGAAAAAAGTAACAAATCCATGACAAAAACAAAACAGTTCATGAATGCAGGGGAAAATGTGTAGTTCCAAGAAAAAAAAAAATCCTGATAAATTTCCTATTTTCTTGGCAATTTGTAAGCATTTTTTTTCTTGTAAACTTGTAACATTTTTCCAAATTCATAGCTTTTTTCTGTTAAATTTCCAACTTTTCCCTGGCAAATTTGTGATTTTTCTGATAAATTTAATAATTATTTCTTTTAAAGTTGCCACTTTCTTGTGATAAATTTGGCACCTCTTTACCTCACAATTTTACCAAGATGTACTAATAAATTTTCTCTACAAAATTTGCAACTTATTTCTCATAAATTTTCAACATTTTTCTCATCTTATGCTCACCAGTTTGTGACTCTTAGAAATTTTAGTTTGAGGGAAATCATACAAACTCCACACACCTTCTGAAAGTATAATTTTGTTTCAAAAGCTGCTCGAGTGCGCGTTCGTAACTGTAACTTGTTACTGAACGAGCCTTGCACTCTTTATGGGGATGGGGGGGGGGTGGCAGCTTAACAAGGGGGCTGATTTGGGGTCATTTTGATAGCATGGGGGATGGCAACCCCCCTTGTCCCCCTCAGATCACTACTGCCTGCGTTTCATAACTGACATCCCCACTGCTCTCCAAATTGGCTGGAAAATTGTTTGCTTGCAGTAATATTTTCTCTCCACGAGGGGGAGATGTTTGATAGTAAACGTCCCGTCCATTTTTTTAAAGCATTTTCATCAAAAAATATTTCTTTTACTTCTTTTTTCCTGCTGCACAAAACTTTAAAGCTGATCACCTAAAGGACACTTCTAGTTCACTGTGTTTTTTTCATTTTCACATTTGTTGCAAACCTATAAGGCGCAAAACTAATGATGATGCAGACGAGTTTTGATATTATCTTCACTAGGAGGTATGCTTTCATCCGTATTGGTTGGTTTGTCTGTCAGCAGGATTACACATAAAGTACTGGACAGATTTGGATGGAATTTTCACCAGAGGTGGTCCTTGGCCTACAGAGGAACCCATTACATTTGGTCCAAGAATGCATACCTCCGCCAAGGCTCGTATCTTCTCACAGTATGTTAGCAAGAATCCTCCAAAACTAGTGGACAGAGTTCCATGCCATTTTCACCACAGGTGGCTCCAGGCCTACACACGAACCCATTACCTGTTGGAGGCGATCCATGAGAGACAGAAGGAGCTCTGGCGGAGGTATGCGCTCTCTGAGTGTTTTTCTAGTTTAAAAAAATCCTATAGCCAGAAATGCATATGGTGGGCAGATTTTATTCCAGTTTGTGAGTTTATTGGCTTTTTTTTTTCAACAAATAAAGAAGAACAGTTACTGTATATCTACATCAGATATTATCCAAACATGGAAATGCCAATAAAGTGATAAGAGAAAACAACAGAGAGCTGAAATAACAGATAAAAAAGTGGTGATCTCATCTGTTTCATCTGCTCCTTCGGTCCTCTTCACCTCCTTTCATCTTGGTCAGCTCCCCCAGGGAGAACACTGGCCCTCTGTACGTGTGTGTCCATGTATGTGTGTGTGGGTTCATGTGTAGTAGAAAGGGGGGGGGGGGGTTGGGGTTTTGCTAGAGGATCCCCAGATCTTGAAAGGGGTAGATGACAACGCAAGATAATGGTGGACAGGGCCAGCGAAGGTGCGGGTGACTCGTTTACCCTGTGATATTCTACCTGCTCACCTCTGCCCCCCACAACCTCCACAACACACACGCCAGTTTCTTTCTGCAACCTCTGTCATGCACCATGTGAAACAGTGGACATGTGTGCACCCTCACTCATGGGTCGCCCCTGTTTTAAGGAGCTGCTGTCCACTTTGTGGCCAAATATGTTTCCCAACAGTACCACTAAGTAGCAGTACATGTGCATGGTTGGAGCTCCGCTGAAGGTGGAGAGGGCAGCACAAATAAAGGCTGGAGCGCAGAGGTTCTTACGGTTATAAATGGTGTTCACTTCTCATAGCGGTAACTGATGCGGAAGAGCTAAACTGTCATGCTCCAAATCAGTCAGGTCTCTGAGAAAAAAAAGGTGCACCACCACCCTTGAAACCCCACAGATGGACTTCAGTATGCAGCTACTGAGCACCTCTGAAAAGGAACTTACTCTGAACATCTGCAAAACGTTCAGTTCACAGTCAAACTATTATAGGTGTGGGGAAAGCTGCATGTTAAGTAAATCCAAACGTATTTATTGTGGAACAATATTTTTTTCTGTCCCTGGAGCTAATTACATTTACTGTATCTCTTATCTTAGATAAGTGGTAAGGATCTGTAATTATAGAGCACTTTTTTTTTTTATAATTTCAAAGGCCAGTCAAAGCACTAGTAATTACATTAGCCCTGTCTTGTTTGGGCTTATCGTGGTATCTAGGGCCTTTTCAGAATCACAAATTAATGTAACATACATACATGTCTTTGAATTGTGGGAGGAAATCAAAGCCCTCAGGGTGAGTCCACATGTCACAGGGAAAACATGCATCCATGCAAGGTTCCCCCCTCTGCCAGCCTGGGGATACACATGGATGCTTTGGGGGTGACTTGTGGAAACAGCCTTAAAAGGGTCGTTGATTGCATATTATTCCACTTTTTAAGAGCACACACATTGAAATGTACTCAATTACTGCAGCAAATTTGTTTTTATTTTTCCTTTTCCTTTTTTCCTGTTTTTCTGAAAATGGCTGGTTTCAGTGCTTTGTCACTTTGAAATCTCTTGAGACCACATTCAACTCTGTCATCCCTCCTCCATCACTATTGCAAACCTTAGCTTGCCTGTAGCTCGAAGCCAACTAACGTAAACTTGTCTCAAAGAATGAATGAAACTGTCACAACTCACTCTCGCCTGTCTCCCGTCTCAGCTGTGCGCACACCTGCGCCTCATCAAGCTCGGGCTATAAAGCCCGCTTCGCCCTGAGCCTCGGTCTGGAGCCGTCTGCTCATCCATGCTCTACTCTCCAGAGCTCGCCTATTCCTCAACGGCCTGCAGTCTTCTGATGCCATTCGTCGCGGCATGTAAGATAACATCACTCACCTTCTCTCCAGTCTCTCCCCCGTGCACAGGTGGATCCTCTGGCGGTGGACATCGCTCCCTCGTCCCCGCCATCACTCTCCTCGTCACGCCGAGCGCGCAGCTGGATGCTGTCTTCCAGGCAGGGGACCTGCAACGTTATCCATCGCCAGCCACCTTTCCCACCTGCAAGTAAGCACCAGCATAAATACCCATTCCACTGTGTGTCCGCCCGCTGCTAACCTCTGTGTGTGCTCTGCCCATAGGGTTGCCTGGCTGTACGGCGCTCCTCTCTGCCCTCGGCGCACCCCGTCCTCCAGCACTACATAACACCACGCACTCATACACTAATCACTGTTCAATAAAATCACTGAATCTTGCTCGAGCCTTGTGTGCGTGTTCCCTGGGTCCAGACTTATGTCAGAAATAATGCATCACTGGTGGGCAGGAGTGTGTGGTTTCAGTGGTCAACAGCATATGACCTGTCCCTGAAGTGGTTAAACTGCTAGCTTCAGTAAGCTGCCTTGAATCACTGTCTGAGAAAATAAAACTTTAAGTAAACATCTAGAATGAAATATATGGCCAAGTGTTGTTAGATGAAAAGGATTCCAGTGGGAGTTCATGGAATTTACAGAAAATAGTGTCCAGTTTACAGCGATCGACTCGGACTGCCTAGAAAGCAAGTGCTAACTGTTCAATGTAAAGCCACAGCAAAAACAAAATATAGCCAGAATGATGCAAGATATTAATGTTAAATATGGTAAAATACCTGGGTGAAGGATGAGGCAAGATGACTGGACGAGCACAGCTTTATTGAGTGATGGTGAACAGCGGTTACACAGCAGGCACCTGGCAGAGGGCACCAGTCTAAGAAGCTGCAATATGGACACCCTCCGCCTTATATAGGGCGGCGCAGTGACGTGACAGGAAGTGCACGTCACTACACTGCACTTCACAATAATGTGCCAAACACTATACAACAATTAACTCAGCTACAGGTGGTGCACAAGCCAGTGTACTCCCAGTGCTGGTCCCAAGCCCGGGTAAATGGGGAGTGTTGTGTCAGGAAGGGCATCTGACGTAAAACCTTTGCCAAATCAAACATGCAGATCATGACGAGTGAGACTTTCATACTGAGCTCGGGTTAACAACAACCGCCACTGGTGCTGTTAACCAGTGGCGCACTGGTGTAAATTGGGCTACTGTTGGTTGAAGATCGAAGAGAAGGAAAGGGGGAAGGCGTGTTAGAAGGGAGAGAGAGAAAAGGAAAGGTAGAAGTATGGAGGTGAAAGTAGGGACTTTAAATGTAGGGACAATGACTTATAAAGGCAGAGATTTGGCTGATATGATGGAGAGAAGAAAGGTAGATATACTGTGTGTTAAAGAAACCAGATGGAAGGGAGGCAAGGCTAGGAGCATTGGAGGGGGATTTAAACTGTTCTACCATGGTGTAGACAGGAAGAGAAATGGAGTAGGAGTAATCTTGAAGTTATGTGAAGAGTGTTCAGGAGGTAAAGAGGAAGTCAGACAGAATCATGAATTTGAAGCTAGAAGTCCAAGGTGTGATGTTGAATGTTGTCAGTGTGTATGCCCCACAAGTTGGATGTCAGGGAGAAGGGAAAGAGGAATTCTGGAGTAAGCTGGATGAAGTGGTAGCGAGTGTTCCCAGGGGGAGAGAGTGGTGATTGGAGTGGACCTTGATCCTGCAGAGGGTCCTCTTCATGCTAGCTGGATCTAGACTTATAGCCTGCTCGTCTGGAGGAGGAGTGGTCTTATGTGCTGATGTGCTTTTTTGTGTTTCAAAGCGGCCAAATAAGTCATTTAACTTGTTAAGCAGAGTGATGTCACTCACACAGGTCTGAGGTGGAGGTTTGTAGTTGGTGAAGGTTTGTATGTCACGCCAGAGGGAACGTGCATCTCTGGTGTTGCTGAAGTGTTTGAATATTTTCTTGCTGTACTGTTGTTTTGCTTCCTTGATACCACAGGACAGGTTGGCCCTAGCTGTTGTTAGTCCTGCGGAGTCACCAGCCCTGAAGGCTGTATCCCGAGCCCTCAGGATCCTGTGGACCTCTGCTGTCATCCATGGCTTCTGGTTGGCACGAACAGTGATGGTTTTGCAGTGAGTGACATCATCAATGCATTTAGCTGCGTATGCTACAACAACCTCAGTGTACTCCTCTAGGTTTGTGTGCCCATTGTGAGTGGCTGTGTGCTTGAAAGTGTCCCAGTTTGTAGTGGTGAAGCAGTCTTTCAGAACATCAGAGGTCCCCTCTGGCCACACACATACCTGCTTTTTTGTTGGTCTGATTGTTTTCACTCTGGGACTGTATGCTGGCCTTAACAAAATGGGGATGTTATCAGAGAGACCCAGGTGGGGAAGGGGGAGGCTCCGTATGCTTTCTTGTGAGTTGTGTACACCAAGTCCAGAAAATTGTCTCCTCTTGTTGGAAAGTCTACATGTTGGCGTAGATATTGGTAGGGGGCCTTTAAATCTGCATGCTTGAAGTCTTTTGCTGTGATGATGAATCCATCTAGATGTGCTGTTTGTGTCTCACTGATGGCCTGGTAGAGTTTATTTCATGCTTTACTCTTCTCACCGATGGCAGTGGGCGGGGCATACACGGCGACTAGTAGGGAGGGATGAAAATTCTCTCGGAATGTAAAAGGGTCATGCTTGGTGATCAGAAACTCCACCAATGGAGAACAGTGTTTATGCACAACAGTTGCATCACAGCCCCAAGCGTCATTGATATAGACACAGATGCCTCCACCTCGGGTTTTCCCTCCTTCCTTGAACACTCTATCAGCACAGTAGCATGTTTGCCCTGCTAACTGAATGGCAGAGTCTGGTATATTGTCATTTAACCATGTTTCCATAAAGATTTTTTTTTTTGATTTTGTATACTTCATTGATCCCCAGAGGGGAAATTGAAGGCATCCACCTGGATGGATGAAGCAGCCACGGTATGGCGCTATCCCTTTACCATTCACACCTAGGGCGACTTTTAGAGTCTCCAGTTAACCTAACCTGCATGTTTTTGGCCTGTGGGAGGAAACCGGAGAACTCCTGGAGTAAACCCACGCAGACATGGGGAGAACAAGCAAACTCCACACAGATCACTGTTGGTCAGGGGCTGGGATTGAACCAGGGATCCCATGGCCAAGGGTGAGTTGCTGTGCTGCCGCAGTGCTAACAACTGCGCCACCTCACAGCCCAATAAAGATAAAAGAACACAGCAGCTCTGCGCATCACATTGCGTAGTTCTCAGGAGCTGTATGTGGTCTATTTTGTTGTCAAGTGAGCGTATGCTGGCCAGAATGAGGGAAGGAATTGGGAGTCTGTGTGGGCTAGCGGTTAGCTTTGTTCAGATACCTCTGCGTTTACCTCTCTTTTGTCACCGCTCACTCTGTCTACAGCGTCTTCATTTAGGATTTGGGAAAGTAGACAGGAGTATTTGGAATCTAGGTGTATGGCAAAGAGAGAGGTGGCAGAGGCAAAGGAAAAGGCATAGAGTGAGTGGTATGAAAGGCTGAACATTAAGGAAGGAGAAAAGGACTTGTATCGATTGGCTCAACAGAGAGATCAAGCTGGAAAAGATGTACAGCATGTTTGGTTGATTAAGGAGAGATATGGTAGTGTACTAACAAGTGACAAGAGTGTGTTGAGAAGGTGGAAGGAGTACTTTGAAGAGCTGATGAATAAAGAAAATGAGAGAGAGGGAGGAAGCTGGATAAAAGAAAGATGGTGAGCAAGGAAGTCCTGAGGATTAGCAAGGCGGAAGTGAGGGCAGCTTTGAAGAGGATGAAGAATGGAAAGGCTGGTGGTTCAGATGACATACCTATGGAGGTATGGAGATGTTTAGGAGAGATGGCAGTGTCACGGTGTGGTGTTAGACAGGACCCAAACACTAGACTTCAAGTTCAAAAGATTTATTACAAAACACAAAATAACGACAGCTCATGGGCTGTAATAAAAATAAACAGACTGACAGACAAAACATGGACTAAGAAACACGACAGGACTAGGGCTATAACTGAAGTGTGTTATATTTGATGGCAAAGGCGCACCAGTCCCCAGAACAAACGATGGAGACTCATCAGTCTCTAGAGCACATGATGAAGGTCCTTCGGCCTTAGAATGTGATGACTGAGGCACACCAGTCACAGAAGCGGCAGGTGGAGGTGCACCAGTCTGCGGAACAGCAAGTGGAGGTGCACTGGGCTCAGCGGCTGCCAGCAGAGGCTCATCAGGGAGAGAATGGGTGGGTGACGGTGAGAAGGAAGCTTAGCCACAAGCCCCTGGTACACCCCAATCTGTTCATGTTTCTATGTTCATGTTTCTGTTTCTGACATACCCGCTGAGGAAAAAAGTCTGATCATTGGCAACTCTGTAGTCAGAAACGTGAACATAGAGACTCCAGCGGCCATAGTCAAATGCATTCCTGGGGCCAGAGCAGGCGACATCGAGTCAAATTTGAAAATGCTGGCTAAAAGTAACTGTAAATACTCCACAACTGTTATCCACGCCGGCATTAACGACATCCGACTCCGGCAGTCGGAAGTTACAAAACTTAATGTGGAATCGGTGTGTGTGTATTCTCTGGGCCACCTCTGGGTCATCCTTCAACCGCTGGCTGTCTGTGTGGTGTCCTGCAAACAATGTGGGCTACATAGACAATTGGAACTCATTTGGGGAAAACCTGGTCTTATTAGACAAGACGGCATCCATCCCACTTTGGATGGTGCGTCTCTTTTATCTAACAATCTGGCATCATTTTTATCCAAATTTCCAAAACATTGACAACTCAGAGTTGGAACAAGGAAGCAGAGTTGCAGTCTTACTGTCATGTTTGGGGTCATTCACCCTGTCCATGACCGGTGGCTGTAGGTTTTGATTATTGCTTATTAATTTCAGCTGTCAGATTGAGCCTTGCTCTCTGACAGTCCTATGACCACGTCTCCTCCTCTTACCAGACATTCACCTCCTTTCCACTCCTTTCCATTCCACTCCTACTCGTATGTAAGTCTTGTTATTATTGCCTTTCCCTCCACTCCTGTTTCGTCTGGAGCGCGCTTGGCTTTTCCTCCTCGCCAACTAAGCTAGAAGCCGGTTGTCTGACCCTTTTTCACTGTGACTGTTATTTGGACACTTTTGTACATTTTTTCACTGTAAATAAACACGTTAGTTACACTGCGTTTTGGGCTCGTTGCCAATTCATATGTTTGCTGCGAAATTACGCAGCGGACATGACACTTACACACCTCTCTGAAGCTCCTCTTCATCCGCCACCCCTCAACTTAGCCCCTGTCTTCCCCATCAGAGAATCATTGTCTGCTCCCTCCAAAATAAATAAAAACATAATGTATAAGCATCCCAAAGTAATTAAACAAAAAGTTGGTAAAACTCAAATTAAACATGAAGTCTAAATTTAATGACTTGGCCTCTCTTCCTACTCATAATTTAAAAATTAAATGTGGTTTGTTAAATATTAGGTCTCTAACTCCCAAGTCTCTGCTAGTCCATGATCTGTTAATTGATCATCAGATTGATTTAATATCCCTTACAGAGACTTGGTTAGGGCAAGAGGATTATATTGGTTTAAATGAATCAACTCCCTCTGGTTATTTAAACTGTCAAAATCCCAGAAGTTCTGGTTGTGGAAAAGGAGTAGCAACAATTTATCATTCCAAATTACTAGTTAATGTAAAGCAAAAAACATGTTGTAATCCCTTTGAGGGCCTGGTCCTCAGTATTGGGCATTTTAGCAGTTTTAGGCTAAACCCAATTTTATTTGCCATAGTTTATCATCCTCCATCAGCCGACTCAGAGTTTTTATCTGAATCTGCCGAATTCTTAGCTGATTTAGTGCTGACATCAGATAGAATAATTATAGTAGGGAACTTTAATATATATGTAGATGTAGATAGTGATTGTCTTAACCCTTTGAGTGTGTAGAATTTTTGTCAGGAAAAAGCAGAGTTTGACCTCAAATTTTCAAATGACAATAGCTTCAGAATGGTAATAGTTAGAGGCAAAGTCCCAATTACAAAAATGTTGCAGAGGAACCCAAGTATCTGCCAAGTGAACTTGCATCCATGCATAGTGCATAATTGGACCTTATTTGCATATTCAAACAATCCAAATTTTACAACACTACAGCTTCAGAATGATTATAGTTAGAGGCAAAGTCCCAATTATAGAAATGTTGCAGAGGAACCCAAGTGTCTTCCAAGTGAACTTGCATCCATGCATAGTGCATAATTGGACCTAATTTGCATATTGCATCAATGAAATGTTCAATACCTTCCAGAAAAAAGTCGCAGATGACAGAGAAGGTTGTGATTTCAGAAATTTTATTTACCAATGTGCATAACACACATTAGTAACACATTGGTAAAAAAGTACAAGAAATGTGACATATAATTTTACCATGACAATCAACAAAGCCAATTTTTTATGTTTTTGGTCATTGTGGTCATTTTGTCAGTAACAGTATCTGCCCTCATCTGTCAAGGTGGCAGAGTTTAAAGTTCTTGAGTGTGTGGTAACGCTCAAAACAAGGCACAGCACACAGGCTCAGTGCCCTACACTGAGCACACCTGAAATGCGTCTGACGATGACCTTTCATTGCCAAAATTTCTAAAAATCATTCAAAAAAACCCCAAACCACTTTTGGTGTCACACTGTCACCACATAGTCCTTTGTCCCATCATTGCCAAAATTACTAAAAATCATTAAAAAATACCCCCCACCAATCTCATGGCACATTTGTTTCACACTAAACTAAAATGAAGCAAATGAAACACAGTTTATGCAACAAATATGTACCTGTTTGTTTCGTCGGTCATAAGCTTCCAGAATTCCTCAGTCCAAAACAGCAACACAAAATCAATGGCGGGTGCTGATGACAGGTCCTTCTCTCCACGATATCCAACTGGCTGTTCAAATGCTTTCAGCCACGGCTGAAAAACTTCTTCATCTCTAAGAAGCTCCCAGCCGTCAATGTCCAAACCTCCTGCCGCATCACCGCTACCCGTTGTTGTCCTCAATTCAATTCAAATCAATTCAATTCAATTCAACTTTATTTATATAGTGCCATTTCACAGCAACAGTCATCTCATACAGAGTTGTTGCTACGCAATTATTTGACCACCTACAGGGAAATGGTTTACTTGAAGAGTTTCAGTCTGGGTTTAGAATCCATCATAGTACTGAAACAGCCTTAGCGAAGGTCACTAACGACCTCCTCATTGCATCTGATAATAGACTAGTTTCTGTACTTGTCCTTTTAGACCTTAGTGCAGCTTTTGATACTATCGATCATAATATTCTACTTGATAGATTAGAACACTATGTTGGACTTAATGGAACTTCGTTGCAGTGGTTTAGATCTTATTTATCTGATAGGGTCCAGTTTGTTCATGTAAATAATGAGTTTTCTTTCAACTCAAAGCTCAGTCATGGAGTTCCACAGGGATCTTTGCTAGGCCCTACTCTTTTTAGTTTATATATGCTTCCGTTAGGCAACATTATTAGAAAGCACTGTATAATATATAAATGCTGCAGCAAGAGTTTTAACAGGTACTAGAAAGAGAGATCATATCTCTCCGGTTCTGGCCTCCCTTCATTGGCTTCCCATAGAGTTTAGAATTAAGTTTAAAATCCTTCTTCTTACTTACAAAGCTCTAAACAATCAGGCCCCTTTTTATTTAAAAGATCTGATACTACCCTATTATCCTAACAGAGCACTATGCTCCCAAAATGCAGGATTACTTGTAATACCTAGAATCTTCAAAAGTACAATGAGAGGCAGATCCTTCAGTTATCAGTTATCCTTCAGTTATCCTTCAGACCACCAGGTGGGCCTCTGCAGGAGACCAGCGAGGCCCACCTGGTGGTCTCTTCTTTGCTAAGGGGGTCATCATCATGCCCAAAGACTTCCAGCTGGCCCGCTGCATCCGCGGAGAGAGAGCTTAGACTTTCTGCTGCACATTCACCAACCAACCATAATGCTCTGCACTGTGTGTCTATATATATATATATTTATAGTAATATGGACATATGTTTAGTAGATGTTGTTTTTTTCCCCCTCATGGATCGTCACCTTATCGTGGTGGGGGGGTTTGCGTGCCCCAGTGATCCCAGGAGCTATGTTGTCCGGGGCAATTTGCCTCTGATAGGGTCTCCCAAGACAAACTGGTCCTGGGTGAAGGGCCAGACGAAGAACGATCCAACAGACTCTCATGATAAATTGTATATCAAGGATTCAGTGTACCCCGCCCGGTATGGGGTTACCGGGGCCCCACCCTGGAGCCAGGCCTGGGGGAGGGGCTCGAAGGCTAGCGTCTGGTGGCCGGGTTTCCACCCATGGGACCCGGCCGGGCTCAGCCCGAAGGAGTTACATGGGTCCGCCCTCCAGTAGGTTCACCACCTGCAGGAGGGATCATGGAAGTCCGGTGCTATGTGGATTAGGTGGCAGTCAAAGGCGGAGACCTTGGCGGACTGATCCCAAGCTTTCTAAACTGGCTTTTGGTACGTGGAATGTCACCTCTCTGGTGGGGAAGGAGCCTGAGCTGGTGTACGAGATTGAGCGATACCGGCTAGATATAGTCGGCCTCACCTCAACACACAGCTCCGGTTCCGGAACCAGTCTCCTGGAGAGGGGCTGGAGCTTGGCCTTTTCTGGAGTTGCCCCGGGCGAGAGGCGACGAGCAGGGGTAGGTATTCTTGTATCGCCCCACCTTGCTGCCTCTATATTGGAGTTTTCCCCGGTGGACGAAAGGGTTGCTTCCCTGCGCCTTCGGGTTGGGAAACGGGTCCTGACCATCATTTGTGCCTATGCACCAAATGATGTTTCAGAGTACCCACCCTTTTTGGAGTCTGTGACTGGGGTGCTGGAGGGTGCTCCTCCTGGAGACTCCATTGTCCTACTGGGGGACTTCAATGCGCACGTGGGCAACGACAGTGAAACCTGGAGGGGGGTGATTGGGAGGAACGGCCTGCCCGATCTGAACCCGAGTGGTGTTCAGTTATTGGACTTCTGTGCTAACCACAGTCTGTCTATAACGAACACCATGTTCAAGCATAAGGGTGTCCATATGTGCACCTGGCACCAGGACACCCTAGGCCGCAGGTCGATGATCGATTTTGTTATCGTATCATCAGACCTGCGACCGTATGTCTTGGACACCCGAGTAAAGAGAGGTGCAGAGCTGTCAACTGATCACCACCTGGTGGTGAGTTGGATCCGATGGCAGGGGAGGAAGCCATTCAGACCTGGTAGACCCAAACGTATAGTGAGGGTGTGCTGGGAGCGTCTGGCTGAGGCCCCTGTCCGGGAGGTCTTCAACTCCCACCTCCGGAAGAACTTCAACCACATTCCGAGGGAGTCTGGAGACATGGAGTCTGAATGGGCCATGTTCTCCACCTCTGTTGTTGAAGCGGCAGCCCAGAGCTGCGGCCGCAAGGTGGTCGGTGCATCTCGTGGTGGCAACCCCCGAACCAAGTGGTGGACACCAGTGGTGAGGGGGGCCATTAAGCTGAAGAAGGAGTCCTATCAAGCTTGGTTGGCTTGTGGGACTCCCGAAGCAGCTGAGGTGTACCGGCAGGCCAAGCGGAGTGCAGCTCGGGTGGTTGCTGAAGCAAAAACCCGGGTATGGGAGGAGTTCGGTGAGGCCATGGAACAAGACTTTCGGTCGGCTTCAAAGAGATTCTGGCAAACTGTTCGGCGGCTCAGGAGGGGAAAGCAGCTCCCCGTCCACACTGTGTATGGTGCGGATGGGACACTGTTGACTTCAACTGGGGATATCGTCGGGCGGTGGAAGGAATACTTCGAGGATCTCCTCAATCCCACTGATACGCCTTCCACAGAGGAAGCAGGGTTTGGGGACGAGGGGGATGACTCGCCTATCACAGGGGCTGAGGTCGCCAAGGTGGTTAAAAATCTCCTTGGTGGCCGGGCCCCGGGGGTGGACGAGATTCGCCCCGAGTACCTCAAGGCCCTGGATGTTGTTGGGTTGTCATGGTTGACACGCCTCTGCAACATTGCGTGGAGGTCGGGGGCAGTGCCTTTGGCATGGCAAACCGGGGTGGTGGTTCCTCTCTTCAAAAAAGGGGACCGGAGGGTGTGCTCCAACTTTAGAGGGATCACACTCCTCAGCCTCCCTGGGAAGGTCTATGCCAAGGTACTGGAGAGGAGAGTCCGGCCGTTGGTCGAACCTCGGAGTCAGGAGGAGCAATGTGGTTTTCGTCCTGGCCGTGGCACATCGGACCAGCTCTTTACCCTCTCGAGAATTCTTGAGGGTTCGTGGGAGTTTGCCCAACCAGTTTACATGTGTTTTGTGGACTTGGAGAAGGCATTTGACCGCGTCCCTCGTGGATTTTTGTGGGGGGTGCTTCGGGAGTATGGGGTATCGGGCTTGTTGTTACGAGCTATTCGGTCTCTGTACGACCGTTGTGAGAGTTTAGTTCGCATTGCCAACACTCGGTCGGAGTCATTCCCAGTGAGAGTTGGACTCCGCCAGGGCTGCCCTTTGTCACCGGTCCTGTTCATAATTTTTATGGACAGGATTTCTAGGCGCAGCCAGGGAATGGAGGGTGTCATGCTTGGTGACCACAGGATCTCATCTCTGTTGTTTGCAGATGATGTTGTCCTGTTGGCTTCATCCAGCAATGACCTACAGCTCTTGCTGGGACGGTTTGCCGCTGAGTGTGAAGCGGCTGGGATGAGAATCAGCACCTCCAAGTCCGAGTCCATGGTCCTCAGCCGGAAAAAGGTGGATTGTCCTCTCCGGGTTGGGGACAGGCTCCTGCCCCAAGTGGAGGAGTTTAAGTATCTTGGGGTCTTGTTCACGAGTGAGGGGAAAATGGAGCGAGAGATCGACAGACGGATTGGAGCAGCATCTGCAGTGATGCGGACGTTGTACCGGTCTGTTGTGGTGAAGAGGGAGCTTAGTTCTAAGGCAAAGCTGTCGATTTACCAGTCAATCTACGTTCCTACTCTCACCTATGGTCACGAGCTTTGGGTAATGACCGAAAGAACGAGATCGCGGATACAAGCGGCTGAAATGAGCTTTCTCCGTAGGATTGCTGGACTCACCCTCAGAGATAGGGTGAGGAGCTCAGTCATCCGGGAGAGGCTCAGAGTAGAACCGCTGCTCCTCCACATTGAAAGGAGTCAGTTGAGGTGGTATGGGCATCTGATTAGGATGCCTCCTGGACGCCTCCCACTTGAGGTGTTTCAGGCACGTCCCACTGGGAGGAGACCCCGGGGCAGACCCAGGACTCGGTGGAGAGACTATGTCTCCCAGCTGGTCTGGGAACGCCTTGGTATCCCCTCTGAAGAGCTGGAGCAGGTGGCTGGGGAGAGGGAAGTCTGGGCTTCTCTGCTTGAACTGCTGCCTCCGCGACCCGGACCTCCGGAAAAGCGGTAGAAGATGGATGGATGGATGGATGTTGTTTTTTCTTGCCTTCTGATTATTGCTCTGAGTGTTGCTATCCCTGTGCTGTTGCAATCCTGGAATTTCCCCATTGTGGGACTAATAAAGGCTTATCTTATCTTATCTTATCTTATCAAGCTCCTCTCCTGTGGAATCAGCTGCCAATCTGGATTCGGGAGTCAGACTCGATCTCTGTTTTTAAGAATAGGGTTAAAACCTACCTTTTTGATATAGCCTACAATTAGGGAGGGATCATGTGTTTCTGAACCCTCCCTTAGTTATGCTGCTAATAGATTTAGTCAGCCGGGGGACCTCCAGTAATGCACTGGGCCTCACTCCTTTTCTCACTCTCAATGAAATATTTTTTTTGCTGGTCATTAACATCTGTTTGTTCTCTCCCATAGATAGATGGAGTCCCCATCGTGCTGTTTGCTCTCTACATGTCTGTTCTTTTCTTCTTCTCTATCCCCTCACCCCCCAGCCAGTCGCAGCAGATGACTGCCCCTCCCTGAGCCTGGTTCTGCTGGAGGTTTCTTCCTGTTAAAAGGGAGTTTTTCCTCTCCACCGTCGCTAAGTGCTTGCTCACAGGGGACTGTCTGATTGCTGAGGTCTTTCTGCAATTGTGGGGGTTTCCCCTACAGTTGAAAGTGCAATGAGATGACTGTTGTTGTGAAATGGCACTATATAAATAAAGTTGAATTGAATTGAATTGTATCAGCCTCAGTGGCTGCCAGAAGAGGTGCACCAGCCTCAGCAGCAGATGACGGAAGCGCACCAGCCTCAGGAACAACAGGTGGAAGCGCACTGGCCTGAACAGCTGCTGGCGGTGGCACACCGGCCCCAGGAACAGTAGATGGAGATGCACCGGCCTCTGCAGCAGATGGCAAAGGCACACCAGCCTCAGGAACAGATGGCGAAGGCACACCGGCCTCAGGAACAGCAGAGGGAGGCACATCGGCCTCTGCAGCAGACAGTGAAGGTACACCAGCCTCAGGAACAAATGGTGAAGGCGCGCTGGCCTCAGGAACTGACGGCAAAGGCACACCTGCCTCAGGAACAGATGGCGAAGGCGCGTTGGCCTCAGGAATAGATGGTGGAGGCGCACCAGCCAAAGGAACAGACAGTGAAGGCACCTCGGCCTCAAGAACAGACAGCGAAGGTGTACCAGCCTCATGGACAGACAGCAAAGGCACGTTGGCCTCAAGAACAGACAGCAAAGGTGCTCCAGTCTCTGGAGCGGATGGTGGAGGCGCACCGGCCTCTGGAACAGACGACGGCTGGGGAGCACTGACCACCAAAGACAGCTGCTGAGATACGAGAGCATCCGGCCCTAACTCCTGGAGAGCCATCCTCGCTGCAGCCACCTCAGATGAGGAAGGAAGACAGCGAGTGAGTGAGACCACACAAAAATCACCAGGAGATAGGCAAGTCTTGTCATAAACTTCCCTGTGCGCTTCTCACAACGCACGGAGGATGAGAAGGAAGAAGGAGGATTTAAAAGCAGGGTTCCCAAACACACATTTATTGAACACAGATTAACGAACTGTATAAAACGGCTAGGCAGCTCGGGTTAACTGAGAGTCCTCCAAGACGCTCAGCAGAACGGGGAGAAAGCGTAGCAGTAGTGCTGTAAAAGGAAACGCTATTAGCATAGCGGCACACCCGCAAACAGAAACGCTAAAGTTACTCACAGTGCCAGAGCAGTCCAAATCCTCCTAGTCTCACAGCAAGCACAAACCTTCCGTGACAAGATGGTCACACGATGGAGAATGACCGTGTGACTCGTGCAATGGTCCAGCGGTGTTTGACTAGCAAAGAGCTGCTTAAGTACAAACACCGCTGGCCTAACAAATAGGGAACACCTGGGCGAGGCCCGGGAAAAATAATTACCGGGGCACACAGCTGACTGTCAGAAAGAGGTCGGACCAGCAAATGTTAGACAGCGCCCACCAGAAAGTGGGTCAAACAGCTGCCTAACGATTGCCGGCCAGAGCAACGGCCAAGCATAGAAATAACAACACACCGGACAGAAATCAAAACACAACATAAGACCAAGAACGATCAGAACCGAGCCCATAGGAAAACACAGGCTCCGTTCATGACAAGTCTTTTCTAATATAGGTGTTATAGATGTAAAGAAAGAAACTTGCCTTAGCTCCTGGTCCATGGCTGCAGGGGTGACCACGTCAAAATGAGCTGCCAGATTGATGATCTCAGGAGGCGAGGGTGGAGTGGACTGCTCGGGCAAACACGGTGGTTGGAGCAAACTGACCTCAGGCACTAACGGTTGCAGCGCACTAACCTCAGTGACTGAAGACAAGAGCCTGATGGCCTCGGGAACCAACGATGGAGGCACACCAGCTTCTGGAACCAATGACTGAGGCACACCGGCCTCAGGAATTAGTGATGGAGGTGCGTCAGCCTTGACAGATGACAGCTGGAGAGTGCCGGTCACAGAGACAGGCAGCTGAAGCGTGCTGACCTCAGGAGCTGATGGCTGGAGTGCGCTGACCACAGGAGCAGAAGATGCAGACTGATCAGCAATGAACCCAGAGAGTGAAGGTAAATCAGCAGCGAACCCACACGCGATGCATGTGGTTTGATGGCAAATCCATCCAGCCAACCAGCTGCGGACCCAGACAAGGCAGGCTGGAGCTCCTCGAGACCAAACATCCAGTGATCCATCTCCAGTCCAGCCCCCTTAGACGGTGAGCTCAGAAGAAGGGAGATTGAGAGTGCAGGTGAGATGGAGGCGGCAGCAGAGACTGGGAGAGAGAACTCAGCGATGGCAGGTGGCTAATCCCCCTTCCCGGGAACAGGACAAGACCCTTCACTAAATAAAGTAAATAAATGAAAAGGCACTTGCCTCTGTTCCTGTCCTTCTGCTGCTGATGGATCAGGTGAGTCCTCCTGGGGGCTGACGGAACTCGTCTGATGAGGGGCCCATGCATGGTGATGCGGTGCTAGTGTTAGATCAGGGAATGAGGACACGGAGGTCTGGAGATCCTCCGTTGGAGATAAGAAGCCACTGTGTTCTCCGTCACCAGCGCCAGCCGCGTCTCCTGACAGTACACTGTGATTCCTCCTCCTCTTGCTCCTCTCCCACTGCTGAAGGTGTCCTCACCAGCTCCCAGAGCATCTGTTGCAAGTTGGGTACGTAGTGCAGGAAGCCGGTGAGCTGGGGGTAAGGCTGCAGGGATGAAAATGCCTCTATTAACTCCTCGGCACCCCCGAGGAGGGAGAGAGCTTCTCTGGCATGTGGTAGGTGTGGGCGCCCTCCATGGTGACCTCAATGTGGTAGGCCGCCCACACTTGCTCCTTATTGAGGCCCATTAGAACAAATTTGAAGTCCACTGGGTCCATTTGTCGGGTGTCTTTCTGTCATGGTGTGGTGTTAGACAGGACCCAAATGCTGGAATTCAAGTTCAAAAGATTTATTACAAAACATAAAATAATGACAGCTTGTGGGCTGAAATAAAAAATAAACAGACTGACCGCCAAAACACGGACTAAGAAACATGACAGGACTAGAGCTATAACTGAAGTGTGTAATCACCACAAGAATACTACATGAGACAAGGCTGAGACAAAAAAAAAGAGACAATACAAAGACACCTGAACAGAACAATGGCAGGACAAGAACTTTACACCAGGAGGGGAACCAGGGAACACAGAACAGGTGGGGAGATCAATCAGGGTAAACCAAAAACACATAGGGAGAACGATGAAGCACAGGATGGGCAGGGCTACACAGATAGACACTGGGAGCTAGATAAAGATAAATAATAATAAACATGAGCACAGGGCAGGAACCAAAACTACTGAACAGAGTAGGAGACATGATAATGAAAATGAAAACCAGATGATAAACAGACAAAGGCAAGCAGGGATGAAAATAAAACACAGAGGAAACATCAAAACTGAGAGCGAGGACATGGCTGAACTCATGTCCCGAAGATCTAAAAAAAAAAACAATGACAACATAAAGTGAGGACATGAGCACAGCCACGTCCACACCTTTACAGGCAGTGGACTTTTTAACCAGATTGTTCAATGTAATCTGGTTAAAAAAACCTTTCTTGTTTGCTATGGTGATGGACAGGCTGACAGATGAGGTCAGGCAGGAGTCTTCATGGGCCATGATGTTTGCAGACGACATTGTGATCTGTAATGACAGTAGGGAGCAGGTGGATAAGAACCTGGAGGGGTGGAGATATGCTCCGGAGAGAAGCAAGACAGAATACATGAGTGTGAATGAGAGGGAGGCAGGTGTAATGCTGAACATGGAAGGAGCAGAGGTAGTGAAGGTAGATGAGTTTAAATACCTGGGGTCAACAATCCAAAGCAATGGAAAATGCACAAGAGAGGTGAAGAGGAGAATGCAGGCAGGGTGAAGTGTGTGAAGACGAGTGTCAGGGGTGATTTGTGACAGAAGGATAGCAGCAAGAGTGAAAGGGAAGATTTACAAGACAGTAGTGAGACCTGCTATGATGTTTGGATACGGTGGCACTGACAAAAAGCCAGGAGGCGGAGCTGGAGGTGGCAGAGTTGAAGATGCTGAGATTCTCATTGGGAGTGACTAGGAGGGACAGGATTAGAAATGAGTATATCAGAGGGACAGCTCAGGTTGAGCATTTTGGAAACAAAGTAAGAGAGTCAAGGCTGAGATGGTTTGGACATGTGCAGAGGAGGAATAGTGGAGATATTGGACAAAGAATGTTTAAGATGAAGGTGCCAGGCAGGAGGAAAAGAGGAAGACCACAGAGAAGATTCATGGATGTAATGAAGGAGGTCATGGAGAGGGTTGGTGTTACATAGGAAGATGTAGGGATAGGGTGAGATGGAGGCAGATGATCCACTGTGGAGACCAGTAAAGGGAGCAGCTGAAAGAAGAGGAAGACATAGTATATATTACTGACTGTGGACTAGTGAATCAGGTAGAAACGGGGATTGGCTATTACTGTTGTTGAAATCTATAGAAAATAACAGTATAAACCACATTTGATGCCAGCTTCCTAGTAACACTGTTAGTTTGAAAGCTAACACCTCTGGCTCCTGTTCATCTACATAACAGAGAGCTTTGCTGGCCAATAGCAGAGAGACAGGTGAGTGTCAAGGATGGTGCTGGGCTGGGTTTACCATTTTATGACGTCCCAAAGCAACTCCTAAAGAGTCAACATGGCTTCTTATAGAGAAAAAATATAAAGGCTGTGTGTTTTTTTAAGAGAAATGCTTTAATATTTTTTTTTCTGATAACCCCATGACTAATAGACACACTGAAGAAGGTTAAAACCTACAAACACATTTTTCAGTCAATGACCCCTTTAAAATGCTGTGCGGCTGTGGTGCAGGTGTAGTGTGGCCAACTACTGATCGGAGAATCAGCAGCTCAATTCCCACTCTGTCTGTAGTCTGCATGTCAAAGTGTCTTTGAGCAAGACACTGAACCCGCAGTTGCTCCTGGTGGGTCAGGCCAGTGCCTGTGTGATTGAAAAATTCCATATTATTCCATGTGTTTTAAATTCTCATATGTGCATTTTTTATACAGTATGGCCTTGAGGCAGCTTCATTCTGTGTATAAGAGTGCATGAGTTAGCAATTATAAATCACATAGCTGTTAATGGATGTCCAGTCTATGAGTGAGTGTGGTGTTCAGATATTTGTTAAGACACAGCTGTTTTCAATTCGTCATGTTCAGTTCTGTGTGACTGAAAGTGTATTTATCTCCCTGTTTCCTGTGACTAAAGAAGAAAAAGACTATGCTTCATGGACTCTCAAGGACAAGACTGTACGTTTTGCAGGACATTAATCTCGCTCTCTCTCTCACTCCCCATAAGTAAGACAGCTTTAAAAGTTGCACTGAGAAATGTGTTTTCTCAGAGGTATGTGTGCATGGTTTTGAAGCTGCTGCCATGTAAACTACCTCTCCCTCAATGGCCTTGAGGAAAATAAATCTACTTACATTTAAATATTCTGTCTGGTTTTTGACTCAGATTAATTATGCTGAAAATTATCCTAACATTTGGCACCCAAACAGGGACCTAGATAACTCCATCCTCCTGGCGCCTCTGCCCGATTTCAGCGAGTGCACAGCTGATGAAAGACCTTCCCAGGCTGAATCCAACAGGTTCAGTGTTACTGCAGTGAAGGCATTCGGAATGAAGCGCTGAAACGGACTGGGTGACGGGTCCAAGAACCCTACAGGCAGCTTGAGTGTGAGTACATTTATTTGTTGATTGACCCTGGGATGAGAGTCCCCAAGGGTAAAAGTTTTGTTACCCTGGGATGAGAGTCCCCGAGGGTAGAAATTGTGCTGAGCGCTTGACACCGCAACGTTTGGTACGTTTCTGCTCGGCGTAGCCGTGGTTTGGTTCGGTCTGGGGCAGTTCGGGTTTCGATGAGGTGAATGCTTAGCTGTGTTGTTAATGCAGAATTGGTGTAAGAGTCTCCAATACCATCACAGTGAGCACTGATTAAAGTGGACTGGTAGAAGAAGGGTTAACCTTTAAGCTGCAGCACTGGTTTGAATAAAATTACTGCAGTCTGTTCATTTGTTTGTCTGTCTGTTCATTTGTGTCTGTCCTGGTGAGAGAGAGAAAGGAGATTTTGCAAAGGCGGAAGGAGCAGGTCCAATGGGAGTTTTAAAGTTGTTACTGTGCATTTTTGGTCATTGTGAAGAGTGAAAAGGACGGTTTGAAGATTATTGCTCTCCGGGGAAATGATGAAAATTGTGGGAGCTTGCAAGTAATACTTTTGGGTATGAAAATGAATTGTGTTTTCACAGCCGTGAAGAGAAAAACAATAGGGGTTCATGTTATACTGTGCGGTTGCCAGATGCGTGCTTTCTCCACTGGAGTTGCCATTTTTGAGCTTATTTTAAGTAATTTTTGCAATCTTTCTGCATGTGTTAATCTGGAGCTTGTGATTGTGTGTGTGTGTGTGTGTGTGTGTGTGTGTGTGTGTGTGTGTGTGTGTGTGTGTGTGTGTGTGTGTGCGCGGCTGCCTGGCTGTGACCTTGAGGGGATGAGAGAAAGCTGCATTTGTGTGTGACTGTGTGGGCCTATGTGTTTGAAAATACCATCTCAGTTGATCTGTGTGAGTGGAAGAGAGAGAGAGAGAGAGAGAGAGAGAGAGAGAGAGAGAGAGAGAGAGAAAATTATATATATATATATATATGGGTATTTTTGCAAAGCTTGGGAGTTTTTACAGTTTCCTTTTGTGTGGGTTTTTGAATCTAATGCTGCACAACTGGTAAATATTCTCATTTTTTTAAAGCCAACATTTTCAATTGCCAGATTTTTTCCTTATTTTGGGTTAAATTGTCTGCTTGCGGGGCAGAGACACATTTGGGTTTTTACTTTTTTTTCTTTTGGGACGCCTGAGGGCAGATGAACAGCATTGGGCTATTTTATTCAATTTTGGGCTATTTTATTCAATTTTTCGAAATGTCAGTGTAATTTTTCAGCTGACAGTTTCATTATCTCTCTGACTGAGGGGAAACAGTGAACTTTACAGGGAAAAAGGATGACAGACTAAAGGCCCTTTTCCATTAGCCCCACTTGGCCCTACACCGCACCACTCAGCCCGCTTTAGGCGCTTTTCTACTAGCCCCAGCACCGGTTAGCAGGTACTTTTTTCGTACCTGATCCAGGGCAGGGTCTAACCGGGCCGAGTAGGGCTGAGTATGGCTGTGATATGACTTTAAGAGACTGGTCGCCGCTGATTGGTCAGGTTGTAACGTCATGAAAGCGACTTTTTCTGCTGAATTTACTCCACGACTGCCATTTGTAATTGTTCAGCAGTGAACACAGTGCGCCCCTTTAATACGGTATATTATATTAATATACTGTATAATATACTTATATAATAATATACTCCTAATATTATATATTAGGAGGTGCGCAATTTTCTTTCTATATTAGGCAACGATCGCAAGGGCACATCTGTACTGCCAAACAGTGTCGGGAGAAGCTGAAAAGGCTGAAAAGCGATTACCGAGCAGTGAAGGACCACATTGCTCGAAGTTCAGCGGATGGAAGGAGTGGAAGTGGTTCGCTGAGAGACATTGGGCTCGACACGTCACTATCACGGCCACCGTCACGGTCACGGCCCTTGGAAACCGTGGATGGTGAGTGTTTATTTGATATTGCGCATCTGTTCGCCACTTGATCCGTTCTATGCCAAGCTCACTGTTTTGAAGAAATAGGAAGGTTGTTAGATTGTGAGTAATGGTTGTTACTGAGGCTTGCGTATTGTTTTGCAGCCAACTGCAGATTCACGCTTGCTTTGTGTTAAGTATTAGCGCGAACAAAACGCTGAATTACGCTTATTGTATTACGGTTAAAAACTTGAGAGTGTTGTGTACATGTTGCACTTTGGTGTTAAGTTTTAAATTGCGTGCATTTTCTTTCTAGAATCCCATTTCATATCACAGGGGTCCACCTCAGTGGAGATGACAGACACAGCGGACTCTCCTGGCGCTGCGTCTGCGTGTGCGTCTGGCTGAGCGCCAGCTGGATCAGCTCCACATCACCAGCTCCATCTGGATCACGTTCAAGTGCCGGTAAGGCACAATAACCACAATTTTTTTTTTGGTTGAAACAGGTCCAGCAGCGGAAACCAGGGTCGAAAATCCATCCATCCATCCATCTTCTACCGCTTAATCCTTTACAGGTCGCGGGGGGGCTGGAGCCTAACAAGTTATGTACCAAACTGATTAATGCAATTTCCTGTAGCTGCATATTAATTAATTGAAAATGTCTTTTTAAATGTACAAAAAGGTTATTCTTTGGTCTTCACTTATCAGTGTTCCACAACCATTTTTAGGTGTGGTGATTGGTGCTGTTGTAACTCCTGTTTTAGACAAACAAATAAAGCTGATGAACTGCCGTTGAAATCAACATGCTTCATTGAAATGCTTCGCGTCAGCTGACTGTATTAACCCATTCAGATTTCTGCGGCCACACTACAAGCAACTAGTTTAAACATTACCCATCCATCCATCCATATTCTTAATCTTAATCCTTTTTAGTTTTGCAGGGGGAGCTGCAGCCGAAGACAGCACCCTGCGTGTTGCAAAATCTGCTCTACTGAGGGGCAGCAACATGACAGTTCAGCTTATATACAGCAATGAAGCATAATATAATAGTGACATTCCACCACAGACTTTCACCTGTGTAATTCCATAATATATGTAGTGATCCAGCTTTAACGACCATGCCTTTCTGTCTTTCCATCTAGGCAAGACGAAAACAGACAACTCCCATCGCTGACCTTACATTAGCGATGGTCAACATGCATGATGAAGAGATGCGGCTCTTGGAACGGCAACATGACCAGCGGCAAGAATCAGGAGTACATGCAGCATTTGTGACAGGTGGCCGCAGATGTGCGGGCAGATGCGCGTGAAGCCCTGGAACAGGACGCTGCGTTATGAAGGGAAGAGCTCGCAGAGATGTCATCGCCCAGTCTGTTTTTTTGTTTGTAAATTTTGCTTCGGGAATAAAATTGTATTGTTTGCATCAAAAGTCTGGTTTATCTGTTATGACACCGTATGAGAAAAGCCAATAATTACATACACATTCCATTCTCTGTTCACTCCACATGCTGCTGTTCATCAGGTCAGGTGTATAGCCTTCTAATGGTAGAAGGCTATACACCTGGCTGCTTCACTTCCGCCCTCCCAAGAGAGCAGACGCTTTTTTCTTCTCTCCTGCTGATTTTTTCCTCCCCTCCTACTGGATCCCAGCTTGCTGTTGTCTGTCTGCGTCTGACTGCGACCGCCGAAAAGAAATTATGGAGTTAATAAGCTGGGCTTTGAACACAATTGACACTATTTTTTCAACAAGGAAAAGTGCTCCGGGGGAAGCTGTTTGCCCCGCTGGAACGGCTCCAGTGGGCTATCTATGTGACACAGGTATTTGGAAAATGCTGTGTCTCTCTAATCTCTCTATCGAAGATATTGAAGATTTGTTTATCTTCGTAATCTTGGTGATTGGGATAATTCTGATTGGGACGGGAATTGTCTTGGTTTACCGCAAATTGCTGAAGATGGATTCAACCTATCAAAATGCTGGCCAGGCGAGGTGCATCCAACAAATTGAGAAACTGGAGAAGACCCTGATAGCGACTACTGGAGAACTGTCTCGTAAGGTGGATTACATCATGGGTTCGCTCAGGTCTTTCCACGACGAGTTCAAAGCTGCGCAATGAAGGATTAATGTACTGAATCTACAGAAGAAATACAAGTCTTCTCTGTGATCAGTCCTATTTGGCATTATTATTCCCCATGAAAATTCCTCCTGGCTGTCTGCAGACTGTGTTTTTTTTCAAAATCATGAGCACAAGGCCTTGGACAGCCAGCTGCAGCGCCAGATAAGACTGGGCGCCAGACAGACAAAACATCTTCTGCCAAGGGTCCTTGGGTCTCTCTTATTATCATCAACACTGCTCAACACCGCACACACATTGATTCATGAACTGATTAAAGATATACTGTACACTGCTCTCTTGTGTCTCGTGAATTCTGAGTTGTTGCTCTGTGCTATTGAGAGATTTTTTTTCATTTTAATTTATAATTAAATTAATTTTTAATTTAATTTAATTTAATTTAATTTTAATTTAATTAATCACAATCTGCTTAAAAATAAGCTGTATTTTGATAACGAAGTTTTTTTTCTCCTCCCCCCTTGTGTCGTTCCCTCCCTTCCCCTCCCTTTCTTATCTATCTCTGTTTGATGAGGCGCCTTTATGGCTGCCGTGTCGTTGTGTCGCGCGCATGCGCACCAATGTCAAGTCAAGTTCCTCGTGTGTTTTTTTACATGCTTGGCAATAAAGTTTATTCTGATTCTGATTCTGATTCTGATTCTGGTAATTTAATTTTTAACAACACAACGAAACGTAATGTCTTGGTAGGTTTTTTTTTTTTATTTTAAACATTTGCAATGCGGAATCCATTTCTCTTGAACGGGTACATTTTTTAGGTTATAAGCAGTTGTACAGGTGTGCTTGAACTTGTAGAAACTGATAAAGGTAAGTACATGTAAGTTGAATGTTGCATCGCCAGTCCAAATTTAATAAATTAAGAAGGAATCTAGCAAAAATTTGGCACTAATAACAGTAGACAGATCGGACAAGGATACACAACTGTGTTTTTGTTGCACACAACTGTTGTTACCAACAAGTGCAAAATTTATATTCCCTTTTCCCAAAAATTAAAAATCAATTTGTAAGTAAAAGTGGGAGACCTTTACATGGGAAAATATGACATGTATCAGCACATGATTTATAGTTCAATTTGCATTTCCACCTAAGCAAAAGTGGCTTGTCGAGCTGGATTTTTGTGAAGATGGCCTGTGCGGTGTTTCTGCATGTAATTACATACCTGTCAAGTGATATGGTTTCGCCGTATTTTAATACGGGGAAAATGCAATTTTAGCAAATACGGGCGTATTGCCATTTCTGTACGCCAATGAGAAAAATATACGGGAAAAAAAATTGAGAGTGTGGGGAGGAACACGTCGTGTGTGACCCCCACAGCGTACGGGCTGTCAGAGCTCTCAGCATGAGCAATTATCACAACAGTGAGAAGTGTGGACTCATCATTAGGCTGATGGCGTCGCACCTTCTTAACAGATAAGCGTTATGAACAAGAGGACAGGTAGATGGACCATGCACAACATTTTATTTACAAAAAACATTTTTGAAATATGTATGCACATAAATGTGGACAAAATAGACAAGTATTGCATCATGTATTATATTGTAACATGCAGCTTGATGTCCCACCAGGAGGTTTGAACTCACACCTCCCGCTCTGGAGTCCCACACTCTACCTGTGTCGCCAATAGGGTCAACCTACTTGTCAAGCCAAGTAGGGTGCTTATATTGAGTTCGCTACAATATCTCCACCCTGCTCCTCTGCTCTCTGTGCCGCTGCCACCACTGGTTCATCTACTGCATCATCCAATGTAGTGTCAAACGTCTCTCCATGACTCTCACACAGATTGTGCAGAGCACAACAAGTCAGCACCATAGATTTAACCAGTTTCATGTCACAGTCATTCCTCCTTCCTTCTCTCCTAGTCATCAGCCATGTTTGTTGTGGAGGATTCAGTCGCGTGTGTTTCACGTCACGAGGGTGTGGCGCCGCCTGCTGTTCAACAAATCCCACCCACAGCAGGTGCGCCAGCAGGTGCGCCAGCAGTAGTTGAAAAGCAACTGAGGCTGAACCGAACCGAAGTGAGTAGAGCCGGGTTTTCAAACCGGGGCTGAGTGGGGCTAGTGGAAAAGCGCCTTAAGGGTCTGACATGACAACAGGGCCGCACCTTGGTTCCTCCCTTCCCCTGCTCTTCGCTTTTCTGCTGCTCAGCCATGGCCCTGCCCCAGGAACCCAGCGAATGACATCACCACACCTCTACTCAATGCACCCGTCCTGTCGACAACCAAGCCATGTCGGATAGCCATTAAGTTAAGTAGAAGTGCACGCATATTAATCACTGCAACCATCATCAGTATGATAAATTAAACTGAAGATTATGGAATGATGCTGTCACTAAATAATACCCAATGATTAAAAGCTTTAAATCCCGCTTATATGACATGATTGAAAGCACAAGCAAAGTGATGACAATGTTTATACATACACACGTGGACAAAATTGTTGGTACCCCTCTGTTAATGAAAGAAAAACCCACAATGGTCACAGAAATAACTTGAATCTGACAAAAGTGGTAATAAATAATAAGTCTATGAAAATTAACCAATGAAAATCAGACAATGCTTTTGAATTGTGGTTCAACAGAATTATTTTAAAAAAACAAAGTCATGAAACAGGCCTGGACAAAAATGATGGTACCCTTAACTTAATATTTTGTTGCACAACCTTTTGAGGCAATCACTGCAATCAAACAATTTCTGTAACTGTCAATGAGACTTCTGCACCTCTCAGCAGGTATTTTGGCCCACTCCTCATGAGCAAACTGCTCCAGTTGTCTCAGGTTTGAAGGGTGCCTTCTCCAGACGCCATGTTTCAGCTCCTTCCACAGATGTTCAATAGGATTTAGATCAGAGCTCATAGAAGGTCACTTTAGAATAGTCCAATGTTTGGCTCTTAGCCATTCTTGGGTGTTTTTAGCTGTGTGTTTTGGGTCATTATCCTGTTGCAAGACCCATGACCTGCGACTGAGACCAAGCCGTCTGACACTGAGCAGCACATTTCTCTCTAGAATACCTTGATAGTCTTGAGATTTCATTGTACCCTGCACACATTCAAGACACCCTGTGCCAGATGCAGCAAAGCAGCCCCAGAACATAACAGAACCTCCTCCATGTTTCACAGTAGGGACAGTGTTCTTTTCTTGGTATGCTTCATTTTTCGTCTGTGAACATAGAGCTGATGTGCCTTGCCAAAAAGTTCCAGTTTTGTCTCATGTGTCCATAGGACATTCTCCCAGAAGCTTTGTGGCTTGTCAACATGCAGTTTGACAAATTCCAGTCTGGCTTTTTTATGATTTGTTTTCAACAGCAGTGTCCTCCTTGGTCGTCTCCCATGAAGTCCACTTTGGCTCAAACAACGACGGATGGTGTGATCTGACACTGATGTAACTTGACCTTGGAGTTCACCATGAATGTGTTTAGAGGTTGTTCTGGGCTCTTTTGTTACCATTCGTATTATCCGTCTCATCCTGCAGCCACGTCCAGGGAGGTTGGCTACAGTCCCGTGGATCTTAAATTTCTGAATAATATGTGCAACTGTAGTCACAGGAACATCAAGCTGCTTGGAGATGGTCTTATAGCCTTTACCTTTAACATGCTTGTCTATAATTTTCTTTCTAATCTCCTGAGACAACTCTCTCCTTTGCTTCCTCTGGTCCATGTTTAGTGTGGTACACACCATGTCACCAAACAGCACAGTGACTACTTGTCACCCTTTAAATAGGCCAACTGACTGATTACAAGTTTGTAGACACCTGTGATGTTAATCAGAGGACACATCTTGGTTGAACATGTCCCTATGGTCACATTATTTTCAATCTTTTCTAGGGGTACTATCGTTTTTGTCCAGGCCTGTTTCATGAGTTTGTTTTTTAAAGTAATTCTGTTGAACCACAATTCAAAAGCATTGTCTGATTTTCATTGGTTAATTTTCATAGAATTTTTATTTATTACCACTTTTGTCAGATTCAAGTCATTTCTGTGACCATTGTGGATTTTTCTTTCATTAACAGAGGGGTACCAACAATTTTGTCCACGGCTGTATGATTTGCCTGAGGCTGTTGATTATCAAACAGAGGCTTTAATGTTTCTTTACCATATTATTGTTCTTTTGGACATAGAAAATCACTCTTAATGAATGACTATGTGATTATTACAGTTTTAATCCTTTTACTGCTCATGACAAAACAGCACAGCTTTGAAGGATTGCAAGATGAAAAAAAAAAAAAGAGAAAAAGTCCCAATACTGGGCTCTCTGATTAGATTTGATTCTGTTGACATAAAAAAAGACCAATTGGTTGGTTTACTGTCTTGTCAATTTAAAGAAATGACAGACTATGTGAAAGTTGACATTGTAATACGCAGTGTATTGGTTAAGGATTATTAGGACAGACAAATATGCAAATGACTACTGGAATACTATAAAATCATCACTTTTTCTGTCTTCCTATTTATATGGGTGTGCTTGAGTAAAAAGAACTATTTCATTTATTCTCTAACCTACTGAAAATGAATAACCAAAATTCAAAATAAAAAATATCATTTACGGTATTTACTTAGAAGAAATTACTAAAATATCCAACAATCAATCAATCAATCAATCAAAGACTTTATTCCAGACTCAAGGTCCATCAAAAAAAAGTAAAAAACAAGACAGTTGAAACAATCAAAAAGTTACAAAAAAAAACACTAAGACACAACTGCTAAGAGAAATGCAAAGACAGTACAAACTTTAAAAAGACTTAAAAAGACAACTGTACCAGGGCCTTCTAAACTGTGACTGACAGCGAATAGAACTGAGCTTAATGCTAGACATAACCTGAATGATTTCATTTCCAGATACATCAAGCCGACAGATGAATTTATACATAAGATTCCTTATTACTGCATGCAGAGTATTTACACGTGATGAGACAAATAACTCGGAAGCACTGCACCATCCAGGCTTTTTAAGTAAAATTCTTAAGGCATCATTGTAAGCAACCTGTAATTTCTGCATACTCAGTTTCCTATAATTTATTCATAAATGAGCAGTGTATAAAGGTGTACAATAGGTTTTAAAAAGAACCAGTTTCACCTCATCTGAACAAAAACCAAACCTGCGTGCAAGAATATTTGCTTGCATGTAGATTTTGCAGCGTTGTCTGAAAATATCATCATCATCAGTCATTCTATCATTAATAAAATGTCCCAGATATTTAATTTTATCCCTGACAATTAATTCCCTGCCTGCCAATTCAAAGACAGGGAATTTCATTAACAAATCTTCTTTAGTGCGGCAAACCAGCACACAACTCTTATTTGTATTATATTTTATGTCATTTTCCTCTCCATAAGCACTACACACTCTTAATAACTCCTGAAGACCAGCACTACTTGGACTGAGAATAACTAGATCATCAGCATACATAAAATGATTCACCAACTTATTCCCTATTAAACACCCAGTTTTACAGGCATTCAGTTGCTTTGACAACTCATCCATGTAAAGATTAAATAGAATAGGGGACAATATACTGCCCTGTCTGACCCCACTGCTCACACCAAATGGGGATGAATGACTCTTCCCCCATTTCACCAGCATCTTCTGATGTGCGTACCAGTATATCAGGATACGTACTAAGTACTTGGGAACCCCCCTGTCAATCATTTTCCTAAACAATATCCTGTGATTGACACGATCAAACGCCTTGGAGGCGTCAATAAAACACAGAAAAACTGAAGAATTTTGATTTCTGTACTTATTTATAATTTCTTTTAAAGCATATATGCACAGATCTTTTCCATGATGGGGTTTGAATCCAAATTGATGATCAGTAGATTTGATGAATACATTTAATTTTTCAAACATGATTTTTTCCAGTACTTTAGATATTATATTGGCTATAGCTATGGGCCTGTAATTATCCAGGCTACACAGCTTACCAGCTTTATCTTTGATGACTGGTACCAACACAACAGACAATAAAGATTCTGGTAACATCCCATGAATCATGAAGCTGGTGAAACAGATTGCAAGAAGAGGAGCAATTCTTGAGCTAGCATATTTAAGATGCTCAGCAGAAATACAGTCTAAACCACTAGCTTTGTTATCTGATAGCTCTCTAATGGCTTTGGTCACTGCATGAGTGTCAATCAGGAGCGAATCGTCCCTTTCTACTTTCCCTACCTTATAAGTTTCATCCTTAGTTGAATTAAATAATGAGTAAAAATGCTGCCGCCATAAATCCACAATATTTTCTGTACCTGAAAGGCCTTCCAAGGTACAGGGCAAAGACGTTTTACTGTTACTAATCCGTCTAAGCTCCTTCCAAAAATCTGTGACATTCTTATCTAACAATTTCTTGGCCAAGGAATTACTTCTCATTAGCTGCTCATTTTTAGAAATATGACGAATAGCATACTTAAACTTTGCATTTGTACATTTCTTCATCTCAAATTCTGGCCCTTGTCTGGGTCTCCCAGCCACCACCCATGCTTTATATGCTTCCCGAGCTTCAGAATAAGGCACAGCTACGGCCTCATTCCAGCCAGGTCTAACATTATGTGTTTTACGTATTTTCTTATAATAAGGCTTACTGTCCTTATACAGGGAGTTAACTATAGCATCGTACATACTACAAAGGTCTTTCTTATGTTTGACAATGCTACAGTTCACATCGCTGCACATTACAGCATCTCTAGGAAGACATATTTTACTCAAGGATTTATCTGTACGAACACAATATTCTACAATTTCTTCCTCAGAAAGAGTGTCCCAGTCTAATTTTCCCACCTCATCCTGACTGACATTTTGACAAAGTGCAGGTAGACAGTCAACATTAATTATCATCTCAAACGGTATATGATCAGATATTGCTAACCCATAATAAATACTCATGCCACCCAAAGAAGCATGTGCATCACCAGCGCTGATGCAATGATCTAGCCAGGACGTAGTGTGCCAAGCCTCACTTATATAGGTATAACTATCAGGAGGCATTAGTACCTTACTTGACAAGATTAAGTTGTTCTCATAACAAAAATGATACATATGTTTTGCAAATAAGGAGTCAGTGTCAGATATGTCTGCATTCAAGTCCCCCATAATAAAAATACAAGTATTATTATAGTCTTGCATATAAGAATTAATAAAGGCAAGCTTATTTAAATATTCATCCTCATTCTGTTGACACTCAAATGGCGTATATACATTAATAATAAGGAATTCCTTATCATTACAATTAAACTGCACACCAATACACCAATCTACACCAAGTCGGACCACTTTTATCAAGGAGTCCAGCTTCTTTCTCCAGAGGACAGCCACCCCTCCAGGTATCCTACCCCTGATAATCCCCTTGCTGAGGTCAGTTGTAGACTCCCCAGCACCATGGAAATCAGGGTTAAGACAGTTCAAATGTTCCAAGTCTTGTTCTGAAAGAAACGTCTCCTGAAGGCACAAAATATCACAATTGTTCAATAAATTGTCAATAACTAACCGGCGAGCTTTCTCCCCAGCACTTTGCCCCAATTTAAGGCCATGACAGTTGTAAGACATGACCTTAATACCCATCAAAAAAAGGAGGAAGAGTTAAGAACAACAAAAAGATGTTGTTTTTAATGATTTTTTGGATTAATTAATGAAAAGAAAACAATTTAATGTTACTCCTTAAGTACTATAATGCTTAAAATTTTAAACATAGAAAAGGAACTCAGAAAGTTCCAGTCTGAGTTTCCCATTTAAACAATATATATTCTGTGAAATTTTTCCCTTAATGAAATGGAATACGCTTAAGGGCTCGGTACAAGATGAGAAGCACCTTGTGGAATTTAAGCCCTCGAATTCCATCTATCAACCCTTTACCACTTATCCAGTCACAGGGACAGCAGGCTAAACAGAGGAGATGGACTGCTGCCGGGCTGACTTATCACTATGACCACTTAGGCAGATAACTGGGAAGAGTTCAAAAGTTTTAACATGAGGAGAGAAAAGATCTTTCCCACTCCAGCAAATACATTACAAAATAAGCTTAGGTCATTTTTCTAAATGTACAGGCAAAAACGAAAAGTGAATCATTAGTAACACTAAAAATTTTAATCAACACTAGAATAAGCACTGTAAAAACTTAAAAGGACAAAAGTTGAATGACTATAACAGTAACACAAAAAATTTATGAGAAGACAAATTTGCACTCCTGTTGTGTGATATCTGACACAAGGGTGGGGGGTGGGGGGCTACAGCTTCCTCTGATTTTGTTTTTTCAGGATGGTGCTGACTTTAAGCGCTTGTGGTGGACGGGAGGACGGAGAGAGGTGTGGGGCAGGCTGGCTGCGGCAAGGGGAACATGACATTTGTCATCATCCTGAACATCAGGGTCATTGGCTGGGGGCAGTGGCAGCGTGGGGGGAAGAGGACCTCACAGGGGACCACAACATGTGACAAGCAGACCCGAAGCTAAGTATGACATGGTTTTAGGACCCAGTGAGCAGACACAGACTCAAAAGTAGATTCAATTATCTTTATTATGTGTAGAGTGTGCGTGTGCGTGCGTGTATGTGTATATGTGAAGCTGGGGCGAGCAGAGCGTCGTGCAGCCTGGCAACCCTAGGGATGAGCAGAGACAAAGAGGATTAGTGTCTGACTCGGGAGGGAATGTACAGTGATGTGTGGAGCTTACTGTTGATGAGATGGAGAACAGGCTCAGGTTGGTCCCGAAGGCTTCGGTCAAGAAGACAGCGTCCACTGTCCCGGTTGTGGATGGAGATGATGGTGATGCAGTGCGGTGTAGTGCCGCTCGGTCTGCCGCCAGGAGAGAGAGGTCCGCCACCACGGATCTCCGCCTGTGCACAGGGGATAGAGCGTAGAACAATAGTGAAGGAGAGGATGGTTTACGTGTCGTGAAGACATAGCCCTTCCAGGAGGACGATGAAGAGAGGCGAGTTTCTTTGGAGAACGTAGACTACGAAGACGATGACTCAGAAGAGGGCGAAGACGAGTGCCGGTCTCATCAGACCAAGGAGTGAGATGACTCCTCACTGATCTGTGGGCAGCACGGCCTAAATAGCTCCGGTGATGAGGGAGAGCAGGTGTGCGCGCAGCTGTGAAGAATTAGGGAGGCAGAGAGAATCATCACAAAGTAAAACAAATGACACTGACAATGACATAACGCATATCAATTTACCTGACTTTGACTTTGAAAATGCAGTGTTTACCTTAAGTGACATTGCAGGTCTGACAGTATCACATTTCAGAAATGTGACAGGAATAAGGAATAATTGTGTTGTACGATTTTGATGTGCTAAAGAGCTGGGCTGTGCCCCTGGTGCTTGGCCTCGGCCGAGCCAGGCCTCGGGACTACAGACCACATCAAAATTTAGGAAGAAACATAGGAAATAAAACATTCCTTGTGCAGAATGAAGCCAAATTCAAATTAAGCAATATGTCCACCCTTCCATTAACAGAAGGAGTGGAACATAACACTTGTCAACACCAAATTTATTGTCTAAGTTTTTTTTAGCTGATTTAGGACAATTTTGATGTGCTGAATCCAAAAATCACATTGGTTTTGCTCAGTCAGGTCAACTTTTTGAAGTATGGCCACATGTTGTTTTTTTTTAACGTTTTTGTTTACATGTGTGGGTATTTTCGCTTTTTATGATGCAAAATTCTTTTTTATTTCTTGAAATTTCTCGAACTCTAAAGAGTTTGCATGTGCCAATTTATGACATTGTCATGATGGTTGATTACAGTTGGACTCTGAAGAGAGACATCTCTGCTGCTGAGCATTCTAGAGGTTCGAATAAATGGAAGTTGAAGCTCTGAATTTTGAACAATGATGACAACATTGAATTTACATGTACTTACCTTTATCAGTGTTTACTATTCAGTTTACAGTAATCAAAGTTTGTAACATTTAATCAATAAATTGTGTTAGAAAATAATTGTTTCTCTTAAAAAATCTATTTCGGATGAGAAATATTAACAAAAGTCAACCGATAATGTCACAAAAATGTAATCGATTTAGTCAGAAGATCAGATTTTTTTTACCTAATCGAGAGAAACGGATGTAATTTCAGATTCAGCGGTGCAAAATTGTCTGAAATCAGTTGAAAAAACACAGACAACTTAGAAAAAATTATTTTTGTAACCCTGTGTAACCTTTCACAAACATGCACAAACACAAATTCAAATTGTCTGTGGCCAATAGAACAGGTAGACGTGGCCTTAATGAATAATTCAGAATTGGTTACAATAAATGCTAAATCACATTAAATCTGTACAGACAGCTGGGTTAATTGTTCTAACTGAAATTTGTAAACTAGGTCAAGGGAAGACACTCACAAAAATAGGCATGATTACAAAAACCTCATTTTAAGGTTGTTACACTATCCCAAAAATTTAATCTAAATTAACCATGCGTAAATGTGCAACACATATTAATAGAACATACTGTATCTTTAAGGAAAAGATTTCCTTCTTCTAATAATAATAAAAAAAAGGACAACCCATCACACTGTTCCAGTATGCTGCAATTTTGATGCATGGGCATCTCCATGCATCATGGGGGGGGGGGGGGGGTACCACAATAATTACACAGTAATTAATTAGCAAAAATCATCAGAAAAATAGATAATGAATAAAAATGATCAATAAATGATCAATAATGTAGGAAAGAGAAAAAAAATATAGGCGAAACAGCTTGGTAATGAAGTCACAACATTCAATAGGAGAAGTTAAATTTACATCAATAAATTGGCAGGTATTTAAGAAAATTATGTGATGAAAAAATATTTGCAGATTATTTTGGAAAAAAGATCCTAAGACTTTATAAGAAATACAGTAAAATTAAGAAGAAAAGAAAAAAAAACACAGGAAGGGGAAAAAAAAATCATGTTTATAAAAAATAAAGAAAACTAATAAGGAAATAAAAAAGCCATGCAGATTCATAGGGAAAAGTTCCAAATGTCTAAGGAAAGTCCAATTTATGCTGATGAAGCTTACTGTGGGACTCAATATAAAATTCACTACAAAGACAAAACAGACTTTTACTCAACTATGTAAGAAGAAAACAATGCTTAAGGGAGCTCAAAGCAAAAATAATTTGACCTTCCTTGCATAAACTTTGTCATGTTCACTGCGTAAACTGCAGCAAACATATAAAATAGCAGCGAGCCCAAAGCGCAGTTTGTAACGTGTTTTATTGACAAAAAGTAAATATGCCACAGAGTCCAAACAACAGTCACTATAACATGAACAAGACAACCGGCTCCAGCTTCATTGCAAACGTTGAATGCCAAACGCGTTCCAGACAGGGTAGGAGTGGAGAGGAAAGGCATAAACAAGGGAGGACTTACGGAAAGGCTCTGAGGAGCAACACAATTCAGTCCAGGGAAGGAGTCCACTGTCGCGAACCAGGAAGTCCATTGTTGACATTTGAAGCTGCGGCAACAACTGACCACACACAACTCTATTAATACCTGAGCCTAAATGGGAGCAAGTGGACACAGCTGTGAAGTGGCAGGACCGTGACTGATTGAACTATGTGTGTGTGTGTGTGCGTGTGAGTGTGTGTGAGTGTGTATGTGTGTGTGTGCATGAGTGTATGAGTGTGTATGTGGTGGACCAGAAAGCTGGTGAATGCCTGGTGCGAGGAGGCGTGGATGTGGGACTGGTGGAGAGCAAGGCTCAATCCGCCAGTTGGAATTAATAAGCAATAATTAAACCCAACAGCCACAAGTTATGGACGGGGTGACCACCCCGAACATGACAAACATATTCTTTTCAAAACCTTTGCATGGATCTCATTGATTTAAATAAGTGTGAAGGCAAAATGTTGTTTAGTGATTATCGACACACTTTCTAAATAGACAAGAGCCTTCCCTCACACTAATCCAAATACTGCTATGATAACACTGAAACCCTTAACTGAAACAATATCAAAATTTAAAATAGCTGAAATGATTTACTTAGCTAATGGAATACATTTAATGGAAAACACTGTAAATCATATCATATCACATTTAGGTACAGTACCCAACATTTACCTAGAAAACCATTTAGCTTACCATCAACAATCTATAGGATTAGCATAATGCACAAATAGAATAATGAAAGATGACTAAGGAAAATAGGGACAAAGAAAAATAGGAAAATTATGAATGGCAAACCCTACTATTGAAACAGTTTAACTTAGGTGATGAGGAAGGGTTTCTGGTTGATTACATGCAAAGGATGTCAACTGACAGAGATATTATCTATACCACCTTGCCAGGAGGGACCATGTGACAAAGGAACTGTGGGAGGTGCAACCATCTTTTGGCCAAACCAGGGGTTCTGGTCATCAAAGAAAACTGGACCAAAAACTCCCTGGCAAGGACAACACAAAGGTTATCCTGGCGACACCAACAGCTGTGAAAGGCGAAGGACGTGACTCTTGGGTGCATCTAACGTTTTACCCCACTTAATGAATTAATTGGTAAATTCCTTGGTAAAATAAGTATTTGGTCAATAACAAAAGTTCATCTCAGTACTTTGTTATATACCCTTTGTTGGCAATGACAGAGGTCAAACGTTTTCTGTAAGTCTTCACAAGGTTTTCCCACACTGTTGCTGGTATTTTGGCCCATTCCTCCATGCAGATCTCCTCTAGAGCAGTGATGTTTTGGGGCTGTCGCTGGGCAACACAGACTTTCAACTCCCTCTAAAGATTTTCTATGGGGTTGAGATCTGGATAAGATAAGATAAGATAAGATAAGATAAGCCTTTATTAGTCCCACAACGGGGAAATTCCAGGATTGCAACAGCACAGGGATAGCAACACTCAGAGCAACAATCAGAAGGCAAGAAAAAAAAAAAACAAGCAAGCAAGAGCAGCTAATATACATATGTACGTATTACTATAAAATATATATATACACACACACACACACACACACAGACACACAGTGCAGAGCATTGTAGCTGGATGGAATAAATATATGAATATATGAACACACAGTGCAGAGCATTGTAGCTAGATGGAATAAATATGTAAATATATAAACACCCACAGTACGGAGCATTGCAGCTAGGTGGAATAAATATGCAAGTATATAAACACACACAGTGCGGAGCAATGTAGCTAGATGGAATAATATGTAGATATATAAAAACACAGTGCGGAGCATTGTAGCTAGATGGAATAAATATATAGATATATAAATATAAACACACCCAGTGCTGAGCATTGTAGCTAGATGGAATAAATATATAGATATATAAATATAAACACACCCAGTGCAGAGCATTGTAGCTAGATGGAATAAATATGTAAATATATAAACACACACAGTGCAGAGCATTGTTGCTAGGTGGGATGAAACAGCATAACCGTCTATTTAGTTATCCTACATGGTATGATTATGTGCCCATACATATTCTCACCCTCCATAGCGACCGGTATGTTCCTAGTTGTATGCCGGAGAGGACCATTGTGTAAGTCTATTGCATCTTTTGCATTCAAAAAAAACTATTAGTTTGTTACGTCTTTTTGCTATCTCTGCGAGCAGCCCTGCTTAGGTTGTACAGTCTGACAGCCGTTGGTAGGAAGGACCTACGAAACCTCTCGGTTGTGCACCTGGGATGATGTAGCCTGCTGCTAAATGAGCTCCTCAGTGCATCCAGTATGTCCTGCATAGGGTGGAACTCGGACTCCAGCAGAGATGACAGTTTAGCCACCGTCCTTCTCTCTCCTATCTCCTCCATCGGATCAAGGCGTTGCCCCAGGACAGAGCTAGCTTTCTTAATCAGTTTGTTCAGTCTCTTCCTATCGGCTGCAGTAATGCCACTGCCCCAGCAGACCACTCCAAAAGTGATGGCTGATGCCACCACCGTGTCATAGAATGACTTCAGCAGCGCCCCTTGTACACCAAAAGACCTGAGTCTCCTCAGCAGGAACAGCCTGCGCTGTCCCTTCTTGTAGAGTGCGTCAGTATTGTGTGACCAGTCTAGTTTATTGTTCAGATGAATACCCAGGTACTTGTAGGATGTCACCATCTCGATGTCTGTTCCCTGTATATTTACTGGTGCTGTGAGGGGCTGCCCATGCCTGCGGCAGTCCACCACCAGCTCCTTAGTTTTCCTCGCGTTGATCTGGAGGCAGTTCCGATGGCACCAGTCCACAAAGTCCTGGATAAGCCCTCTGTACTCAGCTTCATCTCCGCTGGAGATGAGACCAACGATCGCAGAGTCATCAGAGAACTTCTGTAGATGGCAATGTGTTGTGTTGTGTGAGAAGTCCGCAGTATAAAGAGTGAACAGGAAGGGAGCCAGCACCGTTCCCTGGGGGGCCCCCGTGCTACTGATGATCGTGTCGGAAACACAGTCCCGGGTTCTCACAAACTGAGGCCGGTTCGTGAGGTAGTCCAGGATCCATGATGACAGGTGCTGGTCCACCCCTGCGCGCAGCAGCTTGTCCTTCAGGATCATCGGTTGGATGGTGTTGAAAGCACTGGAGAAGTCAAAGAACATGATCCTCACCATATTCCCGGGCTTCTCCAGGTGGGACAGAGAACGGTGAAGGAGGAAGATCACCGCATCCTCCACCCCAATGCCATGCTGGTAGGCGAACTGGAGTGGATCCATCGCTGGTTCCACCAGGGGGCGGAGATGAGCAAGGAGCAGTCTCTCCAGGGTCTTCATCAAGTGGGACGTCAAGGCCACCGGTCTGAAGCTGTTCAGGTCTTTGGGGTGGGAAGTTTTTGGTACAGGTACCACACAAGATGTTTTCCACAGCTGTGGTACCCTCCCCAGTTTCAGGCTCATGTTGAAGATATACGTCACAATCCCACACAGCTGGTCTGCACAGGACTTGAGGAGCTTTGCGCTGATGCCGTCCGGTCCCGATGCCTTCCTCGCCTTGATCTTCCTCAGCTCCGTCCTCACCTGGGTCTTGGTCAGGGTCAGGATGGGGGGCTGTGTGTTGGGAGTGGGGGGGGGTGTCGGTGGAGTGGGGAGTGGGTAGCAGGACTTGATTTCTTAGAGGCAGCAGTGGTTGTTGTGCAGACAGGGGGGAGGGCGGTTGGTCAAATCTATTGAAAAACAGATTCAGGTTGTTCGCCCACTCCCTGCCCCCCGTGGCCTGGGGGGAGGTATTCTGGAGCCCCGAGATGGTTTTGAGGTTTCTCCAGACCCCGCTGATGTCGCTCTGTTGCAGCTTGTCCTCCATCTTCTTCCTGAAGCTGTCCTTGCCTTCTCTGATCTTTCTCCTCAGCTCCCTCTGTACGGACTTCAGCATCTCCCTGTTCCCCGACCTGAAGATCCTCTTCTTCTCTCTCAGAAGTGTTTTTATCTCAGGGTTGATCCAGGGTTTGTTGTTTGAGTGACGCCGTATGGTCTTGGTGGGAACGGATTTGTCCACACAGAAGCTGAGGTAGCCCGTGAAGGTGTGAATGAGGCCATCGATGTCCTCACCATGTGGATCGCAGAGCTGCTTCCAGGCAGTGGCTTCAAAACAGTCCTTTAGAGTGTCCATTGTCTCCTCAGACCATAACTCCACAGTGTGCATGGCCGGAGGTTGTCTGTGCACTAGGGGTTTGTACACCGGTCGGAGATGAACCAAGTTGTGATCCGATCTCCCAAGTGGGGGGAGTTGTGATGAGGTGTACGCCTCCTTAGTGTTTGCGTAGAACAAATCCAGTGTTTTATTGTCTCTAGTGTGGCATGTGACATACTGGGTGAAAGTGGGCAGAATGGGAGACAGTGAAACGTGGTTGAAATCGCCTGAGATGAGGAGAAGAGCATCTGGGTGTTCTGTCTGCAGCCTGCTGGTTACTGAATGGATGACGTCACGCGCTGTCCCAGCGTTCGCCGTCGGATTTGCATAAACAACAATGCAGATCACGTGTGAGTGTTCTCTCGGGAGATATGTAGGCCTCATGCTAACAGCTAGCAACTCAATGTCTTTGCTGCAGTGTCGTTGTTTAACAGTGATATGTCCCGGTCTACACCAGTTGTTGTTAACATACATTATCACTCCACCACCCCTAGTTTTGCCACTCTCTGGTGTTCGGTCAGCTCGTATCATGTGAAAACCCTCCAGCTCAATGTTAGCATCTGCTGCTAGTTCAGTTAGCCACGTCTCAGTAAACAAAAGGAGAGAGCACTCCCGGTAAGTGCTATCATAACGGGAGATAGCCGCTAGCTCATCTAACTTTCCCAGTATCGACCGTACATTTCCCATGACAACAGATGGAAGGGAGGGTCTGTACCTTATATTACTGGCTAGGCCACTCCAGGACCTTGAAATGCTTCTTACGAAGCCACTCCTTCGTTCCCCAGGCGGTGTGTTTGGGATCATTGTCATGCTGAAAGACCCAGCCACGTTTCATCTTCAATGCCCTTGCTGATGGAAGGAGGTTTTCACTCAAAATCTCACGATACATGGCCCCATTCATTCTTTCCTTTACACGGATCAGTCATCCTGGTCCCATTGCAGAAAAACAGCCCCAAAGCATGATGTTTCCACCCCCATGCTTCACAGTAGGTATGGTGTTCTTTCTCCTCCAAACACGACAAGTTGAGTTTTTACCAAAAAGTTCTATTTTGGTTTCATCTGACCATATGACATTCTCCCAATCCTCTTCTGGATCATCTAAATGCTCTCTAGCAAACTTCAGACGGGCCTGGACATGTACTGGCTTAAGCAGGGGGACACGTCTGGCACTGCAGGATTTGAGTCCCTGGCGGCGTAGTGTGTTACTGATGGTAGCCTTTGTTTCTTTGGTCCCAGCTCTCTGCAGGTCATTCACTAGGTCCCCCCGTGTGGTTCTGGGATTTTTGCTCACCGTTCTCGTGATCATTTTGACCCCACGGGGTGAGATCTTGCGTGGAGCCCCAGATGGGGGGAGATTATCAGTGGTCTTGTATGTCTTCCATTTTCTAATAATTGCTCCCACAGTTGATTTCTTCACACCAAGCTGCTTACCTATTGCAGATTCAGTCTTCCCAGCCTGGTGCAGGTCTACAATTTTGTTTCTGGTGTCCTTTGACAGCTCTTTGGTCTTGGCCATAGTGGAGTTTGGAGTCTGACTGTTTGAGGTTGTGGACAGGTGTCTTTTATACTGATAATGAGTTCAAACAGGTGCCATTAATACAGGTAACGAGTGGAGGACAGAGGAGCCTCTTAAAGAAGAAGTTACAGGTCTGTGAGAGCCAGAAATCTTGCTTGTTTGTAGGTGACCAAATACCTTATTTTACGGAGGAATTTACCAATTAATTCATTAAAAATCCTTCAATGTGATTTTCTGGATTTTTTTTTCCTCATTTTGTCTCTCATAGTTGAGGTATACCTATGATGAAAATTGGAAACCTCTTTCATCTTTTAAGTGGGAGAACTTGCACAACTGGTGGCTGACTAAATACTTTTTTCCCCACTGTACCAGAGCAATTTCAGATGGAAAGCACAGGAGTGAGGGTCCTTCATTCACTGTTTCCTTGGGTGAGAGTGGGCAAGAACACCTTATGGATTGAAACACTTAACTATAGGCTACAATTATTTGTAAAATTTATGACACAAAACAGAATGACACTTGACCAATTAATGGTGTGTGCCCTATCATAGGAGGTTACTGTTGTACTCTTATCCATGAAAATAATGCAAATGGTCATATTATTACTTTGGTTACACACAGCCTCATTGCTTTGCAGGCTACTATGGCCGAGAATAATGTCACTGATACACAAAATTGATTAAGTTAGTGATTCTCTCCATGGAGAAGTGTCATCATGAATTTGTTAGTGATTTTTATAGTGATAATTTTGGTCTTTTCCTGTTTGAGTCCTTGTGTCCGTAATATGATGATGAGGCTGGTTCATGTAAACTTAGTGACATATCTTCATGCAATTGCTGCAGATGATGAGGATGGTAAAAGGGGTGATGCAAGCCTAAGGGGTGTGAAGTTTGCAATATTGACTAAATCTATTTTGAGTTTTTCCATTACTATTTCTATCACATTACACTTATTGTTATCATATCATTATTATCATTATTTGACACATTTAAATTTATTTTGATTATATTCATACTTATAACTACACATATTCACTTTTAATGACATTCACTTTTATTGCTACATGTTATCATAGCCTTGTTTAAGTTTAAACTACCTCATAAAATTGCTGCTAGTCTGCAAAGACACATAACAATATGCACATTCTTACACACACATATATATATCTTTATATCATGAGTCATTATTATTCAATTTACTTCACTATTGCTTTGTTTTATTATTTCTCTTTTAATTGTGATGCTTTTTTAAGCATCAAGGGGGGAATATGATAGTTAAATTTCATATTATTATTATTATATTATTCTTATATTATTCCATGTCTTTTATATTCTCATATGTGCATTTTATATATGGCCTTGGGGCAGCTTCATTCTGTGTATAAGAGTGCATGAGTTAGCAATTATAAATCACATAGCTGTTAATGGATGTCCAGTCTATGAGTGAGTGTGGTGTTCAGATATTTGTTAAGACACAGCTGTTTTCAGTTTGTCATGTTCAGTTCTGTGTGACTGAGAGTGTATTTATCTTCCTGTTTCCTGTGAGTAAAGAAGAATAACCAGAACCTATAATCTTGTAACTGGTCTCTCAGATCATAACATGGTTCTTGCTGTCAGGAAACTTACTAAAAAGCGACTACAGTATTTTGGGGGAGTCGATATTGACAAATCAAATTTTATTATCCCCAAATCAAAAAATGAGGAGTTTGAACATTACTTAGAGAATCAAAATTGGGAGCAGCTCATGGCAACATGTGAAGTAGATGATTGTTGTAATTTTATAACTGCAACAATCACAAAGTCTATAGAAAAATTTTCAAAGCAAATTAAAAGTAGACAACAGAAGATTAGCCTACCATGGTTAAATAATGAAATAAGAAAACTTATGAAGAGGCGAGACTATGCACTGAAAACATCACTAACCTCCAAACTACAAAATGATCACCTTGTGTACAAAAGTTTAAGAAATAAAGTGGTACATGAGCTGCGAAAATCAAAAATATCTTATTACAATAAACTGATAGATCATGCAAAGGGTAACAACAGTTCCCTATGGAGGCATTTAAATAACTTAACTAATAAAAAAAACGATCAGAAGGGGGTAAAGGAACTTAGAATCAATGGCAAGACCGTCAGTGACAAGGCTACTTTGGCAAATGAATTTAATTCACACTTTGTGGGCTCTGTGGAAGACTTAACAAAAATTTTTGTGCTGCCAAATGTGCTCAACAACACAAATTCCATACTTCCAACAGATACTTTTCACATCGATGAGGTAAATGAGAAGTTAATTGCTGGTATTGTTAAAACACTGTCAAACTCAAAAACTAATGATATCTACAATATGAGCACCTCCTTTCTCAAAATGCACAGCAAAATATTAATCAAACCACTGACTCATCTCATTAATCTCTCCATTAGGTCTAGTACATTTCCATCTGGCTGGAAAAAAGCTGTCGTCATACCAGTTCATAAATCAGGCAGTAAAGACGATATATGCAATTACCGCCCAATCTCTATCTTACCAGTCCTATCTAAGGTTCTTGAAAAAGTTGTAGCTACACAGCTGATAGACTACTTACAAGACAGTCAACTTCTTCATCCACATCAATTTGGTTTTAGACCAGGATACTCAACAGAAACAGCAAATTGTTGCCTTATTGAAAACGTCAAACAGTCCTTGGACAGGGGTAATGTGGTAGGAGCTGTTTTTCTAGATCTCAAAAAGGCTTTCGATACTGTAAACCACAGTTTGCTTTTATCCAAAATGGTATCTTTTAACTTCTCCCCAAATACATTAGAATGGTTTGCATCTTATCTCCAGAATAGAGAACAGTGTGTAAAAGTTCACCAGGATAAATCCTCATTTTTAAACAACCGCATGGGTATCCCACAAGGGTCCATTCTTGGTCCTTTACTTTTCAGCATTTTTATTAATGACTTGCCGTTACACTGCTCAGCTGCAACATGCCAACTTTATGCAGATGATGCAGTTATTTACACAGCTGCCAAGACTCCAGCACAGGCTGCAGATGTACTGTCTACAAGTATGGTTGATGTCCAAGAGTGGCTCCTCAAGAACCATCTATTGCTGAACCTTCAGAAAACAGTCTCAATGTGCTTTTCAATCAAAAAATGTAACCTGCAACATTTTAAAGTTAATATACATGATCATGACATCAGTTTAGCTACAGAATTCAAATACCTTGGCATTGTACTAGATCCTCAACTCAAATTTAATCTTCATATAAAGAAAATTTCAAAAACAGTAAAAAAAAATCTGAACTGCTTTAAAGTAATTAGATATTACATACCTTACGAAGCAGCTGCACTGTATATGCATTCTATGGTTTTTTCTCATATATCATACTGTTTGACAGTCTGGGCTCAAGCAGCCCCTTCCACAATAAGACATATAGGTTCATTATATAATCAAACCCTAAAAATCTTGGACAAAAAGCCCATTAGGTGGCATCACTGTAATGTTTTAAAAAAATACAACCTATTGAGTTTTGAGAGCTTCATTGACCTCTGTCTTCTGAAATTAACGTTCAAATGTTTCCATAAATCAGCACCCGAGCCACTTGCTGGTTTCGTCCAAAGACAGGACAGCAGCAGAGCCACCAGGAGTTCTGTTAACAATAACTGTAAAATATTCCACCGCAGAACCACATTTGGACAAACAGCTTTCTCTATAAAGGGCAGTCACATCTGGAACACAATGCCAAATGAAATTAAAATAATAACGGACTTTAAAACATTCACTAAAAATGTTAAAAACTGGCTGAAAAATAAACAAGAATGTACTCATGTATGAATTATTTGTCTGCAAAGTGAGAGTGAATGAAGGGAAGGAATAAATGTGTTTGTTTATAGTGAGTGACGGAGGGAGGGAGGCCTGAAATAGGCAAATGTGAGTTATGTTATATGTGTTAAATGTGAGTCAGGCTGTTATATTTGTGTATTTATAATATTTTATAATATATGTGTATTTATAATATTTATGTTAAATGTGAGTCAGGCTGTTATATTTGTGTATTTATAATATTTATAATATTTATAATTGTGTATTTATAATTTTTCTGCATTGATGTATGTGGTTATTGTGTATATTTTTTTATCTTGATTCTTTTTTCTAAAGCCCATCCAGGGACAAGAGTTGCAAATTAGCTAATAGCTATACACTCTATGTGCAACACATCAGATTGATTGTCTTTGATTAATTGTCTATGTTTATTGCACTGTCCCTGTCAAATAAACTAATCTACAAGATAAGGACTATGCTTCATGGACTCTCAAGGACAAGACTGTACGTCTTGCAGGACATTAATCTCTCTCTCTCACTCCCTATTGATAAGACAGCTTTAAAAGTTGCACTGAGAAATGTGTTTTTTCAGAGGTATGTGTGCATGGATTTGAAGCTGCTACCAAGTAAACTACCTCTCTCCCAATGGCCTTGAGGAAAATAAATCTACTTACATTTAAATATTCTGCTTGGTTTTTGACTCAGATTAATTATGCTGAAAATTATCCTAACATTGTGTATGGCGGCTCTGCCGCCATTAGTGTGTGAATGTGTGTGTGAATGGGTGGATAGCAGGATCTGTAACATGCTTTGGTCATCCAGAGATAAGTAGAAAAGTGCTATATAAGTGAACACCATTTATAGTCTAGACCTAAAACCAGTCCATACTCTACTGTTCCTTAAAATTACTGTATTTACAATATTCAATTCAATTCAACTTTATTTATATAGCGCCATTTCACAACAACAGTCATCTTATAGCACTTTCAACTGTAGGGGGGACCCCCACAATTGCAGAAAGACCCTAGCAATCAGGCGATCCTCTGTAAGCAAGCGCTTCACGGCGGTGGAGAAGAAAAAACTCCCTTTTAACAGGAAGAAACCTCCAGCAGAACCAGTCTCAGGGAGGGGCAGTCATCTGCTGTGACTGGCTGGGGGGTGAGGGGATAGAGAAGATGAAAAGAACAGACATGTAGAGAGCAAACAGCACGATGGGGACTCAATCTATGGGAGAGAACAAACAGATGTTAATGACCAGCAAGCCCAGTGCAATTATTGGAGGTCTCCCGGCTGTCTAAATCTATTAGCAGCATAACTAAGGGATCGTTCAGAGACAAATGATCTCTCCCTAATTGTAGGCTATATCAAAAAGGAAGGTTTTAACCATATTCTTAAAAACAGAAATCGAGTCTGACTCCCGAATCCAGTTTGGCAGCTGGTTCCACAAGAGAGGAGCTTGATAACTGAAGGCTCTGTCCCCCATTGTACTTTTGGAGATTCTAGGTATTACAAGTAGTCCAGCATTATGGAAGCATAGTGCTCTGTTAGGATAATAGGATAATATCAGATCTTTTAAATAAAAAAAGGGGCCTGATTGTTTAGAGCTTTGAAAGTGAGAAGAAGGATTTAAAACTTAATTCTAAACTCTATGGGAAGCCAATGAAGGGAGGCCAGAACCGGAGAGATATGAGCTCTCTTTCTAGTACCTGTTAAAACTCTTGCTGCAGCATTTTGGATCAACTGAAGACTTTTTAGAGATGTTTTAGGACAACCTGATAATAAAGAGTTACAATAATCTAATCTAGAACTAACAAAAGCGTGGATCAATTTCTCAGCATCCCTCTGAGACAAGATGCTCCTAATCTTGGCAATATTATGCAAATGATAGAAGGCAGTCTTAGAAACGAATTTAATATGTGAATTGAAAAACAAATCTTGATCAAAAATAACCCCAAGGCTCCTAACAGAGCTATTAAGAGAAAGCGTAACCGCACCCAAACTAAAAGTTTGATTTGGAAAGGCATTTCTGCTTTTTTTTTTTGACCAACAAGAATGACTTCAGTCTTATCTGAATTTAATAGCAGGAAATTACAAGTCATCCAAGTTTTGATTTCCAAAGACAGGCTTCTAACTTGGCTAATTGATTACTATCATCTGGCTTCATTGACAGGTATAATTGTGTATCATCTGCATAACAATGTAAATGTATACAGTGCTTTCTAATAAATGCTTTCTAATGTTGCCTAACGGAAGCATATATAAACTAAAAAGAGTAGGGCCTAGCACAGATCCCTGTGGAACTCCATGACTGAGCTTTGAGTTGAAAGAAATCTCATTATTGACATGAACAAACTGGAACCTATCAGATGAATAAGATCTAAACCACTGCAACAATGTTCCATTAAGTCCAACATAGTGTTCTAATCTATCAAGAAGAATGTTATGATTGATAGTATCAAAAGCTGCACTAAGGTCTAAAAGGACAAGTACAGAAACAAGTCATTAGTGACCTTCACTAAGGCTGTTTCAGTACTATGATGGATTCTAAACCCAGATTGAAACTCTTCAAATAAACCATTTTCCTGCAAGTGGTCAAATAAATGTGTAGCAACAACTCTTTCTAAGATTTTTGAAATGAAAGGCAGATTAGAGATTGGTCTATAGTTAGCTAAAACTCCTGGATCCAGCGTTGGCTTTTTGAGTGAGGGTTTAATTACATCAGTTTTAAAAGCCTGCGGTACATGGCCTAAAGTTAATGAAGAATTGATTATTTGAAGAATAAAGCTACCAATAAATGGGAAGACTTCTTTAAATGACCTGGTAGGAATAGGGTCTAAAAGACAAGTTTAAGGCTTGGATGAGGAAATTATTTTATCTACAGTAACTCTAAAAGGTCAATTGGAGTAAATTGATCCTAACAGATATCAGAGTTGAAGGAGTTGTAGTAGTTACTGTATTTAAGTTAACAGTGGGAAAAATCTGACTGATTTTATCTCTGATAGATGAAATTTTATTATTGAAAATGTCCATAAAGTCCTGACTAGTAAGCTCTAAGGGCATACTAGGATTGACAGAGTCCTGACTCTTTGTCAGCCTGGCTACAGTGCTGAAAAGAAACCTGGGATTATTCTTGTTCTCTTCTATTAATGCAGAATAATAACTCATTCTAGCTTTTCTAAGAGATTTTTTATGAATTAAAAGATGATTTCTCCAAGCTAAATAGATTTCATCTAAATTAGTGGAATGCCATTTTCTTTCTAATTGACAAGTCTTCTATTTTAAGCTACGAGTTTCTGTGTTGAACCAAGGAGTTAGAAATTTCTGATTAAACTTTTTTAAAGGGGCCACCATGTCTAGAGTCTGATGCAGAGAAGCTGTAACACTATCTACCACGCTATCAACTACAGAAGGTGCAAGCTGTCTATAGCTTATTTCCATTGCATTGACACATGGAATAGAGGAAACAATCTGCATAAATTTGGTAACAACATCATCTGAGAGGCATCTACTGTACAGTGGTACCTCTACTTACAAATTTAATTCGTTCTGGAAGAATTCTCGTAACGTGAAAAATTCGTAAGTAGAGGCACGTTTTACATGTAAATGCCGTAATCCGTTCCAAGCCCCCAAAATTCGGGCATAAATTTTTTATAAATCGTAAAAACGCATCAAAACATGTAACAAATACATGTTACAACTAGATTACTGCACAATAAACATAAAATGAGAGTTTAAAATGAGAGAAAGAATAATAAAGGAGAATAATAAAAGAGAAAGAATAATAAAAATTATGTTCATTTACCCTTTAACTGCTATCGTCGTCGACGTCGTCACCTTTTGCCTTCTTTGGTTCATGTTCTGATCCAAGGACGTTTGCTTTTGTCGGCTTGTAAGTGCTTCGTTTTGTTTTAATACCGTGCTGATCGTTGATGTATTACGGCCATATTCTTTGGTGAGATCAACCAAACGCATCCCCTTTTCATACCTTTCGATTATCTCCTTTCTTTGTTTGTATGGACAAAAAAACTCTCTTCTTTTCTCCTTTTCCACTTATCTCCATCACTTTCTTGGGGCCCATAGCGAATAAATGTTAATTCTGTACTGTACACACACGTAAAACTTTCACCTTGTTCTTAATAAAGTTTTGGAAAAAAAAACAAACTTCGTGGCCAATGGGATACCAGGAAGATGCTAGGCGATAGCCAATGGCAGAGCAGCTACAGGTATGTTTACGTTCGGTAAACTACGGAAGCTGCGAGGAGCGCGTACTTTTTTGCGTTTCGTATCCTGAAATTTCGTTCATAACTAGAGGCAATATTTTCCCGTTGAGGCGTCTCGTAACCTGAAAATTCCGTATGTAGAGACGTTCGTAAGTAGAGGTACCACTTACTAATATTTTTCCTTAGGAGTCTAATAGTCAGAAATAGTAAAATCAAAGGTTAACAGACAATGGTCTGACAGTACAGGGTTATGAGGAGACACTACCAGATTTTCTATTTCTATGCCATATGTCAGAACAAGGTCCAACATATGGTGGAGATAATGGGTAGAATTGTGGGGAGCGTGAAATAACGAGGCTGAATTATTTCTCAATTCAGGTTTTAATGTAGCTTTCACATCCCCAGCGATCTCTCAAGAACAGAAGAGAGAGAGCTGCATCAGAACCCCCACATTTATACATCAGCATCAAAGGAAGAATCACACATCTCTGTCAAAACCCCGCATTGACAATAACTCTCCCCCCGAGTCCTTTAGTCCTCCGCCTGGCCCCAGGAGGTCAGGAAGTCCTTTCAGCTCCTTACCATGGTACCTCCGTCCTCTTGCCGTTATCCACAGGCAGTCCAGACATATTGTCCCATCCTAAGACGTGAGGTCAATCCACATATGCAATCCTAAGCATCTCACTTTATACTCATACATATGTAGGCAAAAATACATGAGCCACATAACCCCCCCCCAAACGTCAAAGAATGGACAATATCTCGTAGTTCACAAAATATGACAACATCAACAGCATGATTTACACAACATGATCAAATCGCACATCAGTCAGTACGCCGTCTGGGCTTCAAACGTCTTCCAAATCTGCTGTAAGCAGGCCTCGCCGTCCTGCAAAGAATCTGCCAACTGAGGAAGAGAATGGTTATTTGATCCCTGCGGGGGCTCCAGGACCTGTTCCCTGGGGGTCTGCCACGTCGAGGAGCCCTCGCTACCCATACAGACTCGTCGTTCATCACAAAAGCAGGCTTTAGTCTGTCAATACTAATTGTTTCCCTTCTGTCCCCCAAATCTAGCACAAAATGCTTATCACCCGTTTCCAGCACTCTAAATGGACCATCATATGGTGGGCGGAGGCCTGATCGTGAAGCCTCGTGCCTGACAAAAACAAACTCGGCATTTTTTAAAGCTTTGGGAACAAAAACACGCGGAAAAGTGTGATGAACGGGGCCCGGGAGCATGTCTGCTCCCGTGCCACTCAGTGTCCCCAGAGCTGGGGGACGCCCGGGCTCTGGATGCTCTGGTAGAAACTCACCGGGCAGCCTGAGAGGTTGTGCGAAAACTAACTCTGCTGGGGAGGCATTTAAATCCTCCTTTGGCGCAGCACGCAACCCCAATAAAATCCATGGTAGTTTGTTTACCCAATCTGCATCTGTAAGCGACGCTCTGAGGGCTGCCTTCAAAGACCTATGAAAACGCTTGCATAAACCATTAGCCTGGGGGTGATACGTGGTAGTGTGGTGAATTGTCGACCATAAGCTGCTGGCCATCGCTGACCAAAGCTCAGAGACAAATTGAGGCCCTCTGTCGGACGTAAGATCTGACGGGACACCGAAACGCGCTACCCAGGCCGTCAAAAATGCGCAAGCCACCTCTGCAGCCGTGGTCGATGCTAGTGGGACCACTTCCGGCCAGTGTGTGGTTCGGTCCACCATTGTCAAAAGATGTGTGAACCCCTGCGACGACGGTAGGGGGCCCACGAGGTCGACATGCACATGATCGAACCTCTTGGCCGGGATTTGGAACGGTTCAAAGGGGACTTTTGTGTGCTTGTGAATTTTGGCCCGCTGGCAAGCCATGCAGGTTCTTGCCCACTCTTTCACGTGCTTGTGCAGGCTCAGCCAAACAAACTTCTCCGCTACCATTTTCACCGAAGCGCGCACCCCTGGGTGTGCCAGGGAGTGAACCGAGTCAAAAACGCGGCAGCGCCAAGCGGCCGGTACCACCGGGCGCGGTCGCCCAGTAGAGATATCGCAGATTAGAGGGGGCATACCGGTTTGCAAACTCCTACTCTCCAGCCTTAACCCTGTTGGTCCAGACTGGAGCGTGCACACGTCCGCATCTCTACTCTGTTACGCCGCCATGGCTGCATAATCGATCCCCACGTGAACTGGGGCCGTGTGCGCTTCCGCGCTACTATCTTGCCCTGCGGCTGCCGTAGTATAATCTACCACCACGCGGACTGCTGCTGTCACCGCGCGAGAGAGGCAGTCTGCCACTACATTGAGTTTACCCGCTACGTGCTGAATATCAGTAGTAAATTCCGAAATTGCGGCCAGCTGCCTCTGCTGCCGGCCCGACCAAGGTTCTGAAATTTTGGCCATCACAAAAGTGAGTGGCTTGTGGTCGACAAACGTGGTGAAACGCCGACCTTCTAGCCAGAACTGGAAATGGCGAATGGCTAAGTGGAGCGCTAACAGCTCCCTGTCAAACGTGCTGTATTTCAGCTTGGCCCCGTGCAAGGATCTGCTGAAAAATGCCAGCGGCTGCCAAACCCCGGCAACCTGCTGTTCCACAACCGCCCCTAAGGCCAAATCTGATGCGTCAGTGATGAGCGCTATGCGGGCCGTTGGGTCTGGGTGAGCTAGGAGCGCAGCGTCAGCAAGGGCTTTTTTAACCTCCGCGAATGCGCGCTCCCGCTCCGGGGACCACTCGATTGTATTGGAGGGTTTTTGCTTTTTAAGCGCGGCATATAACGGTTGCATGAGCTGCGCTGCGTGGGGTAGGAAACGGTTATAAAAATTTACCATTCCTAAAAATTCCTGTAATGATTTGACCGTTTGTGGTCGGGGAAAATCTGCCACCGCGCACACCTTGTCCGGTAGCGGAACTGCCCCTTCCTGGGAAACGCGATGCCCCAAAAAATCGATCTGCGCCACGCCAAACTGGCACTTGACTGGATTAATTATTAACCCGCGCTCTCCCAACCTCCGAAAAACTGCAGTGAGGTGTTTTTCATGTTCATCCTCGGAAGTACTGGTGACTGAAATGTCGTCGAGGTAGACGAACACAAAAGGGAGATCACGTAACACGGCATCCATCATGCGTTGGAATGTTTGTGCAGCGCCTTTAAGACCAAACGGCATGTGCAAAAACTAAAAAAGTCCAAAAGGGGTTATTACCGCTGTTTTAGGAATGTCCTCAGGCCGGACTGCAACTTGATGGTAGCCGCGAACCAGGTCTATTTTAGAAAAAATGCGCGCCCCCGCTAGATGCACCAAAAAATCCTGTATGTGTGGGATTGGGTAGCGGTCATGCGCTGTGGCGTTGTTTAGTCTGCGGTAATCGCCGCAAGGTCTCCACGAGCAGTCAACTTTATGGACCATATGCAGCGGCGAGGCCCATGGGCTCTTCGAAAGGCGAATAACGCCCAGCCTTTCCAGGCTGCCGAACTCCTCGCGCGCTATGGAGAGCTTAGCGGCATCCAAGCGCCGAGCTTTCACGAAGACGGGGGGCCAGCTGTAGTGATAAAATGCTCCACCCTGTGTTTCGCAACTGTTGCCGAAAATGTGGGGACTGTGAGCACTGGAAATTGGGTGAGGAGTGTGTTAAACTTACCGCCTGCTGTGGCGACGTTGGTCTGCACTGGTGGCGGGGACACTCGAGCTGCACAAGGAATAGAATAAAAAGAGAGTGCATTTACCAGCCGCCTATTGGCAAGATCAACTAACAAACCATGTGAGCACAGAAAATCAGCACCTAACATGTTGAAACTCACCGCCGCAATAATAAAAGTCCATTCATAAGTGCGGAAGAGAACAGAAGAGAGAGAGCTGCATCAGAACCCCCACATTTATACATCAGCATCAAAGGAAGAATCACACATCTCTGTCAAAACCCCGCATTGACAATAACTCTCCCCCCAAGTCCTTTAGTCCTCCGCCTGGCCCCAGGAGGTCAGGAAGTCCTTTCAGCTCCTTACCACGGTACCTCCGTCCTCTTGCCATTATCCACAGGCAGTCCAGACATATTGTCCCATCCTAAGACGTGAGGTCAATCCACATATGCAATCCTAAGCATCTCACTTTATACTCATACATATGTAGGCAAAAATACATGAGCCACAGAATGTCCTACTTTCTGAGAAAACCCCATCGAGTCTAATATTGAATTAAATGCCAAATTAAGGCAATCACTATCTACATCTACATGTATATTAAAGTCCCCTGCTATAATAATTCTATCTGATTTCAGCACTAAATCAGCTAAGAATTTGGCAAATTCAGATAAAAACTCTGAGTAGGCTGATGGAGGACGATAAACTATGGCAAATAAAATTGGATTTAGCCTAAAATTGCGAAAGTGCCCAATACTGAGGACCAGGCCCTCAAAGGAATTAAAACGTGTTTTTTTGCTTTACATTAACTAGTAATTTGAAATGGTAAATTGTTGCTACTCCTCCTCCACGACCAGAACTTCTGGGATTTTGACAGTTTAAATAACCAGAGGGAGTTGATTCATTTAAACCAACATAAACCTCTTGACCTAACCAAGTCTCTGTAAGGGATATTAAATCAATCTGATGATCATTTAACAGATCATGGACTAGCAGAGACTTGGGAGTTAAAGACCTAATATTTAACAAATCGCATTTAATTTTTAAATTATGAGGAGGAACAGATGCCAAGTCATTAAATTTAGAGGCTTCATGTTTAATTTGAGTTTTTCCAACTTTTTGTTTAATCACTTTGGGATGCTTATACATTATATTTCTATTTACTTTGGAGGGAGAAGACAATGATTCTCTGATGGGGAAGACAGGGGCTAAGTTGAGGGGTGAGGTCTGGAGAAACAACTACAAGAATTCATTGCAGTCACTCATCATACTACAGAAAAGAGCAATAAGGATCATTCATAAAGTAGTGTGTATATATTTGTATTTATGTGGGTATGTATATACATATGTGTAGGGTGTATATATGTGTATATACACTATTCACAAAAAGTTAGGGTTATTTGGCTTTTGGGTGAAATTAATGGAAAATGTAAAAAGTTAGCGCTACAGTGATATGATATCATGAAAGTAGGGCATTTCAATAAAAACATGCAATAGTGATTTCCTCATCTCAAACAATTTATTGAAACAAAAGCCAACAACAGTGGTGAGTATACCACAACAAAAAATGTCATTGTCTCAGTAACTTGTCATGTGCCCTTGAGCATCAATTACAGCTTGACAACAACGTCTCATGCTGTTCACAAGCCGACTTATTGTCTGCTGAGGCATGGCATTCCACTCTTGTTGAATGGCAGCCCTCAGGTCATTGAGGTTGTGGGGTGCAGGGTTACTAGCTTCTACACGGTGACTCAGCTGATCCCACAGGTTTTCTATGGGATTCAGATCTGGAGAAAGTGCAGGTCACTCCATTTGAGGTACCCCAGCCTCTAGTTTTGTTCCCTAAAAATGCAACCTCAATGAGCTGGAGCATTGTTGTCCATGAAGATGAATTTAGGCCAGTGTTGTTTATGCAGGGGCACAATGACTGGATTAATGATGTTATTCAAGTAGTATTGGCTTGTCACTGTACCATTAACAAGGTGTAGGGCAGCTCTGTATTGACTAGACACGCCTGCCCAAACTGTAACACCACCACCAAAGGCAGGTCTGGTGACAAGAGTGGCTGATGCATAGCACTCTCCTTGACGTCTCCAACATCATTGCCGGCCATCATTTCTGCTCAGCGTGAATCAACTTTTATTAGAGAACAGCACTGAGGTCCACTGGTCACTTGTCCAGTGTAAATGCTCCCTGGCCCATGCAAGACGATGATGCCTCTGCCTGGTGGAGTGGTCAGGGACCCTTGCAGATCGTCTAGCATGCAGACCATGCTGATGTAAATGGTTTTTAATGGTCTGACGTGACACTTGGGTGCCTCTCACCTCCCTTAAATGTGCCTGGAGTTGAGTGGCATTCATCATCCAGTTCTGCAAGGCACTGTTTACAATGAAGCGGTCATCAGTGTAGGATGTGGCCAAAGGACGTCCACTTCTATGCCTTTCTGTGACTCTTCCAGTCTCTCTGTATCTCTGTTGCAACCTGCTGATGACACTCTGTGACACTCTAAGCTCAGTGGCCACTTCCCTCTGACAACATCCTGTTTGAAGCCTCGCAGTGTTGAGGTACTGTTGATGAATTGTTCAGTGTTGTCTTGGTCTCATGATGTCAAAATGTGAATAGCATGATAAAGAGGACTGTTTAAAGGGTGCTTGTAGTGAATTTTAATTAAAAACTATTTCAAAGGATCAAATATGATACTAGTGGTTCCGTCCAGTAATTTTGGTCATGATTCGTTCTCAAATATGCACGAGTTTCAAGTGACTTCTTTCTTAGTCAGTCATGGTCAGCAACATCTTGTCTCCTCCATGGCCAGTTTCAGCACGGTAGTGACGCACAGTCATTGCTTTGTGCGTTTGAGTGGGCTGCAGTATAACAAAATTTCAACATCAGAATTTTATGTAATTTTTTACAACCACGTACAAGCAAATCTACCCACATATAATTTAATGAAGTAAAATTCTAGTATATCAAGATTTATTCAATGTGTTCTGAAGTTACTTGACTGGGAACTTGCCTGTTCGTCAGGCCCCTTCAGCTGCTGGTTCCCGGAGGTAACTGCGGATCATGCCTTCAATGAAGGCCATTTCCAAGGACGGTTTGTGCAGTATATATCTTTGCAGATTTTGTGCTGTTTTCAACTCAGATCTCGACCCACTGAGCATCTGCTTAATGCATTTTCTCATCTGCGGTAAAGCCGGAGACGATTGTACGCCACTTCCAGCCGGCGATAGCTGCTCCCCATTGGTTTTGAAAATTATTCAGTATACTGATTCTAGGGGGTTATTTTTACTGAATAAACACATTTTTGGTTTATAAGTAATACCTAAAGCAGGATTAATGTTGTTATAATGACCAGTACAGGTTTCCTTTAAATACCAATTGTAATTGAACAAGAAAATGTATTGGTCGATTCATGGATCAAACACCTGTTGTGAATTTTGCCATTAAGCACCTTGTTAGAGAACAGCAAGTTATGCAAAAAGTACTGAAACATTGAACAGTTGGACATGTGCATTCAAAAGGTTAGGGAAGGTCAAATTAAGTTCACCAGTAAAGGTTATAGTGCATTTTAGGTGCATCCTGAAATTTCACCCGAAAGCTGAATATCCCTAACTTTTTGTGAGTAGTGTATATATATGAATGTTTGTATATTTTTGTATGTTTGTGTGTGTATGTATGTATGTATGTCCATATATACTGCCTGTGGAGGGTGTGTACATATGAGGGGAGGCTGAAAAGTTCATAGTGGTCAAATTTGATCAAATGTAGTTTAACATAGTCTCCCGTTTGGTCCACACACTTCTTCCATCGGTGTTGCAGCGCTTGGATCCCTACAGTTTAAAAATAAACCACATTTGGTCAAATTTGATCATTATGGACTTTTCAGCACCCCCTCGTATGTGTGTATATAATGTATGTATGTAAGTACAGGTAGATTTGTATGTAATTATCTGTGTATGTATGGCTACAGTGGGGAAAATAAGTATTGAATGCGTCAACATTTTTCTCATTACACATATTTCTGATGGAGCCATTGACCTGAGATTTTCACCAGATATCAGTAACAACCCAAGTAATCCATACATACAAAGAAATCAAGGCAACTGTGTTCACAAAGCAAGTTATATTTAATAAACTGGAATGGCACAGGGAATCAGTATTGAACACACTTGGTTAAATTCATTTAATATTTATTAGAAAAGCCTTTGTTGGTAATAACAGCTTCCAGACGCCTCATGTATGGAGAAACTAGGTACATGCATTGCTCAGGGGTGATTCTAGCCCAGTCTTCCACACAAACTGTCTTCAAATCTTGAAGGTTCCGTGGGTGTCTTCTATGAACTCTGATCTTCAGTTCATTCCATAGCTTTTCAGTTGGATTCAGGTCAGGTACTGACAGGGCCATTCTAGCAGCTTTATTTTCCTTCTTTGGAGCCAGATGAGTGTTTCCTTGGCTGTGTGTCTGGGATCATTGTCTTGCTGAAATGTAAACCCTCGTTTCATCTTCAGCATCTTGGCAGATGGTAACAAGTTCTTATTAAGGATGTCTCTGTACATTTGTCCATTCATCTTCCCTTCAGTTATATGAAGTGTGCCTGTACCATGTGCTGAAAAACACCCCACACCATGATGCTCCCACCTCCAAACTTCACTGTTCGTAAGGTGTTTTGGGCTAATGATGCAGTGCCATTTCTCCTCCAAACATGCTATGTGTTGTGGCATCCAAAAAGTTCAATTTTGGTCTCATCTGACCAGACTATATTCTCCCAGTATTTTACTGGCTTCCCCAAATGTTATGCAGCAAACTTTAAACCAGCTTCAACATGCCTTTTCTTCAGTAATGGGATCTTGCACGGTGTGTGGGCATAGAGCCCAGGTCGGTTGAGTGAATTACTTCCCGTTTTCTTTGAAGCAGCAGTACCTGCTAATTCCAGGTCTTTCTGGAGCTCTCCATGAGTGGTCTTTGCCTCTTGGATAACTCTTCTGAGACTTATCTCTCAGAAATCTTTTGAGAAGCTCCTGGTTGTGGTCAGTTTATGGTAAAAATGATGTTCTTTCCATTTTCAAATGATGGCTCCAACAGAGCTCACTAGAACATTCAGCAGTTTAGAAATGCGCCTGTAACCAATGCCATCATTATGTTTTGCAACAATAAGGTTGCAAAGGTCAAGAGAGAGCTCTCTGCTTCTACCCATCATGAGTTCTTTGTGGTGTGACAATTTGATATTTACAGACCTGTTTAGAGGCTATCAGTCAAGAATTAACTAGCTGAAATTGATTTGCACTGATGGGGGATGGGATGTCTTTCTAAATTTCTCATGGATTTCAGCTGGTTTCTTGGCTTTCTATGCCTTTTTGCACCCCTTTTTCTTCATGTGTTCAATACTTATTCCCTGTGTTATTCCACTTTATTAAATATAACTTGTTTTGAGAACACAGTCGCATTGCTTTCTTTGTATGTATGGATTACTGGGGTTGTTACTGATATCCAGTGAAAATCTCAGGTCAATGGCTCCATCAGAAATATGTTTAATGAGAAAAATGTTAATGTGTTCAATAGCTATTTCCCCCGCTGTATATGTAGTTACATGTAAGTTGCTATTTGTGGTTGCACTTCAGGATGAATAAATAATTTGATGTGATGTAAAGGGGTAGGATCCAAATAAGTTTTACTTCTTCCTACTCCTTTTGGAACTGGCAGTACAGTGTTTTTGGTATGGGCCAAAATTTATAAGGTATTTTTTCACTTTGTTCTTGTATTGCATGTTCAAAATAAACGTTCTAAACTAAACTAAAGCAAACTAGACATTTATTAAGCAACAGCACTTTATGGGACTTCAGTGTTAACATAATTTTTCACTCTTAATGGACCGATGTGTAAAATGGTGTTTACATGGATTTTAACCTTAAAAAAAAAACAAACAAAACTACACGCATGGGTTAAAGAATGCCAAAAAATAAAAGGATAACATTTTCACTTCGCAATAAAATATATACTGTCTTTATTTATTGGAGCTCTTCTAGAAAGAACCAGACTGCTCTTCCTGGGTTTTATGATGTCACAAACTGACAAATTGCCTCCACTTCTCTAAGTTAGCAAAATAAACTCACCATGACTGCCTCCTCACTTGTGATTGGCCCACTCAAAAAAACTTTACCCAATCAGATAAGAACCTCATTATTATTATTATTATTATTATTATTTACTATGTTGATCAGAATTTTACAGACAACTTTTTTGAGGAACTGTAGAACAACACCAAAACGTTTTTTGAGCTTCAAAACTACTGTACATACACTACCGTTCAAAAGTTTGGGGTCACCCAGACAATTATTTTGTGTTTTCCATGAAAAGTCACACTTATTTACCACCATGAGTTGTAAAATGAATAGAAAATATAGTCAAGACATTGACAAGGTTAGAAATAATGATTTGTATTTGAAATAATAATTTTTTCCTTCAAACTTTGCTTTCGTCAAAGAGTCCTCCATTTGCAGCAATTACAGCATTGCAGACCTAACATGATTGCACAAGGGTTTTCTAATCATCCATTAGCCTTCTGACGCAATGAGCAAACACATTGTACCATTAGAACACTGGAGTGATAGTTGCTGGAAATGGGCCTCTATACACCTATGTAGATATTGCACCAAAAACCAGACATTTGCAGCTAGAATAGTCATTTACCACATTAGCAATGTATAGAGTGTATTTCTGATTAGTTTAAAGTTATCTTCATTGAAAAAAACAGTGCTTTTCTTTCAAAAATAAGGAAATTTCTAAGTGACCCCAAACTTTTGAACGGTAGTGTATATATTTGACTGAAGATGCCAGAGACCTGTAACAATTTGTGCTTGGTACATCTACATTTTTGACAAAGGATAAAAAACATAATATAGTAGCAACCACATTGTGTGAGCAAAAGCTGAAATCCAGTCCAGCATGTTTTGCATTGGAACTCCTGCTCCTGCTCCTTCTTCCTTCTTCTTCTTCTTCCAGCTGCTCCCTTCAGGGGTCTCCACAGTGGCTCATCTGCCTCCATCTCACCTTCTCTTGTATCTTCCTCCCTTCCTCTGTAACACCAACCCTCTCCATGTCCTCCTTCACTACATCCATCAATCTTTTCTGTGGTCTTCCTCTTTTCCTCCTGCCTGGCAGCTTCATCTTCAACATCCTTTGTCCAATATCTCCACTATCCCTCCTGTGCACATGTCCAAACCATCTCAACCTTGCCTCTCTTACTTTGTCTCCAAACCGCTCAACCTGAGCTGCCCCTCTGATATACTCATTTCTAATCCTGTCCCTCCTAGTCACTCCCAGTGAGAATCTTAGCATCTTCAACTCTGCCACCTCCAGCTCCGCCTCCTGTCTTTTTGTCAGCGCCACCATCTCCAGACCATACATCATAGCAGGTCTCACCACTGTCTTGTAAGTCTTCCCTTTTTACTCTAGCTGCTATCCTTCTGTCACAAATCACCCCTGACACTCGTCTCCACCCACTCCATTCTGCCTGTACTCTCTTCTTCACCTGTCTTGTGCATTTTCCATTGCTTTGGATGGTTGACCTGTTAGAAAAACCTGATTCTTTGATTGAAAGATTCAAGAACAAGCTGGAGAATTCTTCAATTCAAAGATGTAACATTTATTTAGAAGTCACATGTAAAGCAAGCAGTGCTGGGTGCAGCGTGATGCAGCCCCCTCAGGAGCATCGCCAGACTGACCGCGACTTCCAGGTGCAACTTACATTAATCTTCTCGGGTTGGTTAGACCAACCCCGTGCAAGAGGATGGGCTTGTACTGTGACTGTCTGATTGGCCAATTTAACTCTGACGTGAACAGGCCACTCTCTGTTCACATCACTGTCTTCTAGAATGTACGATCAGAAGTGTGTGTGTGTGGGTGTTGGTTTGGGTGTGTAACTAAAGTATTAGACCTGACTAAAGGAAAGGAGAGAGAGAGAGAGCAGAAAGAGGGCTCTATAGCTCTGCCTAATTCCTGTTTATCAGAGTTTAACACAACATATTTGTTCATAAGAATGCAAACAGAATATGTATAGAATATGTGTAGAGCATAATGGGAGATTACCTACAGAATTATTATTTTACCACTCTAACTTTTCATAACCTTTTCACTCCCCCCTTTGACATGATTTTATCATGTCAACCATGCATGGTGTGAGAGACGCTAGCGATTAACAGACGGTGAATAAGGCAGGTCCCTACATTGTGTGTCAACCCAGTCAGTCAACCCAAGATAGGCTTGTACCATTGGTTCTGCTACCCTTGGCATCCCCCCTTGTGGCCTTCCCAGCACAGTGCAGCGATGTCTAAGAGGGCCTTGTCCAGATGAACTGCAGTCGTATCCTTGTTCACCAAGTCATGCACCCCCACGAGGTCTCCTCCTGATCATCATGTGAATAGTTCTTTGTCCAGTGGAGTGGATCATGTGGGGGTCATAAGGTCGAACAAGGTCAATCCACGAAGCCCACGGAACCCTTGTCCACCGGTTGACCTTTACCAGGGCTCGCATCGTTCAGCTGCAGTTATCACATGGTTGCGGCAGGGGTTGGCCTTCCTCTGTGTCTGCTTCCTGTATCTGCAGCTGTGGAGCACAGTCCCATCTCGTTGACACACACCACCAGTACTGATAGAAGCAAAACAACTGTGTGCCCACGCTCTCAGAGGCACATCTTGTCCCATGAGGCCTATAGGACAGTCTGGTGGATGCAGCAGAGAGTAGACAACATCCAGTCCAGCCAATAAACGGTTCAGTGGTGCTGTCCCAGGGATGCCACCCACCGGTAGTTGGACAGAGGTGGAGATGCTGGTGTTGATGAAGCTCGAGCCCCCGTGCCCACCGTAGTGTCCACTGTGCTGGGTAGCATTGGAAAATACCGTCTCCTCCGTGTGGCTGATCTGGCTCCACCCCGGATGCTGGAGGTGTGGTGGATGCGCTTGGGTACCAGTCCATTATTCTCCTAGGGACTGAAGTCGTGCAGTCACTAGCCCTACGACCTCTTTCTATGTCGCAGGCACACGTTGTGATGGTCTGGTGCCCCCCTGCATGCACCTTCCCTGTACCTTACACCTTTGCTTGAGTGCTGATACAAAGGGCTCGGCTGGGGCAGGACCAATAATGGCCTGAGGGGTTGCCACCACAATGGCTGGAGCCTGTACTGTTTTATCCTTATTCACTACATCTGTAGTTAACCATGTGCTGTTGTAAGTTATCTCCCATTAGCCTTGGGTGTGTGATTGTCGGCTATGTGCAAGCTACGGGCAGTGGTGGTGTTGTGATGAGTGTGTTGGGTAATGGGAGCTATGTGTTCAGCAGTGGGTGTGTTATGATGAGTGAGCTGGGTGATGAGACCTATGTGTTGTACTGTAAGTAGGTAGTAGACAAAATCGTTTAAAGTTAGGAGACATCCTTATCCATGCTTGCTGTACATGCAGTAGTACAGCCCTTGATTAAGAAACCTGGTCTCAATCATACCATGTTGGTAAATTTTAGGCCTATTTCCAAGCTGCCATTTCTCTCAAAAATTTTAGAGAAAATTGTCTATATGCAGCTGAAATGTTTTCTGGATGAACACGATATTTTGGAGGTTTTTCAATCTGGTTTCAAAGCTCTTCATAGCACAGAGACAGCCTTGTTAAGAGTTTTTAACGATATTCTCTTGGCGTGTGATTCAGGTGAATATGCTGTTCTTGTGCTGCTTGATTTAACTGCTACCTTTGACATAGTGGACCATCATGTTTTAATTTCCCGTTTGCAGCACCTAGTGGGCATTTGTGGCACTGCTCTCAACTGGTTTAGATCCTATCTGTCAGACAGGACTTTTAAAGTTAGCATGTCTGGGTTTGAATCCTCTTCTGCTCCTCTGCCTTACGGGGTCCCACAGGGATCAATTCTAGGGCCCATGCTTTTTTCTCTGTACATACTGTACATCAGGCATGTCAAACTCAGTTTGGCTCTGGGGCCGGATCCAGACTTTCTGTTCTCAGGTGGGCCGGATCAGTAAAAGAATGTCAACTCCAAATATTTAGCTTTGTTTTTCAGTACTATGCTTTATCATTCAGCCTACATTTGTAGCCTACCCTACATATTATGTAGGGTAGGCTACATATATCACGGATGACAAGGGATCTTTTCTAAGCACAACACATTTATTCACAAACAATGGAAAAAAAATGATTTTCATGTTTGGCGGTGAATGTGTTAACAACTGGTTTATTTTAACAGTTGAGTGAATGCAGTTTTACACCTGAACCAACTCGCCACACTAAACAAACTCAAGTGGGAGCTATGAACAAAATATTTTTGCCTTAATTGTCATACTGCTTTGAAATAAATAAAAAAAGAAATACAAAATAAAATAAAATAAAATAAATTAAATAAATAAATAAAATAAAAAGTTATAGCAGTGCATGGGCAATAAGATTAGACTACATCAGATCAAACTACTAGGCTGGGCCTACTGAAGCTGAGAATATACTGCACAATATTAATTGTCTTTAATATGAAACCAGATTAATCTTATTTTTAATGATCTGTATTCATGAGTGCAAACAAATTTCGTGTCATCACACTTTTTTTCTCTCGCTCACTGCACTCCTGCAGTCTACTTGCTGCTGCTGGCTCCTGAAACTTGGCATCTTTTTGCCTTCACAAGTGCATCGATATTAGGTGTGAAATCCTGAGTAGCAGCACATTTAACAATGTCATTCAAGTGTTTATTTGTTAACCTTGAGCGCTGCTTTGTTTTATTATTGTTCGTTACGGAGAACACCTGTTCACAAAGATAAGGAGTCCCAAACATGGATAGAACCTTTGCAGCCATGGCTGTTAATTTGGGGTAACCTGGCACGAGATATTGATGAAACGTATCCAATCCCACGGACCCAAATTTATCCTTCATAGCGGAATCGCACTGCAAGTCAATAAGCTCGAGTTGAATGTCAGCTGGCATATCAGAAGGCTTCACTGTAAATGGCAAGCGAAAAAAGCCAAATTTGTTCTCAAGTTCACTGACTACCTGAAACCTCTGCTCAAACTCTCGCAGCAAATCTGTTATGTTGTCTTTATATTTATCCAAATCATTATCGGGACGGTCTGGTGCCTTCGGACGCACAGCTGTGAGACAAGAGAAATGCGCGGTGTCACCGTTGGATAGCTGCGACTCCCACAGTGACAGTTTCATCTTGAACGCACTTATGCTCTCGTAATATTGAGTGACAACTCTGTTACGGCCCTGCAATGTAGTGTTAAGTGTATTCAAGTGTTGTGTAATATCAACCATAAACGCAAGATCCTGCACCCATTCCTTGCATTTAAGTTCCTTTACTGGGCGTCCCTTCTTCTCCATGAACTGTCCAATTTCCCCTCATAGCTCAAAGAAGCGCTTGAGTACTGCACCTCTGCTTAACCACCGCACGTCAGTGTGGTATGGAAGGCCAGCATGAATGTCATTATCACTGAGAAATGTGTCAAACTGACGGTGAGTTAGACCGCGCGCTCTGATGAAATTGACAGTTTTCACAACCACACTCATAACATGGTCCATTTGCAGTGTTTTGCAACATAATGCCTCCTGGTGCAAAATACAGTGAAATGCTCAAAACTCTTGTCCTCCATTTGCGGTCTGTACTTTGTCATGGAATTTTGTGGCAACGCCTGCCTTTCTCCCGACCATTGATGGCGCACCATCGGTAGCCAGGCTCACGGCACGGAACCAGTCCGCTCCCACCTTGTCCGAAAATGTCATCTGCTGTTGTGGTGTCATTCATGGGCACCAATTCAAGCAGCTCCTCAGTGATGGCCAAAGCTTCATCAACACCTCTAATGAATATGGCCAGTTGAGCAATATCTGTGACATCGGTGCTCTCCTCTATTGCAATTGAAAATGCGATAAATGACTTGATTTTCTCTTTCAGTTGGCTGCTCAAGTCACTTGAGAGTTCTGTCACCCGATCTGCGACAGTGTTCCTCGTTAGACTAATATTGGCAAAGGCAGGTCGCTTTTCAGGGCACACGACTTCTGCAGCCTCCAGCATGCATGTTTTTACAAACTCCCCATCAGAAAATGGCTTGGATGCCTGCACCAGCTCGTTGGCAATAATGTAGCTAACTCTTACAGCCCCATCAGCAATATCGCGGCTGCGCGTAAAAGTAGACTGCTGTTTCTTCAGACCAGCAACCAATTTGTTTATCTCGTCTTTCCTTATTTGTCCTTTCAAGTGGTCATACTTGTCTTTATGATGAGTCTCATAGTGGTGCCGAATATTAAACTCTTTGAACACTGCAACTTGCTGATTACATACCAAGCACAATGGTTTTGCATTCACTTCTGTGAATAAATACTTCTCAGTCCATTTTTCTTGGAAAACTCTGCACTCCGTGTCCACTTTTCTTTTTTTGACAGTGCCATTTTGGGAAGGGTGTGTTGACCAATAACTTGTTTAGTAGTGGTGAATGGTGAAGCAAGATTGCCGGTTTATTTTTACTTGGACACATCACGTTGCGAATGTTTATTTCCTGTGACTAACTCGTGTCAGTGCCGCATGCTGGACGTGAGCGCTTTTACACATTTACTGCCCTCTAGCGGCCGGAGGGAGCATTTGGTTTGTATTTATTTTAAAAAATCACAACTTTTGATAGAAATGAGCTAGAGACTCGCTTCTTTTTTTGACATATTCAGAAATTTATGCCGGGCCGGATTAAATCATCCAACGGGCCGGGTCCGGCCCGCGGGCCGTATGTTTGACATGCCTGCTGTACATACTTCCTCTGGGTTCCATTTTTAAAAAAGCATGGTATCTCTTTGCACCTGTATGCTGATGACTGTCAGATTAAGTCCCTCTAAAACAAAAAGCTGCCTCATCAGTAAACTCACTCCTGGCGTGCATTGAAGACATAAAGTCTTGGATGGCCCTAAACTTCCTAAATTTTAATGATAAGAAGACAGAAGTGATGGTGTTTGGACCTAGTCGCCTCTGTGAGTCCCTTCCTGCATACCTGTCCCCCTTACTCCTTATGTTAAATCCACTGCTAGGAACCTTGGTTTTATCATAGACAATGATTTTAAATTAGACACGCAGATTCGTTCTGTGGTAAAATCCAGCTTCTTTCATCTAAGGCGTTTAGCAAAAGTAAAACCCATTCTCTCTAGACCACACTTGGAAACAGTAATCCATGCTTTTATTTCATCTCGGCTGGATTACTGTAACGCACTTTACGCCGGTGTCAGCCAGTCATCTCTTTCCCGTCTGCAGCTGGTTCAAAACGCTGCTGCTCGTCTTTAAACAGGTACACGTGGAAGAGATCACATCACACCCATCTTAGCTTCACTCCACTGGCTGCCGGTGTATTTTAGAGTTCATTTAAAAATTCTTTTATTTGTTTTTAAATCCTTGAACGGTCTTGCTCCACCTTACCTCTCTGAGCTCCTGCATCCCTACGCTCCCACCCGGTCCCTGAGGTCAGCTGAACAGCTGCTTCTGGAGGTACCAAAGGCGAGGCGCAAGCTCAGAGGGGACAGAGCCTTTTCGATCATGGCCCCCAGGTTATGGAATGATTTACTCCTGGACATTAGACAAGTACCTTCACTGTCCATTTTTAAAACACGTCTTAAAACACATTTTTACTCCCTGGCCTTTGACCCAGTATGAGACATTGATTTTATTGAATGAAATGGATTTTTATTTTTATTTATTTTACTTTTTATTTTATTTATGAATTTTTTACTGTGGTTCTTGTGTTAGCGCCCTTTGTGTTAGTGCCCTGCTTTTATGTTCTCTTGCTGTACAGCACTTTGTGTAGCGAGTGTTGCTTTTAAAGTGCTTTATAAATAAAGTTGATTGATTGATTGATTGATTGATGCTTGTTGTATTCAGGCCTCTAGAGCTTCTAACTTTCACCACTATCCTGACTACGTAACCGTAATTAGCATGATGGAAATAAATACACAAGAATACTATAAGTCTCACACCCCTATGTATGTGTGGTGAGCTACGTATGATTTATATATTATCGGTGGCACATTGTGTTTACAAATAATCCGTGACAGCACAATGGTCTCCCTCGTCATCATCCTCCATCTTGTGGTCTTCAGCTCCTCCTCTGGACTCAGCAATTGGTTTCTATGAGGAGGTATGAGATGTGCAAGATTTACTGATGACTACCACTGTGGAAAATTGCCTTTGGAAGTTTAGCTCATTTATCAATATATGTGATCCTGACATACAACGAGCACAAAGAGTTAGAGCTTCGTTAACTCCTGCACGCCATGCCTGGTTAACACCTTCCTGGGCTCCTGAATATGGTCTATAGTGTCGTACTCTGTTCCTTTTATTAGATCTACTGTCATGGCTGCCAATCATCCACACCTGCACGCACATCTGCTCTTCATCCTGGCCTGGCTATTTATACCGTGAGGTCCTGAGATTGGCACGGAGTCGTCTGTCTCTTTCCTATGAGACCTGCACTCGCCATCTCCACGTCGAGCTTCCTAGCCTCGTCAAGTTTCCTGTCCAGCCCTTTGACTACTGGACTCATCGTCATCCAGCTTCCAAGTAAGCACCCATCTATTCCTCTCACTTTTCTGAGATCCCCTGTGCACAGGCGGAGATCCGTGGCGGCGGACTCCTTCCACCTGGCGGCGGAGTCATCTTCTCCACTCACTTGTCCACGACATCTCCTGCGGATCTGCTGGCACTGTCCTCCTGACCGGAGCTACTGAGCTTAACCTGTGCTCCACTTCGCCACCTCAAACAGTAAGCGCTGAACTTTCTGGTGCATTCCCTGCTAGGGTTGCCTCTAACTCTCCCTCTGTTTCTCCATAGGGCTGCCAGGTTGCATGGTGCTCTGCTCGCCCCAGCTGACTCATCTTCTCATTACATACATGTACAGATACGCATACACACACCCACACACTCTTACTATATTCAATAAAAGGTTAATTGTGTTATTCTCGAGTCGTGTCTGCTCTTTGGGTCTGAACCCATGTCAGTACGACTCCGCCATAACGATCCAGCAGACAGCGCTTTAGCTCACAAGGTTAACAACTTAGAGGCTCGAGTTGACCAGTTAGCCTACCAACAGCAGATCATGTTTACACAGCTAGCTCGGATTACTGACCGGTTGGATCGCCTGATTAGCCCACAGGCTTTCCCTTCGGCTCCCGTTAGCTCCTCTGCTCCCACCAGCACTGCCGCTAGTCAGGCTACACTGGGTCCCCCATCACGGCTTACTCCCGTCCCAACTCCAACCCGTTTTTGTGGCAAATTAGGGGAAGCTAGGAGATTCCTCATGCAGTGTGACATTGTGTTTCAGCGGGTGCCGGGGGATTTTCCCACTGACTATGGCCGTATAGGTTATGTGATTAATTTTTTAGAGGGGCAGGCTTTAGCTTGGGCATACGCTGTTATGGCTAGGGCTAATTATGCATCCCTAACCTACACACAGTTTGTTAGCGAGTTTAAGGAGGTGTTTGACCACTCTGACCGGGATAGTGTGCTTACCTCCCGGCTGTTGAAGCTTAAGCAAGGGGCTAGTGCTGTTGCCGATTACGCTGTTGACTTCTGGGTGGTGGCCACGGAGGTGGGGGTGGAAAGATGCCTCGTTGTGCAGCATTTTTATTAGGAGCCTGTGTCCTAGCCTGCGGGATAAGTTAGCCCCCCTAGATAAGCCCACTAGCTTAAATGAGCTAATCTCACTAGCGATTAGCCTTGATAATAGACTGAGGAAGCGGGCAGCCGAGCGGAAAACTTCTGGTCGCTCGAGTGGTCAGTCCCACCGCTCCCTACAGCCCCCCCTACTGGCCCTACCCTCCGCTGATTCCCCGGATGATCCGGAACCTATGGTGATGGGTGGGTTCAAGTTGTCATTGGCAGAGAAACAGTGCTGCAGGGAGTTAGGGTTGTGCCTTTATTACGGGAGTGAGGAGCATGAGATTGAGTCATGTCCCAAATGGCCAAAAGGGGGAGTCTGTGCATCGCAGTAGGGGGACTCACGGACTCACCTCGCAATAATCCCCTCTCCCATTTTCTGATTCCCATTCACTTCAGTTATAATCACAGAGAGACAATCACACATGCACTCATTGATTTGGGGGCCAAGCAGAGCTTTATTTCTGGGGAGCTGGCAATCTGGTTGGGGCTTCCCGTCCAGTTACTGGAGACCCCCTTAAAACTTATTGCTCTGTCTAAAGCCCCTTTTGCTATGGTCTCCCACCGGACCGCTCCAGTGCCAATAATTATATCAGGCAATCATAGGGAAGAGCTAAGACTGTATGTATTGCCAGTGTCCTCCTCCCCGGTTATTCTCTGCTATCCCTGGCTTCCTCTCCATAATCCTTCGATTGACTGGCTTTCTGGGAGTGTCTTAGCCTGGAGTTTCTTCTGTTTGAGTGCCTGTTTACAGTCCGCTGCATGCTTGCCATCCGTGCCTCTGGGTGTCCCTGTCTCTCCTCCTCCCAATTTGTCTAAGGTACCATCCGAATATCACGACTTAGGGGCTGCCTTCAGTAAGACCCAGGCCCTTTCTCTTCCACCTCACCGCCTGTATGATTGTGCTATCAATCTCCGAGCCGGAGCTCCGCCACCCTCTAGTAGACTCTACAACCTGTCTGTCCCGGAACGAGCAGCAATGGAAAAGTACATCAAGGAGTCTTTGAGCTCAGGCATAATCCAGCCGTCATCCTCGGCGGTGGGGGCGAGGTTTTTTTTCGTCAACAAGAAGGATGGCTCGCTAAGACTGTGTATTGACTTTCGGGAGTTGAATAATATAAACATCAAAGACCAATACACTCTCCCACTCATTAACTCCACTTTTGATTCCCTCCAGGGGGCCTTCTGGTTTACCAAGTTGGACCTGCGCAACGCCTATCATCTGGTGCTGATCCGGGAGGGTGATGAATGGAAGACAGCGTTCCGGGCCCCAAGCGGGCATTTTGAATATCTGGTCATGCCGTTCGGGCTGACCAATGCCCCTGCCGTCTTCCAGCGGTTGATTAATGATGTGCTGAGGGATTTTTTGGGCATGTTTGTATTTGTCTACCTGGACGATATTCTTATTTTTTCTCAGTCCCTGGATGAGCATCGAGTGCACGTGAGGCGGGTACTGCAACGACTGTTGGAGAATAAACTCTTCGTGAAGGCTGAAAAGTGTGAGTTTCATGTCTCTCAAACATCATTCCTTGGATTCATGATTGCCCACAACGAGATTATCCCCAACCCGGTTAAGGTAAAAGCGGTGGTAGAGTGGCCCACTCCATCATCCAGAAAGTAGCTCCTGCAGTTCCTGGGGTTTGCTAATTTCTACCGCTGCTTCTTTCAAAACTACAGTCTCATTGCTGTTCCTCTGACCAGTCTGACCTCCCCCAAGGTGCCCTTTCGGTGGACTGAGGAGGCGGCTGCAGTCTTTGCTCATCTGAAGAACAGGTTCTCATCCTCCCCTATATTAACGCAAGTGGACCCCGCTCTCCATTGTCTGGTGGAGGTGGACGCATCTGATTCGGGGGTTGGAGCCGTCCTATCTCAGCACTCTCCGGCTGATGGCAAGATACGACCCTGTGCGTTCTTCTCCCGTCGCCTATCCCCGGCTGAGCGCAATTACGACATCGGCGACAGGGAGCTCTTGGCTGTCAAGCTCGCGTTGGAGGAGTGGTGTCACTGGCTGGAGGGCGCTTCCAGCTGTTCGTTGTTTGGACTGACTACAAAAACCTGGAGTACCTCCGGACGGCCAAGCGTCTGAACGCACAACAGACTCGCTGGTCCCTGTTCTTTGGACGGTTCAACTTTACTATTACTTACCGTCCCGGGTCTAAGAATACGAAGCCGGACGCCCTGTCCCGACAGTTTTCCCAGGAGACAGCGGAGATGACCGAGCACCCTATCCTCCCCTCATTGTGTGTTGTGGGCACCCTCTCCTGGGGTATCAAGGACAGGGTCTTGAGGGCACAGGAAGACGAGCCTGACCCGGGCGGGGGGCCAGCGGGTAAACTGTTTGTCCCATCGGCCGTTCGGGGGGAAGTTATTCATTGGAGTCACGCTTCGAAGTTCGCGTGTCACCCTGGGAGGGCGCGTACAGTGGCCCTTCCCCACAGGACGTTTTGGTGGCCATCTCTCCAGAAGGACGTTGGGCAGTACATCCGAGCCTGTCCCCAGTGTGCCGCTGGTAAGATGTCTTCTTCCCCACCAGTTGGGCTGCTCCACCCCCTTCCTATCCCCGGCAGACCGTGGTCCCACGTGGCTTTGGATTTTATCACCAGCCTCCCGTCGTCCAGTCAGCACACGGCAATCCTCACCCTGGTCGATAGATTCTCCAAGGCTGCCCATTTTGTTCCCCTGCAGAGGCTGCCCACGGCTAGGGAGACGGCGAACCTTCTTGTCCAGCATGTAGTAAGGCTGCATGGGAACCCCTGGACAATGTCTCAGATCGGGGTCCCCAGTTTGTTTTCCAAGTCTGGAAGTCGTTCTGTAATACTCTGGGGGCTACGGCGAGTCTATCATCAGGCTACCATCCACAGACCAATGGGCAGTGTTAACAATTGAACCAGGAGTTGGAGGCTGCGCTGTGGTGTGTCGCCACAACCAACCCATCGTCATGGAGCTCCCACCTTCCTTGGACTGAATATGTCCACAACACCACTATCTCTACAGCAATCGGTATGTCTCCCTTCGAGACCTCGCTGGGCTACAATCCTCCACTGTTCCCAGAGGAGGAAGGGGACATCGCTGTTTCTTCCGTCTGTGCGCATCTGAAGTGCTGCCGTCGGATCTAGAGGGCTACCAGGGCGGCACTACAATGTACGGCAGAGCGCAACTCTTTGGTGGCCAACCACCACAGGGTTCCAGCTCCCACCTATTGGGTGGGCCAACAGGTATGGCTTTCTACGAACCACATTAACTTGAAGGCTGAGAGGAAAAAGACGTTGCAGCGGTTTATTGGGCCTTTACCCATCAGCCGGATCATTAATCCTGTCTCTGTGCGCTTAACTCTCCGCCCCCCCCTCCGCATCTGTCCAACTTTTCATGTCTCCCAGGTCAAGCCCATCTGCTCCAGCCCTTTGTGTCCTCCTCCCAGGACTCCACCACCACCGATGGTGATCGACGGCGAACCGGCGTGGCCAGTCACTGCCATCCTGGACGTCCGATGCCGGGGTCGTGGCCTGCAGTATCTGGTGGACAGGGAGGGCTACGGGCCAGAATGGAGATCCTGGGTGTGCCCCTCCTTCGTGCTGGACAATCAGCTCATCAGGGACTTCCACCGGGCGCACCCAGGAAGGCTGGAACGACCGCCGAGAGGCGTGTCATGGGGGGGAGTACTGTCATGGCTGCCAATCATCCACACCAGCGCGCACACCTGCTCTTCATCCTGGCCTGGCTATTTATACTGTGAGGTCCTGAGATTGGCGTGGAGTCGTCTGTCTCTTTCCTATGAGACCTGCACTCGCCATCTCCACGTCGAGCTTCCTGGCCTTGTCAAGTTTCCTGTCCAGCCCGTTGCCTACTGGATTCATCGTCATCCAGCTTCCATGTAAGCACCCATCTATTCCTCTCACCTTTCTGAGATCCCCTGTGCACAGGCGGAGATTCGTGGCAGCGGACTCATCCTCTCCACTCACCTGTCCACAACATCTCCTGCAGGTCTGCTGGCACTGTCCTGGCCGGAGCTACTGAGCTTAACCTGTGCTCCACTTCGCCACCTCAAACAGTAAGCGCTGAACTTTCTGGTGCATTCCCTGCTAGGGTTGCCTCTAACTCTCCCTCTGTTTCTCCATGGGGTTGACAGGTTGCATGGTGCTCTGCTCGCCCCAGCTGACTCATCTTCTCATTACATACATGTACAGATACGCATACACACACCCACACACTCTCACTATATTCAATAAAAGGTTAATTGTGTTATTCTCGAGCCGTGTCCGCTCTTTGGGTCTGAAACCATGTCATCTACATCTGTTTAACCCTTACCATAACAAATTTAGAATTTGCTTCAAATTTTTCTCATCCCCTTGTTTATTAATGTTAAGATTGGTCATGTAGGAGATTTCTGGGCATTAATGTGCACAGCCTTTTGTACTGTGGTTACTCAGTTAGGCATGTTTTTAATTTGGGAGAATATCCTATGTTAAGGTCAAGTATTGGTTTCCCATGGATGGCTATATTCCCCAGTAGAGGTGACAAAATGTCCAACATTTTCCAATCCAGTGTGTTTGGGTCTAACCAGCGGGATGTGTGGAACCCCTATATGTTGAAATGTCTCCTATCCTTTTCAGTTTGGACAATGGATGCTTCCACACATTTCCTTGTTTACCAGTCCAAGTTTTATGACCAGTCTGGACAATTTGGAACCACTGACATCCAAACCATTATTATAAGGCAGGGGTGTCCAATCATGTGCCATGGAGGGCCAAGACCCTGCAGGCTTTTCCTCCAACCAGTGTCTTCAACAGCAGATTTTACTGAATTTCTTCCCACTGATGCTGATCAGTGGAAACACCTGCTGAAGAGACTGGGTAGAAGAGAAAACCTGCAGGGTTTTGTCCCTCCATGGCACATGATTGGACACCCCTGGTATAAGGACTAAGAGTGTAAATACGGCATGACTCATGCAAACATTAATTTAACACTCGGTTCACCTTTAAAAATTAAATGAGTGGATGAGGCCCTGCGATGGACTTGTGATCTGTCCAGGGTGTACCCTGCCTCTTGCCCAAAGACTCTGGGATAGGCTCCAGCCCCCCCACCCCCCCCGCAACCTGAAAAGAATTAAGTAGTAGAAGATGGATGAATAGAAATGAGTGGATGGTTGTTTTATATTTTGCACCCCCGATTAACTTCCTTTAAAAGTCGCTCACAGTTTGCAGTGTAAACAGTTGTCATTTTAACGTTGACCAAAAGGATTTCCGTTTAACACGTCGGATAACTGTAAGCCTGTTTGCAGAAACAATTAAACTGACTGCCTCATTGTAAGACAATAAGTTTTGTTTGTACAGTGCTCCCTGTTATTGTTAACTAAAGATCAACAAGAGGTGACAGACAGCACACAGGACAATAATGCTTAAGTTCAGTAATCCTTCTGTCAGAGTACAGTTTTTTTTAGTTTTTTTCATTAACTTTATATGTGCAGTCAGGCGAATTAGAAATGAAAGGTGACTGTAGTGTTAGTTCCAATGGCCCGTTTACATTGCTGTGCACCTTGTACATATCAACATACAGTATATTGATGTTATAATTAGAAATAATGTAGTTATTGTAAAATGATACCATCAAACATCATTGGACATTTAAGTGATGATGCTCAGACGTATATTTTACTTTTGTACTTAGGTTATATCCAGTCTACAGTTGAAACCAGAAGTTTACATACTGTTGTGTATGTAAATAGGCTGTATGAGTAAGATGGCGGCCGGGTTGGATATGGGCTAGACCAGGGTGGCTACTGCTGGTTTCTGGTGGTGATGCCGCCCATGGTATAAAGAAGTGGGCGGAGGAGGCTCTGCCTCTTTTGTCGCGGGAGCCACCTGGTCAGCGGTCGTGTGCTATGAGCCTGTGTAGGTATACTAATACACTGTTTAATAAAACTCTGTAAAACTGCAGCAACCGTGTGTTTGCTTTATCCTAATTATGGACATAACATTTGGCGACGAGGTAAAAGCGGGAATGAATAGGTTTGTTGCTGAATTTCGGCCGTTTCTGGAGGCACCGGGCAGGCCGCCTGTGCTGTGGCCTCATTGGTTCTCCGCTTTTACCAACTACCTCGTGGTCTTGGACCTCGGCGAGCATGAGAGGCTTCGTGCGAGGGCTGTGTTAATCTATAAATTGGGTGCTGAGGGGCAGAGAGTGTTGGACAGCCTGGGTGGGGCCGACAGTTTTGACGGCATGGTGGAATTGATGGCACGCCATTTTCACGCTGATGAGAGCGTCACGGTCCGGCGCATCCATTTTCAACAGCGCCGCCAGCGTTTAGGAGAACCAGTGACGATGTTCGTTGCCGAGCTCCAAAGGCTGGCGAGAGGGTGTGAGTTCAGACGCCTGGAAGAGGAGGTGATTTGGGACCAACTGGCGGAACACGTTTGTAGTGAAGCGGTCTGGTCCAGGTTATTGGAGTTTCCAGGAGAGTTGACGCTGGCCACGGCTGTTGAGTTCGCCCAGCGGTTTGAGGCAGCGGAGATCATCATGAGGGGCCTGCCTCAAGGGGCCTTTCTGAGTGAGGATGATTCTCGCGCTAAGGCACCGAGTTGGGACCCTAATGATGGTGATGCCGGAGGTGACACGTATGCCACTGTGGTGAAGATACGGTCTGCCCCTGGTACACCTCGTTGTTATGGGTGTGGGTCCCCTGTTCACCGCTATAAAGCCAGTGTGTTCCCAGCGAGAGGAAAGCAGTGTGGCAAGTGCGGTCTGTGGGACCACTTCGCCAGGACATGCGACAACTTTGCATGCAGGAGCCGTGGAAGGGAACCAGGTGCTGCGCAGAAGTCTCCAACTATTGTGCATACGGTCTCCCCAGCGACAACGCGGAGGATCGGCTGTGATGTCATGCTTGATGGTGTTGTGGTTCTGCTGTTGATTGACACAGGTGCTCTTATCTCGGTGTTGAACCTGGCGACCGTGAACAGTTTGTTTCCCCACCGACAGATTAAACAGCATGAGAGGGACTATTACGGCTATGGACTGAACAGACTGGCTGTGGTGGACTTTATGGAGGTAGAAGCCCGTTATGGGTCAGTCGTGGTGCCCCGAGCCCGCATTCATGTCACCACTGCGCGGTTAACATCATGGGGTGTAACCTATTTTATAGCCTGGGTTTTTCGATCACCAATGTGTCAGGTGAGGAGTGGTCGGGCTGCGGCCGACTCCGCTGATGGATGGCGTAGAGGTGAGGGAATCAGATTGGTTGAACATGTGTGATGAAGGAGAGCATGTTCGGCGCTGCACGAGGCTGCCACGGGTTGGACCCGATGCCAGTCTGTTTGATGCCCAAACTGAGGGCGCGGGACGGCACGGCGGGACCCCGCTGGTGGCCTGTAAGGACGAGGCGCCCACGCTGGATCCAGAAGGAGCAGGACCAGAGAGCGGGTTGTTACATCGCTCGGGAAGATGGTCAGCCATGGGTAACATGGACAGGGCCCAGGAGTCGACCGGATAATTGATGGAGACCAGTCAGACCCAACATCACCAGAGGAGGAGGTCGTGGGCTTCCCTGCGGGTCGGTGACATGGTGCGGCCCAGGGTTGAGGCCCGGATGAGAGGTGAACACGGCTCCCGCGAGGGGCGTGACGAGAGGAGACTGTTCTGAGTGGAGGCCGTTCAGAGTGATGGGTATCTGCACTTTTCTGACCAGACCTGGAGGCATCTGAACGAGCTGCGCAGGGTGGAAAAGACGACGTGGCGCGGTGGGAGCCCTGAAGTCAAGAGACGGAGGCGTCTGGAGAAAGACCCGCCTGAGGACTGAGAGAATTGTTTTAGTTTCTGTCTGTTTTCTTCCCAGTCCGGATGTGTTTATTTCTTTATTTATGTTTGTCTGCTGCTGGTTTGGTACCCTGGTTTGATTAAAAAAAACAAACAAACAATAAAAGTGCTAAATAGGGGAAGTTTTCTATTATTATGATGTGCATTGATTGAATTTTGGCCTGAGGGGTTTGTGTGTAAATTATGAGATTTTGCTAATTTAGGGTGAAATTTTATTAGACTCTTTTGTGTGCCCAGGTGTGGGGTGGTGGGGTGTGTTTGGCCCATGTGAATTGTTTATTATTGAGTATTTACATACCCAACGTTTTGGAATGTGCCCAGTGTGGGGGTGAGTGTTGGGGTGGGGGGGGGGCAGTAGCTGTTATTTGTCTTGTGATTATGTGTTTTGTGTGGAGCTGTTGCGGGATTATTTTATTATTTTACTTTAACTTTATTACTGTAGTTACACGGCTTTGTTTTGTGTTCGGTGGCAGAATAATCCACCCAGCCCTGTGGGGGTGCTGATAGTCTACCTGGCCCCCCAGTTAGTTGTGTGCATGGATAGGTTGTTTATTTGTCTTTGTAATTGTTTTGTTTTAGTGTGTGAGTCGGGAAGCAAATTTGGGGAGGGGAACTGTCTGTGCGCTTGGCATGTTTTGAGTGGGGGGTGTTGTGTATGTAAATAGGTTTTATTCTAATTACGGACATAACACAAACACTGTATAAAAAGGCATATAACCTTTTTTTCTCACTGTCTGACATTAAATCAGACTAAACTTCTCCTGTTTTAGGTCAGTTAGGATTTCCAAAGTTATTTCTATTTGCTAAATAATTTTTATACTTGATAAAAAAAAAAATAGAGATTTTTTTTTATTACTTTCTTCCAAGTCAGAAGTTTCCATCCGTTTCCTTAATATTTGGCAGCATTGCCTTTAAACTGTATGACTTGGATCAAATGTTTTGGGTCTCCTTCCACAAGCTTCTGACAATAGTTTGCTGGAATTTTGGTCCATTCCTCCTGACAGAACTGGTGGAACTGAGTCAGGTTTGTAGGCCGCTTTAATCTCACACGTCTTTTCAGCTCTGCCCACTAATTTTCTATGGGATTGAGATTAGGGCTTTGTGATGACCACTCCACAACATTGACTTTGTTGTCCTTAATCCACTATTTTGGTGGTATGTTTAGGGCCATTGTCCATTTGGAAGGCCCATTTGCACCCAAGCTTTAACTTCTGGAAGATGTCTTGAGATGTTGCTTCAATATTTTCACATAATGCTCTTTCCTCATGATGACATATACTTTGTGAAGTGCACCAGTTCCTCCAGCAGCAAAACTCCCCCACAACATGATGCTGCCACCCCCATACTTCACATTTAGGATTATGTTCTCAGGCTTGCAAGCTTCTCCTGTTTTCCTCCAAATGTAACGATGGTCATTATGGCCAAACAGTTCAAATTTAGTTTCATCAGATCACAGGACATGTCTCCAGAAATTAAGCTCTTTGTGCCTGTGTGCATTTGCATCCTGTAATCTGGCTTTGTTGCTGTTGTTTTTTTTTTGTTGTTGTTATTGTTGCTTTTGGAGCAATGGCTTTTTCCTCGCTGAGTGACCTTTCAGTCCATGTTGGTACAGGACTCGTTTAACTGTGGATAATGACACTCTTTTACCAGGTTCAGCCATCATCTTCATAAGGTCTTTTGCTTTTGTTCTGGGGTTGATACGCATATTTCACACCAAAACACATTCATCTCTGGGACACAGAACCTGTCTCCTTCCTGAGTGGTATGATGGCTGGACATTCCCATGATGCTGGGTGTCTTGAATGTGTGCAAGGTACAATGAAATCTCAAGACTATTAAGGTATTCTAGAGAGAAATGTGCTGCCCAGTGTCAGACAGCTTGGTGTCAGTCGCAGGTCATGGGTCTTGCAACAGGATAATGACCCAAAACACACAGCTAAAAACACCCAAGAATAAGATAAGATAAGATAAGATAAGATAAGATAAGCCTTTATTAGTCCCACAATGGGGAAATTCCAGGATTGCAACAGCACAGGGATAGCAACACTCAGAGCAATAATTTAGAAGATAATAAAATAAAATAAAATAAAATAAAATAAAATAAGAGCAGTGAATATACATATGTACACATAAATATATAAATATACGTATATATACACAGTGCGGAGCATTGTAGCTAGATGGAATAAACAGCATAACCGTCTGTTTAGTTACCCTACATGGTATGAATATGTACCCATACATATTGTCACCCTCCATAGCGACTGATATTGTCCTAGTTGTATACTGGAGGGGACCATTTGTGTAAGTCTGTTGCGTCTTTTGCATTCAATACTATTAGGTCATCACGTTTTTTTGCTATCTCTGCGAGCAGCCCTGCTTAGGTTATACAGTCTGACAGCCGTAGGTAGGAAGGACCTGCAAAACCTCTTGGTCATGCATCTAGGATGATGTAGTCTACTGCTAAATGAGCTCCTCAGTGTGTCCAGTATGTCCTGCATGGGGTGGGACTCGGACTCCAGCAGAGATGACAGTTTAGCCACCATCTTTCTCTCTCCCATCTCCTCCACTCGGTCAAGGCGTTGCCCCAGGACAGAGCTAGCTTTCTTCATAAGTTTGTTCAGTCTCTTCCTATTGGCTGCTGTAATGCTGTTGCCCCAGCAGACCACTCCAAAAGTGATGGCTGATGCCACCACCGTGTCATAGAATGTCTTCAAGAGCACCCCTTGTACACCAAAAGACCTGAGCCACCTCAGTAGGAACAGCCTGCGCTGTCCCTTCTTGTAAAGTGCATCGGTATTGTGTGACCAGTCTAGTTTATCGTTCAGATGAACACCCAGGTACTTGTAGGATGTCACCATCTCAATGTCTGTTCCCTGTATATTTACTGGTGCTGTGAGGGGCTGCCCATGCCTGCGGCAGTCCACCACCAGCTCCTTAGTTTTCCTCGCGTTGATCTGGAGGCAGTTCCGATGGCACCAGTCCACGAAGTCCTGGATAAGTCCTCTGTACTCAGCTTCATCTCCGTTGGAGATGAGGCCAACGATCGCAGAGTCGTCAGAGAACTTCTGTAGATGGCAGTGTGTTGTGTTGTGTGAGACGTCCACAGTATAAAGGGTGAACAGGAAGGGAGCCAAAACCGTTCCCTGGGGGGCCCCCGTGCTACTGATGATCGTGTCGGACACACAATCCCGGGTTCTCACAAACTGTGGCCGGTTAGTGAGGTAGTCCAGGATCCATGATGACAGGTGCTGGTCCACCCCTGCGCCCAGCAGCTTGTCCTTCTGGATCATCGGTTGGATGGTGTTGAAAGCACTGGAGAAGTCAAAGAACATGATCCTCACCACATTCCCGGGCTTCTCCAGGTGGGACAGGGAACGGTGAAGGAGGAAGATCACTGCATCCTCCACCCCAATGCCATGCTGGTAGGTGAACTGGAGTGGATCCATCGCTGGTCCCACCAGGGGACGGAGATGAGCAAGGAGCAGTCTCTCCAGGGTCTTCATCATGTGAGACGTCAGGGCCACTGGCCTGTAGCTGTTCAGGTCTTTGGGGTGGGAAGTCTTTGGTACAGGTACCACACAAAATGTTTTCCACAACTGTGGTACCCTCCCCAGCTTCAGGCACAGGTTGAAGATGTGCTCCACAACCCCACACAGCTGGTCTGCGCAGGACTTGAGGAGCTTTGCGCTGATGCCATCTGGTCCCGAGGCCTTCCTCGCCTTGATCTTCCTCAGCTCCGTCCTCACCTGGGTCTTAGTGAGGGTCAGGTTGGGGGGCTGTGTGCTGCGAGTGGGGGGGTGTTGGTTGAGTGGGGTGTGGACAGCAGGTCTCGATGACTGTAGAGGCAGCAGTGGTTGGTGTGCAGTTGGGGGGGAGGGCAGTCGGTCAAACCTATTAAAAAACAGGTTCAGATTGTTCACCAACTCCCTGCCTCCCGTGGCCTGGGAGGAGGTATTCTGGAGCCCAGAGATGGTTTTAAGGTTTCTCCAGACCCCGCTGATGTTGCTCTGTTGCAGCTTGTCCTCCATCTTCTTCCTGAAGCTGTCCTTGCCCTCTCTGATCTTCTTCCTCAGCTCCCTTTGTACGGAGAATGGCTAAGAGCCAAACATTGGGCTATTCTAAAGTGGCCTTCTATGAGCCCTGATCTAAATCCTATTGAACATCTGTGGAAGGAGCTGAAACATGCCGTCTGGAGAAGGCACCCTTCAAACCTGAGACAACTGGAGCAGTTTGCTCATGAGGAGTGGGCCAAAATACCTGCTGAGAGGTGCAGAAGTCTCATTGACAGTTACAGAAATCATTTGATTGCAGTGATTGCCTCAAAAGGTTGTGCAACAAAATATTGTTAAGGGTACCATCATTTTTGTCCAGGCCTGTTTCATGAGTTTGTTTTTTAAAATAATTCTGTTGTGTCACGCCGCGCCGCTCATCAGCGGCGCCACCTGCACACACACCTGCACATCATCAGCGGCGAGGAATATAAGCCGCCTCGCCCTGAGCTTCGGCCTGAAGCCGTCAGACTTCTCCACTCATCATCGTGAGTCAACCTTTCCTTCAGCATGACGCCTTTGGTAAGAAGCCCTTACCTCCTTTCTCTCCAGTCTGCTCCCCTGTGCACAGGTGGATTCCTCGGCGGCGGACAACGCCTCTCCCTCGCCATTCCTCGCTGCTGCACCGAGCCCTGCAGGTGGCTGTCTTCCGGGTTCCGTCCTTGTGGTGCCAGTCATCTGTCCCTTGCAAGTAAGCTCCTCTCTCGCTTATTCTCCTCCTGTGTTGGTGTGTGCCCGTCACCCTGTGTCTTTGTGCTCTTTCCCATAGGGTTGCCGGCTGTACGGTCTCCTGCCTCTGTGCCCGAAGCAGACGCCGCCACCAATACATTTACATCCCGCAGACACACATCCATTCACCCCTGTTGCTAATAAACTATTTGAACTTCTCTGAGCCTGTGTGTGTGCGTCTCCTGAGCCGTGCGTTATGTCATGTTGAACCACAATTCAAAGACATTGTCTGATTTTCATTGGTTAATTTTCATAGACTTTTTATTTATTACCACTTTTGTCAGATTCAGGTTTTTTCTGTGACCATTGTGGGTTTTTCTTTCATTAACAGAGGGGTACCAACAATTTTGTCCATGTGTGTACCACTTTAACGGTCCTTTTCCCATGCATGCTACACACACAGCTTCGGTACTGCTGGGCTCCGCCATCTCTAGGTCAGGGGCTAAATTGTGTGCTCTTATCTGCCTTTTCTTCTTCTTAGCTCGTTTTCAGGGTTTGATTAGCATGTTAACTGTCCTTTCCTGCGGGAAACCACAAGCATTCGGCTCATCGCTAGCTGACGCTACTAGCTTCTGCAGGGCCAGAGATTCTCTCTGCTTAACCAAGTCCAACACACCGTCTAGGGACAGGGTTTCCCGGGTTAGCCTTAGCATGGATTTTAGCCACTTGTTGCTAGTGCTGTGAGCCAGTTTACCTCTCAATAGCTCCTCTTCAATGGGCCCAAAAGCACACTCTCTCGCTAGGCTGCGTAGCTCCAAGGCAAATGACAATGTGGACTCACCCACTCGCTGTTGATGGTCAAAAAAAACCATACCTCCTCTCGGTGATGTTAGAGCTTTCACCAAAAGTCCTGTCCTTTAGAGTTAGCCCATCTTCCAGTGAACTGCTACCACACAGCCCGAAGAACACATGTTGTCCTTCGGCACCAAGATAATGCACCAACAGGCTTCTCCATCTCTCCTCGCTTATGTCACCGAGCCTGGCTACCGTCACATACACCTGGAACATGGACTTCCAGCGGGCCCAGAGTATGGCTGGCGTACCCTGATCTTGAAGAAATGGAGGTGGCTCCCTGACGCATGTGCCCATTTTCCTCGTCGCCAAATGTTATGTAGGAATGATGGAGGATGGAGAGCTTCTACTGTTGAACACTGAACACCCTATATTGAATTGCACAGCACAATATATATCCCAGCCATAGCCCTCCTGACGTCACTCACCCTCCTAACCCTGGCTGAGCTACAGCAAGCCCCAAAGTACAATTTCCATATGTAACACAGCCTTTCCCTGGTAGGGTCTCCCAAGGCATATTGGTCCTTGGTGAAGGGCCAGACTAAGAGCGATCCAGTGGATCCCCATGAAAAGGTTATAGCAAGGACCAGTGTACCCAAAGGAGCCACAATGGACCACCCTCCAGTGGGCTCACCGCTTGTAGGAGGGATCATGGGGATCATGGTGCAATGTGAACCAGGCAGCAGTTAGGGCTACTATGCTTGGACTGCTGCCCCCCTCAACTCCGACCCCTGGATCACTGGTGATGGGTGGATGAATGGACGGATGATGCACATCATTAAAAACAACTGAAATACATTATATGCAAGTATGTCATGGTTATTATTATGAGGCTGGTTTCAGTCACACTGGTCTACTGGCAGCAGTATATCAACTTCAGTGGCTGCATTATAGTAATTTACTTTCATTTTCAAATACATGCCACTCATTAATCTTACACTGTGAATTACAGTCTTAAAAATTGGAATTGTTTCTTCCTGCTGCCTGAGCCATGAGCTGGTATTCATCTATCTATAAATGCAATGAATCTGTGTGTGTGTGTGTGTGTGTGTGTGTGATGCTTTGGCTGCACACTGCTTCTGTCTCTCATTAATTAATCTCATTCTCCACAGCTGTACTCACCATCTTCCTCCTGATTACTTCAGACTCCTTAAAAATCCCAGCGTCCCCCAGTCTTCAGGAGATCATTGATGATTTATGTTGCCTAGGCGCATGTGCAGCCAGTACCTGTTCTCCGATACCCTTGCAAAGAAAAGGGAAGAATTCATTCAAACTACTGTTCCCTTTTCCCTCCTCCAGGACTCTCCAGGTGGATAGTGTAGTGATGGCCAGAAGAGGCTTTCTAGAGGACTTGAGGCCTTTCATCAAAATGGCTCAAAAAGATGAGGCCTCATGTGAAACTTCATTTTCTTTACTAGCCCATCTAGTGGACAAAACATATACAACATGCAGATTTTTACAAGGGCATTATTGGTTTAATGTGTATTTTTTCCATTTCAATAAATGCACTGTCTTTTAAGAAATATCAATGATCATAAAGGAAAAAAGAAATAATAAAACTCAGGTGACTACAGTGAATGTGCTTGTGGTATTTATCCATTTTTATAAAGAAATAATAACTTTTCAACAGTCTTTGGACTAAGGCAATTTCTTTTTTTTTTTAGATTATTTCTCCAGCTTTGGAGAATACTCTCTCAGCGCATAGAGGATGCAGGTGTGCAAAGGAAGGCTACTGCATGTTTGTACAGTGTAGGGTAGACATGTTTCTGTCTCTCCCAGTACATTCATCTCTGTCCTTATTCTCATGCAGGGCACAACAGTGCCTCAGCATAATGATCCAAGCTCTTTGAAACACAACAGACACTTCTCCTTGCAAATAAAAATAAAATTACAAGAATGATCTAGCTGGGGCTTGAATCCCAGCCTCTCAGTTGAAAAGCAGATGCTTTACCTCTTGGCTATCACTTCAGTTGCGATAAACAGCCACCATTTGTGGAAAATGAATCAATGGGAGAAAAGAGATTAAACTGTTCGCAAACAGGAGAAGTCTGTGTTTTTGGTGCTGGCTCCATCTGAAAATTGGCTGTGACAAATCCCTTACATAGTCAAACATCGACAACACAAAATGTGAGGGACAGGAATTTCCATTGTGTATCGCTGCTCACTTTATTTCATGTTGCTTGCAAAATCATGAATGGCTTCCTAACCCAGTCACGTGGTACAACGTCAACACATACGTCAGCAATACACGCCTCAAAACGCGCTTTGCCAAATATTTCCTGCACAAGCTCGGAGCACCCTCGAAGCTCCAGAGCCTGCCATCCCATCATTAGGACAGTGGACCCCAACCCTGGCAGAATGGACCCCTGAGCTGTAAAGGAATTCCTGGATCCTTTACCCATCCCCTGTAAGTGCACTTACCAACATTCCCTAACCTGTCTTCTTTTTTTCCCCAAGCACTCACCTACACTGCTGCGACACTGAGGGTTCCGGCCTTTTCTTCACTGTCCAGCTCCCTCACAGCACCAGTAAGCAAACAGTAATCATTAGTACTGTGAATAATTCCATATCACTGCTAAACTTATCTTTGGTCTCCTCTCTCTCTCCCAGTATTGGGCAAGTTACTAAAAAATAGTAACTAGTTACAGCTACTAGTTACTTCTTTTCAAAAGTAACTGAGTTACTTACCAATTACTTCATGATTAAAGTAACTAGTTACTTGGAAAAGTAACTTTCACGTTACTTTTAAATGCATACTTAAATCATCTTGCACATATACAGAAGAAAAATCATTTAAAAAAAAAAAAAAATCATAATTAATGGATTACATTATGGGCTTATTAATGTCAGGCTGAAACAGACTGTTTCAGACAGAGTTTTTAGAACATGTTCAGTCTGCTTTATCCTGCCTTGAGAGTTCTTATTGTGGGAAAATTCTGAAGAAAATCAACACAAAATTGCCAGTAATTTCTTCATTTTGGAGTGAGAAATAGGGTTTGTGGAGTGAGGGAGAAGGAAAAAGAGTGAAACTCACTCCTAAAGAGTGAGTTGGCAACACTGCATAAAGCTGTCAACGTTTCTTACCTTTATATTATGGATTTAATCTGATGTGCAGTGATCCAAAGAAAATGTCCGTTATCCACAGTCCAAATGTCTGCTGAGACAGAGACATGATCCAATCCCTCAAATTCCTTTCGGAGATCAAAATCCATTTTTGAATAATCTTTATCCTGGTAGCAAGTAAATGTGTTTTAACTTTCAATGGCTCACAGTCTCAGCTGTCTGATGGAAAATGTCTGTTATCAGATCTTCATTCTGTAACGACGTATTTGGCAATCAGTCGGTTTAATTAAACAGACTGCGTAACCTCGCATTGATGTCCATAGAGTATGACGTTATTCCTGAGCTGGACTTAAAGGACATAATGAAGGATTTTTCATTAAAGAAGGCCAGAAGAAAGCACCTACACAGTCACCTGTGCAGGTTTTTAATTACCTCCCCCAAGGAGGTCATGTGATCGGGGTGGTTTGTTTGCTTTTCTGTTTATTAGCAGGATTACGCCAAAACTACTGTAAGGATTTTGATGAGAGACCAGAGGTAGCCCTTGGGCCAAGGATATACCCATTAAATTTTGGTGATGATTTGAGAGTGCATACCTCCACCAAGGCCCTTGTTTGTATTTGTGCAGCAGGATTACACAAAAACTACTGGATGGATTTGGATGAAAGAGGTGGTCTTTGGGCTAGAGAGGAACCCATTACATTTTAGTGATGATTGGAGAATGCATACCTCAGCCAAGGCTGTTTTCACAGTGTGTTAGCAAGAATACTCCAAAACTACTTGATAGACTTTGATGCAATTTTTACCAGAACTGGCTCGTGGCCTACACATGAACCCATTACATTTTAGAGGTCATCCATGAGGGACAGACGGAGCCTTGGTGGAGATATGCGCTCTCTAAGTGCTTTTCTAGCTGCTGCTGTTGTGCACTGTTTGAATCAGGAATACTTGACTGATATAACTTTGTGTTCTGCTGTCAGCATTAGACTGTAATTGCTGATCAGTGTCATCCTCTGATACCTGGTGTTGTTTAGGCCATGGTGCAGTGTGTGTCTATGTCAGAGAGAGAGAGAGAGAGATTAGACTAATTTGTGTTTATGCTGAAGGCAGTAGTATCTGTCACTGTAAAAATGAAAATCTTAGTAAGCTAAAATATCCTACATCAAGGCTATATGTCTGTTTTTCTCTCACAAGATAATTTTGACGAATTTCTTTTTGTTGTGCGTTTTACTTGCTTTAAGATAGTTTTACTTGTTTTAAGAAATTTAATCTCTGTTGGCGGATATTTTTTTTTCTAATTACCTCCGCCAGGCCGAAAAGGCCAGGAGAAGGTTATGTTTTTGCCGGGGTTTGTCTGTTTGTCTGTCTGTCTGTCTGTCTGTCTGTTGGTTAGCAAGATAACTCAAAAAGTCTTGGACGGATTTCCATGAAACTTTCAGGCGTTGTTGGAAATGGTACAAGGAAGAACTGATTAAATTCTGGGGATGATCCGGATCACCGTCTGGATACAGGAATTTTTTAAAGCATTCTTTAACACTGTGACATACGGCTATTTTCAACATGTGCGCAGGCGCAATGGAGGGCGCTGGTCATCGTGTCTGACCAACATAAACTCCGCCTTCTTCAACGTTTTAGGCACAAAAGCACGCGGAAAATACCGTGCCTGTGTTTGCGCGACGCTGCAAAAGCTGAGACGGGCAGCTGTCCGCCGCCGGATTATTTGGCAGAAATTCCCCGGGCAGCAATAGGCGCTGCGCAAAAACCAGCTGCTCGGCAGCGTGCTGTGTGCCTGTGTTTGCGCAACGCTGCAAAAGCTCAGACAGCCAGCTGTCCGCCGCTGGATTATTTGGCAGAAATTCCCCGGTCAGCCATAGTAGCTCCGCAAAAAGAAGCTCTCTGCCGGGGAATTTTCCAAATCATCTTTGGCCGCGGAGCGCAACCCCAATAAAGATAAAGATTAGATGTACCACGAAGGTCGAGTGCAAGCAAGATGTTTGTGTCTGTGAACATTCCGTCTTTTGGCGAGTTGATACGTAACGATGTTTACAGTTTGATGACAAGGTTGCTGGTATGTAACAATCATCTTATATCAGCAATTGTCAACTCGTCACTCACACTTCAGCATTTGGAAGTGGTGGCGTTCCATTTTATACTGAGTCCAGTATTGTATGTTATTGTTGTTACAAGACCGCCGACTGTCTGCTGATCTGTATATACTTTTATTTATTTATTTATTTATTTTCTACTCCTTTTAGTTCTGCATTTAATATGAACCCTGAGTTTGAAATAAACGTTTGATTTTTGAATAAAACCCATGCCAACCCGTCTACCTAATTGGCATCCGTCAGTGAAGCCCTCAGTGCTGCTTTCAGTGATCTAAAACGCTCACATAACCCATTGGCCTGTGGGTTGTATGCAGTTGTGTCATGACTTCTTTTGTTTTTTCTTTTGAATTCTTGGATGGAACATGGGTGGGCAATATAAGCTGCGGATTCAGCCATCACATATTTCGGATAACTTATGTTGAACTGTATAATCAGAGGAGCTATTGTCTAATTTGACCTTGTTGGATTTTATTACCCCCTTTGTTATATTATTCACTTTCTTTTAACCTGTACTCTTAATCTATCCGAAATAAAGATTAATTCATTCGTTCATTCAATTGCAACACCCCCAGCCTGGGAGTTTGCAGATGCAGGACATGGACACAACACCAACACTTCAGTTTATTACCTCCGCCAAGGAGGTAATGCTTTTACTACTGAACCACTAATCCTATCATTGTGAATCCAATTGCTACTCAGATGTTTTCATGGTCAAGGAATCTGACAACGTACACACAAACACTGTATGGGGGGAACTGTGGCACTTGGCGGAGGTATGCGCTCTCCGAGTGCTTTTCTAGTTTTAACTAAAATTATCTATTGCCAGAATTTTTTGCTTATTTTAAGTAAAATTATCTGCCAACAGAGCAAGAAGATCTGACTTATCAAACTGCTTCAAACAAGTTAAAACTATCTGAAAGTATGTAATGTAAAATTTTCTTACAGAAGCTGCACAGCAAGAACTAGAAAAGCACTCGGAGAACGCAGACCTCCGCCAAGCGCCACAGTTCCCCCCATACAGTGTTTGTGTGTACGTTTTCAGATTCCTTGACCATGAAAACATATGACAAGCAATTGGATTGACAATGATAGGATTAGTGGTTCAGTAGTTATTCACTAAAATGGCATTTTGCGTAATGGCGGTTTTCTTGTGGACAGTGATCCGGATCACCACCAAAATCTAATCATCTGTAGGATACCCCATTTCTGACAATTTGTGAAAATTTCATGAAAATCCGTCCATAACTTTTTGAGTTATCTTGCTAACAAACAAACAGACAGACAGACAGACAGACAGACCAACCAACGCCAATGAAAACATAACCTCCTTGGTGGAGGTAATAAATATCGTGTCAGACAAAAAACAAACATAAACAGCCTTAATATATTTCATTTTACTTATATTTGACTTTTTGCTGCGTAGTTGTGTTTTCTAGCTAACAGTTGCATTATTTCTCAAAGAGAAACAAAAATGAGCCTGTAGTGGCTCAGGAGGTAGAGCAGGTTGCCCAATAACTGGAAGGCTGACGGTTTGAATCCTGCTCCCCCCACCTTGCTGTTGTGTCCTTGGGTAAGAGACTTTACCTGCCTTGCCTCCAGTGTGTTCATGGTTTATGACACTGATGTATGAATGTGAATAAATGTTCACTTGGTGTGGACTGGCAGCCACATTTTTGTCAGTCTGCCCCAGGGTAGCTGTGGCTACAGAAGCAGCTTACCACTATCACTACATGGGCAAAATTCCTTCAATCTGATTACAATTCAGATGACAATTTTACTGTTTACATAGATCCTGAAAATCCGATTAGGACGTGCATTTCCATGTGTCACACGTTTGAACGGAATAAATCATTTTGATATGCGCACATCAACATTTCGACATTCCGACATTCCGACATTCCGAAAATAGTAGAAGAAGAAGCATCTTACAGTGTTAGCAAGCCCTGCTTCGTGTCGAAATGGACCTGTATTGTGCTATTCAGATTGTACCTTTGCTTCTGCTGGTCTCCGTAATGAAGCTACAAGTACATACTTCTGCATATGGCGAACAGCGGGAGACAGCAGGACGATACAGACCAGTTTTGTTTTACTCCCGCCATGTTTTCCGCTAGCTGCTGTAAAGGCGGAAATACGTCACGTCGATGTGTAGCTGATGTACAGACATATGCAGGAAACATATTTTCTGCCCAACCTTCGGAATAAGTGTTTTCATGCGCACCAATCGGAATAACAATCAGTATAACCCACCCATCTCAATCGGAATGAAATTTTGATCCGAATGAGCGTGATCGGGTCAGAATATTCAGACTGACGTGTTTACATGAAGCATTTTTATTCCGATCAGGCTTTTAATCCGGTTACTTGTGTCCATGTAAACATGGTCATTGTCTGTGGAGTGAATGATTAATGGACTCATTGTAAAGTGTTGGGTGCCATGAAAAGTGCTATATAAATGCAATCCATTATTAAAAACATAGCTATAACATATTTTTTAACTGGGATTCTGTTGGGGGGATGGGGCTACAAAACCTCTCAGCCTCTCAGCCTTAACTTGCCTAATGGCGAGTTAAGGTGGCCCTGACTACACAGTGTTGTTAGTATAGCATAGCACTATCTTTGTTGGAACTTGTTGCTGTTCCCAGGCGCTTCTGAAGATTGCTGTCAGTCTCAACCACACTTTAGCTTGCAACCCACCAATATGCTTTTGTCCTTAACCGTGACAAAGAAAAAATAATCTGTCCAGTTCCACAAAAACAAAGTAGCTTCATCTTTTCCCAGCAGGAGCAAGCTCCATTTGTGACTGCTGCCTGCAGCAGGGAACAGGCTCTTTGTAACAGGTTACACTGACTGACGGCTGCGTTAGCTACGTAGGGTCAGTTTGTATTTATTTGTGCTAAAAATATCTATCCATATTAATAAAACAAATAATGCGAGTAACACATCTGACCAAATTTCAGTAACTGCAGCGCATTACTGAATTTTTAATTTCGTTACACAGCACGTGTAACGAAATTAAACGAATGCCAAAAGTAGTGGCATTACAGTAACGCATTACTTTGTAACAAAGAGCCGTGTTGGGAGCAGTGTTGGGCAAGTTTCTAAAAAATAGTAACTAGTTACAGTTACTATTCAAAAGAAACAGTTACTTTTGAGTTACTGCATGATTAAAGTAACTTTCACGTTACTTTTAAATGCATACATACTGTAAATCTTCTTGCACACATAGCAAGATCAAGGGCCCCTTGTTCTCATCAGAAAAAAGAAGAAAAAAAAACTGATGAGAAAAAATGTCTCAGATTTACACAAACTATTATAATCAGTAGAAAGTCAGAAATTTACTAGAAATAAAGCCATGAATTCACGGAGAAAATTTTGGACCCCCTGGTGGGCCGTTTTTGGCCCACAAGCCATATGTTTGACACCCCTGGACAAGCCCATTAAAAACACATATTTAGAGGATTTACTTCCATGAAATAGTTGCACATCACAACAGCATGTAAATGAATGAGACAAAATAAAACAGAAAGCACAGATAAATGAAAGTTCACCGCTTAGAAGACGCTGTTCTTTACTGCAACAAATCACAGTCACTTTTTCTCTGTGCGTAAGAAAACTTTAAATGCATTTAATGCGGACATTAAATGTGAGCTTCTTGCTCAAAAAATACTCATGTTTAACCACAGACGTAGAAGCTGTTAGGGGCTACTCACCTCTTGGACAACAGGTGATCAGGGCTCGACATGAGATGTCACCACCACCACGGCGTTTCTCCCCACAGGGTTGTGATGTGAACTGGGGCAGGACAGGAAACGGATGCGTGGAGGAGACTGTGTGATGACTGCGTCAGTTATGGTAGGGTCAGTTTATATTTATTTGCTTATTTATTTTCTTGCCTTTGCCTTTGGCATGACAACCTCCAGTGGCTTCAGGCTCAGGGGATGGCAGCTGTCCCACCAATAGCCACCAAAACTGTGTATTCATCCCAAGTTGGCAGCTGATGAGGAGGGTGTCTAGCAAATGCAGCTTGTATGGTCGTCTATTTGCACTAAAATATCTATCCATATTAATAAAACGAGTAACACAAGTAACACATCTGATCAAATTTCAGTAACTGTAAGCATTACTGAATTTTTAAACAGTAATTTCGTTACACAGCACGTTGCTGCAAAAGTAGTGGGAGTTACTTTGTAACGTGTTACTCCCAACACTGCTCTCTCCATAGGGTTGCCAGACTTCTTGCCGCAGTTCACTCCTAGCACATCTATCAATAAATCATTATCTCTGTTGCCTGCTTTTGGGTCTATCACTATTTGAATCATGACAGTGTGTCTGTCTGCGTGTGTGTGCTCCTCACGTATTTCTCAAACTGTTCATCAGACTGACCTCAGATTTTATAAGTGCTTTGCTGAGGGTAGGAGGGTGTGCATCCCCCAGTATGGAGTTGTTCAAAAAAAATATGTAATTGTTATCAAAAGTTTAGACATCACCCTCTCCTCATGCTCTGGCTTCTAGAGGTGTGGGTGGGGTTTTGGATTGACTCCGTACTGACTGGATAATATGTGGCATCATGACATCGGTAACCACAGCGCTCCGTGAGCAAAGCAAAGATGCGAAAAATGACAAATTCAACTAGAAAAAGATAATACTGAAGATTTAATGCTTAAAAAATTATACCATGAAGTTGCCGTGATCGCGTAGGTCTAAAGGATAATTTTGGACTGCACGTGTCGGCGTCTGTTTGAAAACTCGGTTGCTCTTCCACGTCCATCCATCCATCCATCTTCTACCGCTTTTCCAGAGGTCCGGGTCGCGGAGGCAGCAGTTCAAGCAGAGAAGCCCAGACTTCCCTCTCCTTCACTTCCGCCCTCCCAAGAGAGTAGACGCTTTTTTCTTCTCTCCTGCTGACTTTTTCCTCCCCTCCTACTACTGGATCCCAGCTTGCTGTTGTCTGTCTGCGTCTAACTGCGACCGCCGAAAAGAAATTATGGAGTTAATAAGCTGGGCTTTGAACACAATTGACACTATTTTTTCAACAAGGAAAAGTGCTCCGGGGGAAGCTGTCTGCCCCGCTGGAACGGCTCCAGTGGGCTATTTATGTGACACAGGTAATTGGAAAATGCTGTGTCTCTCTAATCTCTCTATCGAAGATATTGAAGATTTGTTTATCTTCGTAATCTTGGTGATTGGGATAATTCTGATTGGGACGGGAATTGTCTTGGTTTACCGCAAATTGCTGAAGATGGATTCAACCTATCAAAATGCTGGCCAGGCGAGGTGCATCCAACAAATTGAAAAACTGGAGAAGACCCTGATAGCGACTACTGGAGAACTGTCTCGTAAGGTGGATTACATCATGGGTTCGCTCAGGTCTTTCCACGACGAATTCAAAGCTGCGCAATGAAGGATTAATGTACTGAATCTACAGAAGAAATACAAGTCTTCTCTGTGATCAGTCCTATTTGGCATTATTATTCCCCATGAAAATTCCTCCTGGCTGTCTGCAGACTGTGTTTTTTTTTTTTTTTCAAAATCATGAGCACAAGGCCTTGGACAGCCAGCTGCAGCGCCAGATAAGACTGGGCGCCAGACAGACAAAACATCTTCTGCCAAGGGTCCTTGGGTCTCTCTTATTATCATCAACACTGCTCAACACCGCACACACATTGATTCATGAACTGAATAAAGATATACTGTACACTGCTCTCTTGTGTCTTGTGAAATTCTGAGTGTAGCGAATGTATGTGCATTGTGAGCTTTTTTTTTTTCCTTGAACTCTTAATATTGATTAAGTATGTAACCAGTATTTTGAATCAATGATTTTTTTGCTCCTTCCCATTGTATTATCTTTATGCTTCCTGTATCCTCCTGCTGATAGGCGCGTTTCAGATGCGCCGCGGCACGGAAATGCAGGTCATTACTGTGTCAAGTCAAATTCTCTCGTATGTTATCAGTGTTCTGTTAATGTACTTGGCAATAAATCCATTTCTGATTTCTGATTTCTGATTTCTCCTCAGCCACCTGCTCCAGCTCTTCAGAGGGGATACCAAGACATTCCCAGACCAGCTGGGAGACATAGTCCTCCGAGTCCTGGGTCTGCCCCGGGGTCTCCTCCCAGTGGGACGTGCCTGAAACACCTCAAGTGGGAGGCGTCCAGGAGGCATCCTTATCAGATGCCCATACCACCTCAACTGACTCCTTTCAATGTGGAGGAGCAGTGCTCTTCCACGTACTGGTTATTTTATCCGTTTTTGTTTATTTTACCAACTCCGTTTTAAATTTTTATTTCTTTTATTGATATTAACTTTTTTACTTGGTATTATTAACTTTTTAAACTGGAGCTAGAACTTTGTTGATCAGCTATGTATATTGACCATACTGCTCCCAATGGCTGGACCGTTTATGTTTTTAAAGTCAAAGATGGACATGACAGTGTCTGGTGGTGCTAAAATTCTCCTGGAGAAAGCACAAAAGAAAATTGCTGACCTGGAGGAGGATATCCGACGGCTCTCCGCTGAACTGCAGCAGAAAAACACGCTCCTCTCCAACTTCAGCTTATGCCTCCCACTGCTGTCACAGACTATGAGTCTTTTAGTGGCCCAGGAGTAAAAAAAAAAAAATGGCCTTGAGTGACTCAGCCCTCCGAGACACAGTCCCCTGGGACCCCTCCGCCTATCCACTGCCCTCCTCCTGCTCAACGCCAAATCAGATGGTCTGGTCTGAAGTGGTGGTCCGGGGCAAAAATAAAAGGGTCTCAGACACGTCTACCACCAGCCCTCCTCTGGCTGTCTTTAGCTGTTATGAGGCTCTGGCAACAGCTGATAACCTTCCACCGATGCTCCAGCTTCACCGGTTCCAGCTTGCCCGGGCTCCACTCAACGCGCAGCCCCTGCTGATGTCGCACCCATCCCTTCGCTAGAAGACTCAGCGGCCTTTCCTCCACTGAGGGCTGACTGCAGTGGGGTGGCTGGCATGGCCCCAGCCGAGCCTCGGCGGCTCTGGCCCTGTTCTGGAGAGTCCTGTGCCCAATGTATGATCCCAAGGGAGGCTGTTTGCTGGCACTCCGGGAGGTCACACTGCACGGAGCAGTTGGGGAATCCCTCTTCTGGTTCTGGCTCCGCTTCGCTGCCCTGCTCATCAGCTGGTGAGGTACAGGATCCTACCTGTCCCAGCGACGGGACCCCCACTGTGCCGCCACCTCACTACACTGACTCTTGCCAAGAGACCCTTCAACCACCAACCTCCCGCCTGCTTTTTCCTCCAACAACGATGATCATCGGTGACTCCATCATCAGGCCCATCAGGTATTTTAGAATCAGAATCAGAATCAGAATCAGATTTATTGCCATTGTTCATGTAGTACACAAACTAGGAATTTGTCTCGGTGCCATGCTGCAACATTAAAAACATGATGAGATAAAGAGATAAACTAAAAAAACTAAAGGACTAAAAACATGCAATAAGTGTAGAAAAATAAGTAATAATAATAATAGTAATAATGAGTAATACTAGTCAAGGCAGTTTTAAATAAATTAGCAAGTAGCAGATAATATGGGGTACCACAGTGCAGTTGATAATGCAACAGAAAAACAGTGATGAATGTCATGAGTCTGGTTGAGCTGCTGTACATAGTGCACGAGAGTCACTAAGTCACTTAATGTTCAGCAGTCTGATGGCAGAGGGGAAAAAGCTGTTCATGTGCCGGGAGGTTTTAGTCTGAATGGACCGAAGTCTTCTACCTGAGGGGAGGGGGGCAAACAGTACGTGACCAGGGTGTGAAGGATCGGCTATGATCCGACCAGCACGCCTCCGGGTCCTGGAGATGTACAGGTCCTGGAGAGATGGGAGCTTGCAGCCGATCACCTTCTCAGCAGTGCACACGACGCGCTGCAGCCTTAGTCTGTCCCTGGTAGTGGCTCCTGCATACCACACAGTTATGGAGGCGGTGACGATGGACTCAATGATGGCCGTGTAGAACTGCGCTAACATCTTGGTGGGTAGCTTGAGCTTCCTCAGCTGCCGCAGAAAGAATATCCTCTGCTGGGCCTTTTTGATGAGGGAGCTGATGGTTGGCTCCCATTTGAGGTCCCAGGTGATGGTGGTGCCCAAGAAGCGGAAGGAATCTGCAATGGTGATGGGAGAGCCTGTGATGGTGAGGGGGGGCAGGGGGGTTGTGACTTTCCTGAAGTCCACAATCATCTCCGCTGTCTTCAGAGCGTTCAGCTGCAGGTTGTTGTGGCTGCACCAGGACACCAGCTGGGCCACCTCTTTCCTGTAGACGGACTCGTCGCCATTGGAGATGAGCCCAATGAGGGTGGTGTCGTCCACAAACTTAATCACCTTAACAGACTGGTGGGAGGAGGTGCAGGAGTTGGTATAAAGGGAGAAGAGTAGGGGGGAAAGTACACAGCCCTGGGGTGATCCGATGCTGATGCTAACAGAGTCCGAGACAGACTTCCCCAGCCGCACATGCTGCCTCCGGTCCGTCAGGAAGTCGGTGATCCACCTGCAGAGGGAGTCAGGCACATCGAGCAGGGACAGCTTGTCCTGGAGCAGAGCGGGGCGGATGGTGTTGAATGCAGAGCTGAAGTCCACAAACAGAATCCTGGCATAGGTTCCCGGGGAGTCCAGGTGCTGCAGGATGGAGTGGAGTTTAACTCTATCACTCACTGTTTCCCAGGAGCTACTGTCCCCGACCTGTTAGTAAAGCTCCTGGATCTGCTGCAGTCACAACCTTCCCCCCCATCACATGGATTATTATTCACGTAGGGACTAACGACACCACCCGCAGACAGTCTGAAACCACTAAAAATTACTTCTGCAAACTTTTTAATATCTTCTCAAACAGCGGAAAGTCTATTTTTATTTCTGGCTCCATTCCGACACTACGCTGTGGATCAGACCATTTTAGCCGTGCTCTTGCCCTCTCAACTTGGCTCAAGTCTGTCTGCAGCAGCAACATTAATTTTATCGACAATTTTAACTTGTTTTGGGGCTGCCACACCCTATATAAATCTGACGGCATACATTTAAATGCATCAGGTAACCGGCTTTTAGCAGCATACCTGATGCATATCATTCAAACCACAACACACGACTGACTATTTACATCTCATGATCCCCCCCCTCCCCCCCCCCCCCGGATCCACTCACATTTCTGACCTTCAGGAAGACTACTATCCAGCATCAGTCCTGTTTTTGTCAGCCTCCACCATCTGGTCTGGAAATTCATTCACTATCTACCTTCCCCATTAGGATATTGATCACGGACAGACCTCCATCCATAAAACATACAGTTTACAAGAACTCACGCCCACGCTGCCTACCTTCTGTGGATCAGTCACCTAACAATAATCCACAGAAAACAAACTACCCATCCATAAATAACTCACCACCTACCCTCAATATGGCTCTTTTAAACATACGTTCTCTTGCCAACAAGACTTTTATCATCAGTGACCTGATTTTAGATAATAAGATTGACTGTCTATTTTTTAACAGAGACGTGGCTTGGCATGGATGCACCAGCGGTTCTCACTGAGGCCTCCCCACTAAATTTTAATTCAGCTTTTTCCATAAGAAAGGGCAAGAAGGGTGGGGGTACTGCTTCTATTTTTTCTTCCTCACTTGCAGTAAAGCACATTTTACCTGATCAATATATGGCATTTGAGCACCACGCTTTTGTCTTTAGCAGCCCACAATTTTATGTGTCACGGTTTACAGACCACCCAAATGCTGCCCTGTTTTTATTGAGTTCTCTGAGTTTTTATCAAAAATCCACTCCTCATATAATTTTATTCTCATTTCCAGTGATTTTAATCTACACACTGATAAGCAAGGCGACCATATGTCAGATGATTTTAATGACCTGCTCATGTCCATGAATTTTACTCAACATGTCATGTAGCTGACTTACAATGGGGGACACACTCTGGATCTTGTCATTAGCCATGGCATGCCCACGAGTGTGTCCTCTGTTGTTGACTTGGCTGTATCTGACCACTACTGTGTGTTTATTAACATCACTGGTTTTGTGCAACAGGAGACCTCGGTGCGAACTGTGAGGAAGCATCATATGACACCTGAAGTGGCTGCTGATTTTATCAAACTCTTACGCAACACTCCCCCAGTTATTTCACCTGCATCGTGTGATTTTATTGTTGATAATTTTAACAGTAAATTAAGATCAACCATTGACAGAGTCGCCCCAATAATTGCAAGGACAGTTAGGAATAAACCAAAGCCTCCATGGAGAAAAACTGAAAAGCGAGTGCAGGATGGCTGAGAGGAAATGGAGGAAAAACAAATTAACTATCAATTACCAAATACTACAGAATAAATTAAAAATATACAATAATGCGGTCAAGACATTGAGAACAGAGCATTTTGCCAACATAATCTCAACCCATAACAATTACCCTAAAGTCCTTTTTGCAAACATTGATCACTTAATCAACCCAGATTTTAATAAAAACACAAACCTGCCATCCAACTCTATGTGAGAGTTTTGCAGACCACTTCAGGTGCAAGGCTGATTCTATTAGATCCAACATTTTACCTGACCAGAAGACTGCTTTTAATGGAATCTTGGACTCATCTTTAGCTGAGGAAATGCTGGACTGTTTTGCCCTGGTTGATGCTAAGATGCTTGGTAGAGTTTTCTCCAAGGTAAAGTTGACCTCCTGCCTTTTAGATCTGATTCCCACATCACTTTTTAAAACATTTTATGGATTCTTCAAACATGAAACTTTAAACATTGTAAATTGTTCTCTTCGGACTGGTGTTTTCCCCACAGAGTTTGAAATGGCTGTGGTGAAGCCCCTTTTGAAGAAGAGTAATTTAGATCCTGATATCCTCAGTAACTATTGACCTATATCCAACTTATCGTTTTTAAGTAAAGTTTTAGAAAAAAAATGTTTTTATTCAGTTAAACAATTTCCTTATTGACCACAACATTTTTGAGAAATTTCAATCTGGTTTTAGGACAAACCACAGTACCGAGATGGCCCTTTTAAAAATCTTTAATATCAGGTGTAACATGGACTTCCACAAACTGTCAGTCCTGGTGTTGCTGGATCTCAGCGCTGCCTTTGATACAGTAGATCACCACATTTTATTAAGCAGACTCAAACACCCGTTGGGCCTCTCAGGTACTGTTCTTGAGGGGTTTCATTCCTATCTCACAGGTCGTCGCTCTTTTGTAAGTATGAATACATGTTATTCGGCAATCCACAAAATCAAGTGTGGGGCACCCCAAGGTTCAATTTTAGGGCCAATACTTTTTAATCTTTATATGTTATCACTTGGGGATGTTATCAGGAGACATGGCATCAAATTTCAAAGCTATGCTGATGATACACAGCTGTACATCGCCATGTCTCCTGATGACACCAAACCAATTAATGCCCTTTTGAACTGTATTTTAGATATATGTAAAGTCATGGATGGAAGAGAACTTCCTACAGCTCAACCAGGACAAAGCAGAAGTTTTAATCATCGGCCCTGAAGACAAGAGAGAGAAACTTTTACACAAATTGCTTGGTTTAAAACTGACACATTGTGTCAAGAACCTGGGCCTTGTTCTAGACTCTGACTTTGATTTTATTTCATACATTAAAAATGTAACAAAAATTGGATTTTACCATCTTAGGAATATAGCCAGAGTCTGCCCTTTTCTCTCTCTTGCTAGCACGGAGGTCTTGATGCATGCTTTTATTACCAGTCGTATAGACTACTGTAATGCCCTGCTCTCTGGTCTTCCCCAAAAAAGGATATCACATCTCCAACTGCTCCAAAATTCAGCAGCGCGAGTGTTGATAAAGACCAGGGTGCGGGCGCATATTATACCAGTTTTAGAATCGCTGTATTGGCTCCCTGTGTGTTTTAGGATTGATTTTAAGGTTCTCTTAGTAGTTTTTAAATGCCTCAATGGTCTTGGGCCTTCTTATCTATCTGAGCTGCTTTTATCTTATGAGCCCTCGTGGACCCTGAGGTCCTTTGGTACTGGCCTTTTAATGGTTCCCAAAGTCAAGACTAAGACCTTTAGTGAAGCTTCCTTTTATTATTATGGTCCTCGTCTGTGGAACAGCCTACCAGTGAGACTCAGGGCTGCAGAGTCAATAGATGTTTTTAAGAACAGGCTAAAGACCCACCTTTTTACACTGCATTCCAAATTATTATGCAAATAGGATTTAATGTCATAAACATTCAATTTTTGGTTTTTCAATTAAACTCATGGATGGTATTGTGTCTCAGGGCTCTTTGAATCACTGATATCAATCTCAGACACCTGTTATAATTCGTTTGCCAGACGAACCCAATTAAAGGAAAACTACTTAAGAAGGATGTTCCACATTATTAAGCATGCCACAGGTTTCAATCAATATGGGGAAGAAAAAGGATCTCTCTGCTACCGAAAAGTGTCAAATAGTGCAATGCCTTGGACAAGGTATGAAAACAGATATTTCACGAAAACTTAAGCGTGGTCATCATACTGTGAATAAATTTGTGGCTGATTCACAGCACAGATGGGTTTGTGCAGATAAAGGTATAATGAGGAAGGTTTCTGCCAGACGAATTCATTGGATTAAGAGAGTAGCTGCTTAAATGCCATTACAAAGCAGCAAACAGATATTTGAAGCTGCTTGTGCCTCTGGAGTTCCACAAACCTCATGGTGTAGGATCCTCCAGAGCCTTGCAGTTGTATATAAACCTACTATTCAGCCATCCCTAACTGATGCTCCAAAGGAGAAACAGTTGCAGTGAGCCCAGAAAAGCATGAAGACTAATTTTCAAACAGTCTTGTTTACTGATGAGTGCCATGCAACCCTGGGTGGTCCAGATGGATGGAGTAGTGGATGGTTGGTGGATGGCCACCATGTTCCAACAAGGCTGCAACGTCAGCAAGGAGGTGGCAGAGTCATGTTTTGGGCCGGAATCATGGGGAGAGAGCTGGTAGGCCCCTTTAGGGTCACTGAAGGTGTGAAAATGACCTTGTCAAAGTATATAGAGTTTCTGACTGACCACTTTCTTCCATGGTACAAAAAGAAGAACTGTGCCTTCTGTATCAAAATTATCTTCATGCATGGCAATGCACCATCTCATGCTGCAAAGAATACCTCTGTGTCATTGGCTGCTATGGGCATAAAAGGAGAGAAACTCGTGGTGTGGCCCCCATCCTCCCCTGACCTCAACCCTATTGAGAACCTTTGGAGCATCCTCAAGCAAAAGATCTATGAGGGTGGGAGGCAGTTTACATCAAAACAGCAGCTGTGGGAGGCTGTTCTGATATCTTACAAAAAAATTCAAGCAGAAACTCTCCAAAAACTCACAAGTTCAATGGATGCAAGAATTGTTAAGGTTATGTCAAAGAAAGGGCGGCAGTGGCTCAGGAGGTAGAGCAGGTCATCTAATAACCGGATGGTTGGCGGTTCGAATCCCGCTCTCCCCAGATAGCCTGCCGTTGTGTCCCTGGGCAAGACACTTCACCCACCTTGCCTCCAATGTCCGTAACACTGGGTATGAATGTGTATAAATATTCGGTGGTGGCTGGAGAGGCCGTTGGCGCAGATTGGCTGCCACGTTTCCGTCAGCTTGCCCCAGGGCAGCTATGGCTGCAGAAGTAGCTTGCCACTACCATTGTCTGTATAGAGTGAATGAATAATGTATCTACTTGTAAAGCATCTTTGAGTGTCTATGATAAAGCGCTATATAAATCTGATGGATTATTATTAAAGAAGGGGTCCGATGTAACTTGGCCTGTTAATTAAGATGCTTCTGATTGAAATAGCTTTTGATTTAAGTAAATATGACCTCCTAATGGTGCAAATTCAACAAATGACCATTTTCAGTTCTTTACAACCGAAAAAATGTTTATTTTTGAAAAAAAAAAAAAGATCATTGGGAGGTTTGTTCAATAAAATTTGAATTATGCTCTAATGGTTGATGACTTGAAAATTATACTGACTGTCATTTGCATAGACTATTTAGGAAAATCGGAGCCAAATATCATTTGCATTGTGGTGCACATATGTGGGTTTCATATGCTTCACATGTGTATTACTGTATGCTTATTGTATGCTTCCCGTCTCAGAGGAACAAAAGGTCTGAACCTCCCAGGGGTAACAGGAGGATGTGAAGTCTGGCCTTTTGTATGCAAAGAGATGGCCTTGAAGGATTTCCTGACCACCAGGACTTTAGGTGGAGACGAGGAGACCTGGAGGGGGATGCATTGTGATTTGGGATTGAAAGACAATGTGACTGTGTGCTTTGATGTCCTGGGGTATAAAAGGGACAGATGTTGGGGGGTTCCTTTCTCTTTCTGTTTTTGGATGTTGGAGAATGTGAATGTGAATAAAACTGGACTTGAGAAATAAACTCAGCCTCGTCCTTCCCACACTTCTCCACAGCATAATAATTTGGAACGTGGTGTGATTTGGCTTTTAACAAACCTGTTAAACTATTATTGAAGTAGTCATTATTATTGAAGTAGTTATTTATGTTCCATTGATTTATGTTCTTCTTGGAGCCATTTGTTTTTAGATTTTCCCGTCTTTTCTTATTGATGTGTTTTAGTTCAGTTTTTAAGTATGGGTTTTTAGTTCCTCTCTTTTTTGTGTGTTGTTGTTTTCTTTCTTTACCTTTTTAAATTTGGCTTTTAACAAAGCTGTTTAGCTATTATTGAAGTCGTCATTTATGTTCCATTGTTTTACATTCTTCTTAGCTCCATTTGCTTTTAGATTTTCTTATTTTGGTGTGTTCTTAGCTCAGTTTGTAAGTATGGGTTTTTAGTTCACTTTGTTCCATGTGTTCTCAGTTTTATCTTGTATTTTATGTGTTTTAGCTCCAGTGTTTCCTCAGTGGACACCCTCATGCCGGATGCTGCCTGGCCCATCTGCAGGGGTGCTGGTCTCATGGGTCATTCTAGCTTGGGTGGGTGGGGGCTTTATGCCACTGCCTACAGCTGTGGTGCTGGCCCCGGCCTGTCCTGGTTGGGGTGGCCTCTGTGGCTTGCTCTGTGGTTATAGGCTGTGGAGTCTCCCAGCGTGGGGGGCTCCACAGGATGGTTGGTCCTTCACGTGGTGCCTTGGTGCCTAGCGATGTCTCTCTTATTTTATACATGGGTAAGAGAAGTAAGGGGGTGATTGTATGTGCCTGTGTGTGTGTGTGTGTGTGTGTGTGTGTGTGTGTGTGTGTGTGTGTTTGTGGGTATGTTAATGGGAGGATTGGAAGGGGTGGGCATGTATTGCGTAAATATATGTAACTAAATGTGTCTACTGTTTTTGTCTATGTAAAGCACTTTGTGCAGCATCTACTGTTTGAAAAGTGCTATACAAATAAAGTTTGACTGATATGTGGAGAACACCAGGTGTGCGGGTGCGTTGGGGGGGAGGGGGTGCTGGCGGGGACCGTGGTGCCGCGAAGGACAGCGGTGTCACACGGGTGAAGCAGCAGCTGAGACTCCCATTAACCGGGCAGGCTGGGCTTGGCTCCCTGCAAAGGACTGCTGGTCCAGCTGCTGCTTCTCCAACACCGGTGTCCGACCATTCGGATCACGATCCTTCGCAGGGAGGCACATCCAGCCTGCCCAGTCAGTGGTAGACTGGAGTCCCGACTGCTGCTTCACCTGTGTAGTACCACTGTCCTTTGCAGGACGGGGAGTCCCCCCTCCCACGCGAGTATCTAAATATTAAAAACTTAATAATACTGCCATGATTGTGGAGTGGAATGGCCAGATCATTTGCATATCTTATGCGGACACATATGCACGCTTTGACTAAATGACGACCTTGACCAAACAGGACACAAAATGCCCAAATAATGAAATAAATCATTTTTATTTAAATAATCACAGACGAATGGACAACACTGGTGCAACACTTGCAGCCAAACAGGTCATTCTGCTGTGTATAATAATGTTGGGGGTTTTGTATTTATAATATTGCTAAAATATAAAAGGATGCACTACAATGAGTCTCAAATATTTGTAAACGTGTCCTGTTATAGTACTGCATGAGTTTATTGACGATAGATTATAAACTACACATATAAACTAAAACAATTATGATAATGACTGAACAACTCCCATTCCCCAAAGTGCAAGGTACACTATTATGAATATAAGTCATAACAGATCACACAAATAAGCGATCTGACAAAAAAATAAACAAGCAGTTCTTAAAACAGTCACTAGTATTGGATGTCCCATTCATTTTTAATAATTCTGCAATTAATATTCACACAATCAAATAACTCTTAGTGCTGTTCAGTCCCTTTTATATTTGACAAAGTCTAACATGTGTGAGTGTCTACTGTACATATAGGCTACACCTCTGTATTCCACTTTCAAACACAGCCTACATTTGGGCCTGTAATACTTGCTTTCTATGGGTATGCACTAGTCCTTATAAAAGGAGGATGTTGTAAACGGGTCCAGGAACTCTGAGTGTTCAGTTACTGTTTGTAAATGAAGCCTTTTTGTTTGTTTTAGCCTTCTGTGGAGCCCCTTCCTAACACCACTGTAGATTATCCTCCAGTAATCAGATGAAATCCTAACAGAAGCTAAGCCCATCCTGATCACAGAACAGGATGTCAGTTTGTTAAAGGGGAAGAGTCCAGCCTGGTTGTTATTGTTGTCTAGATTTTTACATCAAATGGGTAAACGCAACATTCATACGTTAACAAACAGTGCAACAGTATCTGGTTAGAGGAAGCTTAGTGCACATGGGGATTGTGTTCCTGCTGTTGTAGTGTATTTACACGTGAGTGTGCCCACACCCACTCACACAGAAATCCATCATGTTGCATCAGTCTTTATGGGGGATGGTTAGTACATCTTTAAAAAAGAAAACAATACCTCAGAAGTCACCTCATCTGGCTTACTTAAAGGATTAATCTGGCATTAAGTAAAGTGGTAATGAAATTTAATATGCCTCATTTTTTAATAGGAAATCAAATGGTAGTATACAACAGCTGCTGTGATTTCTTTTATAAAGGAAAAGGACCACTTTAAAAGGCCTGCATTCTGCACTTTGCAAATTATTTTTCAGAGGTTTCTATTACTTTTTCTTGACAGACTGAACACTTGGAATTCGCCGTAGCTCTGAAGCTGTGAACAAACGATAATCACTGAGGCGGATGTAAGTGTGCCATAAAACCATGCTACATTATCTTCTACATTACTTATCTCACTTGTGAGTCCTTCAGCAGAATGAACTCCATACAGCTCCCATTAAAATCATCCTGTATACAAATAACAAGTCTAAAATTTGTACAGTGATGGTATTGTTATGTCTGATAAATGATGGCGAATGAGGTGAGTCTTCATGCAGCAAACAACTAACTTTATTACACAGAACTGGGTTTTATATACAGAGAGGGCCGTGCCCGCCTGACGTCACCCTGTGGTCAATTTTATATGAAATATGGCATCCTCTAGCGACCATGTAAATAATTATATGAAGTGACAAGGTGGAGGGTTACAGGTGCAGTGTTTTCCTTAACCCTACCCCTTACCACTATTAACACTTTATTATATTAATAATATTAATATTTAATCAGATAAAAATGTATATTAGTGCATAAAGGAAGTTAATTGTGAAACCAGAAATGATTCAAGAATGAAGAAGTGAAAGTAAAGACAGATGGCAGGGAAAAAATGGCAAGATAATGGACGCAAATACAGAACTGCAGTGCGTGGGTGCATTAGTTTTAGTCCCTTCTACCAGCCAGTCTCTGTTCGAGGACTTTTTTAACCTATCCTGTCCAGCAGCTTGATGAGCAGAACAGATATCTGCCTGCCTTATTGTGTCAATCACATTTACTTTGCCAAAAGGAGCTTTGGTCGTATTTGATATATGCTGTAAATGAATAGCATTTACAGCCGTGGACAAAATTGTTGGTACCCCTCTGTTAATGAAAGAAAAACCCACAGTGGTCACAGAAATAACTTGAATCTGACAAAAGTGGTAATAAATAAAAATTCTATGAAAATTAACCAATGAAAATCAGACAATGCTTTTGAATTGTGGTTCAACAGAATTATTTTAAAAAACAAACTCCTGAAACAGGCCTGGACAAAAATGATGGTACCCTTAACTTAATATTTTGTTGCACAATCTTTTGAGGCAATCACTGCAATCAAACAATTTCTGTAACTGTCAATGAGACTTCTGCACCTCTCAGCAGGTATTTTGGCCCACTCCTCATGAGCAAACTGCTCCAGTTGTCTCAGGTTTGAAGGGTGCCTTCTCCAGACGGCATGTTTCAGCTCCTTCCACAGATGTTCAATAGGATTTAGATCAGGGCTCATGGAAGGCCACTTTAGAATAGTCCAATGTTTCACTCTTAGCCATTCTTGGGTGTTTTTAGCTGTGTGTTTTGGGTCATTATCCTGTTGCAAGACCCATGACCTGCGATGTGCCTTGCTAAAAAGTTCCAGTTTTGTCTTGTCTGTCCATAGGACATTCTCCCAGAAGCTTTGTGGTTTGTCAACATGCAGTTTGACAAATTTCAGTCTGGCTTTTTTTATGATTTGTTTTCAACAGTGGTGTCCTCCTTGGTCATCTCCCATGAAGTCCACTTTGGCTTAAACAATGACGGATGGTGCGATCTGACACTGATGTACCTTGACCTTGGAGTTCACCATGAATGTGTTTAGAGGTTGTTCTGGGCTCTTTTGTTACCATTCTTCATCAAGTTTCCTCCTGCGGCCATGTCCTGGGAGTTTGGCTACAGTCCCGTGGATCTTAAATTTCTGAATAATATGTGCAACTGTAGTCACAGGAACATCAAGCTGCTTGGAGATGGTCTTATAGCCTTTACCTTTAACATGCTTGTCTATAATTTTCTTTCTAATCTCCTGAGACAACTCTCCTTTGCTTCCTCTGGTCCATGTTTAGTGTGGTACACACCATGTCAACAAACAGCACAGTGACTACTCGTCACCCTTTAAATAGGCCAACTGACTGATTACAAGTTTGTAGACACCTGTGATGTTAATTAGAGGACACATCTTGGTTGAACATGTCCCTATGGTCACATTATTTTCAATCTTTTCTAGGGGCACCATCATTTTTGTCCGGGCCTGTTTCATGAGTTTGTTTTTTAAAATAATTCTGTTGAACCACAATTCAAAAGCATTGTCTGATTTTCATTGGTTAATTTTCATAAAATTTTTATTTATTACCACTTTTGTCAGATTCAAGTTATTTCTGTGACCATTGTGGGTTTTTCTTTGATTAACAGAGGGGTACCAACAATTTTGTCCACGTGTGTATAGGCTCCTCTTGCTGTTTAACTTTAATACTTTATTTAAATTGTCTTACTTATGCTGGACCTGACAGGGAGGAATGATGGAGGGAGTTGAAGGGATATGAAGTGTTCAAGAATTTATGAGGTTGTCCTTCCATCTTCTTCCGCTTAATCCTTTTTTGGGTCGTGGGGGTGCTGGAGCCTTTCCCAGCATCTTTGGGCGAGAGGCAGAGTACACCCTGGACAGATCACCAGTCCATTGCAGGGCCAACACAGAGAGACAGACAACCATTCACTCTCACAGTCATACCTAAGGACAATTTAGAATCCCCAGTTTGATTCCAATTAACCTAACTTGTATGTTTTTGGCATGTGGGAGGAAACCGGAGAAATCCCGGAGTAAACCCACGCAGACACGGGGAGAACATGCAAACTCCACACAGATCACTGTTGGTCAGGGGCTGGGATCGAACCCAGGATCCCCCGGCCAAGGGTGAGTTGTTGTGCTGACGCGGTGCTAACCACTACGCCACCGCGCTGCCCTATATTATGAGGTTGTGAAATTAGTAAAATGCTGTGATATACTGTGATGTCACTGTCTTCAACCTTGTTCACGTGGTTGTATTTCAAACTTTGTATTTCAAAGTTGGGAACACACAATGTATTTTTACCTATTAGATGGAGTACTTGTGTGATGAAAGGACTAGCTGAATGTTTAAAGACTTTACTGACATTTGTAGAATGCAAAATTTTTCATTACTCAGGGGAGTGGTGGCCGGATGGTTAGGCATTTGGACTGGTGACCAGAGGGTTGTCAGTTCAATCCCTGGACCAGTAGGATCAGATGTGGTTGGGACAGATAACATAGCAGTGTTTGCCCCACCCTCCTTAATACATTGAGCAAGGCCCTTAACCCCAACTGCTCCAGTGGAGCTGCTCAGTGGCCACAGGCCAGTCTGTGGTTGCACATTGTGGGGGCAACTGTGGTGCAGGTGTAGTGTGGCTGACTATTTATTGGAGGATCAGTGGTTAGATTCCCGGTCTGTCTGTAGTCTCCATACTAAAGTGTCCTTGAGCAAGACATTGAACCCCCAGTTGCTCCTGGTGGGTCAGGCCAGTGCCTGTGCATGGCCGCCCCGCTGCCATCATTGTGTTAATGTGTGTGTGAATGGGTGGATAGCAGGATCTGTAAAGTGCTTTGGTCATCCAGAGATGAGTAAAAAAGCACAATATAAGTCAATGCAATTTACCATTTTACTGAGTATCTTCCTGGTGTGAATGTGAATCTGTGAGTGTGAATAGGATGTCCTTGAAAAAGAGAGGTTCCCTCTCAGTGAACCTTCCCTGTAGAAATAAAGGTTATATTATAAAAATATATATTTTTAGAATTTTACTTCTGCCAGTGGAGGAGGTATATGTATAGACTGGCCGCTTCCCAGGAGCTGATAGGATCTTCTCACGCTTGAAAATATTGCATGAGGTATCCTCTCTCTTTAGGATGGCCAGTGCCGAGTCCAAACTATCGGGAGACTTTGTAATATCTGAGCTCATGGCAGCCATCAGAAAACTGAAGCAAAGCAAGGCACCAGGTCAGGACAAAATCCACCCCATGTTATCCATCAAAGTGCAATAACATCTGCCTGGCTCTGCTCACTTTACACATCTTGCTACTGGAGGTCCAAGCTCCCAAACATCTGGTGCTGAGCTTCTGTTATTGCCCTGCTGAAGCCAAATAAACCTGCGGGAGAACCCAAGGCTTATAGACCCATCTCAATGCCATGTGCCCCTTTTACAATACTCGAGAGGATAATCCACAAATGCATAGAGCTAGTGGTGGATCCACAACTCCCAAGGGAACAGGCTGGATTCCGGCAGGGCAGGTCAGCAGTGTACCAGGTTACACTGCTAATGCAAGACATCGAAGACAGCTTCCAGAATAAACAGAAAGCTGGGGTCGTACTGTTAGACCTGGCAGCTGCCTACGAGGAGGGGCTGAAAAGTTCATAGTGGTCAAATTTGACCAAATGTGGTTTATTTTTCAACCGCAGGAATCCAAGTGCTGCAACACTGATGGAAGAAGTGTGTGGACTGAAGGGGGAGACTATGTTGAAAAATAATCCATATTTGGTCAGACTTGACCACCATGAACTTTTCAACCTATGAACTTTTCACCCCCCTCCCCCCCCGTATAACGCCATTTGGCACCATGGCCTACACCTGAAACTACTGAAGGCATTACCTGATTGCCACATAGTTAACTTCATCATGGAAATGCTGTCAAACCATAGTTTCACTCTTCAGACCAGTAACGGCCAGCGAAGAAAACTCAGATGACTGAGAAATGGGGCCCTCCAGGGGTCTGTGCTTGCACCAATGCTTTTTAACATCTATATCCATAAAATTCCAGAGACAACATCCAGAAAATATGGCTATGCAGATGATGTGACCATCATGCTGCACCAACCATCATAGAAGGTGCTGGAAGAAGGCCTCAACCAGGATATGGGCATTCTGGCAGCTTACCTCTGCATGTGGCACCTCCAGCTCAGCACTGGCAAGACCGTGATGGCAGCATTCCACCTGAACAACAGAGAAGCCAAAAGGGAGCTGGGCGTGTTTGTAGACAATAAGCGCTGGAGTTCCAGGAAGCTCCAAAGTACCTCGGCATACACCTGGACGGGACAATGTCCTTCAAATAACACCTTGAAAAAGTGAGGACCAAGGTGACGTCAAGAGTCTCACTTACCCAGTGCCTAGCTGGTACTTCCCAGGGAACATCAGCCAGGAGTCTACAAATCTCCACGTAAGCCCTTGTCTTCTCAGCAGCCAAATACTGTGCCCCAGCATGGTGTAGAAACCCACATGTCAAAAAGATAGATGCTACCATTAACAATGCACTCGCCATAACACCATAACAGGCTGCCTAACATCCACCCCTGTCTCCTTCCTGCCAGTTCTCACAGGAATTGCCCCACCTGGCCTCAGACGAGATGCTGCTACCCTTGCCCTAGCAAGGAAAGCCTAGAAACATGACTGGCATATCCTGCACAATACCACAACAGCTGTGGTATTGACTTTTATACAGATTTTTATGACCAATTTAAAGCGCTTCTTAATCAGGGGAATCCTAAAAATGAATTAATCTTATTGGGTGATTTTAATATAAACTGGGATGCCAAAAAAGATTACAGATCACTATAACTTAACTCAGTTAATAGATAAACCAACCAGAGTCACAAGCTAGTCAAAAACCAAAATTGATTTATTTTTTACAAATAGACCTGAAAGAATCTTCCAGACATATAACCTTTAAACGGGACTGTCTGACCACAATATAATATTGGCAACAAAAAAACTTGTCATGATCAGGTGAGCGCGTGCTCCCCCTCCCTTCCTGTGAGAGTTTCACCGGCTCCGCAGGTAATCACTACACCTACGTGAGTGGACGCACCTACTGTCTCTTTGCCACCAGCGCTGAAAAGGACCAGTTTGTAAATGCTGCAGTGCTGGCTCGTTGGGTATACTGCCTAAACAAACAAGCAAGTAAGTTATAGCTCTTTTTTAGGATCCCTTTGTTTATCCCTGTTCTCGTCTTCTTCTCCAGGTTGCTGCCATCTTTGCGATGCGTCTCCGGGGCTCGTTGTGCACTCACCTGCTCCATCATTTCCGTCATCACTCCAGGCTGCTTCACTTCACCCGCTCAGACACCTCACCCCATTCCACACCTTCCCTACGCCCTGCCAGCTCCATCCCGCTGGTTTACCTGTTCCTGCTGGGTTCCTCTGTCGAGTTCTCTGCTCACCTCCCATAAGTTGCTTTCTTGTATCTCCATTCCTGTTTCCCTCCTCTCACTAATCAGCTGGGTTCTCCTCTGGCAAGTGGCATCTTTTTCTAACTTCGTGCTCTTTTGATTAATAAAATTGTGTTTAAACGTAGCTTCTCTGTGTCGTGTGTGTTTGTTGGTGTAAAATCCCTGCATGTGCTCTTGGAAAACCAACTCTTTGTGAAGGCCGAAAAGTGCGAGTTCTCCACCCACTCCACTTCCTTCCTAGGGTTTATTTTTGCTGAGGGGGGACTGAGGGCCGACCCAGCCAAGGTTAAGGCTGTGCTAGATTGGCCTATACTCCAGTCCCGCAAGGAGCTGCAGCGCTTCTTGGGGTTTGCGAATTTTTATCGGCATTTCATCAAAGATTACAGTGGGGTAACACAGCCTCTGACTCAGCCGACCTTGGTCAAGGTGCCTTTCACCTGGTCGGAGACAGCCGAACGGGCCTTCTCCAAATTGAAGGGCCTGTTCTCCAAAACCTCCATCTTGGCCCAGGTCGACCCTCAGCTCCAATTCATTGTAGAGGTGGAAACTTTTGATTCAGGGATGGGCGCTGTTCTCTCGCAGCGCTCAACCTCCGATCAGAAACTCCACCCATGTGTGTATTTCTCTCCACTTACAGCATAGGGGACCAAGAGCTCCTAACCATTAAATTGGCTCTTGAGGAGTGGAAACACTGGCTGGAGGGAGCGGCCCATCCCATTGTAATGTGGACCGACCATAAAAATTTAGAATATCTTTGGTCAGCCCGCAGGTTAAATGCCAGGCAGGCCCGTTGGGCTCTATTCTTTCTTAGATTCAATCTAACCATCACTTATAGGCCTGGCTCTCGCAACATTAAACCAGACGCTCTCTCTCACCAGTTCTGCCCTGACCTACCAACCCCCCTTCACTCCCCCAACCCATTGTCCCGTCCTTGTATATCCTTGGAGCCCTTATCTGGGAGATCGAGCAGCAGGTCCGGCAGACCCAATCTACTGAGCCCAAACCCGAGGGGGGTCCTGATGACCGTCTGTTTGTCCCGGCTGGCCTCCGCAGTGACGTCATCCAGTGGGGCCACACTAGCCACTTCGCCTGCCACCCAGGGGGTTCCCGGACTGTTAATCTCGTCCAACAATTGTTCTGGTGACCGACCATGTGGACGGACATCCAGGACTATGTCAAGGCATGCCAAGTCTGCGTCCATAACAAATCTGACTGCTCACCCCCTGTTGGCCTCTTACACCCATTACCGGTTCCCAGCCGATCTTGGTAACACATCACCCTGGACTTTGTTACTGGACTTCCCCCCTCACAGGGTAACACCGTTATCCTCACCATCGTGAATCGCTTCTCCAAATCTATCCATCTGGTGCCCCTCCCCAAGTTGCCCTCTGCCTCTGACACCGCCAACCTGCTGACCACCCATGTCATCTGGCTGCACAGCATTCCCCTGGACTTTGTGTCTTACCGGGGTCCACAGTTCACCTCCCACATCTGGAAATCCTTTTGCCGCTCCTTGGGCACCATGGTCAGTCTCACATCTGGGTACCACCCACAAAGCAACGGGCAGGCTGAGTACACCAACTAATCCCTTGAGGCCACCCTGAGATGCGTGGCATCCTGCAACCCCTCCACATGGAGCACCCATCTGACCTGGGTGGAGTATTCCCACAACTCTGCAGTCTCATTGTCTACAGGATTAATACCCTTTGAGGCCTCCATGGGGTATACCCTTCCCCGTTGCCTATGGTAGAAAGGGAGGTCACCGTACCATCTGTGGGGGCCCACGTTCGTTGCTGCCATCGGCTCTGAAGGGCCACCCAGGCTGCTCTCCTCTGCTCTACTGAGCAGAATTGTCAGTATGTGGACCACGGGCGGGTTCCAGTGCCCAAGTATTCAGTCTGGCAGCTTGTGTGGCTGTCGGCGGATCAGGTTCCCCTGAAGACGGAGTCCCGGAAACTTTCACCTCACTTCCTGGGCCCGTTTACCATCTTCCAGGTCATTAACGACGTGACGGTCCGCATGGAGCTTCCGCCGATGCGCTGCATTCACCCCACATTTCATGTCTCCAGAATCAAGCCCCTCCTCCTCCTCGGATCCTTGACGGCCAGACCACCTACACCATCCAGAGGATTCTGGATGTTTGCCATTGTGGCTGAGGGCTACAATACCTGGTCCACTAGAAGGGCTACAGTCCTGAAGAAACATCATGGATCCCAGGCTCCCACTTCCATGATAAGGGGATGGTCTGGGCCTTTCACCAAGCTTATCCTAATAAGCCCAGTGGGCTGCCAGGAGGTGCCCCTGAGGGGGGACACTGTCATGATTAGGTGAGCGCGCACTCCCCTTCCCTTCCTGTGAGAGATTCCCTGGCTCCGCAGGTAATCACTACACCTGTGTGAGTGGATGCACCTGCTGTCTCTTCACCGCCAGCGCTGAAAAGGACCAGTTTGTGAATGCTGCAGTGCTGGCTCGTTGGGTATACTGCCTAAACAAACAAGCAAGTAAGTTATAGCGCTTTTTTAAGAACCCTTTGCTAATCCCTGTTCTCCTTCTTTTCTCCAGGTTGCTGCCATCTTTGCGATGCGTCTTCGGGGCTCGTTGTGTGCTCACCTGCTCCATCATTTTCCGTCATCACTCCAGGCTGCTTTACTCCACCCGGTCAGACATCTCACTCAGTTCCACGCCTTCCCTACTCCCTGCCAGCTCCATCCCGCTGGTTTACCTGTTCCTGCTGGATTCCTCTGTCGGGTTCTCTGCTCGCCTCCCGTTGCTTTCTTGTATCTCTATTCCTGTCTCCCTTCTCTCATTAATCAGCTGGGTTTTCCTCTGGCAAGTGGCATCTTTTTCTAACTTCGTGCTCTTTTGATTAATGAAATTGTGTTTAAACATAGCTTCTCTATGGCACGTGAGCTGATCATTCTCTCATTATGATAAAACTTCCATGGAAACGGCTTTCAGATCCATTTACGAAGTCATCAGGTAACACAGTAAATTATATAATCCCAAAAAACCAACAACAAAATATAACAATGGCGATAAACAAAATCAAATGGACGGAAATCATCTCTTTAAATGACATAAATCACAGCAATGAATTTTTCTAACGAAAATCAAAGAGGTTATCGAGGCATTTTAAAAAAAAGGAAACAACAGAAGAAGAATCAACTTACAATGGCTCAACTCCTAATGTCTACAGCTAATAAAGACCAGAGATCAACGTCTTAAAATACCTCTAAAAACAGGTTTAACAACAGAAAAAAATTTACGTCTGCTAGAAATAAGGCAACACAATCTCTGAGACAAACTTTTTTATAACCATTATTGAAAATGCAAAAGGCGATGGCAAAAAAAAAATTCGAATAATATTAACAAATTAACAAATAAACAGAACAAAAAAGACGACGGAGACATGGAACTTAATATTAATAGCAAATTGGTACAGAATCCCATGGTCATTGCTACAGAGTTTAATATCTTTTTCATAAACTCTGTGCTAGAAATATCCAATTTATTTAATCCACCTGATCATAATTCCAGTCCTATTAACCCCACACAACCAGTTTTTAATCTATTAGAAATAACTTAAATGAGGTCACAAATATCATCAGCTCTGTCATGTGCAGGTGAGTGCTCGTCCCTCCCGTCCTGTTGAACTTTCCCCTAGTGCCACAGGCTATCAGCTGAACTGTGGGATTGGACACACCTGTCGCTTCTTCCCTGCCAGCACTTAAATAGACCATTTAAGTGTCTATACGAGCCAACACCTTGGCGCTGGCTCGTTTGGTAAACTGCCTGTGCAGATCAAACCCCTCTCCGCCAGTCCACTCTGTCCACCCCCCCCCCCCAAGCCGCCTCCTCCCCCTCGGGCCCTCAACGGCCAGACCACCTACGCCGTTCAGAGGATTCTGGACGTTCGCCGCCGGGGCTGAGGGTTACAATATCTAGTCCACTGGGAGGGCTATGGCCCTGAAGACAGGTCTTTGATCCCTAAATCCTACTTTCATGACAAAGGGATGGTCCAGGCCTTCCACCGAGCCCATCCGGACAAGCCCAGTGGACCGCCAGGAGGCGTTCCTTGAGGGGGGGACACTGCCATGTGCAGGTGAGCACTCACCCCTCCCGCTCTGTTGAACTTTCCCCTAGTACCGCAGGAAATGAGCTCACCTGCGGGATTGGACACACCTGATGCCTCTTCCCTGCCAGCACTTAAATAAGACCATCTCTTCAACGCCTCCGCGCTGCCTCATTAGGTAAACTGCCTGTGCAACGAGTAAGTGTTTGGTTTTGTTTAGAGGGAATTATTTCTCACTTTTCCTCTCCTCTTCTCTTTTTTCAGGTTGCTGCCATATGTGCAGTGTGCTTCTGGGAACTGTTGTGTGCTCACCTGCTCCATCATCCTCACCCTGTCTCAGCTTCCTCACTCCACCCGGTCAGACCACTTTCAATCTACCCCCGACCAGCTTCATCCTGCTGGTTTGTCTAATCCTGTTGGTGCTCTGTCAGGTTCTTTGCTCGGTTCATGTAAGTTGCCTATTTGGTTTTCCACGTCATCTGATCCCTGCTCTCATTAACCTCTCCTGTCCTCCCCACAGGCCACGTTTTCCTCTGGCGAGTTTTTTTTACAAGAGCTTCTTTTGAAATTTATCAATAAACTGTTTAAACTTGTTTCTCAGTGTGTTGAGAGTTTTCTCTGGTGTTGCTTTCTGCACGTGAGCTGCTCCTTCTATCAATATGACAAGCTCACTGAACAACTCAAAAGCAATGGATGAACATTGCATTAAACATTGCATTAAAAGAACATAAAGAGTCTCTCATTTGTCCAATTACTCATTTAATCAATCTGTCAATCAAAAATGCTGTCGTCCCAACTGCTTGGAAGGTAGGAGTGGTCAGATCAATTTTCAAAATGGGGATTAACACTGATATAAACAACTACAGACCAATCAGTATCTTACATGTTATCTCCAAAATAATTGAAAAATGGGTGGCTACACTATTATGTGAACATCTGAATTATGGGAACACCCCCCCCCCCCCCTGCATCACGCACAGTTTAGGTTCCGTGCCCACCATTCAACTGAGAAGGAACAATAAACTTGTTTTTAGAGAAAACTAAAATCTTTTTTAGTTAAGTGCAATCGTGTAGGTGCTGTGTTCCTAGATCTGAAGAAGGCATTTGACACCGTCGACCACAACATCCTTTTGACCAAATTTACTCAGTTTAATTTTTCAGAACATGCTATGAAATGGATGAAATTCTATTTAACTTACAGAAAGCAATGTGTAATGGTCAACAGTGTCAAACTGGCATATTTGAAATGTCAAATGGGTGTCCCACAAGGCTCCATTCTTAGACCAATACTATTCTCCCTATACATCAGGGGTGTCAAACTCATTCCATGGAGGGCCAAGACCCTGCATGTTTTACTTCCACCCAGTGTCTTCAGCAGGTGTTTTCACTGATCAGCAATTAGTAGGAAGAAATTCAGTGAAATCACCTGTTGAAGACACTGGGTGGAGGTAAAACCTGCAGGGTCTTGGAATGAGTTTGACACCCGTGCTATACATAAATGATTTGTCAAATGCATGCAGGAACATTCATATACAAATGTATGCAGATGACACGGTAATATTCACACCTGCAAAAAACACACAAGAAGCCACCTGTATTCTTACAACAGCAATGACTCAAATCCATGACTGGCTGAATAATTCATGTCTCCTACTAAACACTGAAAAAGCTGTTTGCATGATGTTTACCAAACAACGATCAAATATTACAAACTCAAACATTTTCTTAAAATGGAGGAGCTGCAATTAGTCGAGGAATTTAAGTACCTCGGCATGATTTTAGATTCCTCATTAACCTTTAAAAAACACATAAAAATACTCAAACATAATCAAATTCAATCTGAGAAATTTTGAACAAATTAGACAATCGCTGACAGTCAGTGCAGCCAAAATGTTCCTGCATGCAATGATCTTTTCACGCAGTGGCAGACTTGGATATGGGCCATGTGGGCAAGTGCCGTGAGCGCCATTCTTTTGTGTCATGGTTTATTAAGCTGACAGCTCATGTGCACGATGCAACAGCACAGGAGAAGTAACCACATGAAGGGACACGTTTGAAAGTTTATTAAATTGCAAAGCAAGCGCATAGCTGAGGAAACAGTCACTTGCCAGAGGAACCACCCTGTGGAGAGAAGACGAGAGCTGTGAATGGAGGAACAGAGTAAGGGGAAATGGGTGAACCAAATTTGCCACTTACTTGGGAATCCAGGGAGAACCAGCAGGGCCCCAGCAGAAAATAAACAAACCAGTAGGGTGTGAGGGATGAACTGGTGGTGCCTGACCGGGTGGAGATAGGAAGCTGAGGGAATGGTGAGATGTGGCAGGAGAGCATGCACAGTCCTGGAGATACACCTGCACGGTGGCAGCAACCTGAGGAGAGAAGAGCAACAAGATAAGACGGCGTGTCTAAGCTTGTTAAATTATACTTGCTTGTCTGTGAAGCAGGCAGTATACCCAGACAAGCCAGCGTTGAATGCGCGGAGATAGCCTCCTTAAGTACGCTGGCTGATGAGCGGGTGCAGGGGCGTCTTCTGCCTCGGGTGCAGTGATGAGTTGATGAAGGTGAGGCAGGACGGGAGGGGCGAGCTCTCGCTGCCCATAACAGGGCCCCCCCTTCTAGGAGCGCCTTCTGGCGGTCCAGAGGGCTTCTCTGGGTGAGCACGGTGATAGGCCCGGAGCATCTCCTTGTCCAGGACCTGCGACGTGAGAACCCAGGAACGCTCCTCTGGGCCATAGCCCTCCCAGTCCACAGGTACTGAAGGCCCCGGCCCTGACAGCAAACATCCAACACATGGCTTACAGTGCAGGCGGGGTGGCCGTTGATGATCCGGGAGGAGGAGGCGGCTTTGGGGAGGGGGGGGGACTGGTAGCTTCAGCTAGACTGACGCGTCGTTTATCGCCCGTGAGATGGTATATGGCCCTAGGAAGCGGAGGGACAGATTCTTAGATTTCTCCTGGCTCAAACTAGGAACTAGGAACCTGGCTCGCCGCCAGCCAGACCTGCTGCCCGACAACGTACTTGGGAGCTGGAACCTGCTTCCTGGCTGCTCCATGGTGCGTCCGTGGCTGCTTCCGTGGTGCGGGCAAAGGCGACCCGGGTAGACCTCCAGACATGCCGGCAACAACGAACATTGGCCCCAACAGATGAAACCGTGACCTCTCTCTTGGCCATGTGTAGAAGAGGTGGCATGTACCCCAATGACGCCTCGAACGGGGTGAGTCCAGTAGCAGTGAAGACAGCAGAGTTCATAGCGAACTCCACCCAGGTCAGGTGTGTGCTCCAAGATGAGGGCTTGTCGGCTGCTACTCACCGCAGGGCGGCCACCAGGGAATGGTTGGCGCGCTACCTCCTCGGAATCAAACTGGCGCGATAGCGCATCCGGTTTGGTGTTCCGAGCACCAGGCTGGTACGTGATGGAAAAGTTGAACCTTTGAAAAAACAGGGCCCAACGAGCCTGCCTGGCGTTAAGTCAGTAGGCCGATCGCAAATACTCAAGGTTTTTGTGATCGGTCCACACGACGATGGGGTGAATAGCCCCCTCTAGCCAATGCCTCCATTCCTCCAATGCCAATTTAATGGCAAGCAGCTCTCTGTCCCCTACATTGTAGTTCCTCTCGGCCGGCGTAAGCCGTCAAGAGAAATACATGCATGGGTGGAGCTTCTGATTGGGGGGCATGCGCTGCGACAGTAAAGTGCCTACCCCCGAATCAGACGCGTCCACCTCGAGGACGAATTGGAGCTGCATGTCGACCTGAGCCAAGATTGGTGTTTCTGTGAACAGGTGCTTTAATTTTACAAACGCCTGTTCAGCTGCCTCGGTCCAGCGAAAGGGGACCTTAACAGAGGTCAGCTGCGTTAAGGGCAGTGCCACTCCGCTGTCGTTCCTTATGAACCTGCGATAGAAGTTCGTGAACCCGAGGAAGCGTTGAAGCTCCTTACGGGAGTGGGGAGTTGGCCAATCAAGCACTGCTATCACCTTGGTCGGGTCGGCAATCAGTCTCCCTTCAGCCACTATGAAGCCCAAGAAGGTGGTAGATGTAGTGGAGAATTCACACTTCTCGGCCTTAACATAGAGCTGGTTCTCCAGAAGCCATTGCAGGACGGCTCTGATGTGGGCTTCATGTTCCTCTGGCGAGCGGGAGAAAATCAAAATATCATCCAAGTAGACAAAAACGAATTGGTAAAGCATGTCGCGAAGGACGTCGTTAATTAACCGTTAAAAGATGGCTGGGGCGTTGGTGAGCCCAAATGGCATCACCAGGTATTCAAACTGCCATTGGTGAGTTATAAATGCCGTCTTCCATTCATTGCCTTCGCGAATGTGGATCAGATGGTACACATTCCTTAAGTCTAGCTTGGTGAAAACCCGTGAGCGCTGAAGGAGCTCAAACGCTGAATTTATCAAAGGCAGAGGTTACTTGTCCTTGGCGGTAATAGCTTTCAGCTCCCGGTAGTCAATGCGCGGGCGCAACGAGCCATCCTTCTTCCCAAAGAAGAAGAACCCGGCCCCGAGTGAGGCCAAAGATGGCCGAATAAGGCCGGCGTTCAGCGATTCTTTAATGTATTTCTCCATCGCCTCCCTCTCCAGATGGGAAATGCTGTACAGCCAACTGGACGGCAGCTTCGCCCCCGGGATGAGGTCTAGAACACAATCATAGGAGCAATGAGGCAGTAGCGACAATGCCCTCGATTTGCTAAAGACCTCCCCCAAATCGTGGTATGCCCGGGGAACGAGGCTGAGGTCTGGCAGCTCAGCTGGAGGGAGGGAGACAGACAGAGTTGGGGAACACTCAGCTGAACGCGTGCAGGTAGCCATGCAAAATGGGCTTCAGGAGGAGATGGTATTCTGTCCCAATTAATAATCGGATTGTGCCTCCAGAGCCATGGATAGCCAAGAACCACCAGGGAAGATGAAACAGGAAGAACCAGGAATGTGAGTTCCTCCCGGTGGTTCCCGGAAAGGAGGATGGAGATCGGCGCCGTGCCTTCGGTGACTACCGCAACCTCCTGGCCAGATATGGTGGTTATTCTCTGGTTGTGGAGCAATTTGTGTGTGGGAATACCCACCTGCCGCACGAACTGGGCAGAGGTGAAATTATCCTCTGACCCTGAATCAACCAGTGCCATAGTCCTCATCTCGCCCCCCAGCAATTGCACAAGGGACGAAGTAGAAAAATTACCGGGGGGAGTAGATTTAGTCCCGCTTGCCAGACCCCCCATGGTTACTGACGGGCCCCGTCTTTTGGCTGCTGGCAACATTCATCCAGACTGTGGTTCAATAAAATGCAGTACATGCATGCGCAAGCCCTTTGCCGGCGTTTATCATCGGTCAGATACCGAGAGAGCTCCATTGGCTGGGGCAAAGAGCGGGCGCCGCCAGTGTCAGTAACCACGGCAGGTGCAGGTGCGTCTTCTGCCTCAGGTGCAGTGATGAGTTGATGAAGGTGAGGCAGGATGGGAGGGGCGCGCTCTTGCTGCCCATGACATTTTGAGGGCGCCATAAGAATCAAAAGAATAAAAATAATAATAAAAGATTCAGATTTATGTGTACTGAGCGTGTATTTGTGGCAAATGGGTGCCCTCTACAGGCAGGATACCGGTGCCCCCTGGCTGCGGCTGGCAGACTCCACAGATCAAACTCCAATATGGCCCATTCAAAGCGCAGCAAAGGAAGAAAAGAAACATCAAAATTAGTTTTTTTTTCTTAACCCAATGACTGCCACAGGCGCTCCGTGGTGCCATAAGCCCCTAGTGGTCAAGTTTTTTTCAAGAAAATATTCAGTTCAGATGTCAGGGATTTCCAAGGCTATAACTTGAAAGTGGTAAGAGATAATGGCTTACTGTCAATTCGAAAGATGTCAAATATGATCCAAAGTTTGAGATAGGAGTAAATTTACACATCTAATTTGCATAATGCAACACAGCCATAACAAATTACATAACTTTTGGTCAAAAATGGACTTTTGGACATATTTACAAAGGATGGTTTTGTTTTCTTGTCACCAGTTTTGTTTTGGGTTTTTCTGTTATCTTCTCTTCAAAGTATATGAACCAGAAAATTAGTAGAATGTCAACAAACAAAGAAATTCATCAGACTTACCGCTGGCCAGGCTGCTCTCGCTTCATCCATTTCCGTCCATCCTGGTCGTTATTTTGCCTTCTGTCGGTCATTTGCGCTTCCTCTCCCACATCCAGAAACTCTTATGATTATCCGACCTTAATTTTGCTTTTATTCTGCCGTAATTTATCTTATATGATGACATGGAACCAGCGCGACTGTTGTCTAGTCACATGGCGCTGGGGGCGGCAGCAGGTGAACATCAACCAGCTTCACCCACCCTCTGTTATAACAAAATGTAAACATTTACCTTCATAAGCTAAATAATCTCTTTTTAGAATCATAGTTGGCAAATATGGGAGCAAATAAGATAAGATAAGCCTTTATTAGTCCCACAATGGGGAAATTCCAGGATTGCAACAGCACAGGGATAGCAACACTCAGAGCAACAATCAGAAGGCAAGAAAAAACAAGAGCAGCTAGTATACATATGTACATATATATATATATATATATATATATATATATATATATACAGTGCGGAGCATTGTGGTTGGTGGATGTGCAATGGCTCCTCCGTCTGCGATTGAATACGTCCACAGCGATCGGTAATGCCCACATTTGTTTGTCTAAAAATTTCTTCTTCTCTGGTGTCCAAAAGGATGCTTCTATGTCCACCATCAGTCCTCCAAGGCAAGAGCAGTAAGTTATAGGTGTCTGCCACCTTGTGAGGTGGAATCCTTTGTACTGTAGGGAACCCACACTGGGATATTCATCTCAGACTGGAAGCAGAGGGGAGGGGAATATTCCCTCTGCCGGCAGAGCGTGGGGGATTTAACGGAGAAGGACAGTACGTATTGTAATGGGAAAAGATGGTAATGCAGCAGGAAGGAGTAGCTGTGGGGACAGTAAGGGGTGAATGTGTGAACGTATTGTAATGCAAGTTTTCAGGCAGCAGGGGGAAGGAATGGAGTGGTATAAAAGGAGAGACCCTGGTGTGCTGAGGAAGTCTTTTTCTGTGTATGAATGAAGTGAGAGTGAGAAGTAAAGTTTGTCTGTCATGTAAGGCTGGTTCCTTTATTTTCACTCTCCACACTGGTGACCCTTGACGAATTATGGAACACGAGGCAAGAACCCCGGAGTCGGCCCGGACAGGAAGCCCCAGCAATGCAGCAAGCATCCCAGAGACGGCCCGGACGGAAAGCCCCAGCAACGCGTGCGCTGTTTTGGTCAAACTACCAGACTTTTGGCTGCACGACCCGTGGTCTTGGTTCCTCCACACCGAGGCTCAGTTCGCCCTCTGGGGAATAATGGTAGATGACACCAGATATTACTATGCAATCGCAGCGCTGGACGCTCGCACGACTCAGCAACTAGCGAGCCTGCTCCAACAGCCTCCAGCCCACGATAAATACGGGACTCTCAAGGCCGCGCTGACCCGGCGCTACACACTCTCGGACTATGAGAGAGCAGAGAAGCTCCTGAGGCGCTCCGAGTTAGGAGACGGGTTGGCAGTCGAACTGATGGAGAAGATGTTGGCGTTGATGGGCATGGACAACTGGCATTTTCTGTTTGCCCACCTTTTCCTCCGGAACCTCCCAACAGAGGCAAGAGTGGTCCTGGCCAACTCGATGTGGCTGGCCACACGTGACTACCGTGCGCTAGCCCAGGAGGCAGATCGGATCATCCTCACCACCAGAGCCCTCACAGTGAACGTGGCGGCGTCGGAACCCAGCGAGATGACCAGCGGAGGCGAGGAGCCGGCGACGGTAGCGGCAGCGGGGGCCAGGAAGCGCCAGAGAGACACGCTCTGCTCCTACCACTGCTGTTTTGGAGAGAATGCACGCAGGTGTGTGCCACCGTGCCAATTCAAGCGTTTGGGAAATGCCCAACGTGCTCGACAGAGAGTTGCTGGCTCTCCACCTGGCCATACGCCACTTCTAGTTCTGGCTGGAAGGGCGCAGCTTCACTGCGTTCGTGGACCACAAGCCACTAACGTATGCGATGGCCAAGGTTTCGGAACCATGGTCGGGCCGGCAGCAGAGACAGTTGTCCACGATCTCGGAGTTTATGACCGATATTCAGCATGTGACAGGTAAACTGAATGTGGTGGCGGACTGCCTCTCGTGTGCAGTAGTGGCCCCAGTCTGCGTAGGGATAGGTTATACAGCCATGGCCGCAGAGCAGATTGGCAATGCGGACATGTGTGTGCTTCAGTCTGGACCAACAGGGTTAAGGCTGGAGAGCAGAGTACTGCAAGACGGCAGCCCCCCCCCCCTAATCTGTGACGTCTCCACGGGACGCCCGCTCCCGGTGGTCCCAGTTGCTTGGTGCTGCCGAGTGTTTGAGTCACTTCATGCTCTGGCGCACCCAGGAGTGCGCGCGTCAGTCAAGTTGGTGGGAGCGAAGTTCGTATGGCCAGGCCTGCGCAAACAAGTGAAAGAGTGGGCTGCAGCCTGCGTAGCATGCCAACGAGCCAAAGTACATAGACACACGAAGGCCCCTTTGGAGCCCCTTTGGAGCCATCCGATAGGGGCCCTCAGTTTGTTTCCGACCTCTGGTCCATGATGGCCTGTAACCTGGGTGTAGCAATTCATCGCACAACTGCGTACAACCCACAGACCAATGGGTTATGCTCACTGAAAGCAGCGCTCAGGGCTTCGCTTACGGATGCAAATTGGGTAGACCGGTTGCTGTGGGTTCTGTTAGGGTTGCGCTCCACACCAAAAGAGGATTTAGAGGCTTCCCTGGCGGAGCTTGTTTTTTCTCAGCCACTGCGGCTCCCCGAGGAATTTTTACCAGATAATCCTGTGCCGGACAACTGTCTGTCTCAGCGTTCGCAGCATAGCGCAGATACAGGCACGCTGCCGGGCCCGGCCCACCACTGTTTTCCACGCGCTTTTGTGCCAAAAACTTTGAAGAACGCGGTGTTCGTGTTTGTCAGGCACGATACCCACCGCCCCCCATTGCGCCCACCCTACAATGGCCCGTTCAGAGTGCTGGAACCAGGGGACAAATATTTTTTGTTAGACTTGGGAGGTCGTAGGGGGAAAATATGTACGTTTCGACAGACTTAAGCCCGCCTTTGTGGTGGAGAACGAGCAAGTGATGTTGGCTCGGGCCCCTCAGTGTGGAAGACCCCCACTGAGAACTCCCCAGGTAGAAGATTCATCAGAGTAGCCACACGGGCAAGTAGAATGTCCCCCACCCCCTCGCCATTGCCCACCTGCAGACAGACACACCCCCAGGAGCCCCCCACCGGCACAGCAGCTCCACGGAGTCGAAGGACCCTCGTTACAGCAGATATGGGAGGAGACTGAAGCCAAAAGGACATGAGGGTTGACACTCAGTCTGAGACTCTGGGGGGGGGCGGTGTAGGGAACCCACGCTGGGATATTCATCTCAGACTGGAAGCAGAGGGGAGGGGAATATTCCCTCTGCTGGCAGAGTGTGGGGGATTTAACGGAGAAGGACAGTACGTACTGTAATGGGAAAAGATGGTAATGCAGCAGGAAGGAGTAGCTGCGGGGACAGTAAGGGGTGAATGTGTGAACGTATTGTAATGCAAGTTTCCAGGCAGCAGGGGAAAGGAATGGAGTGGTATAAAAGGAGGGACCCTGGTGTATTGAGGAAGTCTTTTTCTGTATATGTATAAAGTGAGAGTGAGAAATTAAGTTTGTCTGTCGTGTAAGGCTGGTTCCTTTATTTGCACTCTCCACAGTACAACTTAAATCAACTGGGGAGTTTTTGCCCACGTCATATAACACCACATGACAGGCACAGCGCTGCGCTTGTGGCATTGGGGGCACTATCTGTTCCTTGAAACCTTGCCACAGTAAGGGTTAAATTATGCAGTGGTTTGAATTTTAAAACACCGTGCCCTAAAACGCCAACATTTGGTTATCACTGTGGTATATATGACTCTTATATCCCATATCTACATATGTTAGAACAAGTGGAAATGTTTTGTGACAGCATATGTAAGGAACTTCACACCTGGAAAGGACAAAGGATCTCCCCCGCCGGGTTAAAGTCAATGGACCTCCCAAGACGCGGCGGCGGAGATAGACTTGACACCTTTACCCCCTAAGGCGAGAGGAGGAGTTCCCATCACCTCCCAAGACAAGGAGAGGAGATAGCAGAACAATGGGGGGGGGTTAAGATAACGGGGGGATGTCAGCTTTTTCAATGTGTGGCTCTGATGTCAGCTTTTTCAATGTGTGGCTCTATGTGTGCTTGTATTTAACCAGCGAGCGGAGCAGAGATCACTCTCTTGCCTTCTGCCAAGCTCTACACCTGATGAGACTCGATAGAAGAGCTATTCATTAAAAACCCTGTTTTTAATACAAAAATTGCCTCGTTATTTCAGCTCCTCTACACTGATGACCTTGACGCGAGAATATGGACCGGAGGCGTTCTTCAAGCTGCTCATCCATGGTGACTCGGGCATACGCCAGCGACGACGCAGACGAGGGAAGAAGCAGACAGCTTTTCCCCACGGCAGAGGGCACTGAGAGAGCTCAACCGAGCTCCAGCACCGCCGTGAGTGCCGAGGCAAGGCACTCTCACCCGGCGGGCACAACAGTGATGGTGTGCACGAACGCCGTTGCTGTCAACCTGCCAGACTTCTGGCGAGAAGACCCCGCCTCTTGGTTTCAACAAGCTGAAGCCCAGTTTATACTGGCGGGCATCACAGCAGACGATATTAAGTTTTACCATATCGTCTCCAAACTCGACTCCGCCACTTCGAAGTGTGTGCGGAGCTTGGTCCGGTGACCACCAGCCCGGGACAAATATGAGACACTCAAGGCGACCATCGTGGCGAATTATGTCCCGTCAGCGGAGGAAAGAGCCGAGAGGATCCTGGCGGTCTACGGCCACAGAGGGAGCAATCCGAGGACCCTCATGGAGGATTTGCTACAACTCAAGGAGGAGGATAATGATAATTTCCTTTTCCAATTCATTTTCCTCAGCACGCTACCACCGCAGTTGAGAGGGACACTCGCCAGTATGAAGTGCAATAATCATCAGGATTTCCGCACACTGGCCAACGAGGCTTACCGGCTCGTCAACGCCTGCAGAGAACGGACACTCACAGCGGCATCTGCAGATCTGAAAACTGACACCCCGAGCCTTGGAGAGACTCAACCCACGGTGACAGCGGCGCGGCCCAAGCGCAACGAGCAGAACGACGTCTGCTATTATCACCACCGCTTCGCAGAGAAAGCCCGCAAATGCGTTCCCCCCTGCAAGTTTACGATATCGTGGAAACGCCAAAGCCGAGGGCCATTAACAGCAGCGGTTCTCGGCGAGAAGAATAAGCTGTTATACGTGACGGATGGACACACAGGCAAGCAGTTCCTCATCAACACGGGAGCTCAGCTGAGTTTCGTCATGCCCTCCCACGCAGATCGAACCATGGGCACCCAGGGCAACGGAGCAGTGGCAGCCAACGGCTCTGACATCGACACGTTCGGGGAAAAGAGCCTACACCTCCTCATCCACGGCCGCAGCTACAGATGGACATTTGTTGTAGCAGCGGTGAGCTTTAACTTGTTAGGCGCAGATTTTCTGTGTGCACACGGGTTATTAGTGGATCTTGCAAATAGGCGCCTGGTTAATCTTTTGCTTCTATTCCATGTTCAGCTCGAGTTTCCCCACCACCTGTGCAGGCCAATGTCACCACAGCGGGAGGTAAGTTTGAACAACTCCTCACCCAATTTCCAGCACTCACAACCCCCAAATTCTCAGCCACTGTAGCCAAACACGGGGTTAAACACTTCATTCCGACAACAGGACCTCCTGTTTTTGCCAAAGCTCGCCGCTTAGACGCGGCCAAGCTCAACATAGCAAAGGATGAATTTGCAGCTCTCGAAAAATTGGGCATTGTTAGACGCTCGAAGAGCCCCTGGGCTTCACCACTTCACATGGTTCCGAAATCCGACGGTTCTTGGAGACCGTGCGGAGATTACCGCAGGCTAAACAACGCTACAGCGCATGACCGCTACCCCATTCCTCACATTCAGGATTTCTCACTACATTTAGCGGGTGCGCGCATTTTTTCAAAAATAGACTTAGTCCGCGGTTATCACCAAGTCCCAGTCTGAGCTGAAGATATTCCTAAAACAGCGGTTATAACCCCTTTCTGCCTTTTTGAATTCCTAAGAATGCCGTTCGGCCTCAAAGGCGCTGCTCAAACTTTTCAACGGATGATGGACACAGTCCTGCGCGACCTACCCTTTGTTTTTGTCTACCTCGATGACATGCTGGTAGCCAGCTCATCCGAGGAAGAACACGAGCAGCACCTCACTACCGTTTTTCAGAGGCTGGAAGAGCACGGACTTATAATCAATCCAGCCAAATGCAAATTCGGCGTATCGCAAATTGATTTTTTGGGACATAGGGTCTCCCCGACAGGGGCATTTCCGCTTCCAGACAAAGTTCGTGTGATAGAAGGTTTTCCACGGCCTCAAACGGTTAAATCGCTACAGGAATTTTTGGGGATGGTTAATTTTTACAACCGTTTCCTCCCCCACGCAGCTCAGCTCATGCAACCCCTATATGATGCGCTCAGAAAAAAGAAGGCTTTCAACGCGGTCGAATGGACCCCGGAGTGCGAACGCGCTTTCGCGGAAGTAAAAAACGCCTTAGCTAACGCCACAATGTTAGTCCACCCAGATCCCTCAGCCTGCATTGCTCTGACCACAGATGCTTCTGACCTGGCTATAGGGGCAGTTGTAGAACAACTTGTCAGCGGAGTCTGGCAACCTTTGCCATTCTTTAGCAAATCGCTAAACCCAACGGAACGCAAATACAGCACTTTCGACAGAGAGCTGCTAGCGCTTCATTTGTCCATCCGCCACTTCCAGTTTTGGTTAGAAGGGCGGAGTTTCACGGTCTTTGTGGACCATAAGCCGCTCACTTTTGCTATGGCTAAAATTTCAGAACCATGGTCGGGCAGACAACAAAGACAGCTAGCTGCGATTTCAGAGTTCACCACAGACATTCGACACGTAGCAGGCAAACTTAACGTTGTAGCTGACTGTCTCTCTCGCGCTGTGACACCGCCAGAGCACGAGGAGACAGATTACGCCGCCTCAGCAGCGGAACTCTTCACTAACGCACACACATACGCAGCACCTATCCAGGATGGAATAGATTATGCAGCCATGGCGGAAGAACAAAGCAGTGATGCAGACGTGCGCGCGCTCCTGTCCGGACCAACAGGGTTAAGGCTGGAGAAAAAAGGGGTGCGCGACGGCGTGCCCCCCCTAATATGCGACGTTTCAACCGGCCGACCTCGCCTGTTAGTACCAGCTGCTTGGCACCGCCGTATTTTCGACGCAATTCACTCCCTCGCGCACCCAGGTGTGCGCGCCTCGGTCAAAATGGTTGCTGAAAAGTTTGTGTGGCCAGGCCTGCGCAAAAACGTAAAAGAATGGGCAAAAACTTGCATTCCTTGTCAACGCGCCAAAATACACAGACACACAAAAGCCCCTCTGGAGCCTTTTCCAATTCCTGCTAGAAGATTCGACCACATTCACGTCGACCTCGTGGGGCCGCTACCTTCCTCCCAAGGTTTCACACACCTGTTAACAATGATAGACCGCACCACGCGCTGGCCAGAGGCAGTCCCTCTAGCGTCAACCACAGCAGAGGAAGTTGCTCGCGTTTTTCTAGCAAACTGGGTGGCACGTTTCGGCGTTCCATCAGACATCACGTCAGACAGAGGGCCTCAATTTATCTCAGAGCTCTGGTCAGCCATGTCTAACAGTTTAGGGGCAACAATTCATCGCACCACCGCTTATCACCCTCAGGCTAATGGGTTATGCGAGCGTTTTCACAGGTCCTTAAAGGCTGCCCTCAGGGCCTCACTAACGGACACAAATTGGGTAAATAAACTTCCCTGGGTTTTATTGGGGTTGCGTGCAGCACCTAAAGAGGATTTAGACGCTTCTCCTGCAGAATTAGTTTTTGCCCAGCCTATCAGACTCCCAGGAGAATTTTTACCAGAGAACCCAGAACCAGGACACCTTCCAGTCCCAAGGTTTTTAGGCAGCAGTGGACCGGACTCCCTCCACGGTCCAGCTCATCACTCTTTTCCACGAGTTTTTGTTCCTCAAACTTTAAAAAACGCTGAGTTCGTTTTTGTTAAGCATGAAGCCATTAAACCAACGTTACGCCCAGTTTACGATGGCCCGTTCAGAGTGCTGGAAAATGGTGACAAACACTTTGTGCTTGATTATGGGGACAGAAAGGAAGTGGTCAGTGTTGACAGACTCAAACCTGCTTTCTTGCTGAGAGACGAACCTGCACAGTTGGCACAAGCACCTCGGCATGGTAGACCCCCCAGAGGAAAAGTCTCAGCCCCCAGGCAGGGAACAAATAATCTCTTTCCTTCCCACAATGCAGATTCACCACGAGAAGGTCCCAGCGGGACACCTAAACCAACCTACAGCAGTTTTGGGAGAAGAATAAAGCCCAGACAGCACAGGGACTGATACCAACCACCCCGCAATTATTCACTAATTGTGCTACAACAGTTTAAGGCTACTTATGATTTCACTATGCTGTTATGTTTACCACTGAACTTTCTTAGGAGCATGGCTGCTAGAAAACTTCTCCTGTGGCAACAGGTGTAACAAGTAGTATTTCATAGTTATTATCTTAGACTGTGATTCTTTCTGTGTCCTTTCCTGGTGTTTGGGGGGCCTGTGGTATATATGACTCTTATATCCCATATCTACATATGTTAGAACAAGTGGAAATGTTTTGTGACAGCATATGTAAGGAACTTCACACCTGGAAAGGACAAAGGATCTCCCCCGCCGGGTTAAAGTCAATGGACCTCCCAAGACGCGGCGGAGATGGACTTGACACCTTTACCCCCTAAGGCGAGAGGAGGAGTTCCCATCACCTCCCAAGACAAGGAGAGGAGATAGCAGAACAATGGGGGGGTTAAGATAATGGGGGGATGTCAGATTTTTCAATGTGTGGCTCTGATGTCAGCTTTTTCAATGTGTGGCTCTATGTGTGCTTGTATTTAACCAGCGAGCAGAGCAGAGATCACTCTCTTGCCTTCTGCCAAGCTCTACACCTGATGAGACTCGATAGAAGAGCTATTCATTAAAAACCCTGTTTTTAATACAAAAATCGCCTCGTTATTTCAGCTCCTCTACAATCACGGCTTATGTTATGTAATATAATTTTTCTCCAATGTGTTATAGTCGGCTTCAGTATAGTGGCCACATGAATTAATTTCAGGGCTGTGCGGAGACCATTTGAGAGGCAGGGGTGCAAATTAATAAGAAAAAAGGGCACATGGAATGAGATTTGTTAAAATGTCAACTTTAAATGTTACTTAGTTGGTATCTATTTTACTTTAATAATTATACACTCATGGACATATTTAATACCCCACAGATTTTTACAAATTAGGGCTGTCGTGGTAGAGGAATTTCCCCTGCGATGATGGTGGACAGCTCAACACCGCGGTATGCGTTATTATTGCAAATGTTTTTAGGACCCCGTGGACTCGTAATTTAAACAGGTTTTACAATTTATGTGGCAAATGAGGGAAGCTGTGAGAGTCTCGCTGCAGTTCTGCTCTCAACTTTGTGCATGTGTGACAACAGTGCGGAGCACCGCTCTTTCTACAGGCATGAACTGCTGGTTCTGTTAAAAAAAATGATCATTTTTATAAAGCAGTGGAAGTAACTACGAGGTGTGTGGACTGGAGACTGCAGCGACATTCAGCTTATAAGCAGGACAGTCTCCGTACAGGACCCTGCGTGGCTCTTGTCTCCGTGATTTTTGCCGCTGTCCAAAAAATGACGTGCTGTGGAAGCTTCTAGAGTGTGGGGCGCAAACATGCTGTTGGCAATAAAAATACACTTCATTTAGCAATTTATTTTATAATCAATTGGGCCACATAAGTGAACAACCACACACACAAAAAAGTGAACACCACGGTTGTTGCGGTTGGTCACTTTCCTCCGTGGTAGGCGTGTCCATAGCGTGGTATTACATAATTGCGGTTATCGCGACAGCCCGATTACAAATTATCAACTGCCACAGAGACCACATTCTTCATTATTAATTATGTAAAGGTCAATGACAAAAAAATAAAACTAGAAAAGCACTCATAGAGTGCATACCTCCGCCAAGGCTCCTTCCGTTTCTCATGGATGACCTCCAAAATGTAATGGGTTTGTGTGTAGGCCTATAGCCACTTGTGGTGAAAATTGCATCAAAGTCTGTCCACCAGTTCTGGAGTATTGTTGCTAACATACAGTGAGACGATAAGAGGCTGAGGTATGCATTCTCAGATCATCAGCAAAATATAATGGGTTCCTCTCTAGCCCAAGAAGCACCTCTGGTGAAAATTTCATCCAAATCCATCCAGTAGTTTTTGTGTAATCCTGCTGCACAAATACAAACAAAGCCCTTGGTGGAGGTATGCACTCTCAGATCATTACCAAAATCTAATCATCTGTTCCCCGTGCCATTGCACACCTTTCCTGAAAACTTCATCAAAATACATTCATAACTTTTTGAGTTATGTTGGTAACAGACAGACAGACAGACAGACAGACCCCAGTAAAAACATTACCTCCTTGGCGGAGGTAAAAATGGGCAGTTTCCACTGAGAAATGATTATCTCTTCAAAATAAAAAACATCTTTGCAGAAATCTAAAAAAACCCTTTTCTTTCAATAAATAAATAATTTAAACTTCATCCAAATGACTAAATCGTTGCAAAAAAATTAAAAAGGCCATTTGCCTAGTCAGCAAAATGAGCCCAAACCATCCCCTCTGTTACACTGCCCTCCTCCATCCCCACAAAGACTGCAAGGATAGTTTATACAGGACAATATACAGGTGCAATAAATTAAAATGTCATTGAAGAGTTGATTTATTTCAGTAATTCAGTTAAAAAAAATTAGTCATATACACACAGAGTGATATATTTCAAGTGTTTATTTATTTTAATATTGATGGTTATGGATTATAGCTCCTGAAAACCCCAAATTCAGTTTCTCAAAAAATTAGATTATTTATAATAATTTTTTTAAAATGGATTTTTAGTACAAATATTGGCTGACTGAAAAGTATGCCCATGTACACACTCAATACTTGGTCAGGGCTCCTTTTGCATGAATTACTGCATCAACGTGGCATGTCATGGAGGTGATCAGCCTGTGGTACCACTGAGGTGTTATGGGGCCCAGGTTGCTTTGATAGCAGCCTTCAGCTCGTCTGCATTGTTGGGTCTGGTGTCTCTCATCTTCCTCTAGACAAAACTCCATAGATTCTCTATGGGGTTTAGGTCAGGAGGGTTTGCTGGCCAATCAAGGACAGTGACACCATGGTCATGAAACTAGAATGTGGTACTTCTGACAGCGTGGACAGGTGCCAAGTCCTGCTGAAAAATGAAATCAGCATCTTAATAAAGCTAATCAGTAGAGGGAAGCATAAAATGCTCTAAAGTTTCCCAGTAGATGGCTGCACTGACTTTGAATTAAAAAAAAAAAATCATTCATTCATTCATTCATCTTCTTCTGCTTAATCCTTTTTTGGGTCGTGGGGGGTGGGGGGCTGGAGCCTATCCCACTATCTTTGGGCGAGAGGCAGGGTCCACCCTGGACAGATCGCCAGTCCATCGCAGGGCCAACACAGAGAGACAGACAACCATTCACTCTCACAGTCACACCTAAGGACAATTTAGAATCCCCAGTTTTGATGCCAATTAACCTAACTTGCATGTTTTTACCATGTGGGAGGAAACCGGAGAAATCCCGGAGTAAACCCACGCAGACACGGGGAGAACATGCAAACTCCACACAGATCACTGATGGTTGGGGGCTGGGATCAAACCCAGGATCCCCTGGCCAAGGGTGAGTTTCTGTGCTGCTGCAGTGCTAACCACTCCGCCACATTAATTTTATGTAATATTCTATTTTTTTTAAGAAACTGAATTTGGGGTTTTCATTACCTGTAAGCCATAACCATCAAAATTAAAAGAAATAAACACTTAAAATATATCACTCTGTGTGCAGTGAATCGAGTTTTACTTTTTTTTAAAAATTGAATTACTGAAATAAATCAACTTTTTGATGACATTCTAATTTATTGAGATGCACCTATCAGTGACAGGATGGTGGAAATGTACAAGAAAATCATGAAAATATGAGGAAAAAAAGGTGAAACATGGCAAAAGTTAAAAAAGTAATAAACTTGGCAGAAAAAAGTTGCAAGAAAAACCTTACTAATTGTTGAGAAAATTGAACATTTGGACATTTAAGAGAGACATATGTAAAAAAAAATGTTTAAAAAATGTGTGTGTTTGTGTGTGTGGGGGGGGGGTGCGCTGGGGAGGCAGTCCACCCAGGAAGTCCTACAAGCCAGGACCACCCCTGTTCTCACACATCGATTACTGTCTTACCAACTGTTCACTCACTGGTGTAACCATAATCAAACCCATTGAATCTTTATACAAAAAAGCCATAAAAATCTTTGATAAGAAAGATCCCACATATCACTCACTGTTGTCACATTTTCAAGAAATACGATTTTCTGTCTTTTGAAAATGATAAAACTCTCAAATTTGCCTGTTCAATTTATAAAATATTAAATGGCTATGCAACCCCCCCTTCCCCCGGAAGAATATGCTAAACTGAGGACTGTCACAGGTACAACCACCAGAGCAATCACTAGAGGAGACTGTGAGGTCCCCCCACAGACACATTACATTTGCTCAATCTGTGCTATCAGTGGTTCCAAGGTTGTCATAGCCAGGAGCGGCACTGGGGTTAAGCTCCCAGTGCTCATAAAATGCTCCTTATGGCGTGCGTCTCGAAAAGCCTCTGACAACTAAGTCCAACTCCTAGCCTGCCCGTGTGGTTTAGTCTCTAAGCCCAGCGGAACTGCTTTTACTAATAGGAGAAGGGGCGAGGGCGGATCTTTGGCGCCTTAAAACCAGATGCTTCGGGTAGATGGTGGCTCATCAACCTGGGAAGGTAGCCCATCTAGGGGAAGGTAAACCCTGATTTCAAACCTCCGCTGCCTTGCGGCACACCCGGTCACGGGAAAGGCTTCGGGAGTCAACCCTGAGGAAAAATCCGGAGTCGGAGCCCCTAAGGCAATTCTCTGTTCAGGTTCAGGTTCAGGTTCAGGTTACTTTATTTGTACCCGTAGGTAGATTTGTTGTGCTCAACATCGTTCTGACAGCTCCTGCGACGGCGCTGGTGCCAAACTATAGCAGCCCTGCTGTTCCTTTGGTTTCATCAGTGATGTGGAGAGGGGGGACATGCTGCATGGGTAACATCTTGTCCTCCACATCTTCCTGCCCAGGCTTGAATCCTACCAACGCCCAACGCTGGAAGGTAGAACACCGGTGCGCATCGGCCTGTTCAGCCGCAGGCGGTGCTGTTCCAGCAGAGTAGACGTTTAGGATTCTCTTCCATGGTCATCATAGACCGACGGAGGCCGACGACGACGCTATCAGTGAGGGGCACCAAGATCTGGAATAACATACCACCTGCAATCAGAGAAAGGACCACACTAAACACTTTTAAGACTCATTGTAAAAATTGGCTTTTAAACAACCAAAACTGTACCCATAACTAGTGGTTGCTCTGCGACATGCGCATATATGTATGTGCCCGTGTGTCACACACATATGCCTCTTGTTTGTTGCTGTGAGGTGCTTAGGTGCATGTTTGTGTGTACGTTTAACCTAGTGTTAGTTTTATTTTTTTTAAACTGGGTTAGTGTATTGATATGTGAAGTTCATATGGAGTCACCACTAGAGGGCAGTATGACCCCGGCCATGACCTGACTATAAAAGGAGATGTACATGTGCCAATGTGTGGTTAGTTGTTAGTTGCACTTGAAGTGACAAGTAAAAAGTCCTAACTGACACCCGGTGTGTGCGCCTCGTCATTACATGTTCCAGGAGAACATTACATGGTACCAGGAGTAAATTACATGATACCAGGATAAAACTACGAACCGACGGCGAAGATGAACGCTCTTCGACAGCCGGACGAGTTAAAGTTGACCGGTAACGTCAACGAGAACTGGAAAGCATTCAAACAAAGTTTTGAACTTTATTCGCTTGCTATCGGTCTCCGTGACGAGGAGAGGAAAATAGCATTACTGCTGACAGTAGCAGGGCGAGCGGCGCTAAATGTGTTTAACACATTCATCTTCACGGAAGAAGAAAAAGGCAACTTCGACGCCGTGATGAAGAAATTTGACGATTATTGCACACCGAGAAAGAATGAAACGTACGAGAGGTATGTGTTCAGAAAAAGACTTCAGAAAGAGTCAGAGTCCATCGAGCTGTATGTCACAGACCTACGGTTGAAATGTCAGTCATGCAACTTTGGAACATTGAATGAGTCAATGATACAGGACCAAATTGTAATTGGGGTCCAAGACAACAAATTGCGGATGCAATTACTGAAAGAGACTAACTTAACGCTGGAGAAAGCGATACAGATTTGCCAAGCGTCTGAGAGTATAAAGGCACAATTAAAGACTTTTAGCAGCAAGGAAAAAGAGACTGCTGAGGTCGGTGCAGTGCAGCGCGCGAAGCCGAAAGGAACGTTGCAGGCAAGAAAAAGGGAGGCAAACCCAGAGCGCGCGCGCGGGAACTGTGAGCGGTGTGGAAGGCAACATGCGCTGAAACAGTGTCCAGCATTCGGGAAGGAATGTCGCAAGTGTGGCGGAAAAAATCACTTCGCAAAGACCTGCTTCTCAAAGAGGAGGGTGCAACTCGTGGAGAAAAAGAGCGACAGCGAGGAGGATCAGTTTTACGTGGACGCCATCGAGGGAGAGACGAGCGCTGACGAATGGATAGTGTGCCTGGAGATGAATGGCACGGACATGTCACTGAAGCTCGACACAGGTGCGCAGGTAAACATCCTGCCAATGAAAGATTTTAAAAGACTGAAAAACAAACCGAAAATAAGAGATAAAAAGATTAATCTGAGAACATATGACGATAAGCCAATACCCACTAAAGGAATGTGCAGGGTTACACTGTCAAACAAAGGTAAAACAGTGAATGCATTGTTTGTACTTGTTGATGGAAATAGACAAGCAATTTTGGGTTTAAAAACATGCGATCAGCTAGGTCTGATCAAAAGGGTGAATGTCATTGATACAGACAAAGTGACAACACGAGAAAATACAGAGGCTATAACAAGTAAGCACAAACACACTGACTGGGTGAAAGAATACAAAGAGGTGTTCAAAGGAATAGGCCGCCTACCAGGCAAACAAAAAATTAGGCTGAAAGAGAATGCAGAGCCAGTCATACATGCAGCAAGAAAAGTGCCAATAGCTCTTAAAAAGAGGCTGAGAGAAACACTAGACTCACTGATAGCAGACGGAGTGGTCAGAAAAATAGAAGAACCAACTGAATGGGTTAACTCACTAGTTATAGTGGAGAAGCCAAATGGAGATTTGAGATTGTGCATAGATCCAAAAGATCTAAATAAAGTAATACAGCGGGAGCATTACAGGCTACCAACAAAATCTGACATAACCAGCACAATGAGTGGAGCAAATTACTTCACAAAATTAGATGCCAAATCTGGGTTTTACCAAATAGTGCTCGACGAGGAAAGCACTAAATTGTGCACATTTAATACGCCATTCGGAAGGCATTGCTTTCTACGAATGCCGTTCGGGATTAACTCAGCCCCTGAAATTTTCCATAGAACTGTGCAGCAATTGTTTGACGGAATAGAAGGGGTGGGAGTTTTTCTTGATGATGTGGTAGTCTGGGGAAAAACAAAAGAGGAGCACGACGAAAGGTTGGCTAGAGTTCTCACACAGGCGCAAAAGTCAGGTATGAAACTGAATAAGAGTAAGTGCCAATTCGGGGTACGGGAGATTACATACCTGGGAGAGAAATTATCTGGGGCAGGCGTGCAACCAGATCCGGAAAAAGTGCGGGCCATAGCAGAGCTGCCAGTACCGCAGAACAAAAATGACTTGCAAAGAGCCCTAGGACTAGTCAATTACATGGGAAAATTTATCCCAAATTTATCAGCTAACACAATAGCTCTTAGAAGCTTGTTAGAGACCAATACAATGTGGCAGTGGATGGCAGAGCATGCCAGAGAATGGGAGTGGCTCAAAAGCAGTCTAATAAAGGAGCCAGTGTTAAAATTCTATGATCAGGACAAACTGCTAAAAGTGTCCACAGATGCGTCCAAAGCCGGCCTAGGAGCTGTGCTATTGCAAAAACATGACACAGAGTGGTATCCAGTCGCATACGCATCGCGCACCATGACAAGCGCAGAAAAAAATTACGCGCAAATAGAGAAAGAGACTCTAGGTGCAGTGTTTGGATGTGAGAAGTTTCATGAATATGTGTATGGAAGGTCAGTAATACTAGAAACAGACCACAAACCACTGATTGCGATCTCACAGAAGCCACTGGGTGACGCACCACCGCGCATCCAGCGTCTAATGTTAAGATTACAGAAATATGACTTGAAATTTGAGTTTACACCAGGCAAGCAACTAATTGTAGCCGATGCGCTGAGTAGGGCTAGCTTGAGCAACTCCAGCAGCACAACAGAGGAAGCTGTGCAAATACATGTAGACTCTATTAAGGCACACATGCCAGTGTCAGATGCAAAATGGACAAAGATAGTGAAAGAAACACAAAAAGATGAGAAACTAAAAAGAGTAATGGAACAGATACATCAGCCAGGACAGGTTATGATTGACAAGCCTTACCAACACTTTAAAGGTGAACTGTCTGTGTTAGATGGGGTTCTGTTAAAAGGTACAAGGATAGTCATACCTACCTCCATGAGATCAGAAATGGTTAAATTAGTGCATGAGGGGCATTTGGGTATAGAAAAGTGCAAAAGACGTGCACGTGATGTTTTATATTGGCCCAACATGCACAAGGACATTGAAGCATATGTGCAGCGCTGTGACATTTGCCAGCGCCACAGGTATCAACAGCCAAGGGAGCCTATGAGGCCCCATGAGAAGCCTCAAGGGCCATGGAGAAAAGTGGGCATGGATCTATTTCAGCTTAAGGGCAAGGACTATCTGTTAGTCATGGACTATCATTCCACCTACCCAGAGTTTGCAGGGTTGAGTGACACAACAGCAGAAAAGGTGATTGCACATACAAAGACAATGTTCGCACGCCATGGAATTCCAATGACTGTTGTAAGTGATAACGGACCACAATTCACGAGTCAGTGCTTCAAAGACTTTGCAGACACATATGGGTTCAAGCACGTGACCTCAAGCCCTCTGTACCCACAGTCAAATGGGTTAGCAGAGAAAGGGGTGCAAATTGTGAAGCGCATACTGAAAAAGGCTGCAGACAATGCAGAAGACCCACATCTGGCGATCCTGAATTACTGAGCATCACCACTGGAGAATGGACTGTCCCCAGCAGAAATGCTCATGAACAGAAAACTCAGAACGCGACTTCCATCAGCATCTCAGGTGATGGAAAAGAGAGATGTGAGGCGTGATGAGAGGCAAACTGAACTGTACAACAGAACAGCACGACCTCTGAGACCACTTGCACATGAGGACATTGTGCGAGTGAGATGTGATGGAGAATGGGGACCGCTGGCAAAAGTGGTTAAAGAAACAACTCCCAGATCATATGAAGTCATCACAGAGCATGGGAAAACAATGAGGCGAAACCGACGTCACTTACTGAAAGTGCCTCAGACAAAAATGAGAGTCACAGACAGTGAAACAAGCGACATGCTAATTTCCAGCCAAACCGAACAACCAGAAATGACTGAGAACCAAAACTTAGAGACAGACAATAACAAACAGACTGAGGTGACACAAATCAGAAGATCACAAAGGCAAATTGTGAAACCGAAAAGACTGATTGAGGAAATGTAAGGAGTACTGAAAAAAAAAATAAAAAAAAATGTGTTGATGTTGAATTGTAAACAGAGGAAAAAATGTGTTGATGTTGAATTGTAAACAGAGAAAAAATTGAACTTGTGATTCAGTGTACAAAGGTGAAAGAAATGTAAATAGAAATGGAGTTTATTTTGTATATAGAAATTTGAGAAAAAGTTTATAGTTGGACATGGCCTTACTTGGAAAAAAAAGGGAGATGTAATGATATGTGAAGTTCATATGGAGTCACCACTAGAGGGCAGTATGACCCCGGCCATGACCTGACTATAAAAGGAGATGTACATGTGCCACTGTGTGGTTAGTTGTTAGTTGCACTTGAAGTGACAAGTAAAAAGTCCTAACTGACACCCGGTGTGTGCGCCTCGTCATTACATGTTCCAGGAGAACATTACAGTTAGTAGTACACTGACACTTTTAAGTGTTGCCACATCAACTGTTTTATGTCGTTTCACGACAGTCACCTGTGGAAAGACTGGCGGGAGTAATTGGCAGGGTTTAGTCTTTGTGCAGCTGTGGCTGAGAACACATGCTAGTTACCTCTCAGGGTCTGCCTTCGCTTGTCGCAAATCACCCGCTGCTTGTGATATTCTCCTGCCAGCTGAAAACTTGTTTTCCTCCGTATTTGTTATTTTGTATTTTCTTGAAGTGATATGATGTCATGGTTTTGTTTAAGGACAGAATTATCATTTATTGTAAAGCTAAATGCTAACCACAATTAAGCTAACACTAGAGCTACATGCTAATCAGCATGTTGCTAAGTGGACTCCAATTAAGGAGTTGGTCTGCTATTGTGTGAAAAATAAACCCATATCATTTTCTGTATTTTATGGTTTCTTTCCAAGTGGAGGAGTTTAAGTATCCTGGAGTCTTATTCACGAGTGAGGGGAGAGTGGAGTGAGAGATTGACAGATGGATGATGATGTGGACGTTGTACCGGTCCGTTGTAGTGAAGAGGGAGCTAAACTCTAAAGCAAAGCTGTCAGTTTACTGGTCAATCTACATTCCTACCCTCTCCTATGGTCACGAGCTTTGGGTAATGACTGAAAGAATGAGATCGCGGATACAAGCAGCTGAAATGAGCTTTCTCTGTAGGATTGCTGGACTCACTCTTAGAGATAGGGTGAGGCGCTCAGTCAACCAGGAGAGGCTCAGGGTAGAACCGCGGTTCCTCCACATTGAAAGGAGCCAGTTGAGGTGGTATGGGCATCTGATCAGGTTGCCTCCTGGACGCCTCCCACTTGAGGTGTTTCAGGCACATCCCACTGGGAGGAGACCACGGGGCAGACCCAGGACTCGCTGGACAGACTACGTCTCCCGGTTGGTCTGGGAACACCTTGGCATCCTCTCTGAAGAGCTGGAGCAGGTGGCTGGGGAGAGGGAAGTCCGGGCTTCTCTGCTTGAAATGCTGCCTCCTTGACCCAGACCTCCGGAAAAGTGGTAGAAGATGGATGGATGGATGGATGGTTTTCTACTGTTCTTTGATAAGTATCATAGGGATGTATTTTCTGAAAAGTTTATTTATCCACCCTACTTTACTGGGAACTGTGGATTATCCAGTCAGTGTAAAATGTGATGTACTTTGTTCTGTGTAATTCATAACAGTGAATTTTAAGTAGTTTAGTCTTCTTGCAGCTGCGGCTGAGAACACACGTTAGTTACCTCTCAGTGTCTGCCTTCGCTTGCCATAAATCACCCGCTGCTTGTGATACTCTCTTGCTAGTGGTGATTTGGACTTTGTGGAAGAGGGACAGTCCTGCCAGGTTGCCTGCCAGTGTGGAGGAGTGGACTACCACCACAACAGCCATCTACTCCCTGGACCACTTAAGTATTTGGATCACAATAGTCCCAGCTATTTTCTTTATATATAGAGCTCTATATATGCCATTCCCCTTTTTGCTGGCCAGCTGTATTTCCCCTCTTGAGGCTTAAATATGAGCATACACATTACAGAGACATGAACTGATAAAATCCATTATACTGTGGTGACCCAGCACACGGCGGACGGACCTTATCTCACACCCATCAGGGCATTAGGGCAGGAGGAAGGGCAGGACAATAGACACACAGACAAAGAGCCCCGGGGGGCAATCAGACTGGGCTATTAAAGTATGTGCCCCCCGAGGACGGAAAGGACAACTGGGCGCCAGCTGATGTCATGCTAATGATGTGTATTGACTGATGTGTATTGGCTGACAATCACTATGCTAATGTGCCATGCATTCTCTCTGTTTGTATAACATGCATAAAAGAGCTTGTTACACATGCTTCAGCAGCGCAGTAGTTCACATGAGCTACGAAGCACGTTTCAGTATGTTGGAGGAATAAAACCTTGTGTCCTTCCAGCTCGTTGCCTCTCGCCTGTTCCATTCCCTCCACATTGGTGACCCTGGACGTGCATGGAGCGTCTCTCCATTTCACCACGCTGTGGAGCCAAGATTGCCATGCTTCACCGGCAATCCTTTTTCTCCACATTGCTGATCTGATGGGAAATGGACTATCTCTCCCTTTCGCTGCACTGTGGACTCCCTCTTCATCCACACCGGAGCGCACTCGCCTGTTCCTCTCTCCACACTGGCTATCTAGGGCCCAAGGGAATGGCCAGCACCGGGACTGAGACACACCATGATTGGCGAAACGAGCAAACCGAAGGAAACAGTCTAAACGGGGAAAATTGGCACCGTCTGCATGGATTTCCATCAAGCTCCCCGACCCTGACTCTCCTCCAGACAGCGGAGTTCAGCGCATAGAAGCCCCATACGCGCACCGCAGGATTCTGAGGACAGCACTACTGGAAGCTATGTGGCCACAGCACGTGCCACGCACCAGGGACAAGCTGGCTCCACAGAATTATACATCGTCCTCCGCCGCTGCACATCCCAGGGTCCACGGCCGATTGCTATCCTCGGAACCTTTAGGGCTGCCCTCGCACCTAAAGCAGCTGTGGAGCCTGCACACAGATCAGGTATTCGTTTCTCAGCTGCTGTGCACCAACGGGGATGGAGCCGATTACTTTCCCCGATGCCTTTAGGGCTGCTCCCACACCTAAAGCAAAGCTGCCAAGTTCCCTGACACAGCTTCAGTTTTTTCACAGCCACTATGCATTCTTGGGGAATTTGGCCGCTCACATTCCCCACATCCTGACTGAGCCCGCACGGGGAGTCAGAGACTTAATTTTTTCTCAGCCACTGCGGATCACCGTAAGGTTTACCAGAAAAGTCCCTCACCCATGGTTAATCTGCACGCAATTTTTGCGTGGCCCAGACACTTTTGACATCCCGGGCCGGCACTCCATTGTTTCCCACCCACCTCCCCCTCATCCTCCACATCACTACGCCCGCACCTCTGTCCCAGAGACCTGCCGATTGCCAGCTTTGTTCCATTACGCACGATGTGCACCGGCCCCTTGCGCCCATGATCCACGGCCATTCAACGTGTTGCAGCCCGGAGCGGAGCAGACTGTGTTTTTCACCCCTCCCCTGTTCCCCCCACGGACATGCCCTCCGACACTCCTCTACAGCGGGACAGTTCGACCGGAGCGGCACACCCCTACTGTAGCCGCAAGGGCACCGACTTGTGCCCAAAGGACCGGGGGATCACAGCCCCTTCTGGGCGTTTGGGGGGGGCTGTGTGGTGATCCAGCACACGGCGGATGGACATTATCTCACACCCATCAGGGCATCAGGGCAGGAGGAAGGGCAGGACAATAGACACACATGACATACAGACAAAGAGCCCCGGGGGGCAATCAGACTGGACTATTTAAGTATGCGCCCCCCAAGGATGGAAAGGACAACTGGGCGCCAGCTGATGTCATGCTAATGATGTATACTGACTGATGTGTATTGGCTGACAATCACTATGCTAATGTGCCATAGATTCTCTCTGTCTGTATTACATGTACACCACTGTTCAAAAGTTTGGGGTCACCCAGACAATTATGAGATGAGATGAGATTCAACTTTATTGTCATTACACATGTATGAATACAAGGTAACGAAACGTGACTTGGCATTTGGGCGCATTCTGCAGAGCGCATCCAAGGCCGGGGCAGCCGCTAGGCGCCAGTCATAAAGAATAAAGGAAAAAAAAAGAAAAAGGGAATGGATATGACACAGTAGGCGAGAGAAAAAAACATGTTTTATCAAAATGGCGCTCGGCAAGTGAGCAAAATTTTGATTGCAGGCAAAAAAACCCTCAATGCACATTTAGCAGACATTTAGCAGGAGATCACACACAAAAGTTGAGAGAGGCAGTGTATTTGTATGAGTCAATATTTGTATCAGTCATGTAATGTTGTATGCATTGTGTAGTGTAAGTGTGACAGTTGTTAGTGAGCAGCAGAGGGTGCCTCCTGGCAGTGGATAGATGTTATAATCATGTGACTTATAAACAAGTCCAGAGTCTATCTCTCTTGCTTGCAGAGGGCACATGGGCACTGTCCTTGAGGGTCCAATCCGCTGATATGACAACAACTGATTGTCGATTGTTTGGGTTAGCAGAGCCGGTCCTTCCGCTTACCTTCATCAGGAGGAATGTAAACACAGTGCACCAAAGACAAGGTCAAATCAAATCAGCACAGTGCACTTAGAGAATAGAATTTTTCCTCACCCGTGCAATTCTGTGCTTTGGGGTCACCCAGACAATTATTTTGTGGTTTCCATGGAAAGTCACACTTATTTACCACCATGAGTTGTAAAATGAATAGAAAATATAGTCAAGACATTGATAAGGTTAGAAATAATGATTTGTATTTGAAATAATAATTTTTTCCTTCAAACTTTGCTTTCGTCAAAGAATCCTCCATTGCAGCAATCACAGCATTGCAGACCTAACATGATTGCACAAGGGTTTTCTAATCATCCATTAGCCTTCTGACGCAATGAGCAAACACATTGTACCATTAGAACACTGGAGTGATAGTTGCTGGAAATGGGCCTCTATACACCTATGTAGATATTGCACCAAAAACCAGACATTTGCAGCTAGAATAGTCATTTACCACATTAGCAATGTATAGAGTGTATTTCTGATTAGTTTAAAGTTATCTTTAAAAAAAAAATTGCTTTTCTTTCAAAAATAAGAAATTTCTAAGTGACCCCAAACTTTTGAATGGTAGTGTATAAAAGAGCTTGTTACACATGCCTCAGCAGCGCAGTAGTTCAGACTTAAGGTCTGCCCCGAGAAAGCCCGTGTGCATGGGCTGTGGGTCCGTGAAGCACTGATACAAGGCTAGGGAATGCCCAGCTAGAGGGAAGCACTATGTCATGTGCGGATGCTTGAACCATTTTGCCAGGGTGTGTAGTGTGTCCAAGCCGGAGAGCCCATGGAGAATAACACCTGCATCCGCCCCAGTAGCTGTCCATGTGGTGTCCCCGAGTACCAACGGGTTCAAGTGCTGTGTGGTGATGCTGGATCACGAGCAGGTGCCGCTGCTGATTGACACGGGGGTGGAGAGATCATTATTAAATTGGGCCACGGTGAGGAAATTTTTCCCCTACTACAGAATAAGAAATGACCCAGCGCCGCTCTATGGTGATGGAGGTGGCAGACAGAGGTGGCACGGTTGGAACGCTGGAGCTGACGGCTTGGTACAAGTCGGCGGTGATGCCTAACTGCATGTTCCAAGTGATGACCCAAGGCGACACATTATGGGCTGGACCTGTTTTATGGACTGGGGTTCGCTATTAGAGATGACACTGGGAAGGAGTGGACTGGTTGTGACTTGCAGAACCGTTCGGTTCCTGTAGCGAAGGACGACATGGTGTGGGGGAAGAATTTGTCTTGCACCATGGCGGTCAAACAGGACCAGCCTCACTCAGGTTCGACACAGGAGGGTCTCAGCGCCGGCGCTCTGGAAACCTTGAACGAAGGTACCGAACGTGACGGTGAGGCACCTGTGTTGATGAGTGACGCCGACAAGCGAGCCTCAGTTTCCTCCGGAGCTCAGCCACAGTGAGCCGGAGGATCTGGAGCTTCAAAGGCGTCTGCTGCAGCAGCTTTACTAGGAGTCGGGGCCAGACTGACAGGCACTTAACCGGGTGCCGAGCAGCAACACTGTAGGCCAAGCAAAGCTCCCCTGAGAGTTACGGACCGGGTTTGGGTTCGTGGGGAGGGACGTCCACGGTGGATGTGGGCCAAACGACAGCCTGAGGATCCCCAGGGGCAGCTGCACATCGTGGCTAAATGGGGTGCAGCCCACTTTCAACTGTCGGATAGCTCATGAAGACACGCCAATGAGCTGCGGTGTCCCTGGGGGGAGACTGTGGTTGGTGGGCCCGGACGAGAGGGACACCCAGTGGCAAGGACGAAGAGGCGCATCATTGTTTTTACGATCAGCTGTGGCCCAGGAGGCATGCCGCCTCCAGGGGCAGACTAACGGAGAGACGGTCCGAGGGCCCCACAGGACAGTTCCTCCCATGCTTAGCCATGTGGACTGTGAGTTTGTGTATGTGTTATAGAAAAAATGAGTTATAATAGTGTGTTCGGGTGTTCTGAAGTGCAAAAATGACAAAAACAATAATAGTGGTTAAAGGTTCCAATGTTCATATATTTGTGCATGTGTAAAAAAAAGTGTTGTATATATAATTGTATGTAGTTCTGGGGATTATTTTATGTGTTTTGATTTGTTTAGGAAACACAGCAGTGATTTTGAGTTATTAATGGACTATAATTATTTATTTTAAAGGTGGCAGAATAATCCACCTTGCCATGTAGGGTAGGACGGTAATCCCCCCATCCTCCCTAGTTTTAGGTTTTGTTGTATCTTTGGGAAAATATTTGGCCACAGGATGGCTGGCTCTCCCGGGTACTCCAGAAACGGTAATAATGATGGAGGTAGCCCGTACGCCCCCATAGTTTTCTCTCATCGCCAAAACGTTATGTCTGAATAACGGGAGACTGTAGTTGGTCTTATGCCAAGCAACGAACTGACTTTATTGAGAGAACCACAGTATATATACTGGTGCCACAGCCCGCCTGACGTCACCACCCAGGACCACTACAGCGCGCCCCGAGGGCCAAACACAACACTCACAACAATTTACAGTATCTTTCTTCACCAGGACAGTGTCCATGGGAAAGGTTGATGCCAGTTTGGGAGAGAGCATGTTTTGTTTTGATTTGTGTGTGTGTGTGTGTGTGTGTGTGTGTGTGTGTGTGTGTGTGTGTGTGTGTGTGCGTGCAACTAAATTCTTGAACTTTTCTACAGCTGCCAGTCTGAGGATCAGGAGAGAGGATTGATGGAGAAGAGGAACCACTGAAACAGGAGCAAAAACATGACGGCGGAAAATAACATTTCTTCATATTCATGTGGCTGACTGGTGTTTCTGTGAGAGCCTTAAAATATGCGGCCTGTTTTCCGTCTAGACAGCCGTCAGGTACAGTGCAGCCTTATAACAGTTATCATTTGTCAGCCTCAAATATCACTTATGTTTTAGAAATAGCTATAGCTAATCTTTAATATGAGACTTTCAATGTTTTTGTCTTTTCCTGTGGGTGTGTGTACTGCATATTTTAACATTTGGGGAAGCCACACAATTTTCTGCTGCCAAAGCACAAAAACGTCCAAGCATAATATAGATATCAAAATTAATATCACAAACATGGTGATTTATCAACTTCTAGTTTGAAATAATGGCTAATCACTGCAGCTCAAGGCTGATATCTGGAAGTTCTCCACTTACAGCTTCTTCTCCACACATCTGAACTTTTTCTGTTTCACAGAAATTCAAAGAGCAGTCACAGGAAGACGATTAAGCAGAAATTATGTTGAGTTTGTAGCTTGAAGATGGCACCAGATCTCTCTCACCTCGCTTCTCATATGTCACTCACCCTCAGATCTCAGCAGGTCTGATCACAACATTTCACTCACTCTATCTTCTGTAACAGAATACACACACACACACACACACACACACACACACACACACACGACTCTTGTTACGCATGAAGCCCGTTGAAGCTGATCTTGAAGATGGGTGAGCATTATTGACCCCCCCTCCTCCCCACACGTGTTTCTATGCATGTGTGAACAAGTGTGTGATCAAAACCAACAGACCCGTCTTCTGTGGAGGTCACAGGAGGTGACAGACACAAGCTGACGGAACACAGATGGCACAAATTTTGGCTTTCATTTACAAAACCCTGCAGCACTAACTCAGTTTGGTTAAAGCTTCACAGAAATTGTGCTGATACTTCTACACATTAGACTCCTATAATATAACCCTCATCCTCCCACATTCTACTATTTATCCGGGCGTCTTTCTATACCTGTAGACCAAAAATCTCCCACGCTTGAGTCCAGCACACCCACCTGTGTCACCAAGAAGGTCAGCCCACTACCCAGCCAGCATGTCCAACGGGCCCACCAAAGGTTAAACTGGGCTGTCTGCGGGTTCCATGTTGGCCCCATCTGTGTTTGCCCACGTGGACTTTAGCTGTGCTACAGGTGAGCAGGTGACCTGTTTTTTTCATTGTAATCATAATCTGCTTACACAATTATAAGCTGTATTTTGATAATGAAGTTTTTTTCTCTCCGCCTATTGTGTCATTCCCCTTTCCTCCCCCCCCCCTTATCTTTCACTGTTTGATGAGGCGCCTTGTTATGGCTGCCGTGTCGTTGTGCTGCGCTTACATGCGCGCCAATGTCAAGTCAAATTCCTCGTGTGTTTTTTACATGCTTGGCAATAAAGCTTTTTCTGATTCTGATTTTCTGATTCTGTTGACCCGCTTTAAACCCACCGGGCCCCACACAGGTTTAATGTGGCTGAGCAGGTTTCAGTGACACTGGCATTATAGGCAAAAAAATTACCTGAAAAAGTCACAAATTTATGCAAAAAATGTGCAAAAATTACAAGAAAAAAGTGACAAATTTACAAAAAATAGCTGCAAATTTATGAGAAAAAAGTCACAGATTTACAAGAGAAAAAATTGTAAAATTTATAAGAAAAAATAGAAATTTTACAAAAAAAAATTTATGAGGAAATAAAGTCACAAATTTACAAGAAAAATTTAGCAAATTTACAAGAAAAAAAACTTACAAATTTATACCAAAAAAATTTGAAAATTTATAAGAAAAAAATGGAAATTTTACCAAAAAAAAGAGAACAAATTTATGAGGAAACTAGAAAAGCACTCGGAGAGCGCAGACCTCCGCCAAGCGCCACAGTTCCCCCCATAGAGTGTTTGTGTGTACGTTTTCAGATTCCTTGACCATGAAAACACATGTCTAGCAATTGGATTCACAATGATAGGATTAGTGGTTCAGTAGTTATTGACGAAAATGGCATTTTCCGTAATGGCGGTTTTCTTCTGGACGGTGACCCGGATCACCACCAAAATGTAATCATCTGTAGGATACCCCATTTCTGACAATCTCTGAAAATTTCATGAAAATCCGTCCATAACTTTTTGAGTTATCTTGCTAACAAACAAACAAATAAACAAACAGACAAACAAACGCCGATGAAAAGATAACCTCCTTGGCGGAGGTAAAAAGTCACAAATTTAGTAGAAAAAAGTGCAAATTTATGAGAACAAAAGTTGAAATTTAGGAGAAAAAGTTAAAGATTTACAAGAAAAAAATATTAAAATTACTTGAGTTACAAACATTAGAAAAAATTAGCAAATTTACAAGAAAAAAGCCATAAATTTATGAGGAAAAATCTAGAAAAATCTGCAAATTAATAAAAGAGTAGAAAATATATGAGTAAATAAATTGACAATTCATGAGAAAAACGTTCCAGATTTATGAGAAAATATTGTAAGTTCAAAGTAAATAAAAAGTTTAATTTTTTTTAGAAAGTTTCAAATTTACAAAAAAAAAAATGTCACAAATTTATGGTAAAAAAAGTCACAAATTTACAAGGATTTGTAAATTTGTCCCCCCCGTCCTTTAGGCTTGAGCCGGCAACCATAGCGGCTGTAGCTGTAGCAGGGGGTTGCCAATCCAGTCGAACAGCCCTGCTGATGGGGTGTGTGGAGAGAAAAAGGGAGGGGGGAGAAAACACATCAGCTTCGCGAGCCCAGGTCCCTGCCGAGGGAACACCAACTTGTGGCGCCACCAACAGTAGGCGTCTGCGCCAGGGAGCTTGGGCCAACACTACCTGCTCATCTGCCAACGCAAAAGTGGGCTTCAGCCTGTTGATGCAGACAGTCTCCCTACGTCCCCCCCAAGTCTAACACAAAATGCTTCACCCCAGGTTCCAACACCCTGAACGGTCCGTCGTACGGTGGGCGCAGCGGGGTCCGGTACGCATTGTGCCTGACAAAAACAAAACTGGCGTTCTGCAAGCTTTTTGGGATGAAGGTGTGGGGAAAACAATGATGGGCTAGGCTCGGTATGTTAAAAGCCTCCATACTGTGCAAAAATTGTGCGGGCAGATCAGCCTTGGGTGCTGGGATTTCCGGTAAAAACTCTCCGGGGATCCGCAGCGGCTGAGAAGAAACGAGTTCTGCCGGGGAGGCTGCCAAATCCTCCTTAGGTGCGGAGCGCAACCCTAAAAGAACCCAGGGCAGGCGGTCGACCCAATTTGCATCCGTGAGCAAACTCTGAGCGCTGCTTTAAGCGACCTATGAAAACGCTCGCATAATCCATTAGCCTGGGGGTTGTACATGGTAGTGCAGTGAATTTTGACCCCAGGCTCTGGGCCATCGCGGACCAGAGCTCTGAAACTAATTGTGGACCCCTGTTGGAAGTAATGTCCGACGGGGATCTGAGCTGTGCTACCCAAGCCGACAAAAAAGCACCAGCCACTTCTGCGGACGTGGTAGAAGCCAGCGGGACCACTTCAGGCCAGTGTGTGGTGCGGTCCACGATTGTTAAGAGGTGCATAAAACCTTGCAACAGTGGGAGGGGTCCCACCAAATCCATGTGGATGTGGTCAAACCTCCTGGCCGGGATTTGGAACGGCTTGAGGGGGGCTCTGATGTGCTTGTGCACTTTGGCCCGCTGGCACACGATGCAAGCTGCAGTCCACTCTTTCATGTCCTTGCGCAAGTGCGGCCAGAGGAATTTCGCCCCCACTAGCTTCACCAAAGCGCGCACTCCCGGATGCGAAAGGGAGTGGACTGACTCAAAAATGCGACGGTGCCAAGAGCTCAGAACCACCAGGGGCGGGCGGCCAGTGGAGACATCGCAGAGCAAGGGAGGGCACCCTTCTTGCACCACCCTGCTCTCCAGCCTTAACCAATTACGTGCAGACTGAAGTGCACAAATGTCCGTGGCCCCAGCTTGCTTGCTCCGTGTAGACCGGGGAGACTAACGCGCGTGACAGACAATCGGTCACGGCGTTGAGCTTACCGGTAACGTGTTGAATGTCGATAGTAAACTCCAAAATAGCAGACAAATGCTGTTGCTGCCAGGCCGACCACGGTTCTGAGACCTTGGCCATCATGTACGTCAGCGGCTTATGGTCCACAAATGTGGTGAACTCGTGCCCCTCTAACCAAAACTGGAAATGGCGCATCGCCAAGTGGAGAGGCAGCAATTCGCTATAAACGTGCTGTATTTGCGTTTGTTGTCACGCAAAGTTCGGCTGAAAAATGCGAGCGGCTGCCACGAACCTGAGACATACTGCTTCACCACTGCCCCTATGGCAACATCAGACGCGTCCGTAGTGAATGCTATCCGGGCAGATGGATCCTGGTGGGCTAACAACACGGCATCCACAAGTGCTGTTTTGGCGTTTGTAAAAGCCTGGACTCGCTCGGGAGTCCAGTCGATGGCTTCCGTGGGCTTTTTTTTTTAAGTGTGGCATACAACGGCTGCATCAGCTGGGCTGCCCGGGGAAGGAAATGGTTATAAAAATTAAACACTTCCAAAAACTCCCGTAGTGCTCTCACGGTCTGCAGCCGCAGAAAGTCTGACCCAGCCCGCACCTTATCCGGTAACAGAATCGCACCCTCCGGCGAAATGTGGTGGCCCAAAAAAAGCAACCTCTGGCACGCAGAACTGGCACTTTGCTGGGTTAACTATCAGCCCATGCGCCTCCAACCTCTGGAAAACTGTCTTGAGATGGGTGATGTACTCCTCCTCGGATGCGCTAGCTACCAGAATGTCATCTAAGTAGACAAAAATGAAGGACAAGTCGCGAAGCACTGCATCCATCATCCTCTGGAAAGTCTGCGTCACGCCTTTTAATTTGAACGGCATGCATAAAAACTTGAAAAGGCCAAAAGGAGTTATTACCGCTGTGTTTGGAACTTCTTCCGTGCGCACTGGGACCTGATGGTATCTGCGGACCAGATCCACTTTCGAAAAAACACACGCCCCGGCCAGGTGCACGGAAAAATCCTGGATGTGCGGAATGGGATAATGATTGTGTTCCGTGGCATTATTCAAGCGCTGGAAATTGCCACACAGTCGCCACAACCCGCCGGCTTTAGGAACCATGTGTAGCGGGGATGCCCACGGGCTGTTGGAACGCCTGACGATGCCCAAGTGCTCTAAGTTGGCAAACTCCTCTCGCGCTGGCCAGTTTAGTTGCATCCAAATGCCGAAGTCGCACAAACACTGGCAGGCCTTTTGTCGTTATAAAGTGCTCTACCCCGTGGTTCATTACCGTAGCCGAAAAAGTCGGGACCGTGAGTGCTGGGAACTGTGCGAGCAAATGTTGGTACTTACCCCCTGGAGCTATAGCGTTAGCCAGTGTTGTCGACCCAGCTCCCCGAGCTGTGCAGGGCAGTGAGGTAAAAGAGACAGCGTCCACTAATCTCCTATTAGCAACATCAACTAACAACCCATAAGCACATAAGAAATCTGCACCTATAATAGATAGATAGATAGATGTACTTTATTGATCCCAAACTGGGAAATTACAGATGGGGCCGGAACATGCAGCTATCACAAAGTCCCACTGAAAGTTGCGTCCGTGTAAGCATATCGTCAGTTCCACTCTCCAAATATCCTGATGTCGGAGCTGTTGGCTGCTGTGAGCTTGGGACCGCTGCGTCCTGCCACTCTCTCTGCGTTGACCAGCAGGATGAGACTTTTCTGGGAGCCGGAGTCCACCAAAAACCGTCTCCCCAAACGTGTATCCATGACATAAAGACGTAAAGTAGTCTCTTCCTGTCGCCATCAGTTGCAGCTGCCACTGAATTCCGAACGTGCCATCTTCCCAGCTTCTTGAATTGGCATGGTGACAGGTAGCGTTGGGCATTCGAGCCAAAACGGCAATGATAAAGACAGATTGCCCCATTCCTTCCTCTTCTGGTGTCCGTCCTGGCTACCACGAATGGCTTCTCGACCTCTCTGGAGTCCCTCATGGATGCCGGTGACGCTGCCTGCACGCTAAGAGTTCTGGTCACCAAAATGATGTGGTCTGCTTCCTGCGCCAGGGCGCAGTAGTCCTTAGCAACCAGCCTCTGCGAGTTGGCCAGGATCGCCCTCGCTGTTGCCGGTAGGGTCCTAAGGAACAAGTGGGTGAACAGGAAAGATTCGTCATCCTTCCCCCTCAGCGGCAACATGTTCTCCATGAGCTCCACTGCTGATCTGTCCCCTAACTCCAAACGCGTTAGGAGTCTCTCTGCCCTCTCACTGTCAGAAAGGGTATAGCGCTGGAGAAGCATCCTCTTGAGCGCTTCATATTTGTGGGGGGCTGGCGGCTCCTGGAGCAGGCTCGTCACCTGTTGCGTGGTGCGCCCATCCAGCGCAGCGACCACGTAGTAATACCTGGTATTGTCCATTGTTATCCCACAGAGTGCAAACTAGGCTTCTATATGCAAGAACCACGTGGTCGGGTTGCGAAGCCAGAAGTCTGGGAGCTCGACTGAGACCACGCAGGCGACGCTGGTGCTCTCCCTCCAGGCAGTCTCTGGGGCGGTGCTCGGCTTGCTTTCCATGCCACGTCTTAGGGTCACCAATGTGGAGAAAGGAGGCAGCCCACCTGGCAAGCCAAGTAGGAATGCTTTATATTGACTCTGTCGCATTAAGCTGAGATGCATAAGTGCAAAGAAAAAAGGAAGCACTGAACTCTTCTGCATGACACACTTATTTTACTCATCTTCCACCCCTAACTTTCTTCTGCGTTGGGAGTTTCCAGCTTTTTTAAACCATGAAACAACACTGTTCCCAGCTTCGCAACAGACATGTTACAGTCCAAAAGCCTAGTGACCCAATGCAACTGGTCCTGTAATGCAGAAGGGCCCTGGACAAACACTGACACCCTACAACCCTGGAGGAGAATGTTTTGGATTGTCTCATAGGCTTCACATGCATCTGCTTTTCCTTCATTCCTCTTTCTTCATGATCCCTTTTATGCAGACAAAGCTTACCAGTGTCACCACTTTTAGGATGCGTGTCCTTACCTGTTATTCAGACATGTTTTTACGACAACTCAACTACATGGCCACCCTCCCTTTTTTAAAAAAAAGAGTTGAAGTCAGGACTATTTGAGTTTGTTGTCTCATTCTACTACTTGGAAGAGTGTGATGCCTCATACATCCCCAGGTCAGGAAGAAACTGAAGCAGAACGAATACCTAAATTGTACCGACCTTTCCGTATGATGATCATTTCAAGCATCCGTGTCAGAAAAGTTTGTTGCTTGGCATTTCATTCCAACACTCCCAACCGTCGTTGCGCCGTGTCAGTTCTTTTTAGCTCTTTGACATGTCAGCACCATAAAGGTGTCTTCCTGGAGATTCATCATGAAACAAAAATGATGTTGCACAAGCAGCAGATCTGCAAAGGCCATATAAGTGACTGAAACTTAACAGCTCATTGAATGTGAACTTTAATTTAAGTGATGCAGTGCTTTTAGAGACAATATCTTACTTTTTTTTCCTGAAAACGACTTGGACGTTTAAAACATCTAAGCATCAGTGGAGCATTAATACCTCCTCTAAACCCTTATCTATTATCCAGCGTGACAAAAGCTATTGTTTCTCACAAAGCACAAGTCTTTCCTGCACAGAGAAACTATCTCTGTGAAAGGTATCAAATACTCAGTTAACACTGCATGTCAAACCCCCGGTCATTGGATCCAGTGGATAAATCACTAAATCACACCATAATAGCCACAGACTCGTCTCATTCACACAGGCCACATGAAAAGGGAAGGAGAGAAAGAGGGAAGTCTGACTTCCATGGCTCAGGCCAAGGAGACAAAAGGTGCTAGGGCAGCTCTGCCTCGGGACAAAATCATATGACACTGGCACACAGGAAATTAGCCAAACTGTCCTTTGTGTGGGACATCAAAATCCTCCTGTCTCTGTACAGGCACCAGATACTGAACGGGGGGATGGCTGATCGAAGATGGACTGGGGAGATGAAGGACGGATGGGAAGAAAGGTGGGGAAAAGATGGAGACATCACATTATTTTGCCCCTGAATAAGCAGTTAATAGAGCAGATGGTATTAGGGCAATGTCAGCAATAACTTTTCCTGGCTCATTGTACTTAAATTAACATTTTGAAGCCTGTAAAGTTTTTAAGACCTATTTCACACAAGTGCATAATGACATGTTATTTTTAAAGTGAAGGTTAATTCTCATGATAGAAACTGATCTTCTTGCAGCATTATCTGTTGAAGAAAGATACCCTGTTTATCAGAGGAGTCAAAGATGAAAATTTATCCATGCTTTCAGCTACAGTACAACTGTTACAGGTGTGATCACTAGGTAATGAGAAAAGCAGAAATAGATACAGCCAGTCTTTACAACTGCTGCACCTTCTTGAACAGCTAGGTGTGCCAGACCAGGGAAAGTTATTTGTGATGTCTTGAAGACTTTACTAACTAACTAACTAACCTGCACTTATATAGCGCTTTTCTAGTCACAAAGACCACTCAAAGCGCTTTCATTAATACTAACCCTCTATTCTAAGGGCCTATAGGAAACAGATATCTAGGGACAATTTAGAACAGCCAATTAACCTAACATGCATGTTTTTGGCATGTGGGAGGAAACCGGAGAAATCCCGGAGTAAACCCACGCAACACGGGGAGAACATGCAAACTCCACACAGATCACTGTTGGTCGGGGGCTGGGATCGAACCCACGATCCCACGATCCCCACAATCCCCCGGCCAAGGGTAACCTGTGCTGCCGCAGTGCTAACCACTGCGCCACCGTGCAGCAGTGCAAGCACTTTAAGCTTGAAGATTATATTATAGGTTAAAATTATCCTGGCTTTTCCAGTTTGGCATCATCCTTTGAAAATTACAGTGATTTAAAAAGTGTGTTTAGCATGTTTGCGTGCATGGAAGTAGCAGCTCATAAAGGGGGCTTGTGAAATACATAAACACCATTGCCAGATGCTTTAAAGGGGTCACTGACTGGAAACTTGTGTTTATGTAGGTTTTAACCTTCTGAAATGCATCTATTGGTCGAAAGATTATTGAAAAAATATCAAAACATACTTCTCTTAACACATAGCTTTCCCTCCAAGAAGCCGTTTTAATTCTTCTGGGAATTTTCCTCTACATTAAGAAATGGGAAAGGTCAATAAAAGGTAAATATCAATAGCCTTGATTCCTTCCCGCTGTCCTATTATTGGCCAGCTTAGCTGTCTGTGATGTAGATGGGCGGGGAGCCAAAGGTGTTAACTTAACCTTTTGACTACCTTGGTTCACACACAGATAACGCTGTGGAGTGCCTGTGTCACAGTTCTGCGACTGTCATGTGACATGGCCTTAAACCATAATAAACCATAATAAACCATAATAAATCCCCCAGTTGTACTAAGTATTGCACCTCACAAGGTGGCAGACACGTATAACTCACTGCTTTTGCCTTGGAGGACTAATGGCCCCCATATAACCCCCCCCCCCACACACACACACACTTCTGGACACCAGAGAAGAAGAGTTTGTAAACAAATATTGATCGATCGCAAGACGGGGGAGGCATTTGCTCCCAAATTTGCCAACTATGATTCTAAAAAGACATTATTTAGCTTATGAAGGTAAATATGTACATTTTCTTATAACAGAGGGTGGGCGAAGCTGGTTGATTTGCACCCGCCATCAACCCCCAGCGCCGTGTGACTGGACAGAACAATCACGTTGGTTCCCGGCCATCATATGAGATAAACTGAGGCGGAATAAAAGCGAAATTGCGGTGGAATAATCATAACAGTTTCTGGATGTGGGAGAGAAAGCTAAAATGACAGACAGAAGACAAAATAACGACCAGGATGGACGAAAATGGATGAAGTGCACCGCCTGACAAGCGGTGACAAATTTCTTTGTTTACATTGTAACTGATTTTCTGGTTCACATACTTTAAAGATAAGATAACAAAATGCCCAAAACAACAAACGGTGACAAAAAACAAAACCGTCTTTTGTGTAAATATGTTCAAAGTTCACTTTTGACTGAAAGTTATGTAATTCGATATGGCTGCCGTGGCATTATGCAAATTAGATGTGTAAATTTACTCCTATCTCAAACTTTAGATCATATTCTACATCTTTCTAATTGACAGTAAGCCATTATCTCTTACCACTTTCAACTTATAGCTCTGGAAATCTCTGACATCTGAACTAAATATTTTCTTGAAAAAAAAAAACCTTGACCACTAGGGGCTGACGATGTGATGGAGCGCGATAGGCAGTCAAACGGTTAAATGCTAACAGTGGTACTAGGAAGCTGACTTACCAAGTGTGGTTTATATTGTTATTTTCTTTAGATTTTTGCTGAGATTTTACATAGAGCCATTAGCATAAGCTTAGCTAACGGCTGGCGTCACTGGTCAGTAGCTACATTAGGAGCTCACCTTGGTGGGGAGGAGTTGACAGACAGGCCGCTTGACATTAGCTTAAGTGATGATCCAGCCAGTTTTGATGACAATTTTTTTTAAATTCTATTCACCCCCACTGGAATGCTTATTCATCTACAACACTTGAGCATTATGTCATTCTTAAATGTTATTTTAGCTTAATTTCTTGTAATATTATCCTTAACTGGGACCAAAGGCAGCTAGCTGAAGCTAGCAGTTTAGCCACCCATTCATAAATGTTTCTGTGCTTATTGTACTCCAGGGGCTGGTCATATCCTATTAAACACTGAAACCACACACCCCCATCCACCAGTGATGCATTATTTAATTCATTCTTCAAGATAAATTTACGTCCGTCTATTTAGGGGACAGTGCGAGTTCATGCACATCAACATACTGTAAATGTAAACAAGCCAGATTACAGCTATCACCTAATTTCCATCTGTTGTTTCTTGGAGATGTTCCCTAGATAGGGAAAAAACACATTAATCAAAACATCATAAGGAAAGAACAACAGTAACTGGATCCAAGCTACAGGCTAGGATCTAGCCAGCTAAGATCAGCAATAGTGATGTAAGAGGGAGGGTGGAGTTAAATGTGGTCTTGGAGATTTAAAGAGACATGCATTGAAATCAGCTGTTCTCAGAAAGGCTGTAAAAAATGATTGACAGATGGATTTCCATCCATCCATCCATCTTCTTCCGCTTAATCCTTTTCGGGTTGCGGGGGGGGGGGGCTATCCCAGCATCACAAGTCCATTGCAGGGCCAACACAGAGAGACAGGCAACCATTCACTCTCACAGTCATACTTAAGGACAATTTGGAATTCCCAGTTTGATGCCAATTAACCTAACTTGCACGTTTTTGGAATGTGGGAGGAAAACATTGCCTTTCATGGTAATTATACATTTGTTTGCACTTTGCCTTCTTGCAATCATTGTAAATAAAATGATATTTGAAATATTTAAAGCATCTCTGAAAGCACATGAGGAGAAAAAACACAGAGACCAAATAAAGAATTACAGGACTAAATAAAAAATCTCTTCCCATGGTAGGAATGAATGTTTATGCAAAAGCAGAGTCAATTGGGAGGAGCAGACTGGTTTGAATTGGGTAAACAATCATGTCAAAGCAGTCGTGTGCAATGACTTCATTAAACACAATGCAAAGCTTTGTAACTAATCAGACCCCCACCCCTCAACGGATCCAGAGTGTATTTGAGCAGGTGTGATGTGCAGGTAGACAGACAGACAGCAGGCCTGGCAGATAGAACCTGAGGCAACAATAACTCTGATTTAGGAATATGCACAACTCACACAAGACAGAAAGCTCTCCACTGGCTTTTTCATTCATTCATCATGTCACATTCATTTCTCTGGGAACAACACCTCCCCACCAAACACATTTTTTGACATGTTTCGAGACCCAGTAAGCAGACAAAGAGTCAAAAGTAAACTCAATTATCTTTATTGTGTAATGAGTGTGTGCGTGTGTGCGTGTATGTGTAAATGTAGCAGCTGGGGCGAGCAGAGCACCGTACAGCCTGGCAACCCTTTGGAGGAGCAGAGACAGGGAGGATTAGTGTCAACACTCAGGAGGAACCTCTGGAGAACTACGATGACGAGCAGGAAACTGGAGGAGGACAAAGTGGTGTGCCGGTCTCATCAGACCAAGGAGAAAGACGACTCAGCACGGCTTAAATAGCAGTGTTGATGAGAGAAAGCAGGTGTGTGCGCAGCTGTGGAGAATCAGGCAGGCAAAGTGAATCATCACAGTACTCCCCCCCATGTGGCACCTCTCGGCGGCTGATCTAACCTACCTGGGTGTGTCCGGTGGAAGTCCCTGATGAGCTGAGGATCCAACATGAAGAAGGGACGCACCCACTCTGGGCCGTAGCCCTCCCAGTCCACCAGGTACTTTAGGCCACGACCCCGGTGACGGACATCCAGGATGATGTTGACCCTCCATGCCGGGTCGCCATCGATCACAACTGGTGGAGGTGGCGTCTTGGGAGGAAGGCACAGAGGGCTGGAGCAGAACGGCTTCACCTGAGAGCCGTGAAAGGTAGAACAGATGCTGAGGGAGGGGGGGAGAGCTAGGCACACAGCCACAGGATTAACAGTATGAGTGATAGCGAATGGTCGGATAAACCGCTGAGAGAGTTTCCTCGACTCAGCTTTGAGGTCGATGTTTTTAGTGGAGAGCTATACCTGTTGACCAACCCGGTAGGGTGGCGCCGGTGTCCTGTGACGATTGGCGACAGTGATGTTGCACTCCGTTGTGCCCTGCAACGCGGTCCGGGTAGCTTTCCACAACCGGTGGCAGCGTGTCAGGTGGGCTCGTATGGAAGGTATGGCAATGTCTCCCTCCTCCTCGGGAAACAGTGGGGGATTGTAGCCCTGAGAAGCCTCCAAAGGAGACATGCCTGTGGCAGATGACATGGTGGTGTTATGGGCATACTCAATTCATGGTAGGTGGGTGCTCCAGGAAGCTGGGTTGGCGGTGGTGACTCACCGTAGCGTTGCCTCCAACTCCTGATTGGCCCATTCACATTGCCCATTGCTTTGTAGGTGATACCCTGATGACAAGCTCACCGTAGTCCCAATGGCGTTGCAGAAAGCACTCCATACCCGAGAAAAAAAACTGGAGCCCTCAGTCGGACACGATGTCCAGAGGGATGCTATGCAGCCTCACCACATGGAGGACGAGCAGATCCGCTGTCTCCTTCGCTGTGGGCAGACCCTGCAGGGGGATGAAATGGGCTGCCTTCGAGGACCTGTCCACGATGGTGAGGATGATGGTGTGGTCGTTAGAGGGTGGAAGACCGGTGATGAAGTCCAAGGCCACGTGGGAGAGGGTGAAGCAGGCCGGCCGGAGGAGAGGAGGACGTCTTGCCGGCGGTACACTGGGGACGGGCGCGGATATACTCTTCGACATCCCTCCGGAGCGAAGGCCACCAAAAGGTTCTCTGCAGAAGCGCCACAGTGCGTGCCATCCCTGGGTGGCACGAGAGCTTGGAGGAGTGGGCCCAATTAATCACCTCGCTCCGGATGGCAGATGGAACAAACAGCCTCCCCGCTGGTGCCCCGCCTGGGTCCGCCTCGGTCTCCTGCGCTCTCAGGACCTTCTTTTTGATACCCCACGAGAGGGTGCCAATGATGCACGACGGGGAAATGATGGGATGCTCCGATACTTCTGCGGCATCTGAGGCGAATCGCCTGGATAGGGCATCAGGCTTGGTGTTCTTGGACCCAGGACGGTAGGTGATGGTGAAGTCAAAACGGCCAAAAAACAGGGACCAATGGGCCTGGCACGCATTCAGACGTTTGGCCGTCCTGAGGTATTTTTTATGGTCCGTTCAGACAACAAACGGCTGGGAGACCCCCTCCAGCCAATGGCGCCACTCCTCCAGCGCCAGCTTGACCGCCAGGAGCTCCCTGTCCCTGATGTCATAATTCCTCTCTGCTGGGGAGAGGCAACGGGAGAATGCACAGGGGTGAATCTTGCCGTCTACCGGGTAGCGCTGAGATAAAACGGCTCCCACGCTAGAGTCCGAGGTGTCTACTTCCACCAGGCATTGCAGAGTGGGATCCACCTGTGCCAAGATCGGAGTAGAGGAAAATTGAGATTTTAGATTCACAAATGCCACTTCAGCTTCCTCTGTCCACCGGAAGGGCACCTTGGAGGAGGTGAGGCGGGTAAAAGGAAGGGCAGTAATACTGTAGTTTTTGATGAAGCGGCGGTAGAAATTGGCAAATCCCAGAAACTGTTGTAGCTGCTTCTGGGAGGAGGGAGTCGGCCACTCTACCACCGCCTTTACCTTGCTTGGGTCCACGATGACCTCATCATGTGAAATGATGAAGCCCAGGAATGACGTCTTATGAGTGTGAAATTCATATTTTTCTGCCTTCACAAACAGCTTGTTCTCTAGTAGCCGCTGCAAGACTCACCTCACGTGCACCCGATGCTCATTCAGGGACTGGGAAAAAATCAAAATATCATCAAAGTATACGATGACAAATGATCCCAAAAAGTCCCTCAACACGTCATTGATAAGCCGTTGGAATACGGCAGGGGCGTTGGTCAGCCAAAACGCCATGACGAAATATTCGAAATGACCGCTAGGGGTCTGGAAACCTGTCTTCCACTCATCACCCTCCCGAATCCACACCAGATGGCAGGCATTTGGAGGTCAAGTTTGGTAAACCAGGAGGCCCCCCAGAGGGAATCAAACGTCGTATTGATCAGAGGGAGAGTGTATTTGTCCTTGACGGTGATGTTGTTGAGTTCACGGAAATTGATGCATGGCCTCAGTGAGCCGTCTTTTTTGCCCACGAAGAAGAAACCCACCCCCACCGCCGAGGACGAAGGCCGAATTATGCCCGAGTTGAAGGACTCCTTGATATACGTTTCCGTAGTGTCCCGCTCTGGAGCTCACAGGCTGTAAAGCTGACTAGATGGTAGTGGGGCTCCGGATTGGAGGTTGATGGCACAGTCGTATGGGCGGTGGGGGGGGGGGAGAGATAGGGCTTGGGTCTTACTAAAGGCGGCCCCCAGGTTGTGGTATTCCAGGGGAACCTTGGACAGATCGGGAGGAGATGTGTCGGGGACACCGAGAGGCACGGATGGCGAGCAAGCAGCAGACTGAAGGCAAATGCTGAGACAAAATGAGCTCCAAGAGACTATGTTTCTGGAGCGCCAGTCAATCATGGGATTGTGTAACTGGAGCCTGGGGTAACCTAGGATAACCGGGGAAGTGGAAACCGGAAGCACAGGCAACCTGAGCTGCTCGCGATGATTTCCAGACACTATAACTGATACTGGAGCAGTTTGTTTAGACACCATGGCCAGTGGAGCTTTGGACATGGCGATAAGTTTAAGGGGTATCTTCAATCTGTGACAAGGGAGTCCCAACCGGGTTGCCAGTTCTCCAGAAATGAAGCTCTGCTCGGCCCCTGAATCAATAAGAGCATGTGTGGCTATCTCGACCTGATTATGAACAAAGCGGATGGGTAACAGAAATCTGGTGAGGGGATTGTTTTGGAGTGAGTCCGTGAGTCCCCCTACTGCGACGCATGGACTCCCTTTTTGGCCGTATGGGACAGGTAGCTACCTCATGCTCCTCACTGCCACAATAGAGACATAGCCCTAACTCTCGGTGGCGTTGTTTCTCTGCTTGCTGTAACTTGGACTGCCCAACTACCATTGGCTCAGGGAAGTCTACAGAATCAGAGGGCGGTAGGGCCAGCAGGGGGGGCTGCGGGACGTGGCGAAACTGGGTGCCCGAGTGACTGGAAGCCTTACGCTCGGTGGCCCGCTCCCTTAACTGATTGTCTAGGCTAATGGCTAGGGAGATAAGCTCGGTTAACCTACTGGGCTTTTCTAGGTGGGCTAGCTCATCCCTCAGGCTAGGGCTAAGGCTTCAGACAAAGATGCTGCACAGAGAGGCATCCTCCCACCCCACCTCCGTGGCTACCACCTGGAAGTCTACAGTGTAGTTAGCTACAGATTTGCTCCCTTGCCTCAAGTCAAGTAGCCGGGAGGTAAGCACGCTATCATGGTCGGAGTGGTCAAAGACCATCCTTAAACTCACTGACAAACTGGTCATAAGTCATAGTAGTGTAGTCAGCCCTAGCCATCACCGCGTAGGCCCAGGCTAAAGCCCGCCCCTCCAGAAGATTTACTACATAGCCTAAGCGGCTGTGACTGGTGGGGAAATCCCCTGGCACCTGCTGAAAGACTATTCCACATTGCAGTAGAAATCTCCTAGCCTCCCCTAGCTTACCGCTGAAACGAGTGGGCGTGGGAATTAGTGTCAGCCGAGATGGTGGAGACGGAGCAGATTGGGAGCTAGTGGGAGCGGTGGACCTACCTGAAGCCGGAAGAAGGGGCTGAGGACCAGACAGGCGATCCAAACGGGAATTAATCTGGACCAGCTGGGTGAGTATAACCCGATGCTGATGTGATAACTGATCTACTCGAGCCTTTAAAATGTTAACCTTGTACGCTAGTGCACTGTCTGCTGGGTTGTTCTGATGGAGTCGTACTGACATGTTTCGAGACCCAGTAAGCAGACACAGACTCAAAAGTAAACTCAGTTATCTTTATTGTGTAATGAGTGTGTGCGTGTATGTGTAAATGTAGCAGCCGGGGCGAGCAGAGCACCGTACAGCCTGGCAACTCCATGGAGGAGCAGAGACAGGGAGGATTAGTGTCAGCACTCAGGAGGGAATGAACAGTTATGTTAGGTCTTACTGTTGATGAGATGGTGAGCAGCTCAGGCATGGCCCTGAAGGCTCCGGCCACGGAGACAGTGTCTACAGGCCCGGCTGTGATTGGAGACAGTGGAGGAGTTGCAGAGGTGTAGTGTGGGCTCGGTCCACCGCCAGGAGGGAGAAGTCCGCCGCCACGGATTTCTGCCTCTGCACAGGGGAGCAGAGCGTAGAATTGTGATGTAGGAGAAGATGGCTTACTTGTTGTGGGGAAGTGAGCACTCACAGACGACCGACAAAGGATAACAAGATTTCTCAGGGGAACGATGATGAAGAGGAGGAACCTCTGGAGGACTACGATGACGAGCAGGAAACTGTGGAGGAAGACAAAATGGTGTGCCGGTCTCATCAGACCAAGGAGAAAGACGACTCACGGCTTAAATAGCACTGTTGATGAGAGAGAGCAGGTGTGCACGCAGCTGTGGAGAATCAGGCAGGCAGAGCGAATCATCACATTTTTAACTTGGTAGAGGGGGTATGGATAATGTTATGTCTGTAAATACCTTACAATGAGATGAGATCCTGTTTAGAGGATTTACTTCCATGAAATAGTTGCATATCACAACAGCATGTAAATGAATGAGATAAATTAAAATAGAAAGCACAGATAAATGAAAGTTCACCGCTTACTGCAACAAATCAGTCACTTTTTCTCTGTGCGTAAGATAACTTTAAATGCATTTAATGAAGACATTAAATGCGAGCTTCTTGCTCAAAAAAATACTCATGTTTAACCACAGAGGAAGAAGCTGGTAGGGGCTACTTACTGCTCGGACAACAGGTGATCAGGGCTCGATATGAGAAGTCGCCACCGCCGTGGCATTTCTCCCCACCGGGTTGTGATGTGAACGGGGGCAGGGCAGGAAACTGACCCGCGGAGAAGACTGTGTGACACCTGTGTCAGTTGCAGTAGGGTCAGTTTATATTTCTTTGCTTATTTCTTTGCTTGCCTTTGCCTTTGGCATGACAACCTCCAGTGGCTTTAGGCTGCTGGTGGTGCTGGGGATAGCAGTTGTCCTGCCCATAGCCCCTGAAACTGTGTATTCATCCCAGTTGGCAGCTGATGAGAGGAGGGTGTCTAGCAACTGCAAGTTGTATGATCGTCTATTTGCGCTAAAATACAATATCTATCCATATTAATAAAACGAGTAACGCATCTGATCAAATTTCAGTAACTGTAACGCATTACTGAATTTTTAAACAGTAATTTCATTACACAGCACGTTTCTGCAAAAGTAGTGGCGTTACAGTAACGCGTTACCCCCAACACTGCTGGCAACACAAAATATTGACATGTTTGCTGGACCCAGGGGACAGAAGACAGACTTAAGGAGATATAATTAACCTTTTATTGCCCAGTGGAAGGTGTATGAGTGTGTGAATGTGTAGTGTGTGGTGTAGTGCTGGACTCGTGCTGGAGCTGAGCAAGTCTTAGCTTTGCCTGGCAACCCTATAAACACAAAGCAGAAGTGTTAGTGCTGCACCAGTGTGGGAGATGTAACAAGAGACTGCTGCTTACTTTGCATGAGAGGATGCAGAGCTTCTGCTTGCCTGACTGGCGGCTGCCAGGGAGCACGCGTCCTGCTCGGTGTCGTGAAGCGGGGAGGTGGCTCTGACGCCGGGGAGATTCTGAGCTGCCGCTGGGGAGAGAGGGTCCGCTGCCTGGGGGGTCCACCTGTGCACAGGGGAGACAATCTTGACAAGATAAAGGTGAGGAGCGCTTACGTGTGTTGCCGTGTTGCTCTTCCGTGGCTGTAGGTACAGGACGAGACAGAGGATGGGCGATGTGCCTTCCTGAGTGTGGCAGATGTCTCCGTGCTGAGTCGCAGGCAGGGTTGGCTTTTAAAGGCCACTGATGATCAGCAACAGGTGTGCATACAGCTGAAACAGGTGCAGGCCCTACGGGCACCATAACAGTACTCCCCCCTCTAGAGGTGCCTCCTGGCACCTGTCCTATCTTACCTGGGTGCGTCCGGTGAAAGTCGCGGATGAGTTGTTTATCCAAGATCAGCGATGGACGTGCCCAGGATCTATCTTCAGGGTCAAAACCCTCCCAATCCACGAAGTACTGTAGACCCCGGCCCCGCCGATGGACATCCAAGATGGCAGTGACTCCCCACACTGGGTGGCCATCGATCATCCTCGGGGAATGGGGGGGGAGCCGCGGGGGGCGGGCAGAAAGGACTGGAGACGAAGGGCTTGACCTGAGAAACATGAAAGGTGGGACAGATACGGAGGGAGTGGGGGAGCGCTAGGCGAACAGCAGCAGGGTTAATAATGCGGTCAATGGTATATGGCCCGATGAAGCACTTGGACAGTTTGCGCTTCTCAGCCTTCAGGTTAATATTACGGGTAGAGAGCCATATCTGCTGTCCCACCTCGTACCTGGGGGCCGGTCTCCTATGACGATTGGCAGTCTTCATATTACGCTCCGTGGTCCAGAGGAGGGCCCGGCGGGTGATGGTCCAGAGCCGGCGGCAGCGCCTGACATGAGCGAGGACAGAAGGCACCACCACCTCCCTCTCTTCTTCCGGGAATGGGGGGGGGGTTCATACCCCAAAGACGCCCTGAAGGGGGACATCTCGATCGCCGATGAGACCGTGCAAATGTGGGCATACTCAATCCAGGGCAGGTGGTTACTCCATGAGGAGGGACTGGATGAAATGATGCACCGCAGGGCGGCTTCCAGTTCCTGGTTTGTCCGCTCGCACTGCCCATTACTTTGCGGGTGGTAACCAGAAGATAGGCTCACCGTCGTTCCTAACACCTGGCACAACGCCCTTCACACCTGAGAGACAAACTGCGGCCCCCGATCGTAGACGATGTCTGCGGGGATTCGATGGAGGCGAATGATGTGCTGGACCAGGAAGTCCACTGTCTCATGCGCCGTCGGCAACCCCCAGAGAGGGACAAAATGAGCTCCCTTGGAGAAACGATCGACCACGGTTAGGATCGTAGTGCACTGGTTAGATGGTGGGAGGCCTGTGACAAAGTCCAGAGCGATGTGCGACCAGGGGCGACTCGGAACCAGGAGGGGGTGGAGCAATCCATCCGGAGGAGAGGAGGAAGGCTTCCCGGTGGTGCACTGAGCGCAGGCCCGGACGTAGTCACCGACGTCCTTCCGCAGCCCCGGCCACCAAAACGCCCTTTGGAGGAGCCCAACTGTGCGCGAAATCCCTGGGTGGCATGCCAACTTCGAGGTGTGAGCCCAGTGGATGACCTCACCCCGGACCGACGTGGGGACAAACAACCGCCCCAGGGGGCCGTCTCCTGGATCGGGCTCAGCCTCCTGCGCCTTCACCACTTTCTCCCGAATGTCCCATAGGAGGGTGCCCACGACGTAGGACGGGGGAAGAATAGTCTGCTCCTGATCCTCGGATGTCTCCGTCAAAAACTGCCTGGAGAGGGCGTCTGGCTTGGTGTTCTTCCCTCCGGGGCAGTAGGTGATGGTAAAATTGAACCGACTGAAGAAAAGAGACCAGCGGGCCTGACGTGAATTCAATCGTTTCACTGTTTTCAAGTATTCCAGGTTCTTTTGGTCGGTCCAAACCACAAATGGCTGGGCAGCACCCTCCAGCCAATGGCGCCACTCCTCCAGAGCAAGCTTCACTGCCAACAGCTCCCTGTCACCGATGCTATAATTCCTCTCAGCTGGGGACAGGCGGCGTGAAAAGAAAGCGCAGGGGCAGATCACCCCGTCCGTTGGGGAGTGCTGGGAAAGTACTGCCCCCACCCTGGAGTCCGATGTGTCCACCTCGACCAGACATTGAAGAGCTGGATCCACCTGCGTCAGGACGCGGGATGACGAGAATTCCCTCTTGAAGGTGTTGAATGCCGCGGCAGCCTCCTCTGTCCAGTGGAAGGGGGTCTTCGGGGACGTGAAATCGGTCAGCGAGCGGGCCACCAAGCTGTACTTAGGCACGAAGTGGCGGTAGAAATTGGCAAATCCTAAGAATTGCTGCACTTGTTTCCTGGACGAGGGGGTGGGCCACTCCACCACTGCCTTGACCTTGGCTGGGTTAGGGAGAATCTGGTTGTGAGCGACTACAAACTCGAGGAAAGACGTCGTCTGGGCGTGGAACTCACATTTTTCAGCCTTCACAAATAATTGATTCTCCAGAAGCCACTGGAGGACCCGCCTCATGTGCACCCGGTGCTCCTCAAGCGAACGGGAGAAGATGAGGATGTCATCTAAATACACAAAGACGAAGGCCCCCAAGAAGTCCCGGAGAACGTCATTGATAAGATGCTGGAAGACGGCCGGAGCGTTGGTCAGCCCAAACGGCATTACCAGGTATTCAAAGTGGCCGCTTGGGGTCCGGAAGCCCGTCTTCCACTCATCTCCCTCCCTGATCTGCACGAGATGGTATGCATTGCGAAGGTCCAGTTTGGTGAACCAAGAGGCCCCCTGGAGGGAGTCGAAGGCTGCGTCCATAAGGGGTAGAGTATACTTGTCCTTAATTGTAATGTTATTAAGCCTATGCAGGGTCGCAGGGAGCTGTCCTTCTTTCCCACTAAGAAGAATCCCGCCCCCACTGCTGAAGATGATGGACGGATGATCCCCGAGCTGAGTGACTCCTTGATGTAAGTGTCCATCGCTTCCTGCTCCGGGGCCGACAGGGTATACAAACGGCTCGCGGGGAGCGGAGCACCAGCCCGGAGATTAATTGCACAGTCGTAAGGGTGGTGGTGGTGGTGGTGGGGAGACAGTCCCCGTGACTTACTAAAAACCCTCCCTAGGTCATGATACTCCACTGGTACCTTGGACAGATCCGGGGGCGGGGACGTGGGCGGGGCCATAGACACAGATGGGGCGCAGGCTGCGGACTGCAGACACGCACTGAGACAGATCGTACTCCACGAAGAAATGCTCCCTGTCTGCCAGTCAAAGGATGGATTGTGCAGCCGTAACCAGGGGTAACCCAGGATGATCGGGGAAGTGGACAAAGGCAGCGCCAGGAAACGCAGGTCCTCCCGATGATTCCCAGAAACGATCACTGACACCGGCACAGTCTGTTTGGAGATGGCAGTCAGAGGGGCTTTGGACAAGGCATTGAGCTTGAGCGGGGGCTGGAGAGCTTGGAACGGGAGCCCCAGCTGGGTTGCCAGGTCTCTTGATATGAAGCTCTGCTCAGCTCCCGAGTCAACCAGTGTGTGCGTGGAATGTTCAGTGTGCTTGTGGATAAGGCGAATAGACATGAGACAACAAGTGAGGGGTTTTGACTGAGAAGCGTCCGTGAGTCCCCCTACTGTGACCCATGGACCTCCTCTTTTAACCGATTCATGCAATCAGCCAATTCGTGTGTGCTGCTACTGCAGTAATAGCATAACCTTAGCTCCTTACAGCACTGTTTCTCAGCCGGAGGAATCTTTGAGCACCTATTACCTTATCCTCTTGCCCCGGAAGTTGCTCCGGGGCAGATGCGGGGCAGCTGCGAGGACTGAGGGACGCGAAAGGACTGCACACCCAAGCGGCTGGGAGCCCTCCGCTCGGCGGCTCGTTCCCTCAGTCTGTTGTCTAAGCTGATGGTAAGTGAAATAAGCTCGTGTAACCTCTCAGGCTTATCGCGTGTGGCTAACTCATCCCTCAGAGCAGGGCTTAAGCTATGAATGAATATGTTGCATAAAGAAGCATCATCCCACCCGACCTCAGTGGCTATAACCCAAAAGTCAACTGCGTAATCTGCAGCGAACCTCCAGCCCTGACGAAGATTAAGCAGCCGGGTAGTCAGCACTGTGTCCGGGTCAGTGTGGTCAAAAACCTCAGTGAAATCAGGTAGGAACTGTTGGTAAGATAGCGTGGCGTAAGCCCAAGCTAGTGCCCTACCCTCTAGCAAGTTAGCGATATATCCAATTTTACTGTGGTCTGTGGGGAAGTCCCCTGGGACCCGCTGAAAAACCATCTCACACTGAAGGATAAACCCCCAGGCCTCCCCGAGCTTCCCACTGAAGCAAGTGGGCGTGGGCACTGGGGTGAGACGGGGCGACAGGGCTGGGCCCGTTTGGCTAAGTGAGGAGCTAGCGGGGCCTGGAGGAGCCCCGGAAGCCGGTGGGAAAGCCTGCTGTCCTTCCAGGCCATCCAACCGGCTGTTAATTTGAGATAACTGGGCTAGGATAACATTTTGTTGGTAAATAACTTGCTCCACTCGAGCGTCTAGGGTCTTAAGACGGCGTGCTAGCACGCTGTCCGCTGGGTCATTTTGACGGAGACGTACTGACATGTTTGCTGGACCCAGGGGACAGAAGACAGACTCGAGGAGATATAATTAACCTTTTATTGCCCAGTGGAAGGTGTATGAGTGTGTGAATGTGTAGTGTGTGGTGTAGTGCTGGACTCGTGCTGGAGCTGAGCAGGTCTTAGCTTCGCCTGGCAACCCTATAAACACAAAGCAGAAGTGTTAGTGCTGCACCAGTGTGGGAGATGTAACAAGAGACTGCTGCTTACTTTGCAGGAGAGGATGCAGAGTTTCTGCTTGCCTGACTGGCGGCTGCCAGGGAGCAAACGTCCTGCTCAGTGTCGTGAAGCGGGGAGGTGGTTCTGACGCCGGGGAGATGCTGAGCTGCCGCCGGAGAGAGAGGGTCCACCGCCTGGGGGGTCCACCTGTGCACAGGGGAGACAAGCTTGACAAGATAAAGGTGAGGAGTGCTTATGTGCGTTGCCGTGTTGCTCTTCCGTGGCTGTAGGTACAGGACGAGACAGAGGATGGGCGATGTGCCTTCCTGAGTGTGGCAGACGTCTCCGTGCTGAGTCGCAGGCAGGGTTGGCTTTTAAAGGCCGCTGATGATCAGCAACAGGTGTGCACACAGCTGAAACAGGTGCAGGCCCTACGGGCACCATAACAAATATACAGCCACCAGGCAGGGGTATCGGCCAAGAGACTCAACCCTGATTCCAGCTGGTATCTATAGGGGAGGTGCAGTGGCGGAAGGAAGTGGCCGCCACTACACCGCACTTCACAAATAAGAGCATCCCCATAACAACATAACTATATAATGGTTCCAAGGTTGTCATAGCCAGGAGCGGCACTGGGGTTAAGCTCCCAGTGCTCATAAAATGCTCCTTATGGCGTGCATCTCGAAAAGCCTCTGACAACTAAGTCCAACTCCTAGCCTGCCCGTGTGGTTTAGTCTCTAAGCCCGGCGGAACTGCTTTTACTAATAGGAGAAGGGGCGAGGGCGGATCTCTGGCGCCTTAAAACCAGATGCTTCGGGTAGATGGTGGCTCGTCAACCTGGGAAGGTAGCCTATCTAGGGGAAGGTAAACCCTGATTTCAAACCTCTGCTGCCTTGCGGCATACCCGGTCACGGGAAAGGCTTCGGGAGTCAACCCTGAGGAAAAATCCGGAGTCGGAGCCCCTAAGGCAGTTCTATGTTGTGCTCAACATCGTTCTGGCAGCTCCTGCAACGGCGCTGGTGCCAAACTGTAGCAGCCCTGCTGTTCCTTTGGATTCATCAGTGACGTGGAGAGGGGGGACATGCTGCATGGGCAACATCTTGTCTTCCATATCTTCCTGCCCAGGCTTGAATCCTACCAACGCCCAACGCTGGAAGGTAGAACACCGGATCACTGGAGAGGACACTCCAGCTTCGCCTTTGGCGTAGACAAAACACGGGGAATGACAGTTACCGGTTATAAGCCACTGCTCAATTGGCGTAGAGCGTGGCGCCAGGGGTTGTTCCCGACGGTGGGAGGGATCATCAGATCTCACTGGACAGCTACCGCCCGCCTCAAGCTGGGCAGCCCCCAGCCAATAAGGTGTTGTCCCGCCACAGCTTGCTTTCCTCATTGGGTGCATGGGGATAAGGAGAAATCCAAACAGCAGGCTGAGAACCTTCGCACCAGGCAAGACAATAAAACAAAAGAGACCAACTCTAAAACTGGGAACTTGGAACGTCCGCACTATGATGACAGGACTTGCTGCTAACCTCAAGGACATCAACGACACCAGGAAGACTGCCATCATCAATAATGAGCTGAAGAGACTGGGAGTGGATATCGCCACTCTCCAGGAAACACGGTTAGCTGATGCAGGCACACTGAGAGAGAAGGACTACACGTTCTACTGGCAGGGAAAGGGCAGTGACGAACACAGGGAACACGGAGTGGGCTTCGCAGTGAAGAACACTTTGCTGAAGATGGTGGAACCGGGCAGCACTGGCTCTGCACGACTCCTCACCCTCCGCCTGAACACCACTGAAGGCCCAGTCACCCTCGTCAGTGTGTATGCCCCAACACAGACAGCCACACCAGAGGCAAAAGACAAGTTCTACGAGAATCTCGCAACAACTGTCAGGATCATCCCCAACTCTGAACAACTCATTCTCCTTGGAGACTTCAATGCCAGAGTGGGTGCTGACCACGACTCCTGGCCCTCCTGTCTTGGACCTTTTGGCGTGGGCAGAATGAACGACAACGGACAGCGGCTGCTCGAGTTCTGCACATATCACGATCTGTGCATCACAAACTTGTTCTTCAAGACCAAGCCCCAACACAAGGTTTCCTGGCAACATCCGCGCTCAAAGCACTGGCACCAGCTAGACTTGATCCTGACCAGGCGCACCTCACTGAAGAACGTGCTAATCACCCGTTCGTTCCAGAGTGCAGATTGCGACACAGACCATTCATTGGTGTGTTGCAAGGTCAAGCTGCAGCTGAAGAAATTCCATCGTGCTAGACAACCTGGAAAGGCACGGATTGACACCAGCAAGATGGCCCAACCAGAACTTGTTGAGCAGTTTGCCTCCACCTTTGAGAAGGAACTTGGTGTACCACAAGGAGGAGAATCTGCAAAGCAGAAGTGGGAAGAGCTGCGAAACACCATCTACCGCACAGCCTTGGCTACCTTTGGGAGGAAGACCTCGAAGTCACAGGACTGGTTTGATGCCAAGTTGACCGAGATGACCCCCGTCATTGAAGCCAAGCGCTCAGCACTTGCTGAGTACAAGAAGTACCCAAACGAGAAGAATCTCCAGATTCTCAGGGCTGCGAGAAGCAAAGTTCAGCAGACTGCTCGACGCTGTGCCAACGAGTACTGGACTCAGCTCAGCCAAGACATTCAAACCGCTGCCATAACAGGGAACATCCGTGGTATGTACGATGGCATCAAGAAAGCACTTGGTCCGGCTCAGAGCAAGACAGCCCCCCTCAAATCTTCCACTGGGGAGATGATCACAGAGAAGAACAAGCAGATGGAGAGATGGGTGGAACACTACTCCGACCTCTACTCTAGACAGAACACCGTGACACCGTCAGCCCTTGATGCCATCGACTGCCTGCCATCCATGGACGAACTTGACGCCGAGCCAACCATCGACGAACTCAGTAAGGCCATTGATAGCTTGGCCGCTGGCAAGGCACCCGGCAACGACGGCATACCCCCTGACCTGATCAAGCACTGCAAGACCGCCCTACTGCTGCCATTGCATGACGTCCTCTGCCAGTGCTGGAAGGAAGGTGCCGTACCACAGGACATGAGGGACGCCAAGATCATCACCCTCTACAAAAACAAAGGGGAGAGAAGCGACTGCAACAACTACAGGGGCATTTCCCTCCTCAGCGTTGTTGGCAAAGTCTACGCACGAGTTGTTCTCGTTCGTCTACAGAAGCTTGCCGAACGTGTCTACCCCGAGTCTCAGTGTGGCTTCCGCGCTGAGCGATCGACGGCAGACATGATATTCTCCATCCGCCAACTCCAGGAGAAATGCAGAGAACAGAACATGCCTCTGTACGTCGCCTTCATCGACCTCACCAAAGCGTTCGATCTGGTCAGCAGAGAGGGCCTTTTCAAGATCCTGCCAAAGATAGGATGCCCACCAAAGTTGCAAAGCCTCATCGAATCGTTTCACACCAACATGCAGGGGATAGTGCAGCACGATGGCAACGTCTCAGAGCCATTCAACATACGCAGCGGAGTGAAACAGGGCTGTGTACTTGCGCCAACCCTCTTTGGGATTTTCTTTGCTATGCTCCTGAGGCATGCCTTCAGCACAGCAACAGAGGGAATCTACCTGCACACAAGATCTGACGGCAGGCTTTTCAACCTCGCCCGCCTGAAAGCCAGAACCAAAGTACGCGAGGCTCTAATCAGAGACATGCTGTTCGCAGACGACGCTGCAGTCGCAACCCACACACAGCAGGAGCTTCAGACCCTGATGGACCGCTTCTCCCAGGCATACAAGGACTTCGGGCTTACCATCAGCCTGAAGAAGACTAACGTCTTGGCGCAAGGCACGGAAGCACCACCAACCATCACCATTGATGACTACAAGCTGGAGGTTGTGAATCAGTTCACGTACCTGGGGTCCACGATCAGCAACAACCTCTCCCTTGATACAGAGATCAACAAGAGGATTGGAAAATCAGCCTTCACACTCGCTCGCCTCACCACACGAGTGTGGGAGAATCCCAAACTCTCTGTCAAGACGAAGATGGCAGTGTACAACGCCTGCGTCATCAGCACACTGCTCTATGGGAGTGAGACGTGGACAACATACGCCCGGCAGGAAAAGAGACTGAACTCCTTCCACTTGCGCTGCATTCGCCACATCCTGGACATATCCTGGCAGGACAAAGTGCCCAACACAGAAGTTCTGTCCCGCGCCGGCCTTCCCTCCATGTTCACTCTACTCAGGCAGCGCAGGCTCCGCTGGCTAGGCCACGTTCACCATATGGAGGATGGCAGAATCCCCAAAGACGTCCTCTATGGAGAACTGGCAACTGGCAGGAGAGACGTTGGCCGCCCACAGCTGCGCTTTAGAGACGTCTGCAAGAGAGACATGAAGGCCCTGGATGTCAACACAGAGCGCTGGGAGGACCTTGCAACGGACCGCTCCAAATGGAGAGGCACCCTGACCAGACAGCTCAAGGCGGGTGAAGAGAGACTGACTGCTGCAGCAGATGAAAAAAGGACCCGCAGGAAGAACCGCCACAGACCCAGCAGCACGGAGACCACCCACAAGTGTGACCTGTGTGACAGGGACTGTCATTTGCGCATCGGCCTGTTCAGCCACAGGCGGTGCTGTTCCAGCAGAGTAGACGTTTAGGATTCTCTTCCATGGTCATCATAGACCGACGGAGGCCGACAACGAAATATAATATTCTCCCCCCTTTAGAAAAGTCCAAAAACACACATACAATCAAGACCCTCCCCAATTTAGGACCTGAATCACACACTAATAAAACCAAAACTGAAAACACTAAAGGGCCTATCACATTCATATGAGGACCACGCAGCTGTGGGTGGAAGAGCTGTTGGCACCAAAAGAAGCTAAGCTAGCTAGATCGGAGAAGCTAACAGGTCAGTCAGTAGCAATGGGAAAGTTAGCCACGAAGCTCGGTGTGCACCAGAATCAAGCTACAGGCTAAAAGCTAGACATCGAAGTGGGACAGGGGTCACAAGTGTCACAAGTGGTCACCGAAGACGGCAAGCCAGCCGAGGAGCTCAGCACAGTATGTGACCGTAGCGCTGGTGATGTTGACGGCGCGGTGAGCAGTGACAGCAGAGAGCGGCACCAGTATATATATTGTGGTTCTCTCAGTAAAGTCAGTTTGTTGCTTGGCATAAGACCGACTCCAGTCTCCTGTTATTCAGACATAACATAAATATAAATGAATATGAAGAAGACATAAAATATTGGTTGCCTGGCAATGAAATGACTTGCTGTAGGATGAATAAAATCTTCTCTGTGAGACCCAAGAAAGGAAGGAATCAGGTGCTACTGCGACCACAACTCAAGGAAAGAAAAGTTCACATTCACACATTATTGCTGACTACACAATCTTGGAGGAACATTGGGAGAATTAATAATCATTACTCCCTCCATGGATCGCAACGGAGTGATTGAATGATCCCGGGAGGTATGTTTTCGAGGGCAACTTGCCCCTGGTAAGGTCTCCCAAGACAAACAGGTCCTGGTTGAAGGACCAGACTAAGAGCAATCTAGAAGATCTATCAGTCAATCAAACTTTATTTGTATAGCACTTTTCAAACAGTAGATGCTGCGCAAAGTGCTTTGCATAGATAAAAACAGTAGACACATTTAGCTATATATATTTACACAATACATCCCCACCCCTTCCAACCCTCCCATAAGCACACACACACACACACACACACACACACACACACACACACACACACACACACACACACACACACACACACACACAGCAGCACATACATCACCCCCTACTTCTCTTACACACATATAAAATAAAAGAGATATCGTTCAGTACTGAGGCACCATGGGAAGGTGCAGCCATCTTGTGGAGCCCCTCACGCCGGGAGACCACACAGCCCGTAACCACAGAGCGCGCCACAGAGGCCACCCCAACCAGGGCAGGTCGGGGCCCACACCACAGCTGTAGGTAGTGGCATAAAGCCCTCACCCACCCAAGCTAGAGCAACCCACGAGACCAGCACCCCTGCAGATGGGCCAGGCAGCATCCGGCATGAGGGTCTCCACTGAGGAAACACATCTCCATGAAAAACATAACATCAAGGACCCAATGTACCAGTGTCCACTCTCCAGTGGGCTCACCACTTGCAGGAAGGATCATGGGGATCATGGTGCTATGTGAACTGGGCAGACATCTGGACACGGACTGATGCCCCCGCAAACCGGATTCTGGGATAAGTGGTAGAAGATGGATGGATGGATGGATGGATGGATGAATGGATGGATGGCTGGGTGGGTGGGTGAGTGGATGGATGGATTATGGATGATGGGTGAGTGGGTAGGTGGGTGGATGGATGGATAGATGGATTATGGATGATGGATGGATGGGTGGATTATGTATGTATGGATGGATGGTCATCATTAGCAAACAACAGGAAAAACTTAATACCACTCAAAAGAGTGGTATTAAGTTTTGTGAAGTATTGTGTTTTATGTTCCAAGTCTGTGAGTATTTTGCCATTCCGCCATTTTTAACCTCCGCCAAGAGGAGGAGGTTATGTGATCACCAGCGTTGGTTTGTCTGTTTGTTTGTTTGTTTGTCTGTTTGTCTGTTTGTTAGCAAGATAACTCAAAAAGTTATGGACGGATTTTCATGAAATTTTCACAGATTGTCAGAAATGTGGTATCCTACAGATGATTAGATTTTGGTGGTGATCCGGATCACCGTCTGGATCCAGGAATTTTTTAAAGGATTCTTTTTTTTTTTTTTTTTTCAGGTTCTATAATATAAGGTTTTTGTGCAGCCGTAGTGGCTGCACAAAAACCAGCTCTGCCGGGGAAGCTTCCAGATCCTCTTTCGGCGCGGAGCGCAACCCCAATATAAAAAACATGGCAGCCTGTCTACCCAATTTGCATCCGTCAATGAAACCCTGAGTGCTGCTTTCAGTGATCTATGAAAACGCTCCCACAACCCATTGGCCTGTGGGTTGTACGCGGTTGTGCGGTGAATTGTAACACCCAGCCAATTTTAGCAAACACGGGCGTATTGCCATTTCTGTACGGCAAAAAAAAAAATATATATATACGGGAAAAAAAATTATTGACAGTGTGGAGGAACACCTCGTGTGTGACCCCCACAGTGTACGGGCCTGACAGAGTGCTCAGCGTGAGCAATTATCAGAACAGTGAGAGGTATGGACTGATCATTATGCAGATGCGCCTCCCTCCCTCTTTCGGCCAGTAATCCTGATATGTGTGACTCTAATGCAAATGTCCATACTTTCCTGCCGTATACTGTGATGCTAATGTGCCATGCATGCATTGTCTGAGCTGGGTATATAAGTTGACTGCATATCTCTTGCTCTCTCTCTTTTTGATCACTCGCATTGTTTGTTGCTGACTTTGAGACACATGGCTCGCTCCAGCACGCTGCCACAGCGCTGAGCGAGCCTTGTGGAGGATGAATAAAGCACCCTTTTAAACTTCAGTTCGCCGTGTAATGTAGGAGTAATATTTATGATGTTAAACACTGTATGGGGGGAACTGTGGCGCTTGGCGGAGGTCTGCGCTCTCCGAGTGCTTTTCTAGTTGTTCATGCTGCCCTCGAGCAGAGGTGGCTTTAAATAAACATCACAAACTTCAGTCCAGCCTTTGGGTCCTGTCTTCATGCCCCGGAGGGACACCCGCCGTGACAGTAGAACGCTGCAAGTTTGGACCCAGCGGACAGAATGGCGCCACCAAAAATGGACTCAGCAGGCTTGGGCAGTTGGGGAGAGCTAGGGGAGCTCATTTTTGATTTAATAGAGTGGCATAAAATCTACAAAGAGGTGGAGGATTGGACACCAATGGCTCTGGAGGAGGCTCGGAGGATCGCAGCGAGCAGTCCAGAGGTGCCTCAGGTTATTTTTCCAAGATTACAGAATTTTTTGTTTACCGCCGGACCACCCCCAACCTCAGCTCCACGTGTTGCTGTGTTGCCTCTTTCCCCAGTGCCACCAGTTGCTCCTCTGCTTGCTGCCTCCATGCCAGCGCTGTCTGGTCCCAGCTGGAAGGGAGGCTCCGGGAAACACCGCTTCTCTTGGTGCTCCCTCACAGGTTCAGGTTCAGGTTCAGGTTACTTTATTTGTACCCGTAGGTAGATTTGTTTTGCAGTTGGTGACATCCATATTTACAAGCCACTAATTACATTCAACATAGACACAAACACAGGCACACATCTTACAAAATAGGTAAATATAAAATATGTACAATATAATTTTTATAGCTTGTTCAACTCTTTGACAGCAGCAGGGACAAAGCTGTTTTTGTAGCGCTGGGTTCTACTTTTTGGGAAGCAAACCTCCGTCTGGAGGGAAGAAGCTGAAAGTTGCAGTGCAAAGGGTGGGAGTCATCATTTAAAATCGAGTCGGCCATCCTCTGTACTTGTCTGGTGTACAGGGATGTCAGGCTCAGCTGTGACTCACCAAGCAAACGACTGGACCATCTGACTACCTGATCCAAGGATTTCCTCTGTTTCAGTTTTATCTGACCAAACCATGACATTAAAGAAAAGGATAAAACAGATTCAATAAAAGCCCGATAGAACATAGTCATTATGGTTTGGTCAATTTGGAAGCGTGCAAGTTTCCTCAAACAATGCAAATTTTGCTGACCCTTTTTGCACACCCTTTCACAGTTCACCTCAAAGTTCAATCCACTATCAATAATCGTCCCAAGATATTTGTACGATTGTACACATTCGGTGGTCTGGCCTTTTAGTATGGTGACTTTGTGCCTGGGAGTTTTCCTCCTAAAGTCAATAATCATATCTTCGTTTTTGTTGTATTCAGCTGCAGGTAGGAATCCTCACACCAGTGAACAAAGTCATCAACTACTGGGCCGTGGCCACTCTCACCATCCTGGAGGAGACTGACAATGACTGAGTCATCAGCATACTTTATAATGTGTCTGTTGTCATGTCTGCTCCGACACATGTTTGTGTACAGGATGAAGAGTAGTGGTGACAACACACACCCCTGAGGAGAGCCAGTAGAAGAGCACTTTAGGTCAGACAATGTGCCATTGACCCTTACTCTCTGCGTCCTGTTGGTTAAGAAATCCAGAATCCAACCCACCAGATTATTGCTTAAATCAAATTGTTGCAGGAGCCTTTCAACTAAAATATGAGGTTGGATTGTATTAAAGGCAGAAGAAAAGTCCACAAATGAAAGTCTGGTGTGTGTCCCATTAAAATCCAGATGTTTAAAAAGCATGTCAAACAGAGTGACAGTGGCATCCTCCACTCCTCTGTGAGGCCTATAGGCAAACTGCAGAGGATCCAATGCATGTTCAGTCTGCTTTAGGACCTCACATCTGACCAGTTTTTCAAAAATTTTCATTAAAATTGAAGTCAGAGCAACTGGTCTAAAGTCATGTACCGTTTTAGGACAGCTGGATTTTGGAACGGGAACAACCACGGCATCTTTCCAGATCTTAGGCACATGTTGTGTCTGTAAGGACTTATTGAAAATATAATGAAATATAGGACTCAGTTCATGTGCACAGGACTTTACCAGGCGTCCACATATATTATCAGGGCCCTGACTTTTGTTCACTTTTACAGCGCGGAACTCCCTTTTGACATCCTGCACCTCAATATTAAAGTGCTGATTGTCTTTGAGTTTCTGTTTCAAATCTTGGATTTCTGTGCTAAAATCAAAGGAGTCAAAACGACCATAAAAACAGTTAAGAGCATTAGCCAGCTCTGTGTCTGAACTAAAACCATCTAAAAACACACGATTACTGCGCTCTGTGCTCTGAAGGCCTGCAATAGTTTTCATACTGGCCCAGGCTGAACCAAGTTTCTTTGTTGCCATCTTGCTTTCCAATTCTGATTTATAATTCTGTTTTGCTCTTAAAATTTCGGCCTTCAGCTCCTTGGTGGCAACCTGTAGCTCAGAAACAGACCCCTGTTTAAAGGCAAGAGCTTTCCTCTGTAAGCAGGATTTAACTGATTCAGTAACCCATGGTTTGTTGTTGGGGTATATTTTGACACGTTTACGTGGAACAATCTTATTTTGACAGTAAGCCATGTATGAGCATGTGAGCTCAGCCAGAGAGTCCAAATCATCCCCGCAGGCCATTATGAACCTCTCCCAGTCTGTACAGTCAAAGCATTCCTGGAGGCTGTGCTCTGAATCTTCTGTCCACACATCAATGTCTCTCATCTCCACCTTGCCTCTTCTAAGAGCAGTTTTATATGTGGGCAGCAAATGAACACAGTTGTGATCTGATGATCCTAAAGGAGGAAGGGGGAGTGATTTATAGGCCCTCTCTATGGATCCATAACACAGGTCCAATGTCTTTTTTCGCCTGGTTGGGCAGGAGACATACTGATGAAAGTTTTTAAGTGTCTTCTTTAAAGAAACATGGTTAAAATCCCCAAGAATGAAGTTTGGCGCCTCTGGAGAAATTGACTGCAGCCGCTGCACCACATCAGAGATGGTGCTGGAGGCGGAGTCAGCGTCTGCCCTCGGATGAATATACACAACTGTGATGAAAAGTTGGGGAAACTCTCGAGGCAAATAAAAGGGGCGAAGCGACACAGACAGCAGCTCCACATCGGGTGTACAGATGCGCTCTCTGACCGTGACAGATGTACAGTACTGCTTATTAATGTATAAACATACTCCGCCCCCCTGACGCTTCCCAGTTACCTCTTCCTGCCGATCCGAGCGCAGCGGAGCTCCAAAGCCGTCAATCCACAGGTCTGCATCTCGGTCATGCGCAGTAAGCCAAGATTCAGTGAAAGCCATGACGCAGTAGTTCTTAAAATCCTTCTGGTAACGTACGTTGCCTTGAATTTCCTCCACCTTGTTTCTCACAGACTGTGCATTCCCAAAAATGATCGAAGGAAGAGGAATGTTACCAAACTGACGTCTCCTAAGGCGCAATTTCACACCTCCACGTCTTCCACGCTTCCTCCTGCCGCTTCTTTTTTCACCGCTGTGTCTGTCTCTCAAAATAAAGTCCGGCAGTTCAAGTTTGGGCTCAATCACAGACGCTGCATCAGCTGTGTTAAAGCGTAGCAACAAGTCCCTGGAATATTGTATTCTGCCCGCTATTCTGCTCGCCATGGAGCCGAACGCGTTTACCTCAGAGACAAAGAGCCGAATGGATACCAGGGAGCGCTTCGCCATATATTCCCACAAACACTCCAGGGCAGAAACGACACAGAGGATTTTCTAAAAACGTCAAAAAGTACAAAAAACACACACACGCACCCACGCACTATATCATCAAGCTGCTGGTCGCTGCGTGCGCATGAGCCCACAGCTCCTGCACCCACATCTCCTCACCTCTACCCAGTCCCTAAGCCACTCTGTGGGCTAGCAGAGGACTCACCCTTTTCGCTGGAGCCTGAGCCGATGATGAAGCGTCCCCTGGCTCCGCCGTGTCTCGCTTCAGCTTCGCGGAGCTCCCCAGCCCTGGAGCACTTCCCTGCTTCAGTGTGGGCATCCTCTCATGGCCTAGATCCTGTGCAAGTGATTCAGCACTCTCTGGGTCCAGTTCCAGCTTCATGCCACACTCAAGCTCCTCGCCAGGCAACCTCTGCAGCCACTCAAAGGGATTGGCCTGGGTTGTCAGCAGCAGCAGACCGGGAACACAGGCAAGTACCTTTTCATTTTTTAACATCAGTAAATGAAGGGTCTTGCCTTTTTCCCGGTGAGAGGGCTCAGTGAGAGCCACCTACCGCTTAGAAGCCCTCACCACCTGCCTCTGCTGTCACCTCTACTGCCGCCTCCACTCGCCAACCCTTACTTGCTTCTCCCCTCAATTTCTCTCCAAGCTCCTCATCAGAGAGGATGGAAGCCTCCACGCCTGGTGTTCTGCCGGCTGTCATGTCTGCTGTTCCATCTGGTGTTCCGCCAGCTTCCTCATCTGCTGCAAGCGGCCTGGGTCCTTGTCGGCAGTGGAGCAAAAGCTAAGGCAAGGCCTCTTCTTTGTTTTTAAAGACCCTGTCACACCTAGATGATTTAGGCAGTGTTTGCCAAACGTATGAAAAATTTGGAGAGTATGCTGGCATATGTGGAATCATTTATGGGTAAGTTTTGTATAAGTTAAGAGAACGCTGGTATATGGCGCTGTACGCCAAGCTCCTCTGAAAATTTTCAGCATGCTGAGAAATTTCAGACATATCCAGCATATGGCTGAAACGTCCCGCGTACGTGGAGCATAGGTTTTAGGGAAGTTATGCGTTCATTTACACACATTACTTATACAGTGCATCTGGAAAGTCTTCACAGTGCTTCATGAAAAAAGTTTTTTTTTTAGATTTTTGCAGATTTATTAAAAACAACTTTATAAAAAAAATAAAATTATAAAATAATTTTATTATAAAATATTTTTTTAAATAAATAAATTTATTAAAAAAACTAAGAAATCATATGAACATAAGTATTCATAGCCTTTGCTCAATACTTTGTTGATGCACCTTTGGCAGCAATTATAGCCTCAAGTCTTTTTGAATATGATGCCACAAGCTTGGCACACCTATCTTTGGGCAGTTTGGCCCATTCCTCTTTGCAGCAGCTCTCAAGCTCCATCAGGTTGGATGGGAAGCGTCGCTGCACAGCCATTTTCACATCTCTCCAGAGACGTTCAATTGGATTCAAGTCTGGGCTCTGGCTGGGCCACTCAAGGACATTCACAGAGTTGTCCTGAAGCCACTCCTTTGATATCTTGGCTGTGTGCTTAGGGTCGTTGTCCTGCTGAAAGATGAACTGTCGCCCCAGTCTGAGGTCAAGAGCGCGCTGGAGCAGGTTTTCATCCTGGATGTCTCTGTACATTGCTGCATTCATCTTGCCCTCTATCCTGACTAGTCTCCTAGTTCCTGCCGCTGAAAAACATCCCCACAGTATGATGCTGCCACCACCATTGCATGGTTATGAGCGGTGTCTAATTTCCTCCAAACATGATGCCTGGCATTCACGCCAAAGAGTTCAATCTTTGTCTCATCAGACCAGAGAATTTTGTTTCTCATGGTCTGATAGTCCTTCGGGTGCTTTTTGGCAAACTCGAGGTGGGCTGCCATGTGCCTTTTACTAAGGAGTGGCTTCCGTCTGGCCACTCTACCATACAGGCCTGATTGGTGGATTGCTGCAGAGATGGTTGTCCTTCTGGAAGGTTCTCCTCTCTCCACAGAGAAACGTTGGAGCTCTGACAGAGTGACCATTGGGTTCTTGCTCACCTCCCTGACTAAGGCCCTTCTCCCCCGATTGCTCAGTTCAGATGGCCGGCCAGCTCTAGGAAGAGTCCTGGTGGTTCCAAACTTCTTCCATTTACAGATGATGGAGGCCACTGTGCTCATTGGGACCTTCAAAGCAGCAGAAATTTTTTTGTACCCTTCCCCAGATTTGTGCCTTGAGACAATCCTGTCTTTGAGGTCTACAGACAATTCCATTGACTTTATGATATAAATATCATAATTTTTTTTAATAATAATACATTTTATAATCATAAAGTTTTTATATAAAAAAGTCTACACACTTCTGTTCAAATGCCAGGTTTTTGTGATGTAAAAAGTGAGACCAGGATTAATCATTTCAAAACATTTTCCACCATTAATGTGACCTATAACCTGTACAACCCAATTGAAAAAACAAACTGAAATCTTTTAAGGGGGAAAAATAAAAAATAAAAAAACTTAAAGCAACCTGGTTGCATAAATATTCACACCCTTAAACTAATACTTTGTTGCAGCACCTTTGGCTTTTATTACAACACTCAGTCTTTTTGAGTAGGAGTCTATCACCGTGGCACATCTTGATATGGCAATATTTGTCCACGCTTCTTTGCAACAAAGCTCCAAATTTGTCAGATTGCGAGGTCATCTTCTGTGCACAGCCCTCTTAAGATTACCCCACAGATATTCAATGGGATTCAGCTCTGGACTCTGGTTGGGCCATTCCAAAACCTTAATCTTCTTCTGGCAAAGCCATTCTTTTGTTGATCTGGATGTGTGCTTTGGGTCATTGTCGTGCTGAAAGATAAAGTTCCTCTTCCTCTTCAGCAGAAGCCTAAAGGTTTTGTGCCAACACTGACTGGTATTTGGAACTGTTCATAATTCCCTTCACCTTGACTAAGGCCCCAGTTCCAGCTGAAGAAAAACAGCCCCAAAGCATGATGCTGCCACCACCATGCTTCACTGTAGGTATGGCGTTCTTTTGATGATGAGCAGTGTTGTGTTTGCACCAAATATACCTTTTGGAATTATGGCCAAAAAGTTCAACCTTGGTTTCATCAGACCATAACACATTTTCCCACATGTGTTTGGGAGATTTCAAATGCACTTTTGCAAAATGTAGTCAGGCTTGGATATTTTTCTTCATAAGATAAGGCTTACCCTAGACGGAAGATTGTTGTCCCATGTACTAAACAGCCAGTACTTGCCAGAAATTCCTGCAGCTCCTTCAGTGTTGCTGTCAACCTCTTGGCCGCCTCCCTGACCCGTTTTCTTCTTGCCTTTTCATCAATTTTGGAGGGACATCCAGTTCTTGGTAATGTCACTGTTGTGCCATATTTTCTCCACTTGATGATGACTGTCTTCACTGTGTTCCATGGTATATTTAATGCCTTGGAAATTCTTTTTTACCTTCTCCTGACTGATACTTTTGAACAGTGAGATCCCTCTGATGCTTTGGAAGCTCTCTGCGGACCGGGACTTGTGCTGTAAGATACAGTATGACTACAAAAATGTCAGGAAAAGATAAGATAAGATAAGATAAGCCTTTATTAGTCCCACAACGGGGAAATTCCAGGATTGCAACAGCACAGGGATAGCAACACTCAGAGCAACAATCAGAAGGCAAGAAAAAAAAAAAAAACAAAAAAAAAAAAACAAGCAAGCAAGAGCAGCTAATATACATATGTACGTATTACTATAAAATATATATATATACACACACACACAGACACACAGTGCAGAGCATTGTAGCTGGATGGAATAAATATATGAATATATGAACACACAGTGCAGAGCATTGTAGCTAGATGGAATAAATATGTAAATATATAAACACCCACAGTACGGAGCATTGCAGCTAGGTGGAATAAATATGCAAGTATATAAACACACACAGTGCGGAGCAATGTAGCTAGATGGAATAATATGTAGATATATAAATATATAAACACACCCAGTGCTGAGCATTGTAGCTAGATGGAATAAATATGTAAATATATAAACACACACAGTGCAGAGCATTGTTGCTAGATGGAATGAAACAGCATAACCGTCTACTTAGTTATCCTACATGGTATGATTATGTGCCCATACATATTCTCACCCTCCATAGCGACCGGTAAGTTCCTAGTTGTATGCCGGAGGGGACCATTGTGTAAGTCTATTGCATCTTTTGCATTCAAAAAACTATTAGTTTGTTACGTCTTTTTGCTATCTCTGCGAGCAGCCCTGCTTAGGTTGTACAGTCTGACAGCCGTTGGTAGGAAGGACCTACGAAACCTCTCGGTTGTGCACCTGGGATGATGTAGTCTGCTGCTAAATGAGCTCCTCAGTGCATTCAGTATGTCCTGCATAGGGTGGAACTCGGACTCCAGCAGAGATGACAGTTTAGCCACCGTCCTTCTCTCTCCTATCTCCTCCATCGGATCAAGGTGCTGCCCCAGGACAGAGCTAGCTTTCTTAATCAGTTTGTTCAGTCTCTTCCTATCGGCTGCAGTAATGCCACTGCCCCAGCAGACCACTCCAAAAGTGATGGCTGATGCCACCACCGTGTCATAGAATGACTTCAGCAGCGCCCCTTGTACACCAAAAGACCTGAGTCTCCTCAGCAGGAACAGCCTGCGCTGTCCCTTCTTGTAGAGTGCATCAGTATTGTGTGACCAGTCTAGTTTATTGTTCAGATGAATACCCAGGTACTTATAGGATGTCACCATCTCGATGTCTGTTCCCTGTATATTTACTGGTACTGTGAGGGGCTGTCCATGCCTGCGGCAGTCCACCACCAGCTCCTTAGTTTTCCTCGCGTTGATCTGGAGGCAGTTCCGATGGCACCAGTCCACGAAGTCCTGGATAAGCCCTCTGTACTCAGCTTCATCTCCATTGGAGATGAGGCCAACGATCGCAGAGTCATCAGAGAACTTCTGTAGATGGCAGTGTGTTGTGTTGTGTGAGAAGTCCGCAGTATAAAGAGTGAACAGGAAGGGAGCCAGCACCGTTCCCTGGGGGGCCCCCGTGCTACTGATGATCGTGTCGGACACACAGTCCCGGGTTCTCACAAACTGAGGCCGGTTCGTGAGGTAGTCCAGGATCCATGATGACAGGTGCTGGTCCACCCCTGCGCGCAGCAGCTTGTCCTTCAGGATCATCGGTTGGATGGTGTTGAAAGCACTGGAGAAGTCAAAGAACATGATCCTCACCATATTCCCGGGCTTCTCCAGGTGGGACAGAGAACGGTGAAGGAGGAAGATCACCGCATCCTCCACCCCAATGCCATGCTGGTAGGCGAACTGGAGTGGATCCATCGCTGGTTCCACCAGGGGGCGGAGGTGAGCAAGGAGCAGTCTCTCCAGGGTCTTCATCAAGTGGGACGTCAAGGCCACCGGTCTGTAGCTGTTCAGGTCTTTGGGGTGGGAAGTTTTTGGTACAGGTACCACACAAGATGTTTTCCACAGCTGTGGTACCCTCCCCAGTTTCAGGCTCATGTTGAAGATATACGTCACAATCCCACACAGCTGGTCTGCACAGGACTTGAGGAGCTTTGCGCTGATGCCGTCCGGTCCCGGCGCCTTCCTCGCCTTGATCTTCCTCAGCTCCGTCCTCACCTGGGTCCTGGTCAGGGTCAGGATGGGGGGCTGTGTGTTGGGAGTGGGGGGGTGTTGGTGGAGTGGGGAGTGGGCAGCAGGACTTGATTTCTTTAGAGGCAGCAGTGGTTGTTGTGCAGTCAGGGGGGAGGGCGGTTGGTCAAATCTATTGAAAAACAGATTCAGGTTGTTCGCCCACTCCCTGCCCCCTGTGGCCTGGGGGGAGGTATTCTGGAGCCCCGAGATGGTTTTGAGGTTTCTCCAGACCCCGCTGATGTCGCTCTGTTGCAGCTTGTCCTCCATCTTCTTCCTGAAGCTGTCCTTGCCTTCTCTGATCTTTCTCCTCAGCTCCCTCTGTACGGACTTCAGCATCTCCCTGTTCCCTGACCTGAAGATCCTCTTCTTCTCTCTCAGAAGTGTTTTTATCTCAGGGTTGATCCAGGGTTTGTTGTTTGAGTGACGCCGTATGGTCTTGGTGGGAACGGATTTGTCCACACAGAAGTTGAGGTAGCCCGTGAAGGTGTGAATGAGGCCATCGATGTCCTCACCATGTGGATCGCAGAGCTGCTTCCAGGCGGTGGCTTCAAAACAGCCCTTTAGGGTGTCCATTGTCTCCTCAGACCATAACTCCACAGTGTGCATGGCCGGAGGTTGTCTGTGCACTAGGGGTTTGTACACCGGCCGGAGATGAACCAAGTTGTGATCCGATCTCCCGAGTGGGGGGAGTTGTGATGAGGTGTACGCCTCCTTAGTGTTTGCGTAGAATAAATCCAGTGTTTTATTGTCTCTAGTGTGGCATGTGACATACTGGGTGAACGTGGGTAGAATGGGAGACAGTGAAACATGGTTGAAATCGCCTGAGATGAGGAGAAGAGCATCTGGGTGTTCTGTCTGCAGCCTGCTGGTTACTGAATGGATGACGTCACGTGCTGTCCCAGCGTTCGCCGTCGGATTTGCATAAACAACAATGCAGATCACGTGTGAGTGTTCTCTCGGGAGATATGTAGGCCTCATGCTAACAGCTAGCAACTCAATGTCTTTGCTGCAGTGTCGTTGTTTAACAGTGATATGTCCCGGTCTGCACCAGTTGTTGTTAACATACATTATCACTCCACCGCCCCTAGCCTTGCCACTGTCTGGTGTTCGGTCAGCTCGTATCATGTGAAAACCCTCCAGCTCAATGTTAGCATCTGCTGCTAGTTCAGTTAGCCACGTCTCAGTAAACAAAAGGAGAGAGCACTCCCGGTATGTGCTATCATAACGGGAGATAGCCGCTAGCTCATCTAACTTTCCCAGTATCGACCGTACATTTCCCATGACAACAGATGGAAGGGAGGGTCTGTACCTTATATTTTTTGTCCTCCGCCTTACTCCAGCCCGGCAGCCGCGGCGTTTTCGCCTCAGTTCTCTAAGCCTACTAGAACAACTGAACGTTATTTGGGGTTAATCAGAGGCACTTTAAATGGTGGCAAGTGTGTCGTTGGCCTCCGTCGGTCTATGATGACCATGGAAGAGAATCCTAAACGTCTACTCTGCTGGAACAGCACCGCCTGTGGCTGAACAGGCCGATGCGCACCGGTGTTCTACCTTCCAGTGTTGGGCGTTGGTAGGATTCAAGCCTGGGCAGGAAGATATGGAGGACAAGATGTTACCCATGCAGCATGTCCCCCCTCTCCACATCACTGATGAATCCAAAGGAACAGCAGGGCTGCTACAGTTTGGCACCAGGGCCGTCGCAGGAGCTGCCAGAACGATGTTGAGCACAACAGAGAATTGCCTTAGGGGCTCCAACTCCGGATTTTTCCTCAGGGTTGACTCCCGAAGCCTTTCCCATGACCGGGTGTGCCGCAAGGCAGCGGAGGTTTGAAATCAGGGTTTACCCTCCCCTAGATGGGCTACCTTCCCAGGTTGATGAGCCACCATCTACCCGAAGCATCTGGTTTTTGAGGCGCCAGAGATCCGCCCTCGCCCCTTCTCCTATTAGTAAAAGCAGTTCCGCCGGGCTTAGAGACTAAACCACATGGGCAGGCTAGGAGTTGGACTTAGTTGTCAGAGGCTTTTCGACACGCACGCTGTAAGGAGCATTTTATGAGCAATGGGAGCTTAACCCCAGTGCCGCTCCTGGCTATGACAACCTTGGCAGGTGTGTGCTGACTCCCATTTAACATGAGTTTGAATGTGATTGGTTAATTCTGAACACAGCCACATCCCCAGTTATAAAAGGGTGTGCATATTTATGCAAACAGGTTATTGTCAGTTTTTTATTTTTTATTTTTCCCCTAAAAAGATTTCAGTTTGTTTTTCTGTTGGGTTGTACAGGTTATAGGTCATGTTAATGGTGGAAAAAGTTTTGAAATCATTTATCTTGGTCTCATTTTTTACATCTCAAAAACCTGGCATTTGAACAGGGGTGTGTAGACTTTTTTATCCACTGTATTATGAGGAAACATTCTATTCATTTTCACTGTTACACTGATGACACTCAGTTATATTTATCCATCAATCCAGACTATCCCAGCCATTTGGGGGGTTTTTTTACATCACAATTTCCTGGCATTTGAACAGGGGTATGTAGACTTTTTATATCCACTATATCTCTTAAAGCAGGGGTGTCAAACTCATTCCATGGAGGGCCAAGACCCTGCAGGTTTTACTTCCACCCAGTCTCTTCAGCAGGTGTTTTCATTGATCAGCAATCAGTAGGAAGAAATTCAGAGAAATCACCTGTTGAAGACACTGGGTGGAGGTAAAACCTGCAGGATCTTGGCCCTCCATGGAATGAGTTTGACACCTGTGTCTTAAAGGCATGCATAATGTAAACAGTATCGGTCCAAGTACTGATCCCTGCAGAACTCCATAGCAAACTGTAGTCTGGATAGAGGACTTGTTGTGGACATAAATGAAATAAACTAAGAACGGTCTGACAAATAAGACTGGGCACAGGCCATGTCCTTGTTTTTGAGTTTTTGTTGAAACTTTCTTTTTTATTATTATTATTATTATCATCAGAATCAGAATCAGAATCAGAATCAGAATCAGGTTTATTGCCATTGTTCATGTAGTACACAAACTAGGAATTTGTCTCGGTGCAATGCTGCAACATTAAACATGATAAGATAAAAGAAATAAACTATACATGCAATAAAGTGTAGAATAAGAGTAAGTGATACTGGTCAGCAGTTAAAATATATTAGCGAGCAGCAGATACTGTGGAGAACTATATAGTGCAGTCGGTAATGCAGGAAGAAAACAGTGATGATTGACATGAGTCTGGTTGAGCTGCTGTACATAGTGCACGAGAGTCAGTAAGTCACTTAGTGTTCAGCAGTCTGATGGCAGAGGGGAAGAAGCTGTTCATGTGATGGGAGGTTTTAGTCTGGATGGACCGAAGTCTTCTACCAGAGGGGAGGGGGGCAAACAGTACGTGACCAGGGTGTGAGGGATCGGCTATGATCCGGCCAGCACGCCTCCGGGTCCTGGAGATGTACAGATCCTGGAGAGATGGGAGCTTGCAGCCGATCACCTTCTCAGCAGTGCGCACGACGCGCTGCAGCCTTAGTCTGTCCCTGGCAGTGGCTCCTGCGTACCACACAGTTATGGAGGTGGTGAGGATGGACTCGATGATGGCTGTGTAGAACTGCACTAACATCTTGGTGGGTAGCTTGAGCTTCCTCAGCTGCCGCAGGAAAAACATCCTCTGCTGGGCTTTTTTGATGAGTGAGCTGATGGTCGGCTCCCATTTGAGGTCCCTGGTGATGATAGTGCCTAGGAAGCGGAAGGAATCAGCAGTGATGGGAGAGCCTGAGAGGGTGAGGGGGGGCAGAGGGGTAGTGACTTTCCTGAAGTCTACAATCATCTCCACTGTCTTCAGAGCGTTCAGCTGCAGGTTGTTATTGTTGCACCAGGACGCCAGCTGGGCCACCTCTCTCCTGTAGGCGGACTCGTCGCCGTTGGAGATGAGCCCGATGAGGGTGGTGTCGTCTGCAAACTTGATCAACTTGACAGACTGGTGGCTGGAGGTGCAGGAGTTGGTGTAAAGGGAGAAGAGTAGGGGGGAAAGTACACAGCCCTGGGGTGATCCGGTGCTGATGCTAGTAGAGTCTGAGACAGTCTTTCCCAGCCGCACATGCTGCCTCCGGTCCATCAGGAAGTCGGTGATCCACCTGCAGAGGGAGTCAGGCACGTTGAGCAGGGACAGCTTGTCCCGGAGCAGAGCGGGGTGGATGGTGTTGAATGCGGAGCTGAAGTCCACAAACAGGATCCTGGCGTAGGTTCCCGGGGAGTCCAGGTGCTGCAGGATGGAGTGGAGGGCCAGGTTGACTGCGTCGTCTACAGACCTGTTGGCTCGGTAGGCAAACTGCAGCGGGTCCAGGAGAGGGGTGGTGATGGACTTGAGGTGGGGCAGGACCAGGCGCTCAAAGGACTTCATGACTACAGAGGTGAGCGCTACAGGTCTGTAGTCATTAAGTCCAGTGATCCGTGGCTTCTTGGGGACAGGGATGATGGTGGAGGATTTGAGGCAGGACGGCACGTGGCATAACTTAAGGGAGGTGTTAAAAATGTCTGTGAAGACAGGAGCCAGCTGTTTCGCACAGTGTCTCAGGGTGGAGGGAGACACACCGTCCGGGCCGGGGGCCTTGCGTGGGTTCAGTCTGGAGAACTGTTTGAGCACATCCTGCTCACTGATGATAAGGGCAGGGGGGGAGGAGGGGGGGGTGCCTTAAATGAAGTAGGGAATGTGGAGGCTGTGGAGCTGGAGGGAGGGGGGGAGTTGGACACAGATGACGAGGTGTCAAAACGGGCATAGTGTTGGGACAGTCTTTGACAAAGGGCTTTGTCATCCTGACCTTTAGGAGCCTGAGGCCGATAGTTGGTGATTTGCCTCAGTCCTCTCCACACGGAAGCCGAATCATTAGCAGTGAGCTGCAGCTGGAGTCTCTCTGAATACACAGATTTAGCCCTCTTCAGCTCTCTGTTAAACCGGTATTTAACCTCCCTGTAGCAGTCCCTGTCTCCACTTTTCAGCGCTGCTTCCTTCTCCTTCCTGATCTGTCTGAGCTTAGCTGTGAACCAGGGTTTGTCATTAGAGTAACTCACCCTGGTGCGTGATGGAAGAATGATCTCTTCACAAAAGTGGATATATGAGTTCACAGTGTCCGTGTACTCATCCAGATCATGCGTGGCTCCTTTAAACATGCCCCAGTCAGATATTTCCATGCACGTTTCCAGCTTCTCCTCAGCATCACTGGTCCGTATCTTCGTAGTGCTCACAACAGGTTTAGTGAGCTTCAATCTCTGTCTGTATGTGGGAATGAGGTGAACCATCACGTGATCAGATAATCCCAGCGCAGCGCGAGGAACAGCGCGATATGCGTCTTTCACTGTGGTGTAACAGTGATCCAGTGTGTTTAATCCTCTGGTAGGGCATTTAATAAACTGTTTGTAGCGGGGGAGATCGTGGCTCAGATTGCACTGATTAAAGTCGCCAGCCACAATAATCAGCGAGTCTGGGAAACTCCGCTTTGTGTGTTGAATGTGATCCGCGAGCACGCGCTGAGCTTCGCGCGTGTCTGCGTCGGGAGGGGCGTACACAGCGATCAGTATAAAAGAAGCAAACTCCCGCGGGGAATAAAAAGGCTTGCAGTTGATAACAAGAAATTCCAGGGCGGGAGAACAGTGTTTGGAAATTACCGTTACATCAGAGCACCAGCTGCAGTTGATGTAGAAGCAGACTCCGCCTCCTGTGGTCTTGCCGGAACGCTCTGTGTCACGATCAGCACGGAAGAGCTGGAAGCCGTCGAGGCGCAGCGCGCAGTCCGGTATATTTTCCCGGAGCCAGGTCTCAGTAAAGCAGAGGACAGCTGAGGAGGCGAGGTCCCTAAAACGCATCAGCAGTCTCAGTTCATCTACCTTGTTAGAGAGAGAGTTGGTATTGGACAGAAATATGCCAGGCAGCGCCGTTCGCGAGCCTCTCCTGCGAAGCCGCATGAGAGCGCCCGCTCGTCTACCTCTCTTCCGCCGTCTCACTTTCCAAGCCAAGCAATGAACCAGATCGGCGGCAGGGGCTAAAAAAACTGGGAGGAGGTCCGTGGGGGTGAAAGTCCTGATATTTAGAAGTTCTTCACGGGTATAAGTGCAAGCAGACACACAATTGACAAACAAAAACAAAGAGCGCAGCGAAGCACCATGTCGACCGCTGTGGGCGCCATCTTGGTCTCCATGGTTATGTATGTATATTATTCCTGTCATGATCTTTAGTTCTGAGTTAGGTTTTGCTTTGACAGTGTCTTTTAGTTGTTTCCAGTTTTGCGTAGTTGGTCTTTTGGTTGAGTGTTCACGGCTGTGTTTTGTTGTGCTAATTACTGATTACTCACGGGTGTGCCTGATTGTTTGAGTGCTATTTATACACGCCACGCTGAAAGTAGCACACAGCATTTTTGGCTTTTCTTAGCTATTCACGGTTTTCATGTTGTCATGCCAAGTTTTGCTACGTCAAGGGTTTAGCCAAGTTTTGTCATGTCTAGGGTTTTGACAAGTTTTGTGGGTTTTTTTTCCAAGTCTGTGAGTATTTTGCAATTCCGGCTTTTTTGTTCATGCTGCCCTCGGACAGAGGTGGCTTTAAATAAACATCACAAACTTCAGTCCAGCACTCGGTCCTGTCTTCATGCCCCAGAGGGGCACCCGCCATGACACTAACTACCAGTCTGTGCTAAAAACACAAATGTCATGGCAACAGGGTGTTGTCATGACGACAAGATGTAAGTGCCATCTCATAAAGTTGTTTAGTTTGCTTGGAAAAGGAGCAATGTGAACCAAACCTAACCTTGGCTTGGACCTTGATTTTCAGGCGTGAAAACTCCCTAAAGCTGTGCTTGTACTTTACTTCCTCTCTTAGTTTCCTGCTAGGCTGTCACATTCTAAAAAAATTCATTTTTCCACTCAGGAAATTCATCTTTGTTCATGGATAAATCCACAAATCAGTTTTTGGACAAATCAAGTCAGTCGCATTTGAAAGGTAATACGATTGTTCTGACAGCCAGAGGAGACAACAGTTTGAACTGGATCCAGTACAGTGTGCTCCTCTTGTCAAACTGGGAATTATATGAGACATACCTGAACTTAAGCAATCAACTACTGAATTGCCTAAGATAGAAAACTGTCATAAGTGCTGCTACCTCCGGTAGGCACAACTGAATAAATGGACTCTGATGTGCAGGCAGAACTCCAGCATAACATGGTTTTATTAACAAAAGAAAAGAGAAACAAAACACACCATGATGGCTGAAAACAACTCAGGACACAATGGGTAAATACACTTACTAGGAGAACTCAGGACACACGGATTACCGGCAGGGAAAGGACGATTAATGACGCCACCCAGAATGACCAAGGAGGAGAACATATATGAATAATTACACAATGTGGGACAGCTGGGAACAATCAGGGGAAAACGGAAACACCAGGGAAAGTGGCTATGGGTATGGAACACACAAGGGACTGGGAACAATAGGTAAACAATTACAGGCGATACACACAAGACATGCACAGAAGACAAGGGGGACACAGAAGACAATAACAACAGGAATGGCATGACAGACTAAGGACCAGGTAACATGATGGACAATAATAATGACAACGGGGGATGAGCACAGTGGACCAGGGGAAACACAGCAGACACATAACGCAAATAATAATAATCATCACAACAAGGGAAAAACGCAATGACATCAAAATGGAACTTAAAGCGTGGGCATGGTCCCCAGACCATGTCCAGATCATGTCAGAAAACAGCACATTAAAATAATAGGTGGGTTATAAACATAATAGCCAGTTTTGTAGTTCTACAAATTTTGCCTGCAAAAGCTTACCGGAGTGGTAACCTAGACTGGAGTGGTGGCTCAGTTGGTAGAGCATCTGCCCCACACCCGGGAGGCAGGGGTTCAAATCCCGGCCGGGTCATGCCGAAGCCCATATAAAAGTGGAACTTCCTGCCGTCCAGCTTGGTGCTCAGCAATAATGGAATGGAGGAGGGAAATCTGTGGCGGCGCCTTGCATGGCAGCGACCCTTCTGATTCTACACATGGGGTGTGTGTGATTGACACTGTAGATAGGATAAAGCACAATTTCGTTCTACTGTACATGATTGGTTGTATGGTGGAATGACAATAATGGGTGATTTAATTTTTAATTTTAATTTTACACATCTGATCTTTTTTTCGCCGGTGTTCAGCTGTTAGACACAAAGATGCCAAATGTGAAAGAGAAACCCTAATTGAAGAGTTGTATTGTATAGCCCATTCATTACTTATTTACGATCTCTTCAATATCAAAATGCTATGAAAGTAGGTCAGACATCTGTATGTGTGTGCTCATGTTTTAATGGCTAATCCGCCATTGTTTGGGTTTGGCTTTAAATGCCCCTTTAATAATGCAGTGAACTGATGAATGCTGTATGTCTTTTATGTCAGTATGCTGCCTTTCTATTTTCTCCACAGAGCTTTGGTGAATTATCTTTTCACACAAGGAACTGAATGCAGCATCATCCCTGAAAACCCCTCTTTTATTCATTGCTCTCTACTACATCTTTTAAATCCCTCTTTCTTGCATCACTAATTATTTCTTTAGTCCAACATTTACATTTCAAACACGTCTATCGAACTGGCCCTTCAGTGCAAGCAGGAGTTACACTAATTGAGGTTATTGAACCCAATCAAGGAAACAAAACTAATCATAATTTATTAAATTGTTATCTAAAGTGGGTAAAAAGGCCATATATGATCTCTACAACAAAGCTGACTGAATATTACACATTTGCACCTAAACCAGCCTCACAAACTCGTGTATTTCAGAGTGAAATAACTGCAGCAGCTATGATAGAGTCACATAATTTTATATGTAATTCCCATGAAAGCAGATAAGAATTTGACCTACAGTGTCATGTACTGCCTACCAGGCAGTAAAGGTGAGAAGAGAGGACTCAAGGGTGCAGGCAGAATCAGGTGCAATAATGATTTAACACTAAACTCAAAAACAAAGCAAAGCAGGGCATGGGTTGAAAACTCAGCAGTAGCGCTGAGACGGCAGGCTCCGGAGCTTTGAGGGTGCGCCGAGCTTGTCCAGGAAATATTTGGCAAAGCGCATTTCGAGGCATGTATTGCTGACGTTGTACCACGTGACTGGGTCAGGAAGCCATTTATGATTTTGCACGCAACATGAAATAAAGTGAGCAGTGATACACAATGGAAATCCCCATCTCTCACATTTTGTGTCGTCGATGTTTGACTGTATAAGGGATTTGTCACAGCCAATTTTCAGATGGAGCCAGCACTAAAAACACGGACTTCTCCCATTTGGGAACAGTTTGATCTCATTTCTCCCATTGATTAATTTTCCACAAATACTGGCTGTTTAATGTAACTGAAGTGATAGCTTAGTGGTAAAGCATCTGCCCTGCAACTGGGAGGCTTGGGTTTAAGTCCCAGCTAGATCATTCTTGTAATTTTATTTTTATTTGCAAGGAGAAGTGTCTGTTGTGTTTCAAAGAGCTTGGATCATTATGCTGAGGCACTATTGTGCCCTGCATGAGATTAAGGACAGAGATGAATGTACTGGGAGAGACAGAAACATGTCTACCCTACACTGTACAAACTTGCAGGAGCCTTCCTTTGCACACCTGCATCCTCTGTGCTCTGAGAGAGTATTCTCCAAAGCTGGAGAAATAATCTAAAAAAAAAAAAAATCGCCTTAGTCCAAAGACTGTTGAAAAGTTATTATTTCTTAATAAAAATAGATAAATACCACAAGCACATTCACTGTAGTCACCCGAGTTTTATTATTTCTTTTTTCCCCTTATGATCATTGATATTTCTTAAAAGACAGTGCATTTATTGAAATGAAAAAATACACATTAAACCAATAATGCCCTTGTAAAAATCTGCATGTTGTATATTTTTTGTCGACTTCATGGCCTAATAGAGCAAATGAAGTTTCACATGAGACTTCGTCTATATGAACAATTTTGAAGAAAGGCCTCAAGTCCTCTAGAAAGCCTCATCTGGCCATTACTACTATAAAAATGGTGGTCCCTCGACTCGAGGATGACATGCATGTGCAGCTATCGGTGAACATGTAGATGGTTCTGCAGACAAAGTCTGGACTTGCAGAGCCTGAAACAGATAGGGAACAGGAATTCCGCTGTTGTTGCAGGGATGGATGCTGCTCTGTGGCGACATTCTCTGGCAGCCTGTGCCTGATTGTGACACTCCTCCTCTAGTGAAGCTGACACTCTTTTTATGAGACGTCCACCAGCAGGCTGGGGGAGACTGAGGAAAGGATGGTGTGGGAAAACTTGTGGGTGAGTGTTTTTTTTAAATCACACTCTGTTTTTGCTGATGTGTTCCATTAATACTCACTGTAAACATGAGTGAGTGCGGTGCAACAACGCATTTGATTAGTTAGACCAGGGGTGTCCACTCATGTGCCATGGAGGGCCAAGACCCTGCAGGTTTTCTTTTCTACCCAGTCTCTTCAGCAGGTGTTTTCACTTATCAGCAATCAGTGGGAACACATTCAGTGGAATCTGCTGTTGAAGACACTGGTTGGAGGTAAAGTCTGCAGGGTCTTGGCCCTCCATGGCACATGATTGGACACCCCTGGGTTAGACTGAGCGTTTGCGCGCTACTCAGGGACAAATTTGATTGGTGAAATTGACGGAGGTTGATGAGGATTGTCCAAAATTGTGGTAAAGTCACAGTGATTGGAAAAAGTTGCAAGGTCACAAAATAGGTGTGTTGACTGGCTGATTTCGCGTGAATTCACGCGATCGCAACATCACGAAATCCTGGAGGGACTGATAACTGAATACAGTGCATTTGAAGCATCAAGTTAAGCATAAAAGCAAAATATTATTTCTCTTAAATTTAAATTTAAGAAATTTAAATTTAGATTTGTTGTATTTTTCTCTTAAATTTTCAACTTTTTTCCTTATAAATTAGCATCTTGTAACTCTTAAATCTGCAACATTGCTCTCATAAATGTGTTACTTTTTTTTGTGAATTTGCAACTTTTTCCTCACAGATTTGTGACTTTTTCCCTGTAAATCTGTTCCTTTTTTCTTGTAAATTTGCAGAATGTTTCTACAAATTTTTCAGTTTTTTCTTAAATTTGCATATTTGTGTGATGATCGGGTGAGTACACTCTCCCTCCCTTTCTGTGGGAGGTTCTTCATTCAGTTCCCGGCTCCGCTGATCATCATCACACCTATGTGAGTGGACGCACCTGCTGCCTCTTCACTGGCAGCACGTAAAAGGACCTGCTTGTGAACACTTCGGCGCTGGCTCGTTGGGTATTGCTGCCTGAATTTAAGGCTTAATATTGACTCGTGAGGAACTCAGCCTAACCACTCCTTTCCTCTTCTCTCCCCAGGTTGCTGCCATCTCTGCGGTGCGTCTCCAGGATTGCTGTGCGCTCACCTGCTGCTTCATCCTCATCTCTCCGGACTGTTCCTTCCTCCCAGTCAGACTCCACCCTGCTCCTCACCTCTCCACATCCCCAGCCAGCTCAGTCCAGCTGGCTTGTCTCCCCCCATGCTGAGTTCCTCTGCCGGGCTCTCTGTTCATCTGCAGTAAGAAAAAAACCCAGTTCAGTTATTTTCTCCCCAGTCTTACTCTCTCCTCTAATCAGCTCTTGTCTCTCTCTCTCTCCACAGGCTGTGCGTCTCCTTGCGTGCTCCACTTTCCCCTGCTGTTGCCAGTTGTTCAATAAAGTCGTGTTAAATGTTTCGATTCGGTGTCTGTGTCTTTCTCTGTTGTAATTGCTTTGCAAGTGAGTTTCCTATTTGAGAGTCATGACAGAACAAGCCAGCCATGACTGAAACTCAACAGGCGCTGCATCAGCAGAACACTCCACTCTTTGTTGGTGAGATGCTACTGAGCGGCAGGTGGCTGTTCTAACCAAGCAGTTGCAAACTATTACTCAGCAGCTGATCACAGTTACCGACCACCTTTGTCAGATGTCTCGCCCGGGCCCTTCCTCTCCACCTGTCGCCCCAGCGGCTGCTACCATTCGCTGCACCACTTCCGTGCCTTCACCTGCCCTGTACGTGGGGGAGGTGGGGGGATGCAAGGGATTTTTGCTTCATGTTCACCTCTCTCTGCAACAGGTGGGTGGGGAATACCCGGACGACACTTCTAAAATCCATTTTATGACCCTCCTGCTCTGAGATCGGGCCCTTAATTGGGCCCAGTTTGTCCTTGACAGCATGGAGGGCCCCAATTATACCTTTGAAAAGTTCGTTCAGGAATTTTCTCGGGCCTTTGACCATTTGGAGAGTGAGGGGAATATTATGGGCTACCTAATGTTGCTCTGGCAGGGGACTCGGTCTGCAGCTGATTTCTCAGTGGAGTTCTGGGTCACTGCAGCAGACTCCGGGTGGAACGATGTTGCCTTACGCAGCGCCTTCCTCCTGGGTCTAAATACCAACCTCTGTGATGATCTGACAGTTCATGTGACCCCCTCCTCTCTGGATGAACTTTTCGATCATGCTGTCAGTTTGGATAACCAGTACTGCGAGCGCGCGAAGGAGCAAAAGGCCTTCTCCGGTCCGCTCGTCTCGCATACACCCCCTCCGGCTACCAGCACAGCTAAGCCCGACACTTCCTCCGAAGCTATGGTGTTAGGCTGAGCCTGTCTGACTCCGGAGGAACACCAGTGATGGAGGAAGGCTGGTGCGTGTATGTATTACAGCTCTCTGGAGCATAAATTGTTTACCTGCCCCTTGAAACCAAAAGACATAGCCCGTAAGTAACCGTGGGGTGGGGGGTGGGGGTCTGGTGGGCGGTAATTCCACTAATTCCCCCAGAAACTTCTCTATCCCAGCTCTTATCCAGTAACTGGGGTCTGAAAGAAAGATCTTGGCATTAATTGATTCTGGGGCGGAGCAGAATTTTATTTAGTTGTGACTCATGCGGGAGATAGGCATACCCACTATCAAATTGCCAGCTGCATTAAACGTGGTGGCATTATCTGGTTATCGCCTAGCTTCTGTCATTGAGTGCACAGAGCCGGTCTCCATTCTTCTTTTTGGGAACCACCAGGAGTCACTCTTGTTCTTCATTCTCCCTAGTTCGTCCTCCCTGGTGGTTCTGGGGTTCCCCTGACTCCAGAGGCATAATCCTATTATCATTTGGGCGCAAAACTCAATTTCCTCTTGGAGCCCCTTTTTCTTAGCTTCCTGTCTCAGTTTGGCCGTGTGTTCACCGACTCTTCCCATCTCCTCTCCCCCGGCAGAGCCACCGGACCTCAGCCTTGTACCCGAGGTCTATCATGACCTTGGGGAGGTCTTTAGCAAGTCAAGAGCTCTCTCTTTGCCTCTACACTGCTCCTATGACTGTGCTATCGACCTCCTCCCGGGTGCTCTACAGTCTCTCAGGGCTGGAGAGGGAGGTGATGGAAGGCTATATTAAGGATTCTTTGAACAATGGCCTCATTTGGTCTTCTTCGGCTCCTCTTGGGGCAGGGTTTTTCTTTGTCAGAAAGAAGGACGGATCTCTGAGTCCATGCATTGACTATCGCGAGCCCAACGCGATAACTGTCAAAGATAAATACCCCCTGCCCCTAATCAGTTCCGCATTCAAGCTCCTTCAGCACGCGTGGGTGTTCTCCAAACTCGACCTACGCAACGTGTATCATTGGTCCACATACACGAAGGGGATGAGTGGAAGACGGCCTTCAAAACACATTTGGGGCATTTTGAATATCTCATGATGCTGTTTGGCTTCACTAATGCTCCAGCCGTCTTCCAGCGCGTGATCAGTGACATCCTCTGCGACATGATCATCCAATTTGTGTTTGTGTATCTCGACGATATTTTGATTTTTTTCCCGCACGCAGGAGGAACACACAGTCCACAACCGGGCTGTGTTACAGCGGCTTCTGGAAAGCCAGCTCTTTCTGAAGGCCGAAAAGTGTGAGTTTTCCACCCGCTCCACTGCCTTCCTGGGCTTTATTGTTGCTGAAGGAGAGCTGAGAGCTGATCCAGCCAAGGTGAAGGCTGTGCTTGACTGGCCTACCCCGCACACCCGCAAACATCTCCAGTGTTTCTTGGGCTTCGCTAACTTTTATTGTAGGTTCATCAGAAATTACAGCAGGGTAGCGCAGCCTCTCACTCAGCTGATCTCGTCCAAAGTGTCCTTTAAGTGGTCCGAGACAACTGAGCAGGCTTTCTCTGAACTGAAAGCCCTTTTTTCCAACACACTCACCTTGGCCCAGGTCGACCCTCAGCTTCAGTTCATAATTGAGGTGGACGCTTCCAACTCAGGGGTGGGCGCTGTCTTTTCGCAGCGTTCAGCCTCCGATTAGACGCTCCACCCATGCGTGTATTTCTCTCGGCGGTTGACTTCAGCCGAGAGGAATTACGATGTAGGAAACTGAGAGCTGTTAGTCATCAAACTGGCTCTCGAGGAATGGAGGCACCGGCTGGAGGGAGCTGCTCATCCCATCATTGTGTGGACCGACCATAAAAATTTAGAGTACCTTAAGTCGGCCCACAGATTGAATTTCAGGCAGGTTTGCTGGGCCCTATTTTTCCTCAGATTAAATCTAATTATCACTTACTGGCCCGGCTCTCATAACATCAAGCCTGACGCTGTCTCCCGCCAGTTTGCCTCAGACCCCTCATCCTCATCTTCTCCTCCTGAACCCATTGTGCCCTCCTAATGCATACTGGGCGCCCTCTAGTGGGAGATCGAGCAGAGAGTCTGACAGGCCCAGTCCTCTGAGCCCAAACCCGAGGGGTTTCCGGCCAATCGCCTGTTCGTCCCGCCCAGCCTGTGCAGTGACATCATCCGCTGGGGGCACACCAGCAACTTTGCCTCTCACCCCAGGATCTCCCGTACCATTGATCTGGTGAAGCGAGTGTTCTGGTGGCCAACGCTGTGGACTGATGTGCGGGACTATGTCAAAGCCTGCCAGGTGTGTGCCACTAACAAATCAGACTCATCTCCACCAGCCGGTCTCCTGCATCCCCTGCTGGTTCCCAGTCGCTCCTGGTCTCATATTGCCATGAACTTTGTTATGGGACTCCCTCCTTCTCAGGGAAACAAAGTCATCCTCACCATAGTCGATTGCTTTTCTAAGGCTATTCATCTGGTGCCCCTTCCCAAGCTGCCCTCTGCCACTGGGACTGCCAGCCTGCTCACCATTCATGTCATCTGCCTTCATGGTATTCCCTTGGACATTGTGTCTGACCGGGGTTCCCAATTCACCTCACAAGTTTGGAAATCCTTTTGTTGTTCCCTCAGCACTACAGTCAGTCTCACCCCCGGCTACCACCCCCAGAGTAACGGGCAGGCTGAGCGGGCTAACCAATCCCTGGAGACCGCCCTCAGATGTGTGGCTTCCTGCAACCCCACCACCTGGAGCTCCCATCTGACTTTGGTGGAGTATGCCCATAATTCGGCCATCTCCTCTGCCACCGGGTTGACACCGTTTGAGGCCTCAATGGGCTATACCCCCCACCCCCTCTGCCCATGGCAGAGAGGGACGTCGCTGTGCTATCTGTGGGGGTCCATGTTCGCCGCTGCCGCCGGTTGTGGAGGTCCACTCGGGCGGCCCTTCTCTGTTCGGCTGCAAGGAATCGCCGGTACATGGACCGCAGGTAGGTCCCGGTGCCCAAATATGCAGCCGGTCAAGAGGTGTGGCTGTCAGCAGACCAGGTTAGATTAGATTAGATTAGGTTCAACTTTATTGTCATTACACATGTATGAATACAAGGTAACGAAACACAGTTTAGCATCCAATCAGAAGTGCAAAGGACAGCAGTGCAGTATATACGGTAATTAACAGTATGTGCAAATTAAGCAAATATATGCAAATATATGCAGCAGTGCAGAAAGTTAAGAGTACTGTTATGTGCAAATAATGTGCAATAAGTTAGATGTAGTTATGTAGTTATGCAGTTATGTACAGGTGAGGATGGTAAGAGATGATGGTAAGAGAGTCAGCGGGGAACTAAGTTCAATAACGTGACAGCTGTTGGAAAGAAACTGTTCCTAAACCTGCTGGTTCTAGTCCGAAGGCTTCTGAAACGTCTTCTGGAGGGGAGAAGCTGGAACAGTCCATGAGCAGGATGGTTGGAGTCCCTAGGAATGCTGCGTGCCCGGCGCAGACATCTTTTCCTGTAGACGTCCTCTATAACTGGAAGTAGAGTCCCTGAGATGCGTTGGGCGGTTTTCACCACCCGCTGCAGCGCCTTGCAGTCAGCGACAGAGCAGCTCCCATATCAGACTGTGATACAGTTGGTCAGGGTGCTCTCTATCACGCAGCGGTAGAAGTTGCCCAGGATGTCAGTTGACAGATGGTTCTTCTTCAGTGTCCTCAAGAAGAAGAGGCGCTGATGGGCCTTCTTGATCAGGCTGGTGGTGTTAACTGACCAGGACAGGTCCTCCGAGATGTGGGTCCTCTGAAGACGGAGTCTAGGAAGCTGTCACCCTGCTTCCTTGGTCCCTTTCCCATCTCCAGGATCATTAATGACGTGACGGTCTGCCTGAAACTACCGCCAACACTCCGCATCCTCCACATTCCATATCTCCAAGATCAAGCCCCTCTCCACCAGTCCTCTCTGCCCCCCCCATCCCCCGTACAGAGGATTCTGGACGTTCGCCGTCGGGGCTGGGGCTTGCAATACCTGGTCCATTGGAAAGGCTACGGACCAGAAGAGAGGTCATGGATCCCCTCCTCCAACTTCCATGACAAGTTGACGGTTCATGCCTTTCACCGGGCCCATCCCAATAAGCCTGGTGGATTGTAAGATGGAGCCCCTGGGTGGGGGGGGGGGCACTGTGATGATCAGGTGAGTGCACTCTCCCTCCCTTTCTGTGGGAGGCTCTTCATTCAGTTCCCAGCTCTGCTGATCATCATCACACCTGTGTGAGCGGACTCACCTGTTGCCTCTTCACTGCCAGTGCTTAAAAGGATCTGCTTGTGAACACTTCGGCGCTGGCTCGTTGGGTATTGCTGCCTGAATTTAAGGCTTAATATTGACTCGTGAGGAACTCAGCCTAACCTCTCCTTTCCTCTTCTCTCCCCAGGTTGCTGCCATCTCTGCGGTGCGTCTCTGGGATTGCCGTTCCCTCACCTGCCCCTTCATCCTCATCTTTCTGGACTGTTCCTTCCTCCCAGTCAGACTACACCCTGCTCCTCACCTCTCCACGTCCCCGGCCAGCTCAGTCCAGCTGGCTCGTCTCCCCCCATGCTGAGTTCCTCTGCCGGGCTCTCTGTTTATCTGCAGTAAGAAAAACCCCATTCAGTTATTTTCTCCCCTCTTACTGTCTCCTCTAATCAGCGCTTGTCTCTCTCTCGCCACAGGCTGTGTGTCTCCCTGCGTGCTCCGCTTTTCCCTACTGTTGCCAGTTGTTCAACAGAGTTGTGTTCAACATTTCGATTCAGCGTCTCAGGAGCCTTCTCTGGTGTAGTTGTTTTGCACGTGAGCTTCCTATTTGACAATCATGACAGTTTGTTCCCATAAATCTGCTACTTTTTTCTTCTGAATTTGCAACTCTTTCTCATTAAGTTGTGACCTTTTTTGCATAAATTTGCTCCATTTTTCTTGTAAATTTGCAACATTTTTTTTCCTAAAATTTCAGCTTTTTTCTTATAAATTTGCATCTTCTCATAAATTTTCAATATTGTTCTTATAAATTTTCAAATTTTTAAAACTTTTTCCTCATGACTTTTTTGTGTAAATTTGCTACTTTCTCTTACAAATTTTCACAGTTTTTCTCATAAATTAGCAATTAATTCTTGTCAATTTGTGACTTTTTTCTTGTACATTTTCAACTTTTGTTTTCTTTTTAAGTGGTTTGAACTCTTCCCCTTTCCAGAAACATGGGCCGCTAAACACAATCTTGTGTAGGGCTCCCAAAAAGATAGAAATGCCCCGACTGTAATTACAAGTCACTGAGACTTTGATATTTTTGACATATGTATGTAATGAACACATTTATGCATGCCTCTGATCACATTTGTTCCTTTGTCCTAAGACTTATCTGCACTTTTCTCTGCGTGGCTCCACATGTGATAACCTATCACAGCCCTCCAAGTGGGGCTGCTTGTGTGTGTGTGTGTGTGGGGGGGATTAGCTGAAGTTAACTCATCACGTCTCCTCTTCCTTATCAGTCAATTATGTTTACAAGTTGTCTGTATAGACATAATGACGGAATGTCATGTGCGGAACCAGGCAAATACACGTGCGCAGGCGCACACACACACACACACACACACACACACACACACACACACACACACACACATTTTAAGGCAGCACAGCAGTCAGACAAGGAAGTCTGTAAGGTTTATATGATGCTTCATGAGATAATTCAGTCATAACTACTGCATTGCTCCCCGTTTATGGTAAAAGCCACTCAGGACTCAGAAATGAAACCTACAACGATGACCAGGGAACATTTGGTGGGACATGAATCACTGGGACACTTGAAAGCTCTGACTAAAACAACACATGACTTAGAGATAGATATCAAAACCAAAGACAAACAAATTTGCTGTTGAAGTTATGTTTGTGTCGTTTGATGTGGAAGGCTGCGTATGTCAGGCATGCATGGACTGTACATTAACAGTACTTGGCTAAGCTTTGGAAAAGTAAGAAAAAATGTGAGATGAGAGGGAATGGAGAAAATGAGGTCAAAGTACTGGGGAGGGGAAAAAAGGAAAATAACACAACAATAGGCAACATGACTCTAAATATGTGTTTCCTAGATGACTGATAGTGCTGCTGTGGTGCCACCGCTGTAATAGCATCTAAAAAGAAAATCTCCCCCTGCAAATGAGCGTCCCATCCGGGGCTTTTGAAGTTCCTCCACAGTGAGAGCCAACAAGTGCTCTTTGCACTACAGAGCCGGATTGTGGTTGGTTTCTCAAGAGAGTTAACAATACGTGCCTTGATCCATGTGTGCCAGAGTGCATGTGACTGTTTTCATTACTCTCAACCTGGACGGATGCCACCCTCCCGCACATAGCAAAGTTACTATTCATCTTTTTATGTCTCTCCACTGCCACGTATCAAAGCACAAACACTAATTGTTGCACCTGATGCATGTTTAGGCATAAGATGCAGTCGTACACATAAAAGGCCTTAGAGCCATTTTGCTTTTGTGTTTAGTGTAGCTTAACTTTATTAAGATACCAAATAAGAAAGTAAACTGAACACGTCACTGATACTTTGATATTTTTGACATATGCAGTTTAAAAAGTATGTAATGAACATATTTTTGCATGCCTCTGATCACATTTTCTCCTTTGCCCTAAGACTTACAGCCGTGGGCAAAATTGTTGGTACCCCTCTGTTAATGAAAGAAAAACCCACAATGGTCACAGAGATAACTTGAATCTGACAAAAGTGGTAATAAATAAAAATTCGATGAAAATTAACCAGTGAAAATCAGACAATGCTTTTGAATTGTGGTTCAACAGAATTACTTTAATAAACAAACTCATGAAACAGGCCTGGACAAAAATGATGGTACCCTTAATATTTTGTTGCACAACCTTTTGAGGCAATCACTGCAATCAAATGATTTCTGTAACTGTCAATGAGACTTCTGCACCTCTCAGCAGGTATTTTGGCCCACTCCTCATGAACAAACTGCTCCAGTTGTCTCAGGTTTGAAGGGTGCCTTCTCCAGACGGCATGTTTCAGCTCCTTCCACAGATGTTCAATAGGATTTAGATCAGGGCTCATAGAAGGCCACTTTAGAATAGTCCAATGTTTCACTCTTAGCCATTCTTGGGTGTTTTTAGCTGTGGGTTTTGGGTCATTATCCTGTTGCAAGACCCATGACCTGCGACTGAGACCAAGCTGTCTGACACTGGGCAGCACATTTCTCTCTAGAATACCTTGATAGTCTTGAGATTTCATTGTACCCTGCACAGACTCAAGACACCCTGTGCCAGATGCAGTAAAGCAGCCCCAGAACATAACAGAACCTCCTCCATGTTTCACAGTAGGGACAGTGTTCTTTTCTTGGTATGCTTCATTTTTGCGTCTGTGAACATAGAGCTGATGTGCCTTGCCAAAAAGTTCCAGTTTTGTCTCATCTGTCCATAGGACATTCTCCCAGAAGCTTTGTGGCTTGTCAACATGCAGTTTGGCAAATTCCAGTCTGGCTTTTTTATGATTTGTTTTCAACAGTGGTGTCCTCCTTGGTCGTCTCCCATGAAGTCCACTTTGGCTCAAACAGTGACGGATGGTGCGATCTGACACTGATGTACCTTGATCTTGGAGTTCACCATGAATGTGTTTAGAGGTTGTTCTGGGCTCTTTTGTTACCAACTGTAGTCACAAGAACATCAAGCTGCTTGGAGATGGTCTTATAGCCTTTACCTTTAACATGCTTGTCTATAATTTTCTTTCTAATCTCCTGAGACAACTCTCTCCTTTGCTTCCTCTGGTCCATGTTTAGTGTGGTACACACCATGTCAACAAACAGCACAGTGACTACTTGTCACCCTTTAAATAGGCCGACTGATTACAAGTTTGTAGACACCTGTGATGTTAATTAGAGGACACATCTTGGTTGAACATGTCCCTATGGTCACATTATTTTATCTTTTCTAGGGGTACCATCATTTTTGTCCAGGCCTGTTTCATGAGTTTGTTTTTTAAAATAATTCTGTTGAACCACAATTCAAATGCATTGTCTGATTTGCATTGGTTAATTTTCATAGAATTTTTATTTATTACCACTTTTGTCAGATTCAAGTTATTTCTGTGACCATTGTGGGTTTTTCTTTCATTAACAGAGGGGTACCAACAATTTTGTCCATGGCTGTATCTGCACTTTTCTCTGCATGGCTATACAGGAAGTGGCAGGTTTTGAATAACTCCCACACTCCACAATGGGGCAAGTCATTCTGTGATGTTGTTCATAGGACATATTATTGTGTGACCCAGGTGGTGGCTCCACCTTTCCAGTTCCGCCGCCACCCAGGGTATAAGAGGGCTGTGGGGAGAGGGGCGGTCTCTTTGACCACCTCTCTGCCTGACGGGAGTTTCTGTTTTACTTGTGTGAGTCTGCAATAAAGTCGTGTTCAGTTCCACCATAAGTCTCATCATTCACCCTCAGTTACAGACATAACACATTATTTATGCTACAATTCTCAGATATGGTGCTACCCTCCTGAAAGTACCATGAACAATGAATACAGGAGAACATTGAAACAGGAAACGCACCTACACTGCCCCCACCTAGCTGGTTAGTTGTCCCCAGCAACCGCAAAGTCCTTCAAGTGCTGTGGCAAAAGTTGCTGGCACCGCGGTCGGGCAAGCAGGCTTCTGGGAGCAGCCACAGGAAGGGACAAATCCACTGGATTCTGATGAGCAATATCCAACTCAGGTGCTGTTGGGGCCAATAGCTTGTAGGGTACAAGATGGTCATGGTGAAGCATAACCACCCTGTTCCTTTGGACCAGCCGCACACGGAAAACAACATCAGACAGTTTTTCAAGGACAGTACAGGGACCCACCCAATGGGACCTCAACTTAGGGGAGAGACCCTTCTTTCTCTTGGGGCAATAAACCCAAATCTGCTCTCCAGATGCAAAATCCTCACCCTGTGTCCTTGAGTCATAAGCCCACTTCTGTCGTACCCCTGCATCCACAAGTGCCTGTCGAGCCAGTTCGTGAAACTCCCTAAGCTGCTCAGGGAGGTGATACACATAGTCCAGTCCAAGTTCACTGGCTACTTCTGGCTCAGGTGGAGGGACAAACACCAAGTCTACCAGTGTGCAGAACTCTTGCCAAAACATGGGTGCTGCTGGTGTGCACTTTGTAGACTTCTGAACCGCAATCTGATATGCCCACAGAACAAATGGTAAGTGCAGCTCCCAGTCCCATTGTTGGCGTCTGGTCAGGATAGTCAGCTAAGTAGCTAAGGTGTGGTTGAACCGCTCAACCAGCCAGTCGCTCTGGGAATGTTGTGGTGTTGTCCTTGTCTTCTTCATGCCCAGACACTTGCAGACACTGGCCATTTAGTGAAGTCGTCCATTGCTATAAGGACATATCATTTCCCCCGGTCAGTGGTGGGGAATGGACTCAAGATATCCATTGCCACCCATTCCATGGGGGCTCCTGCCAGGCACTGCTGAAAGGGGGCATGTGAGCAACAGGATGGACCCTTTTTGGCAGTACAGTGGTCACACCTGTGCACAAAAAGTTCCACATCCTGGCGACAACCTGGCTAGTAGAAAAAGGACCTTAGGCGAAGAAGGGTCTTGTTGACATTGAAGTGACCTGACCCCACTGTGTCTTGGATGTGCTGGAGTAACTTGGACCACAGTTTACATGGAACCAGGAGCTGGAAGACAACTCTGCTGCCTCAAAGGGCGACTGCCGATGGCGGTAGAGGAGTCGATCTTTAATGGTAAGGCTGGACCACAGGGAGTTGAAGGCTTTTGTCTCTGTGTCTAGTGCTGACACCTCTGGCCACTCGGGTCTCTGGACTGGCCCCATCCAGGTTTGGACCCTGGCAAAGACAAGGTCTTGGCTCTGGAAGTGCTGAAAATTGTCCCTGTCAAGGTCCCCGTCCAGTGGGATTGAGTACCTCTAAGAGCCCCCTCCCTCAGCACTGCAGCACCCTGCTCTTCCTCCGTTGGCAGTGATGACACTCCCCTTCCTCACAGGGCCGATATGACAGGGAGTCAGCATTGACATGGAGACACACTACACCTGTGGCTGTGGCGCAAGTGTAGTGTGGCCGACTACTGATCAGAGGGTGAGGTGTTTGATTCCTGCACATCTGCAGTCTGCATGTCGAAGTGTCCTTAAGCAAGACACTGAACCCCAGTTGCTCCTGGTGGGTCAGACCAGTGCCTGTGTATGGCAGCTCCGCTGCCATCAGTGTGTGCATGTGTGTGTGAATGGGTGGATAGCAGGATCTGTAAAGCACTTTGGTCATCCAGAGATGAGTAAAATGTGCTATATAAGTGAACTCCATTTACCATTTACCATTTCCAGCTCAATGTTGGATCTCAAAGTCGCACTCCTTCAACATTTCCAGCCAACAAGCCAACTGTCCCTCTGGGTCTTTGAAGTTGAGGAGCCAAGTCAGGGAAGCATGGTCAGTACGTAGCAGAAACCTCTGCCCATGGAGATATAGCCGAAAATGGCAAAGGCTTAAGATTACTGACAGCAGCTCTTGACGGGTAACACAGTGCTTCCACTCTTGTCAGTTGAAACAGCAACTAAAGTAAGACGCCACCTGCTCCCCCTTCTGGGAAAGCACCACTCCAAGGCCCACACCACTGGCATCGGTATACACAATGAAAGGCCACTGGAGGTCAGGAAATCTCAGCACCGGAGCCCTGACAAGGGCTGACTGTATCTGAGCCAAAGCCTTACAACAGTCCTCACCCCACTGGAACAACTGCCCCTTCCGAGTAAACTGATGCAAGGGGCTGGCGATGGTGGTAAAATCTCTGATGTACCACCGGTAATAAGAAGCCAGACCCAGAAAGCTCCGCAACTCCTTGATGTTCTGTGGTACCGGTCAGTCCCTCACTGCTGCAACCATGGATGGATCAGTAGACACCCTGGCGGCACTGACGACATCACCCAAGAAAACAGTCTCCCGGCGGAAGAGGCGGATTCTTCTTTGTGTGGCGTTGGAGACGTGCTTGCTGGATGGCCTGAAAAATGTCCCTCAGGTTTGCCAGCGCTCCCTCAAAGTCAGCAGCATGCACCAAGAGATCATCCAGGTACACGATGCATCTGGTATGGGGAATATCAGTCAAGACTCTCTCCATTAGATGTTCAAAGGTATTTGGTGCATTGCAAAGGCTGAATGGCATCATCCTAAACTGCCACAATCCCTGGCCAATGGTGAATGCAATTTTGGGCTTAGCCTCAGGGTACAATTCCACCTGCCAGTAGCCACTGCAGAGGTCAAGCAAGCTGAACCATCTGGAAGCAGCAATGTAGTCAAGGGTGTCATCAATTCAGGGCAGGGGATAGGATTCTTTGAGGGTGACAGTATTAAGGTGGCAGAAGTTCACATAGGGCCACCAAGAGAGATCTTTCTTCCTCACCATGACCAGCGGAGACACCCAGAGACTGCAGGATTGCTCAATGACCCCTGCTGCTACCATCTCCCGAATCTTTTCCTCTGCTGCAGTCTGCTTGGTGAAGGGTAAGTGACAAGGGTGTAGTCATATTGGTGCAGTATCCCCAGTGATGATTTCGTGCTGTACCAGGTTGGTATGGGTGCAGTCCTCATTTCTGGCAGCGAAGATATCGGCAAACTGGCCTAGGAGCTCTTGTAGCTGATGCTGCCAGGCCAGCTGCAGTCCCTCACAGCTGCAGCAATACAGCTCTTCAATGGCCTGTCGTGTCTCAGTAAAGGGCACTGATGTGGCTGAAGGACTGTTCTCTGCCACTGGAGGAATCACTGTGTCACTGCTGGACTCAGGTGCTGGAGAATGGGCAACACCCTGTATGTTGACTGTTAGAATGGAGGGGCTTCGGGAAGCTGCAGATGTGAGGCAGGGACTGTCTATCCTAGCAGTGTGGAGGGCTATGACTTTCAAACCCAGATATAGGGTAGCACTGGGAACATCCACCACAGTCCCCCATTCTGACAGCAGGTCCTGTCCAATGATGTACTTGTCATGGAAATCAGCCAGCCAGAACTTGTGATTGATGGTGTGGTTGGTAACAGTCAGTTGGAGGGTCCTCACCCCCTGCATCCTGGAGCACTGACCTGTCACCGTGGCGATGGACTTCTTGCTGGCCACCCAACCTTGTGACCTCAATTGACCGGGCAGTGTCACTGGCCGGATCAGGGAAATGGTAGACCCTGTATCCACCAACGCTCTGCATTGGACACCATCGATGACCAGATCGAGGTAGTCTTGCTGTGTGGCCCAGACGTCCCACTCTTAGCAGTGTGGAGGGGAGAGGAATCTCTGAGGATGGCAGGTCCCCTGTTGTGCCACCCGCCTCTAGTTTTAACTGTGGTGATAGGGCTGCACTTCTTGGGGTCGGAGCAAAGCAGTGGCGTGCAGTGTGACCAGGCTTACCACATTGATTGCATCCAAATGCTGCATGGCTTGCCTGGGGCCATGTTGTCGTCGACTCGAGGATATGTCTGCAGCTTTACAGGCTATGTCTTTATCATCACCACTCCTTTCCTCATCAGGAGGGTGAGACTGGTGAGCCATGGCAATGGATCCTCCTCTTGGAACCAAGACTGACTCTACCCGCTTGGCCTCCTTCAATGCAGCCTGCAAGGTCCTGGGAGCGACCAGTCAGATGTGTTCTTGAAGATGCTCTGGCTGCAGTCCATGGATAAAGGCCTGGAGAGGAAGCCCATCCTGTTCAGCAGGAGCAAAGGTTGAATAACCCTGATGTGCATAGAGTTGGACGTCAGCAAGGTAGATACCCAAACCTTTCCAGTCCTTCTGCCGTCGGCTGAACAGCTTGTCTCGGGCATCCTCTGCATCAGCATGGCGGCCAAAACGGTGTTGCAGTGGCCCCTGGATGGACAGCCAGTCAAGTTGGTCTGTTGGTGAAAGGTCAGTTAAGATCTGTAGCGCTTTGCCTTCCAAGGAGAGGGCCACATGTACTGCCACTTCTTCCGCTGTTCAGCCATTAACTCGGGCTGCCAGCTGCGCCTAGATGATGTAAGTCTGTGGTAGCCCTTCCCCATTGTAGCGGGGCAGTTTGATGGAGCTCTGTCTGGTGTTCTCTGGAGGAGGAAGGTTAATATTGCCACCAGGAGTCACAGCGCTGGGCATAGTCATCTGCTGCTGCTGTCTTAGCTCATAACTCAGTGAGCCGTTGACTTGTCTGCCAGAGAGCTCTCTCAGTTGGGTGAATGATGCTGGATGCTAACATTCTACTCAGCCCTTCTTTGTGCTGTGCTGGAGTTTCTCTGGTCCTCTTCAGCTGTGCTCCTCTTGCAGTTTCTTCAGCGGTCTGCAGGTTCTTGTGCCGCAGGGTTATCTCAGCTGAGCACACACTGCTGCAGCCATCTGGAATTCAGTTTGGTCCGTCGTCAGAGCACATCTTGAACTGCGCTCCTTCTGCAGACTCCAGCCGCATAATGAGTTTGATATGTCTCAGCATCTCCATCATTCACATCCCACGTCTAACACCAATGTAGCAGTCGTCAGAATGCAAATCACCAGACTGAGGTGTTAGTCACAAGGGTGCTACTTTATTTGGAACAAAGTGACACAGGAAGTGACAGATTTTCAATAACTCCCACACTCCACAATGGGCCAAGTGATTCCTCATCCTACCACTCTCAGTTACGGTGCTACCCTCCCCAAAACACCATGAACAGTAAATATGAAAGACCAGCAGATCCCTACATCAACAATAAAACCTTGCACCCCTGTGACAAATAGAGCATGAATAAGAACACAAAACAACTGTTAACATCAACTCCCACAATGCAGTGTGGCAACAAAACCACAACACGCTACAGTATGTTATTCTTAATTTTTCAGAATTTGACAGAATATCAGCTGTGGCTATACCACTGCTGCACTTGCATGTTTTTTTGTTTTTTTAAATAACCAAGGCATTCCAACACAAAAATTTATTTTGTAAAACACAAAACACAAAAATCCACTGAGCAAAAATATAGAACAGTGACCACCGTGTCAGAAGAGAAGATTTAAACAATGTTTTTTTTTAGGGCTATAGGATTCAAAAATTAACATGAAGTGTAGAGGTCCTTGCTTCGAATGACTTCAGCACATTTGCTCCCACAGGACATCACTAGTTTCTCACACTGTTCTGGTTTGCTCTTGGTCCATTCTTTTTCAGTCTCTTCCACAGCTCAGTAACTGTAGTGGGTTTCTTAGCCCTGACTTTGTCACCAAGGAATTTCCACAGATTCTCTATGGGGTTTAGATCTGGACTCCTGGCTGGCCATTCCATTGTTTCAATACTGCTAGATTCAAGGAACTGTTTAACCTGTTTTGCAGTGTGACAGGGGGCATTGTCTTGCATGAAAATTGTGCGCTGACTGGGAGACATTTGCAGTGAAGGAACTGCATGTCGCCAAAGGAGGTTCACATAGACATTTGCATTCACCTGCCATGTAGCTGTACAAGATGCCCAACTCCTGCTGCAGAAAACATCCCCAAACTATGACACTTCCTCCTCCAAATTTCACTGACTTCTTTACACACTTTGGGTTCAGTCTCTCCTCAGTTTGACACTGAACATATTGTTTTTTTTGTCAAACTCAAATAAATTGAACTTCCTCTCATCACTGGAGTGCACTCTGGACCAGTTTCCCTCTGACCACACAACATGCTCCTCAGCAAAAGCAAGTCTAGCCTTTCTATTCTTTCTGCTGATGAGAGGTTTGGTCACTGCAAAGTGAGCTTTGAGTCCAAATTGTCTTAAACGGAGAGATACTGTGTTCTGAGACAGATCCTTGCCCTGTTCAGCAGTGAACTGGTGAGTAATTCCAGCTGTAGTGTTGAACTGATTCCCCACTGAGAGTCTTCACATAATCCTGTCCCCCAAACCTGAGCAGAGTGAGAAACTAGTGATGTCCTGTGGGTGCAGATGTGCTGAAGTCATTCAAAGCAAGGACCTCTACATTTCCTATTAATTTTTGAATCCTATAGCCCTAAAGAAAACATTGTTTAAATCTTCTCTTCTGACACAGTGACCACTGTTCTCTAATTTTGTTCACTGTTTTTTTAATTTACAAAATAAATGTTTGTGTTGAAGTGCCTTGGTTATTTAAAAAAAAACAAAACATGCTAGTACTGCAGTGGTATAGCTACTGCTGATATTCTGTCAAATTTCTGAACAACGAAAAATAACATGTTAGAATAAATCAAGTATTAATACATTGTTCTCTAATTTGGTTCTCCACTGTGTATGTTCTGGCTGAATAATGTTCATGATGTCTGCCCATTCATCATTAGGTACTGGGTATTTTTTGTGAAATGCTGCACCAATGCCGTACACTTAAGCAGGACTGGTTCTAGGATCACAGCTTTAGGGATGCTGAGTATCCAATGAGCTCCACCACACATCCACCCTTTTTACACACACATGCTATTTTGTAGAGTTATCATCTTTCATCTGTCTCCTCCCTGGCTTCTAGTTAGTGAACATGGTACAATGATACATAAAAACTGTGACAGCTTGGATTTAATATTTTGCTTATATCAAAACAGCTTCTCTCAAATTCAAACAGCGCACAGTGGTTGATTGACAATGCAGCCATTCAAGGAAAAATGTCTGCTACTAGCTGTCTTAGCCAGGGCTGGACTGAGACAAAAGAAAAAAAAATCATCCCTGGCATTTTTGGTCCAATTTGTTAAGTAGCAACATTCAGTCGTCACACTTAATGGTCTAACAGAAGTCAGAATTATCCCACTTTTGCTCTTAACAAGTGAATCCCTGGTTTTGAAGGGAGAAAGAAAAAAGAAAGTTACTTTAGCTATTTTGCATAAATATTTTGTCATAATTTTAGAGTCTCAAAAGTTTCCAAAGGTGCAAAACTTTGAGAAAAAGCTATACAATTACAAAGAAAAAAAAACCCCATCACAAACATCTATAAAATAAAAGCTTCAAATTTACTGGAATAACGTAACAAATTTATAGGGATGACTGGCCATTTATTTAAAATTGTCATGATTTAATAGCCAGAGACTCAAGTGCAGAGCGAACCTCACCAGAAGAACAGCCAGACTCAGACGGTAATGTTTAGCACAGTTTAATTAAACACAAAACCATAAAACACACAACAACATAAAACCCTAATAACACAAAAAACATAAGCGGGCACGTTGGAGCAGCACACAGCCTGTAGAGGAGAAAGAGGGGAAATGATTAATGATGTGACTTGGGAAAGAAGGCAGAAGATGAGAAAAGGGGAGGAGAGACTTACTAAGCAAGCAGAGGGCCTGGCTGTGGCTCCAGCATGTGGTGGTTGGAGCTGGTGGGGGAAAACACCAACAGGGAAGCAGATGAAGGGAAGTGGGCTGGATGGAGTGGAATGGAAGGTAAACCTGGGTGAAGTAGGAGTAGTCTGGATGATGAAGAGGTTCAGGTGAGCGTGCGCAGCCCCGGAACAACACCCTGCTGAGATGGCAGCAACCTGAGGAGGAGAAGATCAGACTACAGGTAAATTTAAACACCTTTCAACTTAGCAGTAGCTGATAGCAGCAATACCCAATGGTCCAGCGAAGAAGCACTCCAAAACTGGCTCTTTTAAAGCTGGTAAATGAGGTAGCAGCAGGTGTTTATAATCACACAGGTGAGCGTAATGAACTCCGGCACTGGGAAACAGGCAGAGGGAAAAAACACAGGAGGGGAGGTGGAGCACGCTCACCTGATCATCAAAAAAATGAGTACTAAATTCATAAGAGGAAAAAAATGCAAAATTACAAGAAAAATAAACTTGAATTTAAAAGATAAAAGTTACAAATTCATGGCAAAAGTTGCAAATTTATGAGTAAAAAATTCACAAATGTACAATTACGGTCATTGAGAATGTAAACACGGGAAGTTATTTAAAAGATTTAATTAATTCACTGAGAAAAGGAAAATAAATAGAGCAAATACTAAAGCAGCCCTTAGTCATTTGTACAGTGTAATAAATAAACAGCAGCAGGCCTATCCCGAGGGTGTTCACATCATAGCTGGTGACTTTAATCAAGCATGCTTGAAAACTGTGCTGCCTAATTTCACACAGTATGTGAAATGTGCCACCAGGGGAAAGAATTGTCTTGATCGGGTGTATTCGAACCTGAAGCATGCTTACAGAGCTGTGCCGTGTCCACATCTTGGCCTGTCAGACCATCTATCATTGCTCCTCATCCCAGCATACACCCCCCTCAGGAGAACTGCTAGACCTACTATAAAGAACATCACAACATGGCCTGAGGGAGCTCTTTCTCAGCTGCAGGACTGTTTTTCAAACACTCTATGGGATTTATTCAAGAATGAGGATCTGGAAATGTACACACAGACTGTATTATGTTACATCACCTACTGTATCAACCAGGTGACTGTGGAAAAACGCATCAGGGTTTTTCCTAACCAGAAGCCTTGGATGACAAAAGAAGTTCAGGCACTCCTCAGAGCCCGTGATACAGCCTTCAGGTCAGGGGATACAGATCTGTATAGCACCGCCCAGGCTAATCTGAAGAAAGGCATTAAGGAGGCTAAACAGACCTATAAGAAGAAAGTCGAGGACCATTTTTCTGATATTGATTCGAGACGAGTATGGCAAGGCTTTCACCATATCACAAACTATAAGGGCAGCAGCATTATTTCCAATGACATCAGCACCTCACTGGCAGAAGAATTGAACTGCTTTTTCGCACGGTTTAAGGCAAATACACCTTGCCCGGACCCACTGACGTTATTGAATGCCAGCTCTGATGTGCTTACCCTGCAGGATCATGAGGTGAGACAGACACTGAGAGCAGTTCACCCGAGAAAGGCTACTGGTCCCGAAGGAGTGCCAGGAAAGGTGCTCAGAGCATGTGCAGATCAGCTATGCTCTGTTTTGACTGACATTTTTAACTTGTCTCTCAAGGCAGCCGTTGTTCCACAGTGTTTAAAATCTGCAGTCATTATTCCTGTGCCTAAAAAACATGTTATTAGCAGTCTGAATGACTATCGACCAGTATCATTAACACCCATTGTTATGAAGTGCTTTGAGAAAATGGTATTGAAACATCTTTTGCCTAGTCTCCCCCCGGACTTTGATCGGTACCAGTTTGCCTACAGGCGGAGCAGATCCACTGAAGATGCTATTGCTATAGTTCTCCACTCGGCACTCAGCCATTAGACAAGGGGAGCTATGTAAGAATGTTGTTTGTGGATTATAGCTTGGCATTTAATACAATTATTCCCAACATTCTCATCACCAAATTGCTTCAGCTTGGTCTGCCTACTCACATTTGCAGCTGGATTAAGGACTTCCTAACAAACAGAAAACAGACTGTTAGACTCGGACCCCATTCCTCCTCTACAGTCATGCTTAACACAGGCTTGCCACAGGGCTGTGTGTTGAGCCCCACTTTGTATTCACTGTACACAAATGATTGCATACCTGTTCATCCCACAAACATAGTGAAGTTTGCAGATGACACAACAGTAGTGGGGTTCATATCAGGAGGAGATGAGGTCCAGAAACCCGTGAGATGGTGCTCAGATAATAATCTGCTATTGAATACAAAAAAACCCAAAAGAACTCGTTGATTTTAGGAAGCATAGCAGTGAGCCGCCTCCTCTATATATAGGCAAGGAGTGTGTGGAGAGGGTGGAGGCTTTTAAGTTTCTGGGTGTTCATATTTCTCACAACCTTACCTGGACAGTTAACACCATAGCTACAATAAAAAAGGCTCACCAATGTCTACATTTTTTGAGGCTCCTCAAGAGGAAAGGCCTGAATGCACAGTTGCTGGTTTTATTTTATCGCTCTACTATTGAGAGCATTTTGTCATATGGCATCACAGTTTGGTATGAGGGCTGTTCAGCCGCAGACTGCAAAGCCTTCCAGAGAGTGATCGAGACTGCGCCAAAAATCACTGGCTGTTCTCTCCCTTCTCTGGAAGAGATTTCCAGGTCTCGGTACCTCAACAGAGCTACTGCCATCATTAAAGACTGCACTCATCCAGGTCATGATTTCTTTCACTTGCTCCCCTTGGGAAAGCGGTACAGATCCCATAAAACCTTGACTACCAGGTTTAATCATAGTTTTTTTCCCAGCAGCAGTACGTATTTTGAACGGATTTATGTAACACGTATAGACTGCTGATATTATTTTAGGTTATTTTATGGCAATAACTCTTGTGTGTATAAGCTGGTCTTATATATTTATCGCTCAGTATGTTTTTATTATTGCTACGTACATATTGTATTCAACTTTTAGGTAATATTGTTTCAAGCATTATTTATTGTTGTAATTATGAGGATGTTAAATGCATGAGTGAACTGTGAGTGTGATAGTTTGTTTTTAGGGAGCAGTATCTCAATTTCGTTGCATTGTTTATTAGCAATGGAATGACAATAAAGGCACTTTGACTTCGGCTTTGACTTTGAAATTGTTGAGACAAAGGCCAGAAAATCACAAGAGAAATGTAACTCATCTGCAATAATTAAAATAAAATTAAGGAAAAAAATCACTGGAAAGATGAGATTATTGAGGCAAAAATACAAAAACAGAAGAAAAAAGATGCCAGTTCATGATGCAAAAGTCACAAATTCAAGAAAAAAATGTTAATCCATGAGCAAAAACTTTTCATTAAGTTTAAAATTTCATGAAGTTTCTTAAAAAGTCTATAATTAAAAAAACAAATAAAAAATAATGATAAGAAAAGGTAGATAATTTATGAGAACTCTCCAGATTCACATAAAAAAAAATTCACACTTTCAATTTAAAAAATCTCTAGTTTAGGTGGTAGAGTTGCCTGAAACTGTACACAAGTAAATGTAGGTTATCTTTGTATATTATTAGTTAAATATACATAAGAGTAGTTGCCCCAAAATAGTTAAGAAGTTACTGAGATATGACTTTATTCTGGACAGTTTGAGGTTTTTCTCCTGAATTTAAGGCAGTTTTATTCTAAATTTACTACATTTTCCTTGTAAATTTGAAAGATTTTTTCCCACTTAAATCAACTTTTTCCTTCATAATTTGTTTAGTGCTAATTTAGGGCTTTTTTCTTGTACATTTGAGACTTTACTGTCATAAATTTGTGAGGTTTTCATTCATAAATTAAAAATCAAAAATAAAATGAGCAAGAATGCAGCATTTTCTGTTATATTATAGTCTATTTATAGCCTATTAATAGCCTTTTTTCCAAACCCCACTCCAGGTGAAAACTTCATGCATTCTGAAACCTAAAATGTTTGTAGGTATGCTTACTGAATGAATTCAGACAGGTCCAAAAACTATTCATAATGTTGCAGAATGTTCCAGCTGAGGCTGGCGTCATACATCATTATGAGTTTGTTACCTGTAGAAAAGCTGCAGCAGCCTCCTGCAGTTGGGACAGGGAGGGACCTCTCTGTGTGTGCGCGTTAGGGCTGTACCGCAGCATGTGCAGGTACAGGGGAGAGAACGTGTGTGACAGGAGGGATCAGGCCATTTGTGTAGCGGGGGGTGTTTTCATTTTTAAAAAGTTTAAACGACAAACTACTGAATATGTTTTGGATGTTATTTCAGCTTGTCAAAGGCAAACTAAAATTTTACAATCACAACTTTTCTCTCTCTAATTTTTAGGGGTGCTGAGATTAAATTTAAGGGTGCTACAGCACCCCTAAAAAGGGCCAAATGCCGCCCATGCACTTTACCACTTAACATTCCAGTCAGTTTCCCTAAAAACGCCTAAAAATAGCATACCCAAAGTAAATCACAACGTTTATAACTTCTGAATGCTTCAACACAGAAGTGTCATCTTGGGGTCTAATGAAAGGTGACACTCAGGGCTATCCTGCCCCATATCCAGATACACTGTCAGTAGTAATGACACAGAGTAAGTAAAGTATAAACATTACACACAAGGTTGGTAGAAGTGACTCAGCTTTGTAGAAGCAACTGAGCATTACGTATGGGAGACGTACAGGCTTTATAGGGAGTGCGTGTGACCACCAACCCAGCCCTATCAGGCATCACTATGTTCAGAAATTAACTGGCTACACCACACATCCATAATCAGCATACTCAGCTGCAACTGGCTCGCTTTGCTCACATTAGCTGTCGGACTGGTCCTTCATGCTAAGTAGGCACTCACTGAGTATTGAAGTCTGTGAAAACACAAAGGAAGGGCCTATTCATAGTTTTAAGATGATGTCACATGACTGCCAGTCGCTATATGGGTGACCATATTGGGAGGGAAGCTGCAGGGGGTGATTCTAAGATAAGATAAGATAAGATAAGCCTTTATTAGTCCCACAATGGGGAAATTCTATTTCATTAAAGTCAAAAATTATGTAAATATAATGCACTACAGTGGAATAATTGGTTGTACAAACACTGGTGGGAAGGAGAAAGTGTTTTTTAATCGATTACCTGCAATTATTTTGAACCAAAGCGAGTCAACTCGGGAACTATCAGAGAAACGGAGAAGAATTTGGCTTTCTGCTATTAGTAATAGAGCTGACATGGCGCCTTCCTTGTATTACAACTTGCAGGTACTCTGACCATTTTGTAATAGGTTTGTTGAAATAACTGATCAGCTCAGCTGCTGCCAACCACACACACACACACACACACACACACACACACACACACACACACACACACACACACACACACACACACACAGAGTGCGCTAAACAAATGTACTTGTTTGTGTAATGGGACCTATCGGGAATCTGTCCGAGCAAACTTAAGTGCCACACTTTCAAGCTACAGGATATTATGAGGAGCCAAATCACTATTTAGCCCTCTTTGCCAAGTTCTTACTTTTGCCTGCAGTCTGTACCATCAGCTGTGTCCACACAGGTGAGACAGAAAATGTCTCCTTCCACTCATCTGCAGATGCTTCTAATCATTCCAGCTGATTAGACCTCTGTACAGACCACACCTGGATCCTACTTGTTATGTCTGGAAACCCAGAGAGACTCACAGAGAGTGGTGCTGTTGTAGACACAAACTTTATTACACACAGTAATATGGTATACATGCAGATTGGCTGAGCACTGAGATCCTATGTGTCACATTCTCCCCGTGCGCTTTTACGCAGCGCACGGAGGAGTAGAAAGAGGGACGGATTTGGGCGCAGGGTTACACCACCAACACATTTATTAACAAAAAGGCAAACAGTTCCAAAAAGAGCAGACATACAAAAAACGATAACAGGGTACACTAAATGGCTTCACGACGGGGCATGAAGCGGGCAGACCACAGTGTACAGTGGCAGAGAATAGTGGTTGGACTGCTGCTCAACCCAACATGGCTGAGTGGATTGTTCTGCCACTCGTCTTGGCAGCCGTGTTCCTAACTAATGAGACTTTTTTTTCTTACAATCTTCCATGGGGAAAGCGGTTCTGCTGGAGACGCCTTGTAGTGGGCTCGTGGTGGTTGCACCCCTGGCGGCGCCAATTTCAGCAGGCCCAGGTGCCATCCTTCTGGAGTCATGGTACACCTGTCAACAATGTCCTGGCCTGGATCCCACACCAGCTGGATCAGCTCCAACACCGCATCCCAATCTGCAGCAGCTGCCCTCACCTCCCATGGACGGCTGTCCCACCGTTCCGATCCTATTCTCAGCTGTGTCGCTATCTTCATACGTGTTGGTGGTGGTGATGATGTAAAGGCCGACTGTGAGCCCACTCCCTTGGTTCCGTGGGTCCGAACCTGGTTCATCACCGTGAGTGGGGCTCTGTATGGCTGCAAATGGCATTGTGGTTGTAACTGTGTGGTACTCGCATTTGCTGCAGGACCGCTCCACGGCGGCTGTCTGAGGCTCATGCCTGGTGAGGATCTGAGATGAGGCCAGTCACTGTTCCCCCTCTGGGCAGCATTCCTCCTGTGCGCACAGGGCAGCTGTACTATCACCATGGTTGTTCCCAAGAGACGCGGGCTCCCTCTCCTGCGACTCCGCAGCGGCTCTCTGAAGCTCATGCTGGGCGAGGAATGGAGGCGAGTCCGGTCACTGTTCTCGCTCTGTATTGCATTCGCTCTCTGTGTTGTGTTCACCCCCTGTACTGTGGTCACTCTCTGTGCTGTGCTCTTCAATTAGCTTCTCATGGATTAGCTCGTCTTCTAAGGGCCCAAAGGTACACATTACCTGGTGAGCCACCTCCCCCTTGGCCATGCTGGTATTACGAACCCTTTTGTAAAGTTTATAACCGCCGCCAGCCTGAGACATGCTAGCAATGCTAAGCTAAAGGCCATGCTAATCCACTGCCTCGGCATCGAGGGATGGCGTATCTTCCAAATGCTTGGACTCGTGGACACCTACGATGACTTTGATGAGTGTGCTGGTTTACTAGCCGGATATTTTGATGTTCCAGAGAGTGTGATGAACTGAAGACATGTGTTTTACCAGTGCTGACAGCATGCAGGTGAGTTGGTCCAGCAATATGTTGCCGACCTCTGCTGTTTGGCTAGTAGGTTTGGACAATTGGAAGATGAGTTTGTGCGAGACCAGTTAGCAGAGCATACCACCAACACGAAGCTGCGTGACAAGCTAATGATTCAAGGTTCAAGATTTTATTTGTCAATACTACTATACGTACAGGACATACATGAAACCACGATTAGAAGGCTTACTCCCCTCCGACCAGATGTGGTGGAACTGCCAGACGATGGATGCTCAAAGACCAGCAGAAGCAACACCTTCTCAGTGCACTATGGCGACAGAACTCTCCCAGCATTTCTGTTCCAGGTGACACACCATGGCTATGATATCCTGGGGGGGGGGGGGTACTTATTCCACCAACAGGGCTTTTAGGCCCTCCCGCATCTGCCCCACAGCCGGGAGATCGTGGGTTCAAGCCCTGGCCAGGTCATGCTAGAGGCCATATAAAAATGGTACTTCCCGACTTCTAGCTTGGTCCTCAGCATAATAGAATGGGGGAAGGAAAAGTTGTTTGTGGCAGAGCCTGGCATGGCAGTGGCCCCTCTGATTCTAGATGTGGTTAACATTGTAGATAGGTTCAGGTTCAGGTTCAGGTTACTTTATTTGTACCCGTAGGTAGATTTGTTGATTTGATAGGAGAAACATAATTTTGTTCTACTGTACACGATTGGCTCTATAGACTGAATAACAAAAAAGTTGGCTTCTTTTCTGTCACAGGCACTGTGGATGCAACCACCCCCTGTTCCACACCGCACAATGAGCAGAGCACAGGAGACTTGGAACTGATCTTTACACGGCGTAAGCCTCCCTGAGCTGCCGCTTCACAGGAACTCCAGACCACATCCACACGGCACCCGGAGCTGGTCCTGATGCAGCATGAGCATTCTCGAGCTGCTGCATCACTGTAGGAGTTGCAAGCTGCAGCTGAACAGAACTGGCCACGTCCTGCTTCAGATGATATTCCAGTGATGGTGCTCTCCCCTAACAACAGGGTTGCAGAGATCCCCTGGCCCTGTGGCAAAAACTCAGTGTGGACGATGCTCCTCACATCGAACAACACATTAAGTCCTGTTACTTTTTCTGACACACAATGTAAAAGGTGTCGTGTGTTAAACCTTTCATAATCTTATTCAGACTACTAAAGAACATGATGTCTTTTGCTACCACCTGATATATAACATGCAGGTTTGAGTCACTTCTGTACTGCCTTCAGTTTTCAGCCCTGCCGGTTTCTTCTTATTCATCTGTCATCACAAAGCTGCAAAAGTCTAAGTTAGTGTAATTTTTCCCAGAGACTAAATTGTGATGACAAACATAATAATGTGAATCATCTAAAATCCATGTGGTGATCAACCTTCTAGTTACTGTCAGTGGTGATTTTAAAGGTGCAGTTGGCGATATTGCAGTTGTTTTTAATCATATATTGTTTTTGCCTTTCTTTCTTGATCATAATGCAACCCTGAAACATGTGCTGTTGTTACAGTATCACTCAGGCCCATTCGTGTGGTCACTGTCACACACACACACACACACACACACACACACACACACACACACACACACACCTTTTGGCTGCTCCCTCTTCGGGGTTGCAACAGTGGCTTATGGGTATGCATATTTGATTTGGCAAGGACTTTTACATCATCCTGACACAACCCTCCCCATTTTAAATGGGCTTTGGACCGGCACAAAGAGTACACTGGTTTTGTGCTTCCCCCTTTCGCTGGGTAACCAGCTTTCCTTTCCCCATTCTGTTTATGCTGAACACCAAGCTAGAGGCAAAAAGTACTGTTTTTATGGTCTTTGGTATGACCTGGTTGGTGCTTGAACCCACAACCTCCCGGCGGTGGGGCAAATGCTCTGCCACTAGACCGCTGCTCTGATTTATTCCTGTGGTCATCATATTGAATGGTTTCTTCATTTTTCTCAGAATCAGAATTTATAGCATGTCCACTAAACGTACTCTGTTGGCACGTACTCTGTTTCGACTGTCCACTGCAGCCTTCGAAGGCTGCAGTGGACAGTCAAAACATGTAAAGAAGGTAAAAACATCTCCTTTCTATTTTTGTCTTTAATAAGAACAAAAGGTAAATAATTAAAGTAGACAAAATGAACCTAGTTGAACAGTAAACTTGACACATGCTGCAAAATGCTCGACAAACATACAAGTGTGTGCACGCCAGCAGGACTCAGTGTCCACTGTTTGCTTTTTTCTCCATTCTGCAGCTGCACCAGTAAAACTGTAAAAACTCCATAATCATTCCTGGCTTGTAGCCAGACTTATATCACTCTCTTTTTTTCTTTGTTGCTTGATGGCATCATTCAACACCTGTTTAAATTACACACCATGTGCTTGGATGCTGTACCACCATAGTGATGGAAATGATGCAACATAAAATGCTTAGCAATTTATCTCCTTTATAAAGTTAATACTGGTTGTAAAGAGGCTAATACAGCAGTTAAGGTTTTTATATTGTTAATGGCTCAGGTGGTAAAGCGGTTATACCCCCTGTCTGCTATTATTCCACCAGTTTGAACTTTGAAGAATTCAGCATGATGTAGCAAGTCCTGTGTTAGTCAAAGGGCTGCAGCTGTTGCTGTTGTTCACTAACTGACTGACTGTCAGTTAGTGAAAAGCAAATGTGTATTTTACGTTATTGCACAATAATGCGATGCAACATTTTTTAGAATTGCAGTTAATTACGGGCGGGAGAAAGAGTGGGGCAGAATAAAAAAAAAAAACAGTGGGGCAGAATAAAAAAAGCAGAACTTTTGAAACCCGGATATTGTTTCCGATTGGACAATTTATGGGGTGTCTCAAAATAAGCAGTGAAAAAGGAACAAACTCCTTATTTTATTTAATTCTAAGTGTTCAAACTAGTTTGCCAGGAGTATTTGCCAGAGTACTATGGGGACGTATGGATCGTGGGTTCAAGCCCCGGCCGGGTTATGCTAGAGACCATATAAAAATGGTACTTCCCGCCTTCTAGTTTGGTGCTCAGCATAATAGAATGGGGGAAGGAAAAGTTGTTTGTGGCAGAGCCTTGCATGGCAGTGGCCCCTCTGATTCTAGATGTGATTAACATTGTAGATAGGAGAAACATAATTTTGTTCTACTGTACACGATTGGCTCTATAGACTGAAGGACAAAAAAGTTGGCTTCTTTTCTGTCACAGGCACCGTGGATACAACCACTCCCTGCTCTGCACTGCACAATGAGCAGAGCACAGGAGACTTGGAACTGATCTTTGCACGGCGTAAGCCTCCTGAACTGTGGTGCTGGAGCCTGGGGAAGAGTATTTGGTGCAAGGCTGCACCCGCAAAATGGACAAGGTTCATGGAGAAGTGATGGTCAGCCCCACCAAAGGCTTTGTTGAAAAACATGAACTGTTAGTTGCTCGTGTCCCGGTGGATGCTCACCCCACCAAAGCGGTGCCCCTTCATTTGTTTAACCCTGAGAATGTTGCTATTACAGTAAGAAAGGGGGCATTGCGGGGTTTCTACACCCTGCCCAAGCTGTGCCATGTGTAGGAGCCACCAACCAGATGTAGCAGGCCATCGGCAGCACCCCTGCTGTTGCCCCACACCTACCAGAGCTCCATGCCTGGAGTTCCACTGAACTAACAACAAAAGAGCAACTCCAGCTAGCCCAGCTCCTGCGTACCTATGGGGCTGTGTTCTTGACCAGTCCCAATGACCTTGGCCACACTAGCCTGGTGCAGCATGACATTGTAACTTGGCCAGGCACCCCAGTCAAGCAGCCACCACGTCGGATGGCAGCCGAAAAACAGCAAAGTGTCAACCAGCAAATCCAAGAAGGCCTGGAGGTGGGGGTGGCCCACAACAGCCACAGCACCTGGGCATCTCCAATAGTGATTGTGCGTAAAAAGGATGGAACATATCGTCTTTGCATACACTATAGAGCCCTGAACGACGTCACCATCAAGGATGCATACCCACTGCCTCGCATCCAAGATACACTCAACACCCTCTCCATGGCCAAGTGGTTCAGCATACTGGATCTTGCCTCTGGCTATTGGCAGGTTGAGCTGACCCCCAGAGCATGTAAGGCAGCTGCCTTTTGCACCAGGAAAGGCCTTTTTGAGTATAATGTCATACCCTTCAGCCTGTGCAATGCACCGGCAACTTTCCAACATCTAACGGACCGTGTTTTGACTGGCATGCAGTGGGAGACCTGCCTTGTTTACCTCGACGACATTATTGTGCTGGGCAGGAATGTGCCAGAGATGCTGTAGTGCCTGGCCCGGATTTTTGACCGGCTCCGTCAGGCTAACCTCAAATTAAAGTCTGCCAAATGCTTTCTCTTCTGCCGCCAGATAGCCTACCTGGGTCACATCGTTTCAGAGGATGGTGTGGCCACCGACCATAGCAAGATTCAGAAGGTGAAGGAGTGGCTGACACCTACATCAACCCAGGAAGTCCATCACTTTGTCGGCCTTGCTTCATACTATCGGCACTTTGTGAATGATTTTGCTGCTGTGGCCGAGACCCTCCATGCCCTGAATAGGAAATATGCCCGGTTCCAGTGGAGTGCAGAGTGCCAAGCTGCATTTGAAGAGCTTAAACACCGGCTGACCACAGCCCCTGTCCTGGGCTACCCACTTGACCGAGGCGCCATCATACTGGACACTGATGCAAGTGATGTGGGCATTGGTGCTGTGCTCTCCCAAATCCAGCAAGGTAAGGAGCAGGTGCTGGCCTATGGGAGTCACAGGTTGCCAAAAATTGAGCAGAACTACTGCACTACAAGGCGTGAACTGCTGGCCATGGTAGAGTTCACAAGACATTTTCGGCAGTACCTCTTGGGGCGGCCCTCCATTGTGGGCACAGACCACAGCAGCCTGCGGTGGTTCACAAAGCTGAAAGAGCCTGAAGGACAGCTCGCCAGGTGGATGGAGAGGCTTGCTGAATACCATCCATCCATCCATCCATCTTCTACCGCTTTTCCGGAGGTCCGGGTCGCGGAGGCAGCAGTTCAAGCAGAGAAGCCCAGACTTCCCTCTCCCCAGCCACCTGCTCCAGCTCTTCAGAGGGGATACCAAGGCGTTCCCAGACCAGCTGGGGCTTGCTGAATACGACTAGGAAATTCTCCATCGCCCAGGCAGGGTGCACACCAATGCTGACAGCCTCTCTAGAAGACCATGCCGCCAAAATTGTCCTTGTCAGCTCCCAGACCCCTCCCTTTGTCCAGGAAATGTCAGTCATCAGGCTGTGCAATATGACTTGGACCCTGACATCAGCCATGTGATGTTGGATCTCATTGCCTGTACTCATAATGACGCGGTGGGCATTCCGACCAGCATGTCTCCACTGCAATAAAGTCGTCTGCATTTTGTTAAACTATGTTGAACATAATCAAATTTACCTTAGAGCAGACGTACACCACAACACCGTGCTTGGATGTTGTCTGTCACCGTGTGGTGAGAAGCCTCCATTTATCCAGTCTGGCACAACCATGAACACCAGCAACAAGTACCAGAACTACGCCAAAACATTCAAAAAATACAAAAACTAGAAGAGCTGAAATTAGCTGCCACTTGAGTGCAAAACATGTATGTGGACTATACATTAAAATGAATTTGAAAAACTTTTAAAAATGCTAATTTAATTGCCCCTGCTACTCCACTCTTATTGACTGATTTAACACTAGGTCAGCCGAAACCAGAAGCTCCGCCCATAATCGTTCCTACAGCGGCACCCCCAGGAATAAGGTGGATAGTTATAGCCTATTTAAATAAGAAATATTAACTTATTCCAGCCTTAGCAGAAGAGTCTTTTTTTCGATTTAAGGTCCCATTGTGGTGACACCAGCACACTGTGGATGGAACCTTTAGGGCTGCCCTCGCACCGAAAGCAGACGTGCAGCCTTCAGGTTCAGGTTACTTTATTTGTACCCGTAGGTAGATTTGTTGCAGCCTTGCATGTTTCTCAGCCGCTGCGCACAACGGGGGATTTAGCCGATTGCTTTCCCCAATGCCTTTAGGGCTGCTTCCGCACCTAAAGCAAGACTGCCACGTTCCCTGACACAGCTTCACTTTTTTTTTCACAGTTGCTACGCACCCTCGGGGAATTGGGCCAATCGCCTTCCCCAGATCCTCGCTGGACCAGACCTGCACTAGGATTCAAAGACTCAGTTTTTTTTTTCACAGCCACTGCGCATCACCATAAGGTTTACTGGGAAAGTCCCTCACCGATGGCTGATCCGCATGCAATTTTTGCACGGCCCAGACACTTTTGACGTCCCGGGCCAGCACGCACTTATTCCCACCCACCTCCCCCTCGTCCTCCACATCGCTATGCCCGCACCTCTGTTCCTGAAGCCTGCCGATTGCCAGTTTTGTTCCATTACGCACGACGCACACCAGCCCCCGTGTGCCCACGATCCAAGTCCGTTCAACGTGTTGGAACTCGGAGCGGAGTAGACTGTGTTTTTCACCCCTCCCCCGTTCCCCCCATGGACTAACATGCCCTCCGACACTCCTCTACAGCAGGACAGTTCTACCGGAGCGGCAACCCCCGCTGCAGCCTCCACAGGCGCTGACTAGAGCCCAAACAACCGGGGGGGGGGAGTCACAGCCCCTTCTGGGTGTTCGGGAGGGGCCTGTGTGGTGACACCAGCACACTGCGGATGGACAGTATCTCACGCCAGAAGCAGACAGAGGGGTTGAACAAAGGACTGAGGGGGGGTAGCACCCCACAGGAGTAATTATACCAGACTCTAAGGCGCCTTCACCTCCTGTGGTCTAGACTACAGCACAGGGAGGCGAATGTATATTAGGAAGGTAACATGTGTTATGATAATCGTGCCACACATTGCCTTTGTGTAACCCCATGTAATATGCACCAGCCCAGCTCTCTATGCATGAGATTAAAGCTATATAAGCGGAATGCAGAGGGAGCTGGGGATTCTCTTCTACACGACGGTCCCAGCGTCCACGCTGGGGTCACAGGCTGTACATTATGTTAGAGGGTTCAATAAAGAATCTGTGTCGACCTATGCTCGTGCCTCACCTCCACATCCTTCCCTTACACCCTCTACACCATTTGCACTGATCTGTATTCAAAAAAACCTGGATAGCTCACTCCCCATTAGCGAGTACAGAGCTGAGTGGAGTCGGGGGGGGCACTGATCTCTATAGAAAAACTGGATAGATCACTGGCCGCCAGAAGTAAAGCCCCTGGCCGGCCACTTTTACCTCAACAACTTCCCCAAAAATTAACAGATTTTGAACTTCTTGGTATAGAGACACAGCTTATAATCTTGAACAACTGGTGAACTATATAAATCGATTTGACATTATGTTTAACGGCTGTTGATTTGGATGTACTAGTGTTTTGGAAGTGCTAATATGGTGGCCAGGTGGCTTCACTTCTGGCGGCCAATGATCTGTCTAGTTTCTCTGTAGAAATCAGTGGGGCAGGTGCGGGTAACCAGGAAATGGGGATGTAGATGGGTCCTGTAAAAAAGAACTAATTATCACGCTCATGTTTTGTGGGGAGCTTGGAGAGCTGTCACGAAAGCAAGCCCAAATCAACATCATCATCATTATAGCAGTCTGTCGCGGGCGACAATGACTGTTTTATTTAGGTCTGATCAGATTACTCTACGCAGCTCTGTCCCCCGCCCTCCGCTGCCAGGAACTCCCAACCTTGCAAACCTGGGCAACGTCCGAGCTGGTATGAGTTGCTTTCTGACTGACCATTTCATGAAACTGCTTTCAAAGTATTTGAGTACCGCTAGCTTTTGCTGGACTAGCAACACACTCTTGGCAGATAGAGGTATTATCAGTAGCAAGGACAGGCCAAGACAAACTGACTCCAGTATCTATTGCAGTGACTGACCAGATGATAGGTTTGTTTATCTCTGCTCTTTGTGTAATGCATGTCACGATGCACCAACTGGCAAAAGTCCACCACAGACCTTGCGACAGATGTGCTTATCTGCCAGGATGTCCAGTCTCATCTCGTGTAACTGGGAGTGGTCCACCAGAGACCTGTGACAGATAGTTTTTAGTTCTGCCAGGATGCCCAGTTTTACCCTTCACACCCTTGGAAGGGTGGGGTTGCCGGTTGAGTCACTGACGGTCTGACCCATGAGACAGGTAGTACCGGTTTTCATGGTTATCCGGTAGCAAGCAAACCAATGCCTGACCTGACTTTCAGCAACTACATGTTTAAAAACAAGCCCAAAAACCTGCAACTGATGAGATTTGCAAGCGACTTTGGAAAAAAACAAGCCCAAAGTCGCTTATAATAAGCGGACTTGGCAACTATGCTTATTGCTTAATATCAACGTGCGCCATCTGCTGTTGAGAGTATGAAATGCATTTAATGTACTACCAGCAGAAGCCAGAATACCACTCAGTCCCTCCAGGATTTCACGGGATATTTTTATGATTGCCTGAATTTGCAGGAGCCTTTTTAAAAAGTTGTAAAATTGTGATGTTTCGAGAGGTTTTTTTTTTGGCAGTAAAAGTTGTGGGAAGAATTCTAAATTTTAAAGTGGATGCCTTTTTAAAGTTTACTACAGGGATATTCTATATAACTATAGAAGAAAAGCACAGGATTATCAAACATTTCCTATTACAGTGATTTGTAAATTAAGCAGAAACTTCTGCTATACAGAAGAACTCTTTTGTGCAGCAGCAAATACAAACTTTAACACAATATCCATTACAACAGCTAAACTGCACTGAATGCATGTTAAAGTGTAGAGATGTGGAAATTATTTGCAGCACCTTCATTTGAAAACTCCCAACGGTCCCAAACCACTTGATACTGAGTGAACAGGAAAAAAGAAATAATTTATTTTGTTAGTCTGTATTGTCTATTGGAGTCTGTGGTTTTCTGAAAAAAAAAAAAAAAAGACAAAATTCTGTCCATTTCCGTGCCTATCTCCTACCTGTCTGTTCGCTGGGTGTCTTCACACACACACACACACACACACACACACACACACACGTCTCATCGGACCCACATCTTTCATTTACTGGGTGGGTGGGTGGGGGGGCTTGTCCGTGGTCAGACCAGAGATTCACAGGTTTAAAGCTCACTGACAAGATGTAGTAATGATTTTACCTCTAAAGATGTATGAAATGATCAAACACTGGCTGGAATGCCAGATTTGCTCATTTGTTTGTGATTTTATGGAGTCTTTCGTCACGTGTGCCCCCGCAACGGAGTGCTTTTGGGGCAGGCGGACGTTTTTCAACACAAACCCAGAACTTCGTACGTGCGGTGAGGACAGAGACGTCCACCGGCAGGCTCGGGGAGACAGAGGAAGGGACGGTGTTGAAAACCTCGTGGGTGAGTGTTTTTTTAAATCACACACTCTGTTTTGCTGAAGTGTTCGGTTAATACTGACTGGAACATGGAAGTGAATGTGGTGCAACGATGCATTTGATTGGTTCGACTGAGTGGTGCTGAAACGCCAGAGACAAATTTGATTGGTGAAATTGGCGGAAGTTGACGAGTATTGGCCAAAATTGCGGTAAAGTTGCTGTTTGCACAAAGTTTACACTTTGGTGTCTCGCTGCTGCCTTGGTTAAGGCCTTGTCACACCTAGACGATGTAGGCAGTGTTTGCAAAACATATGAAAAATTTGGAGAATACACTGGCGTACGTCAAATCAGTTATGACTAAGTTTTGTCTGTGTTAAGAGCACGCTGAAGAATGCTGAAGCACGCTGGTATATGGCGTTGTTCGCTGAACTCCTCTGAAAATTTTCCAACATATCCAGCATATGGCTGATACGTCCCACATTCATGGAGCAAATGGCATATTTGCAACATTGGTTCACAGGAAAAACCTGTACAGAGCTCTCTGCCTGCAGCGCGCATACACGCATGCACGCGCGCAGACACACACACACACACACACACACACACACACACACACACACACACACACACACACACACACACACACACACACACACAGAGAGCTAAACACACGTATTTGTTTGTATAACTGGATCTGTCGGGGGTTTTTTTTACATTTGACTGAAGTGTGTACCACCAACTGTCCGGTGTTGTTCTAATGATATGCCAAAATATCAGAACACTGGAGGAGGAGGATCCAATCAGCTGATGGGCCGAAGTGCAGAGTGCAGCTGTTTTTCCATGATAAATCACACTTTGCTGTTGGCTGTGCCTCCCAGCAAAAGCGCACTCCATGCATTAGCTTGTTTTTTTTTTCACTTTATTGAAAATAAACTTTTTTTTATACCATCAGTTCGTGCCTTTGAGCCAGGTTGTGACAACTGCCATCTGACATTCCTGACATGTCACATCAGCTGTTTTAGATGTGACTGACTTGACAGATTTGACAGCTATACCAGGTCGGTCTCACCCCCCACCGTGGTCTTTGGAGGGGAGAATCATCTGGGTTGATTCATGGATCAGGAGGCAACGGCAGTTTGGTATGACTGTGCTATGCAGAAGTTAGACTATTGTTGTGCATAAGTTGTGAATGTCGGCAACACGCTAAGCATTAGTTGGTTTAAATTACTTATAAGTTCTGGAAATATTCTATATAAGTTACTAATACATTATGTATATGTCCAAGTCGTTATGGACATGTGATATATACGGCTAAAAATAAACATTTCGTCGTATCCCAGCATTTTAGATCAATTTTTATACGTTTGGCAAATGCTGCCTAAGTCGTCATGGTGTGACAGTAGACAACTAAAGTTTGTAAACCCTGTCTGGCTCCAAGTATCTACTCGATCAGTTGCAAACAACAGGCATTCCCAGCAAGATCATTTGCAGCACTCCTCGGAGCCTGTAATCCAAGGATACGCTCGTTGCTAATATGAAAGTGACGGACAAATCCTTTCCCCGGCTGAAATGGGCCTGCTAGCTTCGGGGTTGGCCAACCTCTCTTCACAATAACCAGCTTTTCTTGAAAAGTCCGTCTGGAAAATAGATTTTTTTTAAATATAAGCGACCAAATCATTTTCCTCTCCCCTGTCAGCCATTGTGGATGGAAAAACAGCTGTTATATTTAAACAGATGCAGCATATTGTAGCTGCTTAAGCAAGTCCTTGCACTGGTGTTTTGCTAGCTAGGATCCTCTGCATTGTGGGTGGAGGAGTCTAACCATCCAACCAAAAGATGTGAAAATGCAGACGTTCTTGGATGCCTTCTATGTGTATCCCTGGACATACAGAAGACATCTGATTGGTTAAAGCAACAGGATAAGTTTAACAGTTAATTTAACCTGCAGAGCCGCACTGTTAATTCCTGAAGGTCCAAGGCAGATTTGCTTGACCCTGGCAACACAGATGGCTGAAATATGATTGGACAAAAAACTCTAACATGCATTACACCACTGGAAGGAGTGTAACCATGAGAAAAAGCTACAAAATGAAGAGAATAGACTATTGAGAATAATTTATTACATCCTTATGGAACAAATATAACAATGTAGGTTGTAAATGTAATTCTGGTACTGTTTAGGCCAGCAGAGAAGGATATGTGTCTCTGTATATAAATACATATATAAATATATGTCCAGAAAGTATTCACAGCACTTCACTTTTTCCACATTTTGTTATGTTACATTGTATGGCATTATTACTGTTTAATGTCCTCATCCAAACCATTCCACAAAATGCCCCCACAAACTGAAATGCACAAACTTTTCTGCATAGTGTGAGAACAAGGAACTTGGAAATTAAATCTTCCTCTCAAATCATACTTTCCCTCTCTCTCCAGAAACAGTTTCTGTATGTTGCCAGGGAGTAAATTATTTCTTGATTTGTAAACTATTTGTAAAGTTTTTAATTTCACCAGATCCATAAATTTCAATGATTTTAACTTTAAGAACAAAATGTTAGTGTGATCATAGTAGACTACATTGTTCACTATTCTTATTACTCTCTTTTGTAATGTATATAATTTCTGTAGGGTGCTTTTGTAGGTGTTATCCCAGACTTCAATACAATAAAGCAGATATGGTAAAAGAGGTGCACTGGCAGCCTCAGTCAAGCAGTCACTAGCCATGTTTACATGGACACAAGTAACCGGATTAAAAGCCTGATCGGAATAAAAATGCTTCATGTAAACACGGCAATCTGAATATTCTGACCCGATCACGCTCATTCTGATCAAAATTTCATTCCAGTTGAGACAGGTAGGTTATGCCGATTGTCATTCCGATTGGTGCGCATATTAACACTTATTCCGAAGCTTGGGTCGAAAATATGTTTACTGTGCATGTCTGTATGTCAGCCACACGTTGATGTGATGTATTTCCGCCTTTACAACAGCTAGCGGGAGACATGGTGGGAGTAAAACAAAACTGGTCTGTATCGTCCGGCTGTCTCCCTCTGTTCATCATATGCAGAAGTATGTACTTGTAGCTTCATTACGGAGACCAGCAGAAGTAAAAGTACAGTCTGAATAACACAATACAGGTCCATTTCAAAAAGAGAAAGACACGAAGCGGGGCTGTTTACACCGAAAGGTGCTGTTTCTTCTACTATTTTCGGAATGTCGACGTGCGCATGTCAAAATAATTTAATCCGTTCAAACGTGTGACACATGGAAACACACGTCCTAATCGGATCAGCTTTTTTTCAGGATCCATGTAAACAGTAAAGTTCTGATCTGAATTGTAATCAGACTGAAGAAATTTTGCACATACAACCGTAGTTATTGACTGGTATTTGGAACTGTTCATAATTCCCTCCACCTTGACTAAGGCCCCAGTTGCAGCTGAAGAAAAAAAAGTCCTAAAGTATGATGCTGCCACCACCATACGTCACTTTAGGTATGGTATACTTTTGGTATTGAGAAGTGTTGTGTTTGTGTCAAATATACCTTTTGAGATTATGGTCAAAAAGTTCAACCTTGGTTTCACTGGACCATAACACATTTTCCCACATGTGTTTACGAGATTTCAAATATGCTTTTGCAAAATGTAGCTGGGCTTGGATGTTTTTAATCGTAAGATAAGGTTTCCGTCTTGCCACCCTAGACGGGAGATTGTTGTCACATGCACTAAACAGCCAGTACTTGCCAGAAATTCCTGCAGCTCCTTCAGTGTTGCTGTCGGCCTCTTGGCAGCCATCCTGACCAGTTTTCTTCTTGACTTTTCATCAGTTTTGGAGGGATGTCCAATTCTTGGTAATGTCACTGTTGTGTCATATTTTCTCCACTTGATGATGACTATCTTCACTGTGTTCCATGGTATATTTAATGCCTTGGAAATTCTTTTGTACCCTTCTCGTGACTGATACCTTTGAACAATGAGAGCCCTCTGATGCTTTGGAAGCTCTCTGCAGACCAGGGCTTGTGCTGTAAGATATGACTACAAAAGTGTCAGGAAAAGCCTACTAGAGCAGCTGAACTTAATTTGGGGTTAATTTTGGGGTCAAGATTTCTGGCTCTCACAGACCTGTAACTTCTTCTTTTTTTTTTTTTCCACAATATCTTTATTGAACCTTTTTTTTTTTTTAAACAAACATGATACAAACAATCAAACACTAACACTAAAGTACTAAAAAAAAAAAAAAAATGCACTAAAAAAAACCACCAACAACCACCAACAAAATCAAATCTTCAACAATGCTCCTCTGTTTAGTCTAGACAATCCAGCACATAGGTATACATATTATTTTCACCAGTTTGGAATTTACAAGGTCCGCACATATCATTCATCTTCTTCTTCAAGAGTTATGTCTAAATTTTTTACATAATCAATAAAAGGTCTCCATATATTCTCAAACACAATTTCCTTTGATTTCAGTATATATGTTATTCTTTCTAATGGAAGGTTTGTTAACATCTGTCTTAACCACTGAGTCACATCTGGTCTATAAGTCTTTTTCCATAATAGTGCAATACATTTTTTGGCATTAAGCAAACTGAGGTCTATGAATGTTCTTTCACTTTTATTAAAATTATGCTTTTCTGGGTACAGACCCAACAAAAACAGTTTAGGATTCAATATGATTTGTTTTGAGATTATTTTTTCAATTGTTACCCTCACCTCTTCCCAAAACATTCTTATTAATCTACATTCCCATACACAATGAAATAGAGTTCCTTTACTTTCCATACATTTTGTGCACGTATCTGGTATATTTTTGTTATATCTATTTAACTCCTCCGGTGTAACATACATCCGCATTAACCATTTGAAGTGTATCAATTTAAGGCGTACATTTATTGATTTGGTTTGAGCTTCTGTACAAGCCAATTCCCATTGTTCCTCTGAAATTTCAGTTTGCAGATCTTCTTTCCAGTAGTTTAATCTTTTCAGTGAATTTTCACTTGAAAATAGTGTCAATGAGTTATAAAACTCTGAAATAATACCCTTTCTTTTACTATCTTTCATCAACATTTTTTCCAAGGATGAATAGATAGGTCGAGTGAGAGCTTTATTTTGATTTGATCGAATAAAGTTTCTAAGTTGAAGATATTTAAAAAAATGTGTTCTATTGAGATTAAATTTGATCCTCAACTCTTCAAAAGACATTATGTTTTCTGCACATGGCAAATATAAATCCTGAATCTTTTGTATCCCTTTTAAATTCCATACTTTAAATACAGCGTCCGCTCTCCCTGGTTTAAAATATTGATTACCCCATATTGGACTAAATTGTGACAATAACTGTGGTTCTTTTAAATAGTTTTTAGCTTCACACCATATTTTGATCATATGCTTTACAAATGGATTTTTAACTTGTTTTTGTAATTTTTTTGCCGAATCTGAGTATATGAATATGGGAAGAGGTAAAGGTAAATTGTATGATTCCATTTCAGTCCAGTGAGGGAGATCATTTGATGAAAAATAATATGTCATAGACCTCAGTTGTGCCGACCAATAATACTACATAAAATTTGGACATTTCAGACCTCCACGATCAAATGGTAAATATAATAAAGACAGACGTAATCTAGCCCTCCTGTTGTTCCATATAAATTCCACTAACTTTTTTTTAATTCTTGAGAATAGATCTAAAGGTGGTGATAAGGGAATGTATTGAAATAAATAAAGTATTTTAGGTAAAATATTACTTTTAAGTATATTGATTCTCCCGATCATCGACATTGGTAGTGACATCCATCTCTGAAGTAACTCATCAATATCTGTCATTAAGGCTTCATAATTGACACTGGCGACTGATTCTAGCTTAGGCACAATTTGGATTCCTAAATATTTGAACTGATTTACAACATTGAATTGATTTACCTCAGGGGTTGGGTAATTTCTCTGGGTCTCATTTAGCATTAATATTGAAGATTTAGTTTTATTTATTTTATATCCTGATATTTCCCCGAAATTCTTTATTAAATTCAACAAGGTCAGAATTGATTTTTTAAGATTCGACATAAACAAAATTATGTCATCAGCATACAGGGAGATTTTATGTTCTGTTGGTCCAACTTTAATTCCATATATTTGTGACTGTAGACGTATCGCCATCGCTAAAGGTTCAATTGCCATAGTAAACAGTAAAGGTGAAAGTGGACAGCCTTGTCGACATCCTCTATTGATTTTTATTGATTTTGAAATATTGTTATTTGTTAGAATTTCTGCAGTAGCATTATTATATATTATCTGAACCCATTTTATAAAATTATTTCCAAGTCCAAACCTTTGTAAGACTTCAAAAAGAAAGGGCCATTCAACTCTATCAAAGGCTTTTTCGGCATCCAGTGATAAGAGAGCTGTATCCGGTGCTTCTTTATTAGAATAAATAATATTAAATAGTCTTCTTACATTATGGAAGCCTTGTCTTCCCTTTATAAAGCCATTCTGATCTCGATTAATAATATTTGGTAAAATTTCTTGTATTCGTCTTGCTAAAATTTTACAAATTATCTTAAGGTCGGCATTTAATAGGCTTATTGGTCTCATATTTTCACATTTATTAGAGGGCTTACCTGGTTTTGGCAACAGTATAATTAAGGCATTATTCATATATGATGGTAAATTACTATTTTGAAATGCTTCTAAAACCATTTCCAAAAAAGGTTTTGTTAATTTATTCTTAAATTTTTTATAAAGGTCAACTGGAAGACCATCTGGTCCTGCACTTTTTCCTGATTTCATATTATCAATGGCTAGTCCAACTTCTTCTTGACTAATTTTAGACTCCAGTATCTCCCTATTTTCATTTGGAATACATGGTATAGATAGTTCATTCAAAAACCCATGTAGTTTTGTTAAGTCAGATTCATTTTTGGTATCATATAATTTTTCATAGTAATCTCTAAAGGCTCTATTAATTTCTGAAGGATCTATAACTACCTGTCCGTTACTTATAATACTGGTAATTGGTGTTTTAGATTCTAATTGTTTAATCTGCCATGCCAATAACTTTCCTGATTTTTCACCTTGTTCATAAAAAGATTGTTTCAATCTTAGAAGACTCGAGGCAGCTCTATTCGCTGATTTTTTGTCATATTCAGCTCTCAAAATCAGTAATTCGTTCTCCAACCTTGGATCTAACTTCTTCTTTAAGAGGCTCCTCTGTCCTCCACTCGTTACCTGTATTAATGGCACCTGTTTGAACTCGTTATCAGTATAAAAGACACCTGTCCACAACCTCAAACAGTCAGACTCCAAACTCCACTATGGCCAAGACCAAAGAGCTTTCAAAGGACACCAGAAACAAAATTGTAGACCTGCACCAGGCTGGGAAGACTGAATCTGCAATAGGTAAGCAGCTTGGTGTGAAGAAATCAACTGTGGGAGCAATTATTAGAAAGTGGAAGACATACAAGACCACTGATAATCTCCCTTGATCTGGAGCTCCACGCAAGATCTCACCCCGTGGGGTCAAAATTATCACGAGAACGGTGAGCAAAAATCCCAGAGCCACACAGGGGGACCTAGTGAATGACCTGCACCTGCAGAGAGCTGGGATCAAAGTAACAAAGGCTACCATCAGTAACACACTACGCTGCCAGGGACTCAAATCCTGCAGTGCCAGACGTGTCCCCCTGCATAAGCCAGTACATGTCCAGGCCCGTCTGAAGTTTGCTAGAGAGCATTTGGATGATCCAGAAGAGGATTGGGAGAATGTCATATGGTCAGATGAAACGAAAACAGATCTTTTTGGTAAAAACTCAACTTGTCGTGTTTGGAGGAGAAAGAACACCATACCTACTGTGAATCATGGGGGTGGAAACATCATGCTTTGGGGCTGTTTTTCTGCAAAGGGACCAGGACAACTGATCCGTGTAAAGGAAAGAATGAATGGGGCCACGTATCGTGAGATTTTGAGTGAAAACCTAGTTCTATCAGCAAGGGCATTGAAGATGAAACGTGGCTGGGTCTTTCAGCATGACAATGATCCCAAACACACCGCCCGGGCAATGAGGGAGTGGCTTCGTAAGAAGCATTTCAAGGTCCTGGAGTGGCCTAGCCAGTCTCCAGATCTCAACCCCATAGAAAATCTTTGGAGGGAGTTGAAAGTCCATGTTGCCCAGCAACAGCCCCAAAACATCACTGCTCTAGAGGAGATCTGCATGGAGGAATGGGCCAAAATACCAGCAACAGTGTGTGAAAACCTTGTGAAGACTTACAGAAAGCGTTTGACCTCTGTCATTGCCAACAAAGGGTATATAACAAAGTATTGAGATGAACTTTTTTTATTGACCAAATACTTATTTTACCGAGGAATTTACCAATTAATTCATTAAAAATCCTTCAATGTGATTTTCTGGATTTTTTTTTTTTCATTTTGTCTCTCATAGTTGAGGTATACCTATGATGAAAATTGGAGACCTCTCTCATCTTTTAAGTGGGAGAACTTGCACAATTGGTGGTTGACTAAATATTTTTTTTACCCCACTGTATATATATTTATATATATATATATATATATATATACACACACACACACACACACACACACACACACACACACACACACATATATATATATATATATACCCAAGAGTAAAACTGTTTCTCCTCATGTGCCTTTTTTGTGACTGTGATGATCAATGTTGGGCAAGTTACTAAAAAACAGTAACTAATTAAGATAAGATAAAATAAGATAAGCCTTTATATTATTCCCACAATGGGGAAATTCCAGGATTGCAACAGCACAGGGATAGCAACACTCAGAGCAACAATCAGAAGGCAAGAAAAAAACAAGAACAGCTAGTATACATATGTACATATTACTATATATATATATATATATATATATATATATATATATATATATATATAGACACACAGTGCGGAGCATTGTGGTTGGTGGATGTGCAGCAGAAAGTCTAAGCTCTCTCTCCCTCCGCGGGTGCGGCGGGCCAGCTGGATGTCTTTGGGCATGATGGTGGTGACCCTCTTGGCGTGGATGGTGCACAGGTTGGTGTCCTCGAGGAGACCCACCAGGTAGGCCTCGCTGGCCTCCTGCAGAGCCATGACGGCGGAGCTCTGGAAGCGCAGGTCTGTCTTGAAGTCCTGAGCGATCTCCCTCATCAGGCGCTGGAAGGGCAATTACAGTTACTAGTTACTTATTTTCAAAATTAACTGAGTTACTTTTGAGTTACTGCATGATTAACATAACTAGTTACTTGGAAAAGTAACTTTCACGTTACTTTTAAATGCATACTTAAATCATCTTGCACACACAACAAGATCAAGGGCCCCTTGTTCTCATGAGAAAAAAGAAGAAAAAGAAAACTGATGAGAAGAAGTCTCATCTTTCAGAGAAAAAATATCTCAGATTTACACAAACTATTGTAATCAGTAGAAAGTCAGAAATTTACTAGAAATAAAGCTATGAATTCACAGAGAAAATTTTGGACCCCCTGGTGGGCCGTTTTTGGTCCACGAGCCTTATGTTTGACACCCCTGGACCAGCCCATTAAAAACACATATTTAGAGGATTTACTTCCATGAAACAGTTGCATATCACAACAGCATGTAAATGAATAAGAAAATAAAATAGAAAGCACAGATAAATGAAGGCAGCGCGGTGGCGGAGTGGTTAGCACTGCGGCAGCACAGCAACTCACTCTTGGCCGGGGGATCCTGGGTTTGATCCCAGCCCCCGACCAACAGTGATCTGTGTGGAGTTTGCATGTTGTCCCCGTGTCTGCGTGGGCTTACTCCAGGATTTCTCTGGTTTCCTCCCACATGCCAAAAACATGCAAGTTCGGTTAATTGGCATCAGACTGGGGATTCTAACTTGTCCTTAGGTCTGACTGTGAGAGTGAATGGTTGTCTGTCTCTCTGTGTTGGCCCTGCGATGGACTGGCGATCTGTCCAGGGTGTACCCTGCCTCTCACCCAAAGATGCTGGGATAGGCTCCAGCCCCCCTGCGACCCGAAAAGGATTAAGCGGAAGAAGATGGATGGATGGATGGACAGATACATGAAAGTTCACCGCTTTGAAGCTGCTCTTTACTGCAACAAATCAGTCACTTCTTCTCTGTGCGTAAGAAAACTTTAAATGCATTTAATGCGGACATGAAATGCGAGCTTCTTGCTCAGAAAATACTCATTTTTAACCTCAGAGGTAGGAGCTGGTAGGGGCTACTCACCGCTCGGACAACAGGTGATCAGGGCTCGATATGAGAAGTTGCCACCGCCACGGCATTTCTTCACCGGGTTGTGATATGAACTGGGGCAGGACAGGAAACGGACCTGTGGAGGAGACTGTGACGGCTGCATCACAGTAGGGTCAATTTATATTTATTTGCTTATTTGTTTGCTTGCCTTTGCCTTTGGCATGACAACCTCCAGTGGCTTGAGGCCAGTGGTGGCGCTGGGGATGGCAGTCCTGCCCATAGCCACCGATACTGTGTATTCATCCCCAGCTGGCAGCTGATGAGGGTCTAGCAACTGTCAGCTGTATGATCATCTGTTTGCACTAAAATATCTATCCATATTAATAAAATGAGTAACACATCTGATCAAATTTCAGTAACTGTAACGCATTACTGAATTTTTAAACAGTAATTTCATTACACAGCACGTTACTGCAAAAGTAGTGGCGTTACAATAACGCGTTACTTTGTAACTTTACTTTGTAACTTTACTTTGTAACGTGTTACTCCCAACACTGGTGATGATGGTACAGCAATGATTGTTCATAAACATATTATTGTTGAATTTCAAGGCTCTGTTTCACCAGTAGCAGGTTCAATAAATAATCTACATACTGGAGAATGAAAATTTGTTTATTTATAATATATATATTTTAAATAAACATATATATATATATATATATATATATAAACAAATATATATTTATGCCCAATTATGTTTAATATCAATATTTTACATCATAGCTAAATTTATATCTATTGTATGTGCCATATTCAAATTAACAATTTCCATTTAATTTGGTGTCTGCTTGACAGAAAAAATACAAAATTTATTTTTTTTTTTATATGTAATTGTAAATATATTTAGGATTTAAGGGGTTAAGGTTAGGAAAAGATTTTGGCGTCATCTCCTCTAATGGTTAAGGTTAAGAAAAATGTTTTGGTTCCATGTCACCTGTAATGGTTAAAGAGAAAGAAGGAGAAAGTGACAGACAGCCATTATGGTGCTGGCAGACATGCTTCTTAAGGGTGTAAACGCCACGCATCCATTCCATGTGAAAAATGTTTCCTCAGAGTGAAGAACCGTCCAACTGTACGTTTTTAGGTGAAACTGGGCTGTGAAAGCGTTAAATGGACCCGTGGTTGGAGAAAGGAAACACTGTCCTGCTTAAGTGTCCAGTAATGCAAAGTTTCTGGAGATTAATTGCAATCTAATTTTTAATTGTTGCCCAGCATTTGTTTTTTTTGCATATTGAGAAATAAAAACCATCGTCCACCGTGTTGGTGTTGAACTCAGTGGTCTGTTTACCTAAACCTAACCACAGAAAGCAGCTCCTCATCTCAGCTGTCTCTCAGGTACACACTTTATTGGTGCCATTTCCGCCCCCCCCATTTGGAAGTTGGGAAGACAAAGCAGCCAGGTTTCTGACTTCAGGCTAATGGTGCTAGCAGTCTCCCGAGGTGGAGCATTTCCTCCACTGAGGGAAGCACGCACGCACGCACGCACACACACACAGAGTTACAGTAGTTCCAATGGTGGATCATGTCTCCTTCCTCCACTCGTCTCCATCAGTTAGCCCCAGATTATTAAAAGGGGCCAGTGGGGCTAGTTAGTGGTCTCGCCGGTCTGTTTCTGGTCTCATAACGTCTGTTCATAAAGCAGCACGGGGACAATTGTGGAGTGGAAGTAGTGGAACAACATGTTTATTTTCATAAAAAACATCGTTTACAGTATGTAAAAGAGGCATTTGATTAGTATCAGGAAATGGTGGAGGGCAATATAGAATCCTCTGTAATTCATCAGCATGAGCTTTTTCTTGAAACACCTTGAGGAAGTTTAGTAGATCCATCCACACAGCTAGAAGTGAAAGCTACAATATCAGCAGCTGCCTCAGGCTTTGAGATGATTTTCAGTAAGTCATCAGGAGTGAGAATTACACTCTCGCTTAAATATATTAAAACTGAACGCCATTCACAAATCCTCTAGTGAGGCTGAGGACCTTTTGAACCGGGGACTACAGGCCACACAGAAGGCGGGGAATCCAGGGGGGGTTTCCCTCCACATCCTACCTCCATGGTTGAGGTGAAAAGCGGAGACAGAAGTGTGTGGGAATTATTTGTCTTAGAAAAGCAAGTTGGGTGATGCGGGTTCATATCATTAACCTGATCAGAGGAAGAATAAATGATTTAGTTCCTGTTCTGTCTACTGCTCTCTGCTGTCGTTTTGTGTGGTGGTTACCAAGTAACTGTGAATTAGCAGACAAGTCCTGGAAATATTTGTACTCAAGCATCTATCAATTATAAAAAAAATTATACACACCCCTGTTAAATTGCCAGTTTTTTATGATGTAAAAATATGGGGCCACTATGAATCCTTTCCCAACCTTTCTGACATTTAGTGTAACCGATACCTTGAACAATTCCAATGAAAAACAAACAAATCTGTCAGAGGAAAAATGTGAAAAATAAAGATCAAAAAGCTCTCTGCATAAATATACACACCCTTAAATTGATACTTTGCCATTACTTTCTTGTACATTTCATTTTTTCAAAAAATGCACACTTATTGCCTAATACATTTGTGAGTTTAAATATTTTGTGAAGATATCCATGAAATATATTACAATTCTCTATAAATCAAAGCAGCAGTAGTTTAGTATTGATTTGTTTTAGTGTTGTTAAAACATTTAAATACCTGTTTCATTTATGACTGAAGTCAAAATGGATGCATTATATTACAGTAGTTAAATACATGTAAAATACATTCTTTAAATTAACGATGTATATTGTTGAACCTTGAAGAAGTCATCAAAAATTAAAGAATCTGAGGTGACTGAGCATTTAGGTGCTCCAAGACTTTGAGCAGTGCATATACATAATTGTTTCAGTCATTAATTGCTTTTAATTCATTGCTGAAGACATATCTATTTTTATTGGCATTTGATTAAAGTAGGGAGTGAAACCTCAACAGCTGACTGCATTCTGTGTTTGCTTTTATTCTATTTCTTTCTTTCTTTTCAAATATATTTTATTCCCATTTGTTAGGTATTGGATGTTGTTTAATTTTTAAATTTGTTCTAGAGAAAGCACATGATAGGGTGCCAAGAGAGGAAGTATGGTACTGTATGAGAAAGCCACTAGTGGCAGAGAAGTATGTGAGGGTGGTGCATGACATGTATGAGGACAGTGAGACAGTGGTGAGGTGTGCTGTGAGTGACAGATGGATTCAAGGTGCGGGTTGGGTTACATCAGGGATCAGCTCTGAGGCCCTTCTTGTTTGCCATGGTGATGGACAGGCTGATAGATGAGGTCAGGCAGGAGTCTTTGTGGACCATGATGCTTGCAGATGACATTGTGATCTGTAATGAGAGTAGGGAGCAGGTGGAAGAGAACATAGAGAGGTGGAGGTATGTTCTGGAGAGAAGAGGAATGAAAGTCAGTAGAAGCGAGACAGAATACATGAGTGTAAATGAGGGGGAGGCAGGTGCAGCAGTGAAGATATAAGGAGTAGCGGTAGTGAAAGTAGATGAGTTTAAATACCTGGAGTCAACCATCCAAAGCAATGGAAAATGCACATAAGAGTGCAGGGAGGGTGCAGTGGGTGGAAACGAGTGTCAGGGGTGATTTGTAACAAGTGTTGGGAGTAACGTGTTACTGTAACGCCACTACTTTTGCAGTAAGGTGCTGTGTAATGAAATTACTGTTTAAAAATTCAGTAATGCATTGCAGTTACTGAAATTTGATCAGCTGTGTTACTCGCGTTACTCATTTTATTAATATGGATAGATACTTTTAGTGCAAATAGACGATCATACAACTTGCAGTTGTTAGACACACTCCTCATCAGCTGCCAACTGAGGACAAGCTGCAACAGAGCGACATCAGTGGGGTCTGGAGAAACCTTAAAACCATCTCTGGGCTCCAGAATACCTCCCCCCAGGCCACGGGGGGCAGGGAGTGGGCGAACAATCTGAATCTGTTTTTCAATAGGTTTGACCAACCGCCCTCCCCCCTGACTGCACAACAACCACTGCTGCCTCTTAAGACATCAAGTCCTGCTGCCCACTCCCCACTCCACCAACACCCCCCCACTCCCAACACACAGCCCCCCAACCTGACCCTGACCAAGACCCAGGTGAGGACGGAGCTGAGGAAGATCAAGGCGAGGAAGGTCTCGGGACCGGATGGCATCAGCGCAAAGCTCCTCAAGTCCTCCTCAAGTCCTGTGCAGACCAGCTGTGTGGGATTGTGGAGCACATCTTCAACCTGAGCCTGAAGCTGGGGAGGGTACCACAGTTGTGGAAAACATCTTATGTGGTACCTGTACCAAAGACTTCCCACCCCAAAGACGTGAACAGCTACAGACCAGTGGCCCTGACATCTCACATGAAGACGACTCTGGAGAGACTGCTCCTTGCTCACCTCTGCCCCCTGGTGGGACCAGCGATGGATCCACTCCAGTTCGCCTACCAGCATGGCATTGGGGTGGAGGATGCGGCGATCTTCCTCATTCACCGTTCTCTGTCCCACCTGGAGAAGCCCGGGAATGCGGTGAGGATCATGTTCTTTGACTTCTCCAGTGCTTTCAACACCATCCAACCGATGATCCTGAAGGACAAGCTGCTGTGCGCAGGGGTGGACCAGCACCTGTCATCGTGGATCCTGGACTACCTCACTAACCGGCCTCAGTTTGTGAGAACCCGGGATTGTGTGTCCAACACGATCATTAGTAGCACGAGGGCCCCCCAGGGAACGGTTTTGGCTCTCTTCTTGTTCACCCTTTATACTGCAGACTTCTCACACAACACAACACACTGCCATCTACAGAAGTTCTCTGATGACTCTGCGATCGTTGGCCTCATCTCCAATGGAGATGAAGCTGAGTACAGAGGACTTATCCAGGACTTCGTGGACTGATGCCATCAGAACTGCCTCCAGATCAACGCGAGGAAAACTAAGGAGCTGGTGGTGGACTGCCGCAGGCAAGGACAACCCCTCACAGCACCAGTAAACATCCAGGGAACAGACATTGAGATGGTGACATCCTACAAGTACCTTTGTGTTCATCTGAACAATAAACTAGACTGGTCACACAATACTGACGCACTCTACAAGAAGGGACAGCGCAGGCTGTTCCTACTGAGGAGACTCAAGTCTTTTGGTGTACAAGGGGCGCTGCTGAAGACATTCTATGACACGGTGGTGGCATCAGCCATCACTTTTGGAGTGGTCTGCTGGGGCAGTGGCATTACAGCAGCCGATAGGAAGAGACTGAACAAACTGATCAAGAAAGCTAGCTCTGTCCTGGGGCAGCGCCTTGATCCGGTGGAGGAGATAGGAGAGAGAAGGATGGTGGCTAAACTGTCATCTCTGCTGGAGTCCGAGTTCCACCCTATGCAGGACATACTGAATGCACTGAGGAGCTCATTTAGCAGCAGACTACATCATCCTAGGTGCGCAACCGAGAGGTTTCGCAGGTCCTTCCTACCAACGGCTGTCAGACTGTACAACCTAAGCAGGGCTGCTTGCAGAGATAGCAAAAAGACGTAACAACCTAATAGTTTTGAATGCAAAAGATGCAATAGATTTACTCAATGGTCCCCTCCGGTATACAACTAGGAAAATACCGGTCGCTACGGAGGGTGAGAATATGTATGGGTACATAATCATACCATTTAGGATAACTAAGTAGACGGTTGTGCTGTTTCATCCCATCTAGCAACAATGCTCTGCACTGTGTATATTTATATATCTACATATTTATTCCATCCAGCTACAATGCTCTGCACTGTGTGTCTGTATATATATATATATATTTATAGTAATATGTACATATGTATACTAGCTGCTCTTGTTTTTTTGTTTTTTTTTCTTGCCTTCTGATTGTTGCTCTGAGTGTTGCTATCCCTGTGCTGTTGCAATCCTGGAATTTCCCCATTGTGGGACTAATAAAGGCTTATCTTATCTTATCTTAACTGGGGATGAATGCACAGTTTTCTCATATCATCTGTTGTCCGAGTGGTGAGTAGCCCCTAACAGCTCCTACCTCTGTGATTAAACATGAGTATTTTTTTTGAGCAAGAAGCTCGCATTTAATATCCGCATTACATGTATTTAAAGTTTTCTTATGCACAAAGAAAAAGTGACTGTGATTTGTTGCAGTAAAGAACAGCTTCTAAGCGGTAAACTTTCATTTATCTGTGCTTTCTATTTTATTTTATCTCATTCAATTACATGCTGTTGTCATATGTAACTATCTCATGGAAGTAAATCCTCTAAATATGCATTTTTAATGGGCTGGTCCAGGGGTGTCAAACGTATGGCTCGCTGGCCAAAAACGGCCCACCAGGGGGTCCAAAATTTTCTCTGTAAATTCACAGCTTTATTTCTAGTAAATTTCTGACTTTCTATGGATTACAATAGTTTGCGTAAATCTGAGATATGTTTTCTCTGTAAGATGAGACTTTTTTCTCATCAGTTTTCTTTTTCTTCTTTTTTCTGATGAGAACAAGGGGCCCTTGATCTTGCTGTATGTACAAGATGATTACCTCTGCCAGGCCGGAGGCCAGGAGGAGGTTATGTTTTTGCCAGCGTTTGTCTGTCTGTCTGTTTGTTTGTCTGTCTGTCTGTCTGTCTGTTGGTTAGCAAGATAACTCAAAAAGTTTTGGACGGATTTCAATGAAACTTTCAGGCGTTGTTGGAAATGGTACAAGGAAGAACTGATTAAATTTTGGGGATGATCCGGATCACCGTCTGGATACAGGAATTTTTAAAAGGATTCTTTAACAGTGTCAGATACGGCCATTTTCAACATGTGTGCAGGCCCAATGGAGGGCGCTGCTCAGCTGGTCTGCACAGGACTTGAGGAGCTTCGCACTGATGCAGTCCGGTCCCGAGGCCTTCCTCGCCTTGATCTTCCTCAGCTCCGTCCTCAACTGGGTCTTAGTGAGGGTCATGTTGGGGGGCTGTGTGCTGGGAGTGGGGAGGTGATGGTGGAGTGGGGTGTGGACAGCAGGTCTCAATGACTTTAGAGGCAGCATTGGTTGGTGTGCAGTCGGGGGGGAGGGCGGTTGGTCAAACCTATTTAAAAACAGGTTCAAATTGTTCGTCCACTCCCTGCCCCTCATGACCTGGGAGGAGGTATTCTGGAGCCCAGAGATGGTTTTAAGGTTTCTCCAGACCCCACCGATGTTGCTCTGTTGCAGCTTGTCCTCCATCTTCTTCCTGAAGCTGTCCTTGCCTTCTCTGATCTTCCTCCTCAGCTCCCTCTGTACGGACTTCAGCATCTCCCTGTTCCCCGACCTGAAGATCCTCTTCTTTTCTCTCAGAAGTGTTTTTATCTCAGGGTTGATCCAGGGTTTGCTGTTCGAGCAACACCGTATTGTCTTGGTGGGTACGGTGTTGTCCACACAGAAGTTGATGTAGTCCGTGATGGTGTGAGTGAGGCCATCGATGTCCTCACCATGTGGATCGCAGAGCTTCTCCCAGGCAGTGGTTTCAAGACAGTCCTTTAGAGCGTCCATTGCCTCCTCCGACCATATCTTCACCCTGCGCATGACCAGTCAATCTACGTTCCTACCCTCACCTATCATCATGAGCTTTGGGTAATGACCAAAAGAACGAGATCGCGGATACAAGTGGCTGAAATGAGCTTTCTTCGTAGGATTGCTTGGCTCACCATCAGGGATAGGATGAGGAGCTCAGCCATCTGGGAGAGGCTCATAGTAGAACCGCTGCTCCTCCACATTGAAAGGAGCCAGTTGAGGTGGTATGGGCATCTGATCAGGATGCCTCCTGGACGCCTCCCTCTTGAGGTGTTTCGGGCAGGAGGAGACCCCGGGGCAGACTCAAGACTCGCTGGAGAGACTATGTCTTCCAGCTGGTCTGGGAGCACCTTGGTATCCTCTCTGAAGAGCTGGAGCAGGTGGCTGGGGAGAGGGAAGTCAGGGCTTCTCTGCTTGAACTGCTGCTTCTGCGACTCGAACCTCCGGAAAAGTGGTAGAAGATGGATGGATGGACGTGGGAATGAATGTGGGGGTGTCCTAAATAAGATGGGGGGTGTCCTAATTTATTCCTCACTATTTGTTTAGAATTACATTTTACTGAAAATTTGTAAAAAGTCTTTAATTCATTTTTAATTGTTTAGTTGTATTACATGAATCTCCCAGTATTTTTAACACTGATATTAAGTATCCGTATGTCCAAATATGTTAAAAAAAAACAACAAAAAAACCCCACAGAGGGTTATAAGATAAGGTAAGCCTTTATTAGTCCCACAATGGGGAAATTCCAGATTATACAGGGTGTCCTAATTTTTTCACATGACTGTACCTGCTTTTTAGTTGGTCTGATGGCTTTCACTCTGGGTCTGTCTGCAGGCCTTAGCAAGATGGTGATGTGATCAAAGAGACATGGGTGGGGGAGGGGGGAGGCTCTGTATGCTCTCTTGTGAGTTGTGTACACCAGGACCAGCAAGTTGTCTCCTCTTGTTGGAAAGTCAACATGCTGATGTAGTTTTGGTAAGAGGGCCTTTAAATCTGCATGGTTGAAGTCTCCTGTTGTGATGAAGAATCTGTCTGGATGCGCTGCTTGTCTTCATGCGCATGCATGCATGTAGACCTTAGACTTGTAGAGTTATAATAGATTTATTTTGGGTATATCTGTTTAGCTTTTTACAACGTGGGACACTATGTGGTGTACAGAGGCGGTGCCTATCGCTGTTTCACTGGCCCTAGGCCACACAGCTATTGTCAGTGTCATGATTTGGTGTTTTAAGGAGGCTTAAATGCAGGGCAACCACTTCAGAAGAACACTCAGACACAGATGAAAAGTTACACCACTTTAATGAAAAACCCAAAACCCTATACACAACATGCTAACTTAAGAAATGAATACAAACACCACAATTAATGAAACCTGCAACCAAGACGCCACACTATATACAGTAAAAGAATTGCACGCTGGAGCCACATGTAGCCTAGGAGGAAAGAGAGGAGAGGAATGATTAATGATGACAATGGCACAGAGGAAAATGACAACTGAGGTAATGGGTCTTACGATTCTGACAGAGAGCCCGGCAGTGAACTCCAGCGGAGGAAAGGTGAAGGGAGCTGGAGACTGCAGGGAAGAAAGAAGATGGGCTGAAGAACCTGGGTGGAGAAACCATTGTCTTTGAGGAGAAATGATTCAGGCGAGCGTACAAACACAGCTCCCGAGACGCACTGCTGGAGGCGGCAGCAAACCTGAGAGGAGGAGAGGGGAAAGGTAAGACAACTTGGAGAAAAATAATTAATTCACCACACAACAAAAACTATAGTTGTGAGGCGGCACAAACCCAACAATCCAGTGGAGAGCTCTTCACACTCTGGCCCTTAAATACGCTGGTGAATCAGGAAGCAGCAGGTTTGTAATCACGCAGGTGTGCTGATGAGCTCCGGAGCCGGGAAAACAGAAGCAGGAAGGGAGGGGGGAGGCACACTCGCCTGATCATGACAGTAAGTAGTGAAAGGTACAGTGGAAAGTCAGTCCTCTTGTAGCTCTGTGCATTAACTTTCCTTTCCCCGTTCTATTATGCTGAAAACCAAGCTAGAAGGTGGAAAGTACCATTTCATATGGTCTTTGGTATGATCTGGCCTTGAACCCATGACTTCCTGGTTTTTGTGGTGGATGCTCTACTTCTCAGCCTCGGTAATTACCCTTGATAAATACCCTTGGGGCTAAAGCACAAGTTATGCACCCACGTAGACCCGACGCAGCGTCGACATGTGTCCCTGTTGCATCACCGACATGCAGATATTCAGAGAAGGAGAGGCGCATGTCAGTGATGCAGACCATAAGAGCTGTGATTGGTCGGCTTTGTCTCTTCCTTCACATTTCCTGGTTCTCTCTGCTGCTTCACTCTGCCTGTTCACGGCGGCACAACTACCAAAACGAGTCTGTTAAAACAACAGTCCAAATTCAAAAGAATATTGAGGAAGCACATACAGAGCACTTTGTGGCTCGTCATAACCCCAGTAATTACACAGATTGTCAAATAACGGCAGCAGCGGTGGTCACATGCACCATTTTCTCTGACTTCTCTTTTTCACTGCACAATGATCGTGTTAAAAGATGCTTGTTCTTCACATTTAGCTCCAACTCCATTACAATCTGCTCTTGTCTGTCGTGAGAACACGAATCGCTACACACATCGGCTGAAACCCGTTTTGGTAATGGAACAACACATTTCACCCAACACTCAAGAAAAAATCACCAATCACTGCGTCTGGGATGGACGTCAGTAATGGCGTGGACGTGATGTGGGTGCATAAATTCAGCTTTAAGGGGTTAAAGCAATTATCTACTATGTCAGTGTATTAATCCATTGCATTTCATTCCTCTCATTTCCTGTGAAATTTAGCATCAAAAGCAGTCATGTTCATGGTTTAGATAACGCTTACGTCATCTGAGTACTCTTCTCGGCATACTATCAAAAATTCTGCACCCTCGGCATTTTCTCAGTTATGCACTTGTCACAACAGGTTTTATAGTGGTTAAGTGGTGTTTACAACAGTGAAGAACAGAAGTCTTGTTTTCATAAGAAAGTAAAGAGTTTTTAAATGGCAGAATTCTGTTTTTGGGGTTTTTTTTTTCCTTATGTGTGTGTGCATGTGTTGTGACCTTGTATTTTTTTTTTTACCTCATTATTCCTTTTCTTCCCTATAACAGTTTGACAGTCCATTTCCCCTCTGGCTTAATGCAACAGACGCGTTAGCCGGGACAAAGCAGTGCTATGCGGTGGATGGAGATGGTGGTGCAGTCACATGTCTGTGTGTGTGTGTGTCTGCTTGTGGTTGAATGTATGAATGCCAACAGGGATGCCAGAGGTAGGAATTCCAGCTGGCTAATAATGCTTTGTCCAATTCATTAGAATTGTTAATTACTCTAATTCTACCAGGCACATGCACAAATAAATGTGAAGTGAAGCGCTAAGACTGGCCCTCTGCTCTTTGATCCCTGAAGTGCCCTTTTGGAGAGGTTTGATAGATCTTTATTTTCCCCCACAGAGACACTAATTGTGATCAAATGTGTTTTAATGTTCGATAACTATATTTTGACGTCCAAGTAACTCCATGTGACCTGCGACTAAACCCCCGAATGCCCCCCGGCTCCGTCGCTGCGCACACATCTCACCAGAGCAGCTGCAGCCTGGTTTCCGTGTCTGATCTCTTTCAAGCAAAGTCAGGTTAGTGTATTAACTGGCCTAAGCTCTGGCATTTTTTTGTTGCTGTTGTGAAAATACGCACAGTCGGTGATTTATTTTTTAATATGGGGGATGGTGGTTGTGATGGGATATTCATAAATTTAGCATATGGCCTAAATGTAATTTCAGTGTAAAAATGAAAGAATAAAGGTCCAAATATGATAAAAGATGCTAATTTACAATTTAAAAAGTCACAAATTAACTATCAGCAAGTCCAAACACATTTACAAGAAAAAATATTGCCAATTTTCTAGAACATTTTTTTTTTATACTTTTTTCATGGTCTGAGCTGGGTCTTAGGATCATGCCCACATTTTTACCTCCGCCAAAGGGGGAGGTTATGTGATCATCGGCGATGGTTTGTCTGTTTGTTTGTCTGTTTGTTTGTCTGTTTGTTAGCAAGATAACTCAAAAAGTTATGGACGGATTTTCATGAAATTTTCACAGATCGTCAGAAATGGGGTATCCTACAGATGATTAGATTTTGGTGGTGATCCGGATCACTGTCCACAAGAAAACCGCCATTACGCAAAATGCCATTTTCGTGAATAACTACTAAACCACTAATCCTATCATTGTCAATCCAATTGTTGTGAATCCAATTGCTAGTCATATGTTTTCATGGTCAAGGAATCTGAAAACGTACACACAAACACTGTATGGGGGGAACTGTGGCCGCCATTACGGAAAATGCCATTTTCAAGAATAACTACTGAACCACTAATCCTATCATTGTCAATCCAATTGATAGTCATATGTTTTCATGGTCAAGGAATCTGAAAACATACACACAAACACTGTATGGGGTGGGGGGGGAAACTGTGGCACTAAACCGCCATTACGGAAAATGCCATTTTCGTCAATAACTACTGAACCACTAATCCTATCATGGTGAATCCAATTGCTTGTCATATGTTTTCATGGTTAAGGAATCTGAAAATGTACACACAAACACTGTATGGGGGGAACTGTGGCCGTCATTACAGAAAATGCCATTTTCAAGAGTAACTACTGAAACACTAATCCTATCATTGTGAATCCAATTGCTACTCATATGTTTTCATGGTCAAGGAATCTGAAAACGTACACACAAACACTGCATGGGGGGAACTGTGGCCGCCATTACGGAAAATGCCATTTTCGTGAATAACTACTGAACCACTGCTTCTCATATGTTTTCATGGTCAAGGAATCTGAAGACTGTATGCAGGGAACTGTGGGGCCTGGTGGAGGTCTGCGCTCTCTGAGTGCTTTTCTAGTATGTTTTATTATTATCATTATTTGCCTGTGTTTTGCCTTCTGTGCCTCCCTTGGGTCCTCCGTGTCTTTCCCAGTCCTCAGCCTGTCCTGTGGTCCCCAATACCAGTCATTGTTGTTCTGTGCCCCCCTTTGTCATCCGTGTAAGCCTCATGTGTGTGTGTTCTCATTGTCCCATTGTCTTCTGTAGTCATAGTCACTTCTCCTCATAGGTTGCTGTTTAATCCCTGATTACTATCCCCAGCTGTCCTGTGTTTCCCCTGATCATCTGTCTCCCTATACTGTATATATCCTTCTCTGCATTATTTTTGTGTGGCGTCATACTGTGGGTTACCCTGTAACCCTGAAAAGCACTATATAAGTACAGGTCCTTATCACCTTATACCCCCTTACCCTCTGACTTCAGTTCCGTGAGTGTGCCTGTTCAAATGTCTGCAAGTCTCCAGCCTTTTATGGCTTGCTTTATGTTCAGCCCCCGTGCTGGTTTATTTTGTGTTGTTTGGGAAATAAACCTAGTTAAACCGCAGTCCTGCCTGCATCAGAATCTGTCATTTTTGCCAGTCAGAGGTTGCTCATGACAACTTTTTCTTTCATAAATGTCAACTTTTCTCACCAATTAATGAGTTTTTTCTTGTAAACATTAATATTTTTCTTGGAAAGTTATAACTTATATTTGCAACTTTTTCATGGCAAATGTATTACTTTTGTGGTAAATTTAGTACTTTATCCCCATAAATTTACTGTTTTCTGATAAATACTGCAATTTTAAAAGCACTCTCATTTAGATCATGTTAAACCAAAAGTTGAACTTCCTCAAAAATGGTCCTAGTGGTGCAAAAACCAAGGTAAGGCGAGTCTGAAGGCAGGCAGGACCACACTGCTCCCTCGGCCTCAGAATGGTGTCCCATCTTCTGTTACCTCAAACTTTGCCCCACACAAATTTACAATATACTGATAAATTTGCAAATTTTTTCCCTCAGATTTTCATGATTTTTCTTATACATTTGCTACTATCCTCTCACTGATGTACCAAGTTGTCCTGTATAAACTATCCTTGCAGTCTTTTTGGGGATGAATGGCAGGTTAACAGAGGAGAGGATTTTGGCTCATTTTACTGACAAGAGGAATTGCCTTTTTAAATTTTTTTGCAAAGATTATTGCAAAAGATTATTAATTATTTGAATGGAGATTTCATATTTTATTCATTGATAGAAAAGCCTTTTTCTGATTTTTGCAAAGATTGATATAATTTGAACAGATATCTATTTTTCAATGGAAACTGAAAATTTTTGTCCTGTAAATAATCAATTGTCAAGACCATGGTTTCTGTGTGAGCTGATAGTTTTGTAGAAATCTATCAGTATTAAATATCTCCATGAGTGTATAGGTATTAAAATAAAATGGATATAACAAGTTAGTACAGTAAAATGTGTGCTACTGTATGTAACTTTACTTTTTCAGTGCCCTTTTTTGGGGTTGAGTATCTGCCCCCTCAAAATGTCTGTGCATGTACAATTATTGTACGTGACGATTTAAAATATATGGATTTAGTGCTGGGAATTTCAAGTGGATGCAGATAATGATGAGACCAGGAATTTTAATTAGCTGAGACTGTTTGGCAGAAAGAGGACTTTAAAGAGAAATTGCAGAGTAATTATAGCCTAGAGAGGAGAGTATTTACTCACCAGCACATTTTTAAAAGCTGTTCCCGTGCGCATGAAGCGGTGTTGAAAGACTGAGAAGTGGAATTGCACAATTAGAACTAAAAACTAGGACATATAATTGAGGTGTGATGCTATTGCCACTGTCAAAAGAGAAATTAAGTGTAACTGTAATTTTATTTAAATAAAAATGGATGAGTAATACAGCATCAGACTCTGCTATATCTAACACAGATACTGACACATTTTTTAAATAATTAATGAATATCAAATTAAGATTAAAGCATGAACTTTATCTAAGAACATGAGACTGGAAGCAGGAAAGTAAAACAAGCCTCTTTAAACATTGTTCCACTGTGTTAACACTCATCACACATTTCGTCATGTGTGGACATATAAAAGTATGAGTAGGAGAAGACAGAGATTCAAGCCACCCAGAGAAGCAAGTCTGTTTATTGAATGAGTTTTACTGAAGCCGTCACTCACTTTATGGGAATAAATATAAATCAGTTTTTTTAAACCTGAAGCATACCAGATCAGATCTCTTGTGACTTTGATGTGTGTGAAAAGTTCTTTGTGCTGAAGGAGTTGTTACACGGTGCGTTCCTCCACCTTGTAGTAACGCTGATCCCACATGTACGTACGAGTTAACAAACATCATCAAAAAAGCAGCCCAGACACCCTTTTCCCCTTCAGTGAGGGCCAAGGTCAGGGTCAGCAGAGAGCAGGGATTCATGTTTTCTGATTGGATGGTGTCAGTGTTGTGTCATGCTTGTGACCTTATTTCAACCCTGACTGTGTTCATTTCCTGACTGACGAAGCCATTTGGATGAATGGTGAAACGTTTCAGAAGTAAACTAGAGGGCACTCAGAGAGCGCATACCTTCTCCAAGGCTCTGTCCCTCCATCCCTTTGTCCATCTGTACATTGCGAGATAGGATCTTGGCGGAGGAATGACTCACGGATCACCTCCATCATTGAATAAGTTCAACTTCGGACCAAGGGCCACCTCTGGTGAACATGTCATCCAAATCCATCTAGGAGTTTTTGTGTGATCCTGCTAACAGGCAGAGAAACGGCAGCCAAAACAATATGACTACATTATAATAACACGACTGTCATAACTGTATTGCCCATACATTGAGGCTTGGCAATTCCACCTTAAATCAGCATCATGGTTTATTAAATCTTTCAGGTCAGTTTTTTTTCCCCTCCTCTCTTCTCCCTTACAGTTTACTGACAAGGTTCATAATTATTACCCCATCAAACAGCTCTCCACTGGGAAAGCCCCAGGCTTTGATGCCATCCCTGCAGAAGTCTACAAGACAGGCGGCCCAACCACCCCTAGACAGCTCACCAGCCTGTACCAGTCCATGTTGAGCAAGGAACAGCTACCACAAGAGCTCAGAGATGCCACCATTGTCCACATCTACAAGCGGAAAGGAAATCGCCAGTCCTGTGACAATCACCGAGGAATATCCCTTCTGTCCATAGGAGGCAAGATCCTGGCCCGCGTCCTCCTCAACCGCTTGCTGGAACGCCTGGAGCAGGGTCTCCTCCCTGAAAGTCCCTGAAAGGGACCACCGACATGATCTTTGCCGCCCGCCAGCTCCAAGAGAAATGCATGGAACAGTACCACGACCTCTACACAACCTTTGTCGATCTGACCAAGGCCTTCGACACAGTCAGTCGCGAGGGACTCTGGATAATAATGAAAAAATTTGGCTGCCCCCGCAAGTTCATTGCAATTGTCCGCCAATTCCACGATGGAATGACAGCCAGAGTCCTGGATGATGGTGAACCATCCAAAGCCTTTCCAGTGACCAATGGAGTCAAGCAGGGTTGTGTTCTGGTCCCGACACTGTTCAGCATGATGTTCTCGGCAATGCTCTCAAATGCTTTCAGAGACTGTGAGCTTGGCATCGACATCAGGTACAGCTGTGACGGAAGACTTTTCAACCTTAGGCGTCTGCAAGCCATCACGAAGGTGAAGGAGACTGTCATCAGAGATTTTCTCTTCGCCGATGACTGTGCACTCAATGCTGGTGCCGAGCAGGAAATGCAGTCACAGATGGACAGATTTTCCTCAGCCTGTGACAACTTTGGTCTTACCATCAGCACCAATAAAACGGAGGTGATGTTCCAGCCAGCCCCGGGAAACCAGTACCACGAGCCACAGATACAGGTAAATGGACAGACCCTCCAGGCGGTAGAGACCTTCACCTACAGTACCTGGGTAGCACCCTCTCCCGTAATGCCACCATCGACGCTGAGATCAACAACAGGATCTCCAAAGCAAGCAGCGCATTTGGGAGAATGTCTGGAAGAGGAGAGGGATCAGCCTCACAACAAAGCTGAAGGTCTACCGTGCAGTCGTCCTAACCACACTACTCTATGGCTGCGAAATGTGGACTGCATACAGAAGGCACGAGTGACAGATCAACCACTTCCATCTCAGGTGTCTTCGCAACCTCCTCCACATCCGCTGGCAAGACAAAGTTCCAGACACGGAGGTGCTGAAACAGGCAGACATCCCCAGCGCCATTACCACCATGTGCAAGACTCAGCTGAGATGGGCAGGCCATGTCTCCCGTATGTCAGACGACCGCATCCCAAAACAGCTCTTCTATGGAGAACTCGCCCAAGGGAAATGCAGAGTCGGAGGACAAAAGAAGCGCTTCAAGGACAACCTGAAGATTAACCTTAAAGACTTCTCCATTAACACAGAGTCCTGGGAGACGCTTGCTGCTGATCGCCCCTCCTGGTGCAGTGCTATGACAACAGAAGTCCAAAGAGCAGAGGAGCAGCGTGTACAGCATGCAGAGCAGAAACGCCAGATGCAGAAGGTCAGAGCAACTAGCACCACCATCACAACCCCTTCCCACTTCTGTCCTACTTGTTGGAGAGGATTCATTGCCCGGATTGTCCTCACCAGCCACCTCCGGACTCACCGCAGCAGCTCAACATCAAATTGATGTCATTGGTCATCTTTGAGCATGAAGGACGAACATCATCATTCAATTCAATTCAATTCAACTTTATTTATATAGCGCCATTTCACAACAACAGTCATCTCATAGCACTATCAACTGTAGGGGGAACCCCCACAGTTGCAGAAAGACCCCAGCAATCAGGCGATCCCCTGTGAGCAAGCACTTGGCGACGGTGGAGAGGAAAAACTCCCTTTTAACAGGAAGAAACCTCCAGCAGAACCAGGCTCAGGGAGGGGCAGTCATCTGCTGTGACTGGCTGGGGGGTGAGGGGATAGAGGAGATGAAAAGAACAGACATGAAGAGAGCAAACAGCACGATGGGGACTCAATCTATGGGAGAAAACAAACAAATGTTAATGACCAGCAAAAAAAATATTTCATTGAGAGTGAGGAAAGGAGTGAGGCCCAGTGCATTACTGGAGGTCCCCCGGCTGACTAAACCTATTAGCAGCATAACTAAGGGAGGGTTCAGAAACACATGATCCCTCCCTAATTGTAGGCTATATCAAAAAGGTAGGTTTTAGCCCTATTCTTAAAAACAGAGATGGAGTCTGACTCCCGAATCCAGATTGGCAGCTGGTTCCACAGGAGAGGAGCTTGATAACTGAAGGCTCTGCCTCCCATTGTACTTTTGGAGATTCTAGGTATTACAAGTAATCCTGCATTTTGGGAGCGTAGTGCTCAGTTAGGATAATATGGTAGTATCAGATCTTTTAAATAAAAAGGAGCCTGATTGTTTAGAGCTTTGTAAGTAAGAAGAAGGATTTTAAACTTAATTCTAAACTCTATGGGAAGCCAATGAAGGGAGGCCAGAACCGGAGAGATATGATCTCTCTTTCTAGTACCTGTTAAAACTCTTGCTGCAGCATTTTGGATCAGCTGAAGATTTTTAAAGATGTTTTAGGACAGCCTGATAATAAAGAATTACAATAATCTAATCTCGAGCTAACAAAAGCGTGGATCAGTTTTTCAGCATCACTCTGAGACAAGATGCTCCTAATCTTGGCAATATTACGCAAATGATAGAAGGCACTCTTAGAAACAAATTTAATATGTGAATTGAAGGACAGATCTTGATAAAAAATAATTCAAAGGTTCCTCACAGAGCTATTAAGAAAAAGAGTAACCGCATCCAAACTGAAAGTTTGATTTGGAAAGGAATTTCTAAGGTTTTTTGGACCAACAAGAATGACTTCAGTCTTATCTGAATTTAATAGCAGGAAATTACAAGTCATCCAAGCTTTGATTTCCTTAAGACAGGCTTCTAACTTGGCTAATTGATTACTATCATCTGGCTTCATTGACAGGTATAATTGTGTGTCATCAGCATAACAATGAAAATGTATACAGTGCTTTCTAATAATGTTGCCTAATGGAAGCATATATAAACTAAAAAGAGTAGGGCATAGTACAGATCCCTGTGGAACTCCATGACTGAGCTTTGAGCTGAGAGAAAACTCATCATTTACATGAACAAACTGGAACCTATCAGATAAATAAGATCTAAACCACTGCAACAAAGCTCCATTAAGTCCAACATAGTGTTCTAATCTTGAAGTACAATATTATGATCGATAGTATCAAAAGCTGCACTAAGGTCTAAAAGGACAAGTACAGAAACCAGTCCATTATCAGATGCGATGAGGAGGTCGTTAGTGACCTTCGCTAAGGCTGTTTCAGTACTATGATGGATTCTAAACCCAGATTGAAACTCTTCAAGTAAACCATTTCCCTGCAGGTGGTCAAATAATTGCGTAGCAACAACTCTTTCTAAGATTTTTGAAATGAAAGGGAGATTAGAGATTGGTCTATAGTTAGCTAAAGCTCCTGGATCTAGCTCATCACAATTATTACCTCCACCAAGGAGGTTATGTAATCGGGGTGGTTTGTCTGTCTGTCTGTTAGCAGGAATACGCAAAAACTACTGGACGGATTTGGGCGAAATTTTCACCAGAGGTAGCCCTTGGGCGGTGGATGAACCCATTAAATTTTGGTCATGATCTAAGACTGCATACCTCCACCAAGGACCTTGTTTGAATTTGTGCAGCAGGATTACACAAAAACTACAGCATGGATTTGGATGAAATTTTTTCCAGAGGTGACTCTTGGGCTAGAGACAAACCCATAACATTTTGGTGATGATCCAAGAATGCATACCTCCACCAAGGCACTTATCTTCTCACAGTATATTTGCAAGAATCCTCCAAAAGTACTGGATAGACTTTGATGCAATTTTCACCAGAACTGGCTCGTGGCCTACACACAAACCCATTACATTTTGGAGGTGATCCATGAGGGACAGAAGGAGCCTTTGCAGAGGTATGCGCTCTCTGAGTGCTTTTCCAGTTAAGCAATATTGCACAACAGTGCGGTATCATATCGCTGCGATGCGTAGTAAATGAGCATAATAGACCAGGCCTATTGTGATTTCACAAACAAAAAAATTAAACACTGCCCAGTGCTGAGGCTTACTGTGTTTACATACCGTGTGAATCATGTGGCTGCAATGACATCCTTGTCTGCCAGCCAGAGTTACGTCCGCACACACTCCAAACCCTGTCTTAAACCGCACACTTTGCTTGCTTTTTCTTGGCGTCTTCAGATGAAATGTCACTTATCACATACTATGTAGATGAAGACCACATTCGTTTTCATTCCAATTCATTTTACTTTTTCTGCAGTGTTTGGAGCTCACTGCTTCTGGGTTGTGGAGGTACATGGCCATGCACGTAACTACGTGGACATGTCTTAAAGGGGAAGTACATGAAAAATGCAATATTAATATATAAGTGTGGAGAAAGGAATAACCAGACTGAGCTTTCTGAGCAAATGAACTTTATTCACTCTCTCACATCTTCCAGAATCAGAAACATTAACCTCATGTAGTAGGGACTCTCTTTTATATCACAACACTCACACGTCCCTGCTACCTGAGGTCTTGCATTACAATTCACTCCCCCATGACAATTCCTTTTGTCCCTCAGCCCTTTGATCTCCGTGTTCTTCTGTCAGAGGAAACTACTGCATCTCCATGGTTTTCAGTCTGAGATGAATACCACAGCATGGGTCCCCCACAATATAATATAACTTTCAAAAAAATTCCTGGATCCAGACCACCACCAAAATCTAATCATCTATTCCCTGTGCCATTACAGTCCTTTCCTGAAAATTTCATCAAAATCCATTCATAACTTTATGAGTTATGTTGCCAACAGACAGACAGACAGACCAACAAACCAACCAACACTGGCAAAAACATTACCTCCTCCATTGGTGGAGGTAAAAATACTTGAATCCAGTTGATCTGACTGAGCTTTCATACAGTATGACCACTAGAAGCTGCTTAGAGGAAATGGAGGACAAGCTGCAGCAGAGTGACGTCTGCGGTGTCTGGAGAGGCCTCTCTGGGCACCAGAATACCTCGTCCCAGGCCGTGGGGGGTAGGGAGTGGGTGAATGACCTGAACTGTTCTTTAACAGGTTTGACCGACCGCCCTCTTCTCCTCCTGCCCACCAACCCCTGCTGCCTCCACCTTCATAGTGTTTTCCCCCTCACAGACCCCCCCCCCCCCGCCCCAGTCTGTCCCTCACTAGGCTGCATTCACACCAGGATAGTCTGGGAATCTCGGGTTGATTGGGTGGGGAATGCCGAGAATTTTTGCACCTTTGTTTGGTTTGGTTTACAATTCCCACTGCAGTGGACAAAACTGCCTGGACAACGTCATGCAGTTACAACAACTGCTCGCTTAGGGCGCTGTTGCCAAAATCAGGAAGAAAAAATCTCAGCAAAAAAGAAAAATCCAGCTCATCAATTGTGCCCTTCAGAGGTAAAGTGGGCTATCCCACATTTTTAACCCCTACTCTCTTATTGTTGTGAATATGTGATTTAAATATATTTTCATATTTAAGTCACACCTTGAAGGTAATTATAGGGGGTAACTTTTTAATGATATAGGCACACTGATTTTTTGAGAATATTTCAACTTTAGAGCTCATTTTCTCAAAATAATGGTTTTGTGGGATAGCCCACTTTACCTCTGAAGGGCACAATTGGCCAGGACCAAAAATGGAAATCTGTTAATTTCAGCTGGGTTGTTTGTCTGCTACAAATGAGACATTTTTTTTTTAAACTTTTCTCCTCAGACAACCCCCTACAGCGCTGGTAAACATCCAGGGACACTGAGATGGTGACATCCTACAAGTACCTGGGTGTTCACCTGAACAATAAACTGGACTGGTCGCACAACACCAACACACACTTCAAGAAGGGGCAGTGCAGGCTGTTCCTCCTGAGGAGGCTCAGGTCTCTTGGAGTGCGAGGGGCACTCCTGAAGACCTTCTACGATTCGGTGGTGGTATCAGCCATCACGTTTGGAGTGGTCTGCTGGGGCAGCGGCATCATGGCAGCCAACAGGAAGAGACTGAACAGGCTGATCAAAAAATCTAGCTGTGTTCTGGGGTGACGCCTCAACCCAGTGGAGGAGAGAGGAGAGAGGAGGATGGTGGCTAAGCTGTCATCTCTGCTGGAGTCCGAGTCCCACCCCACGCGGGACACGCTGAACACACTGACGAGCTCATTTAGTGGTAGGCTGTGCCATCCAAAGTGCTCAAGGTAGATGTTCCGAAGGCCCTTCTTACCTACGGCTGTCAGGCTTTATAATCTAACCAGTGCTGCTCATAGAGGTCATATGAAACATCGCAACTTTGCACAATAGAGCTCATCCCCTCGAATACACAACTAAGACAATTACAATTATTATCGAGGGTGGCAACAACACTGTTGATTCAAATGTGAAATATACTGTCTGGGTCCATATTTATATTTTGCCGGGTAATTTAACTAACTGTAATGCCATTGATATCATCTAGCTGCAATGCTCCTGCACTGTGTATATGACTGTGTACATATGTGTAAACTGGACTTCAGAAAGAACAGACAGCCCCCCCCCCCCCCCGGCTCATAAATGGCGGCTGCGTGGAAACCGTCCCCACCTTCAGGTTCCTGGGGACCCACACCTCCTCTGACCTCTCCTGGACTGTCAACACCAAGTCCCTGGTGAAGAAAGCCCAGCAGTGGCTGCACTTCCTCCCTGTCCTGAAGAACAGCAACCTGAACCAGAAGCTGCTGCTGGCCTTCTATCGCTGCTCAGTGGAGAGCATGATCACCTTCTGTCTGGGTGTGTGGTGCACCGGCTCCACAGCTGAGAACAGGAAGGCTGTGCAGAGGGTCATCAACACCACCCCAAAAAACCATCTGCGATCCTCTGCCCTCCCTGGAAAACATCTCCAGATCCTCCTGTCTCAGAAAGCTCAAGGCCATCATAGGAGACCCCTCACATCCCGCACGCCACCTGTTTGACCTGCTTCCCTCTGGACCATCAGATCAGTCAGGTTCCACACCTTCAGTTTCTTCCCCTGGGCCATCCAGACTGCAAACAGTCAGAGGCCCCACCCCTTCTCTCCGAATGCTCACATGCTCTGAACTGAGGACCTTTTAATTGTCACAATAACTCACCTGTCTATGCACTCCACACTTTCATGTACTATACTGACCCATCCGTGAAACCACTACCATACCTCTGTATATTTTAATGGTAACGGTGATTTCCAAACACTGTTCTCCCGCCCTGGAATTTCTTTTCATTAACTGCAAGCCATTCTATTCCCCGCGCGAGTTTGCCTCATTCATTCTCGTCGCTGTGTACGCCCCTCCTGACGCGGACACGCGCGAAGCTCAGCGCGTGCTCGCAGATCACATCCAACTTACGGAGCGGAACTTTCCAGACTCCCTGGTTATCGTGGTGGGCGATTTTAACCAGAGCAATCTGAGTCACGAGCTCCCCCGCTACAAACAGTGTATTAAATGTCCAACCAGAGGAAATAACACGCTGGATCACTGTTATACTTCAGTAAAGGACGCATATCGCGCTGTTCCCCGCGCTGCGCTGGGACTATCTGATCATGTGATGGTTCACCTCATCCCCACATACAGACAGAGACTGAAACTCACTAAACCTGTGGTGACCACCACAAAGAAATTGACCAGTGAAGCTGGAGAGAAACTGAACACATGCATGGAAATAACTGACTGGGGCATGTTTAAAAGAGCCACACATGATCTTAATGAGTACACAGACACTGTGAACTCATATATCAACTTCTGTGAAGAGCACATTCTCCCATCGCGCACCAGGATAAGATATTCTAATGACAAGCCTTGGTTCACAGCTAAGCTCAGACGGATCAGGAAGGAGAAGGAAGCAGCGTTGAAAAGTGGAGACAGGGACTGCTACAGAGAGGTCAAATATCGGTTTAACAGAGAGCTGAGGAGAGCTAAATCTGTATATTCTGAGAGACTCCAGCAGCAGTTCACTGCTAATGACTCGGCTTCTGTGTGGAGAGGACTGAGGCAAATCACCAACTATCGGCCTCAGGCTTCTAAAGGTCAGGATGACAAAGCCCTTTGTCAAAGACTGTCCCAACACTATGCCCGTTTTGACACCTCGTCAGCTGTGTCCAACTCACCCACTCCACCCAGCTCCTCTGCCTCCTCAGCCCCTAATTCATCAAGAGCGGTCCCCCCTCCTCCTCCTCCTCCTCCCCCCCTCCCCTTGACATCAGTGAGCAGGACGTGCACAGACAGTTCTCCAGACTGAACCCGCGCAAGGCCCCCGGGCCGGACGGTGTGTCTCCCTCCACCCTGAGACACTGTGCGAAAGAGCTGGCTCCTGTCTTCACAGACATTTTTAACACCTCCCTTAAGCAATGTCACGTGCCGACCTGCCACAAATCCTCCACCATCATCCCTGTCCCCAAGAAGCCACGGATTACTGGACTTAACGACTACAGACCTGTAGCGCTCACCTCTGTAGTCATGAAGTCCTTTGAGCGCCTAGTCCTGTCTCACCTCAAGTCCATCACCACACCCCTCCTAGACCCGCTGCAGTTTGCCTACCGTGCTAACAGGTCTGTGGACGACGCAGTCAACCTGGCCCTCCACTCCATCCTGCAGCACCTGGACTCCCCGGGAACCTACGCCAGGATTCTGTTTGTGGACTTCAGCTCCGCATTCAACACCATCCGCCCCGATCTGCTCCAGGACAAGCTGTCCCTGCTCAACGTGCCTGACTCCCTCTGCAGGTGGATCACCGACTTCCTGACGGACCGGAGACAGCATGTGCGGCTGGGGAAGTCTGTCTCAGACTCTGTTAGCATCAGCATTGGATCACCCCAGGGCTGTGTACTTTCCCCCCTACTCTTCTCCCTTTATACCAACTCCTGCACCTCCTCCCACCAGTCTGTTAAGCTGATTAAGTTTGCGGACGACACCACCCTCATCGGGCTCATCTCCAACGGTGACGAGTCCGCCTACAGGGAAGAGGTGGCCCAGCTGGTGTCCTGGTGCAGTCACAACAACCTGCAGCTGAATGCTCTGAAGACAGCGGAGATGATTGTGGACTTCAGGAAAGTCACATCCCCCCTGCCCCCCCTCACCATCACAGGCTCTCCCATCACCTTTGCAGATTCCTTCTGCTTCTTGGGCACCACCATCACCCGAGACCTCAAATGGGAGCCAACCATCAGCTCCCTCATCAAAAAGGCCCAGCAGAGGATGTTCTTTCTGTGGCAGCTGAGGAAGCTCAAGCTACCCACCAAGATGTTAGTGCAGTTCTACACGGCCATCATCGAGTCCATCCTCACCTCCTCCATAACTGTGTGGTACGCAGGAGCCACTGCCAGGGACAGACTAAGGCTGCAGCGCGTCGTGCGCACTGCTGAGAAGGTGATAGGCTGCAAGCTCCCATCTCTCCAGGACCTGTACATCTCCAGGACCCGGAGGCGTGCTGGCCGGATCATAGCCGATCCTTCACATCCTGGTCACGTGCTGTTTGCCCCCCTCCCCTCAGGTAGAAGGCTTCGGTCCATTCGGACTAAAACCTCTCGGCACATGAACAGCTTTTTCCCCTCTGCCATCAGACTGCTGAACACTAAGTGACTTTTGACTCTCGTGCACTATGTACAGCAGCTCAACCAGACTCATGTCATTCATCACTGTTTTTCTGTTGCATTATTGACTGCACTATGTGGTACTTCACATTATCTGCTACATGCTAATTTTTTAAACTGCCTTGACTAGTACTACTCATTATTACTAGTATTATTATTATTATTACTTATTATTACTTATTTTTCTACACTTATTGCACGTTTCTAGTCCTTTAGTTTTTTAGTTTATCCCTTTTTCTCATTATGTTTTTAATGTTGCAGCATGGCACCGAGACAAATTCCTAGTTTGTGTATCACATGAACAATGGCAATAAACCTGATTCTGATTCTGATTCTGATTATATTTTCCTTAATCCTTGGGCCATTTTATTCAGTCATGTGTTCAACTGTGTGTTCTGCACGCTGTTCTTTTATGTACTTTGTTTCATCCATGAAGCCACTACCATACCTGTGTATATTTCCATAATCCTGGGCTATTTTTATTTCAGTCATGTGTTTAATCGTGTTCTGTAGCTGTGTTTTATCTAATCCTCTCTTACTTTATTGCGTAGTAGCCTGGTGGAGAATCCACAATTTTATTGTAACTGTACAGCTGTACAATGACAATAAAGCCTATTCTATTCTATTCTATTCTATTCTATTCTATTCTATATTTATTTGGCTAACCAATTCTTATCTTATCTTATTTACTGGCAACCCCTGTCCCCCTTTGAAGGTCAAGTTAATTTTATTACCGTTGCCAAGGAGGTTATGTTTTTGCTGGTGTTACTGTTTGTTTATTTGTTTGTGTGTTTGTTTGTCTGTTAGTAGGATTACAGAAAAACTACTGGATGGATTTAGAAAAAATTTTCACCAGAGGTGAAAAAGCTGTAAACCTTGGGGAAACACTGTATACACTAGCCTACATATACTGTAGGTCACAAAAATGCACATAGCCTATTTTCTTGTGAGGGACAGTCTTTAATTTCCATCTGATTCTCCAATATTAAAACTTAGCATATACAGTATATTGCCCTCCACCTGCTAGCTTGTGAAAGACTTCAAAAGCTTACAAAATAAAGAACTCCCATGACTTCTTTTTACATCTTCCTCCAACAATATACTTTCAAAATGTATGAAAGGATAACAAACATACAGATATTGTACCATGGTTGTGCTGTTCCACATTGCTTAATTCAAACTCATTTGCTCTGTCAAACTCTCTTACCGAAAGAATGAATCACACAAGGATTCATAACTCTTTGCTAGACAAGGTTAGGGATGAGTTCAAACCTTTCTGATATGGAATTAGAGTTACTGACAAAAACATCAATGGATAAAGATATTGTAACGTGCTGCTTGACATGGCGACGTCCCACCGGGAGGTTCGAACTCACACCTCCCGCTCCGGAGTCCCGCACTCTACCTGTGTCGCCAATAGGGTTAACCCACTTGTCAAGCCAAGTAGGGTGCTCATATTGAGTTCGCTACAATATGATGATCACAGATCTGTGAAAACCTCACAAGCATCTTATGTACACACATGCATTACACACTAACACAGAAAAAACAAAGTCACTCGTGCATTAATGCTGCCACACACCTGCCAGAGCCACATTCAAAACGGCTTATGTATAGAAAAGCTTTCTTAAGATCACATGGAGAGGACCTGCCCTCTCATATTGACACTACGGACCGTACATTGTTTCACCCTCACAGTTGCTCTCACACTTGTACAGACACACTGATCCCCACATGAAAGATCTTAGCCAGTGGGACAAGCTCGCTGACACATCCTGACTGCTTCCCATCGCTGGCTGTGTGAATGGCTGAGGTCTTTTCTGGGCAAAAGTGGTGAGACGAGTTTGGGCGTCACTCAAGCATTACGGTGCTATGGGGAGAGTGTTTGCCTATGCTAGAATGAGTAAATTTTAATCTCCCACAGCAGTTTTTATATTTTATATATAAAATACATAGAAACCAGAGGTTGTGTTTGACTTTTTTTATCTCTCATTTTGACAGACAGGGTTGTAAAAATCTGGTAATTCAGCCTATATCTCAGGTAAAACTCATACAAATAACAAAATTTCTCACTCTGAGAAAATGTGCATGACATATGAAAAAAATATTTTTCACATGCACTGGATACACGGTATTTGCCCCATTGAGAAACATTTCTCTGCCGCCTTACCATTAGAGAAGGTGATGCCTAACCCAAACGCTTTACTTAACCTTAACCATTAGTAAGTGCCTAAACATCAAAAATTATGAGAATAATAAAAAGTCAAAGTGGCAAACAGCTGGGTGTGGGATGCACACTCTGGACTGGTGGCGGCTGTTGTTTGAAAGCACTGGTATATTAATCGCCTGCCATCTCCCTCCCACACACTGAACAAGTGTTGAGCCTTGTTAAAAAAACAGGTGTTGTTTTGCTCATGTGCAGTGATGACAGGTGCATTCTTTTTGCACATGCACACAGTGACTACCAGTGTTGCCAAGTCTGCTTGCTATAAGCGACTTTGGGCTTGTTTTTTTTTGTAAAGTCGCTTGCAAATATTGTCAGTCACAGGCTGTGGGCTTTTGGGCTTGCTTTCCAAAGTTTGGTTGCTTATTTGTGCTTGCTTTACTCCCTGTACAAATCCTTCCTGATTCTCTCTCAGCTCTCCACAATAAAGCAAACATAAATGTCATCGTTTGTCGTTTTCCAGGATCCATCCACAACCCTGTTTCCTTGGCTGCTGCACCTGCCCAAGCCAGCGCGCCCCACCAACACACGCACATGCACAACCACACTTGACAGGGCAACAGGAGCTGCTTTTAAACTACAATCATGAGGGCCATTAGCATAAACTCACACCTCAACCATAGCCACAGCCTTTCACATTTTAAACGGGTCTTACCTCCTGCAGATAACAGTGTATTTTTTTTGGGGGGGGAGGTATCAAGTTTCATGTCCTCACATCACTGATGTCACACAAATTTATCATGTTTATAGTCAGCTTCATGTGTGCCTGTGTTTGTGTCTATGTTGAATGTAATTGTGGCTTGTAAATATGGATGTCACCAGACTGCAAAACAAATGCAGTCTGGGTACAAATAAAGGAACCTGAACCTGAACCTGAACCAAATGCGCTGGTCAGCCCAGAAGCTGGTGACTCATACCACTATTGAGAGTCACCAGCATTATTAAAGTGCTGATGACACATTCTTGACTTTCTCTAATTTTTCAACACATAATACAATATGACAAAATAGGTTGGTCTGTGCAGTTCTAAGTCAAACAGGCTTTTTTTCACATGAATATCCAATGTTTTCATGAGCGCCACGTCACCAATTATGTCAGTGGCTGGAAAACCCCACTGCTATGTTGTCACATCATCAGGAGAACACAGCGCTTGGCTGCCCATTGTACACACAGGATGGAAGTGGTTGAAAACATCGACGATGGTTCCAGCACATGTAGTTTGGAATTGGTTTGCGTTGTCCAATCTTCAGACGATTATAGTTCCGAAGAATGGGATAATAATGAAGAATCTGGGGGCATCAGACCATATAGGTTTGAGCCGTGCCAAGCGGGCATTGTGCCAAGCCAGTCACACTCAGAGAGTGACGGTGGAGATGCACACATGCCAGCAGCAGCAGCAGCGACAAACACACGGCAGGGGAACACCAATGTTATTCTTTCGTTACAGATATTGCAACAAATTATTTGTTCATAAATCTAATTTATTTAAACCCAATTTTTCAATAAAGTCATAGCAGTGTATTCTCTGTGGCTCAGGCATTGGGTTTATTATGGATTATATTTTGAGTTCTTGTTGTTTTTGTTTTGTACATGTGTTTTATGTGCGTTTTGAGCCACTTTCAGGTGGGCACTGTCCAAGATTCGCCAGTCCGAACACACGCGTCCTCTCTCTTTGACAGTCAGCTGTTCATGGTTTGTGTGCATCACCTGCCGTGTTGTCAGCCAGCCAATATTACCAACACTATCACGACGTGTTAGCCACTCCACACAGCCGTGGTTCTGTTGCGCCCCTTGAAGCGATGTCGGCCCTGGGGTGCAACCGTGGTTAACATGTCTCCTCTCCATGTTCGCTGGGCGATGTCGGCCCCGAACGCCAACTGTGGGTGTTTGTGTTTATTTTTGTGGGTCTTCCCCTTTTTGGGAACTGTTGTTATCATTCTTTTGTTCAATACATGTGCTGTGGTGAATCCTGCGTGTAAATCCATTCATCATGACCCTCCGTGCGCTCTTACGCAGGGCAGGGAGAGGAAGGATGAAATAACGAGGATTTGCGTGCAGGGTTAACCACAGCACATTTAATACAGAAAGACAAACAGTTCCCTGAAAGGTGACGACGTACAAGAAACACAGACATACTTACTGATGGCATTCGGGGGCCGGCATCGCCCAGCGAATGAATGAAAGGAGCCGTGTTTGCCACAGGTGTGCCCCAGAGCTGACATCGCTTCAAGGATGCACGAGAGCCACAGTGAACATGGAGTGACTAACGTCGTGAGAGTGCTGAAAATACTGGCAGACAAACAGCACAGATGACAATACTATGGACCATCAGTACATGACTGGCAAACAGCCACGAAGGACACGCACTGCTGGTGATGGTGTGATGAGAAGCACCTGGGCGAGGACCGGGAAACATGATCAGTGGGAGTTTGAATCAGCTGATGATAATGATAGAGGGGACATGGCCGGACCGGCGAGATGTCAGCATGGGATCACAAAAAGTAGGTCAAAGTGGTGCTTAAATCCATTAATCCTTCCCCTCCTCGTGTACTCCTCCTGTATAAAAGTGCACGAGGAGTGGAGGAGGCTTATAACAGTTGTAGCTGAAGCGTGTGATGTGGTCTTTCACGCCTGCTGTTTATCTAAGCCTGCGACAACGCGAAGGCACAGCTGTAAAATTAAAACAAGTAACCAGAGAAACTGTGAGCTACAAAGCTGCTGTCATTCCAGTCAGCAACACCGGAGTCCGTTCTCCCGCTTACGTCATGGGGTATCATTTTTGATGATAACTAGTTTATGCAGGTGCTGTTGTAAATATCATATTGATCATAGATAATGACTTGTGGGTTTACACAAATGCTAAAAAATGTCAAAAACGTGTCATCAGCACTTTAAAGGTCTTTTAATTTTGTCTCCCCATGTCAAAGTCTGTGCAGATCAGTGGTGAAACATACCAACTGTATCTACAGTGCATCTGGAAAGTCTTCACAGCACTTCACTTTTTCCTCATTTTGTTATGTTACACCCTTATTCCTAAATGGATTAAATTATTTTGCTCCTCACAATTCTACACACCATACCCCATAACGAAAAAGTTTGAGATTTTTGCAAATTTATTAAAAAAAAAAAAAAAAAAACCTAAGAAATCACAGGTACTTAAGTATTCACAGCCTTTGCTCAATACTTTGTTGATGCACCTTTGGCAGCAATTACAGCCTCAAGTCTTTTTGAATATGATGCCACAAGCTTGGCACACCTATCTTTGGGCAGTTTAGCCCATTGCAGCTCCTCTCAAGCTCCATCAGGTTGGATGGGAAGTGTCGGTGCACAGCCATTTTCAGATCTCTCCAGAGATGTTCAATTGGATTCTAATCTGGTCTCTGGCTGGGCCACTCAAGGATATTCAGAGTTGTCTTGAAGCCACTCCTTTGATATCTTGGCTGTGTGGTTAGAGTTGTTGTCCTGCTGAAAGATGAACAGTCGCCCCAGTCTGAGGTCAAGAGCGCCCTGGAGCAGGTTTTCAGCCAAGATGTCTCTGTACATTGCTGCATTCATCTTTCCCTCTATCCTGACTAGTCTCCCAGTTCCTGCCGCTGAAAAACATCCCCACAGCATGATGCTGCCACCACCATACTTCACTGTAGTGATGGCATTTTTTTTTTTAGATTTAGTATACTTTATTGATCCCCAGAGGGGAAATTGAGGGTCATCCACCACCTGGATGGATGAAGCAGCCACGATGGATGAAGCAGCCACGCTCATCACCAAGCCACGCATTGGCTTGGTGATGAGCGGTGCCTGGTTTTCTCCAAACATGATGCCTGGAATTTACACCAAAAAGTTCAATCTTTGTCTCATCAGACCAGAGAATTTTGTTTTTCATGGTCTGAGAGTCCTTCAGGTGACTTTTGACAAACTCCAGGCGGGCTACCATGTGCCTTTTACTAAGGAGCAGCTTCCGTCTGGCCACTCTAACATACAGGCATGATTGGTGGATAGCTGCAGAGATGGTTGTCCTTCTGGAAGGTTCTCTTCTCTCCACAGAGGAAAGCTGGAGCTCTGACAGAGTGACCGTTGGGTTCTTGGTCACCTCCCTGACTAAGGCCCTTCTTTCCCAGTCGCTCAGTTTAGACGGCCGGCCAGCTCTAGGAAGAGTCCTGGTGGTTCTGAACTTCTTCCATTTATGGATGATGGAGGCCACCGTGCTCACTGGGACCTTCAAAGCAGCAGAAATTTTTCTGTACCCTTCCCCAGATTTGTGCCTCCAGACAATCCTGTCTCGGAAGTCTACAGACAATTCCTTTGACTTCATGCTTGGTTTGTGCGCCGACACACACTGTCAACTGTGGGACCATATATAGACAGGTGTGTGCCTTTCCAAATGATGTCCAATCAACTGAATTTACCACATTTGGACTCCAATTAAGCTGTAGAAACATCTCAAGGATGATCAGTGGAAACAGGATGCACCTGAGCTCAATTTTGAGCTTCATGGCAAAGGCTGTGAATACTTATGTACATGTGATTTCTTAGTTTTTTATTTTTAATAAACTTGCAAAAATCTCAAAAAAACTTTTTTCACATTGTCATTATAGGGTATTGTGTGTAGAATTTTGAGGAAAACAATGACTTTAATGTATTTTACAATAAGGCTGTAACATAACAAAATGTGGAAAAAGTGAAGCACTGTGAATAATTTCTGGATGCACTGTATATAGTTCAATGGTTGCTGCTCTTTGTCTTCCATTACAACAGAGAGGATTGCAAAATGAACCCAACATTTTTTTCATACTGGCACTAAATAGCTTTTATATTTATAAGAAGAGACACTGTGTGTTTGTGAGCACAGGCTGCACTTTTGTGTGTCATGTTTAGTGCCACACAATGCAAGAGATGTTTTATTTTGGAAGCGGTTGTCATAGAAAAAAAAAGGAGGAGCAGAGGATAAGTTAATGTGAGGTCAACTGGAATGCTTAGATTGCCCCTCTCTGAACCCGGACAGGCTGGTCTCTTCTCCACAGCAGCCAGGGGAACTGTCAAAGCTGCTGCAGGCTCCAAAGAAGTGACTGAAAAAATGCTCTTAAAAGAAACCTTTCATTCTCAGCCACTGTAAAATTTGTGTAATTGTGGCACACACGTCAGCTGTAGCTTCAAAATTAATATAATCTGTTAGAACCATAGCAGACAGCCTTCTGATTAATTTCGGTTTCCTGTCGCTCTGCTGTGACACGATGACGGTGACACCTACTTCAATGCAGGTTTATCCATGTTTCCTATTCAAATGTTCGCCAAGCTGAGGTGAGGCACTAAAATAGGTGCTCCCCATTCAGATTTAATACAGCATGCTGGCACCAAAAAGCACAAAAAAACCTCACCCTATTTGAGATGGCTCATTTGTGTCTTTTTCTTTTTATCTGAGTTTAAAAGTTTAAGTTATTACTTCATCCAAGGAGGTAATGTAATTGGGGTGGTTTGTCTGTCTGTTTGTCCGTCCATTTATTAGCAAGATTACACAAAAACTACTGGGCAGATTTTGATGAAAATTTTACCAGAGGTAGCTCTTGGGCAAAGGATGAATCCATTAAATGTTGGTGATGAAAAAAGGAATTTCCAATCAATGCGGTCAAAGGATTTCTCTTCATCCAGAGATAGAATTGTGGTTTCTACATTATTAATCATACAGTAGTCTATTAAATTAAATAGCCTGCATGTAATAGCCTGCACCTGTTGCCACCTGTCAGTGGCAACAGGTGAAGCTAGGGAGATTTACATCCAGCTCCCGAAAAATTAGTACTGGCGCCCCCCAAGGATGTGTCCTTTCCCCACTGCTCTTCTCCCTCTACTCCAATGACTGCACCTCAGAGGACCCTTCGGTGAAGCTCCTGAAGTTTGCGGACGACACCACAGTCATCGGTTTGATCCGGGATGATGATGAGTCTGCATACAGGCGGGAGGTGGAGCAGCTGATCCTCTGGTGCAGCCAGAACCATCTTGAACTTAACCCAGCCAAAACGGTGGAGATGACTGTGGATTTCAGGCGACACCCCCCTTCATTCCCCCCACTCACCATCCTCAACAGCGCAGTGTCCATTGTGGACTCCTTCAAGTTTCTGGGTACCACAATCTCCCGGAACCTGAAGTGGTCCTCCCATATAGACACTGTCCGGAAAAAGGCCCAGCAGAGGTTATTTTTTCTGCGTCAGCTCAAGAAGTTTGATTTGCCTCAGGAGCTGCTGGTTGTCTTCTACACCGCCATCATCCAATCTGTCCTCTGCTTTTCCATCACTGTCTGGTTTGGATCTGCTACTAAACAGGACAAGACCAGACTGCAGCGGATCATTAAGTCTGCGGAGAGGATCATTGGTACTGACCTACCCTCCATTGAGAACTTATATCGGTCCATAACCAGGAAACGGGCGGGAAACATCTGTGCTGACCCATCACACCCCGGCCACAAACTGTTTGAACTTCTATCTTCTGGTCGTCGTTACAGATCACTGAAGGTCAAAACCACCCGTCACAGGAACAGTTTCTTTCCTCAAACCATCACTCTGATGAACTCCTAACATTCACCTAGTCCTACCTGTTGCTGTACTCATGACTTTTCATCCATTATTACATTGCACATAACTCTCACACTGCTTTTTACTTCATTCACATTATATCACTGAATCTGAGTTCACATTGAAATACTGTGTGACTGTATATTTTTTCATATATTTCTGCAAAGTGTGGTTAGTCTGAGTAAATAACTGCATATATTCCTGTATATATTTGCATCCTTTTATAGAAACGTGGACAGACTGCAATTTACTGTACATACTCTGTTGTCATTGAATCCTTATTTAAATCCTCCACCTGAACAATGAGAGCAAGTTTTTAGCCAAAGTCAAATTCCTTGTATGTGTTGTGCATACTTGGCCAATAAAGCTGATTCTGATTCTGTATTATTAGCCGAGTGCCTACCCTTGATGAAACCTGTTTGATCTGGGTGTATAATAAATGGAGTTATCCTCTCCAGTCTTCTTGCAAGAGTTTTGAAAATAATTTTTAGATCAACATTCATAAGTGAGATGGGACAGTAGCTGGATGAAAGCGTAGGTTCTTTTTTGGGTTTAAGGAGCAGGATAATGCTGAGTTCATACTTGGAGGGACTACATGATCTTTTTTAATTTGGCTCACCATTTTAAAGAAAGCAGGTGCCATCACAGGCCAGAATTCTTTATAGAATTCTACTGGAAAACCATCTGCTCAGAGCTGTATTATTTGTGATGTACTAAAGTGCCTCCTGGAGTTCAGACATTAAAAGAGGTGAGTCCGGAGCTGCAATCTGTTCATTATTTAATTGTGGTAAATTATTATTGTCCAGAATTTGTTTTTAAAGTGTTACATAAGTTCCGATTTGGTTAATCTTTTATAAACATGTTTAAGACACTATATAGCTGTCTAACTGCATCTGCCAGAACAAATGATCAAACTTCTCGAAGTTTTAATCTTCAGAGATTCACCAGGCAGGATTGTCCACTCTCTCCCTATCTTATTACCATCTTTATTGAACCATTAGTAGCTGCCATACGACAAAATGTTGATATTAGAAGTATCCAAACTGGAGAAAAAGAACACAAGTCTTTATGCTGATGATGTGTTAATTTTTCTTGAAAACTCACAAAGATCTCTTCTTCAGACAGTGGCACTCAATGATAAATTTTCATCACTATCAGATTACTGTATTAACTGGGGTAAATCAGCAGTCTTATCTATAAACTGTAATTGTGCTAATAATTACAGTTTTAATTTAGTAATAAAGTAATAAAAATTTCCAGTGTGGAAATGTGAAAATGACGAGGCAGAGTTTATCTCACGAGTCAGGTTTATTCACATCTTCCAACATCAGCAAAGCAGAAAGAGAGAAAAAACACAGACATTCGTCCTTTATATATCCAGGACCTTCAAAGCTCACAGTCACATTGCATTTAATCTCAAGTAACAATGCATCTTTTCTTAAATCTTATAACATCCTCCTCATAGTCTCTGGCAGACCAGGAAATCCCCCAAGGCCGTCTCTTGCATACCAAAGACTAAATTTTCACATCCTCCTGTTATCTCACAGGAGGCCCAGTCCTTTGTTCTACTCTGAGATGTGAAGCTTAAAGTGATACATATGTGGCCCACATGACCCCCCCCCCCCCCAAACATCTAAGATGGAACAACAGAATCACAGTCTGCATGTCATGATAAAATCATTACACATTAACCCACGTGCTGCTTGGGCCTCAGTCTCCTCCCGTATCTGCTGTAAGCGGGCTTCACCACTTCTGCGGCACCATCCTGCTGGGGGGCTGCTGTCTTGGGGTGAGAACTGTTTGTCACTCCCTGTGGGTGTTCTGGGGAATGTCCCCGAGGGGGTCTGCCGCGCCGAGGAGCCCTGGCCAACAGCACATCCTCGTACGCCACCACAAAGGCGGGGTTGAGCCTGTTTATGCTAATCTTTTCCTTCCTGCCCCCCAAATCTAGCAAAAAATGCTTGTCCCCTGTTTCCAGCACTCTAAATGGTCCATCATAAGGTGGTCGCAGCGGTGGGCGATGGGCATCGTGTCTAACAAAAACAAACTCCACGTTTTTCAAAGCCTTAGGCACAAAAACATGCGGAAAACTGTGGTGAACGGGGCCAGGCAGCGTACCCGATTCCGTGCCACGCTGCAACCGCTGAGATGGGGAGCTATCTGGCGCAGGATTATCTGGGAGAAACTCCCCGGGTAGCCGAAGTGGCTGCGTAAAAACTAGCTCAGCCGGGGAGGCTTCTAAAATAAAATCTAAATTAGTAATAAAATCTAAAATAAAATCTTCCGGCGCCACTCGAGTTGGCCGCCCTTTGCAACAGCGGCTCGATTCCGAGTCTTTTTTTCCCTCCCTCTCTCTTTTTGATCCGTTTTTTTTCACTCCATTTATATCACGGACACAGAGATCGTCCCAAATGTCTCCTGAGCCGGTGGACGGAGCCACTGTTTACAGCAGGAGACGATATAGCAGGGAAGAGCTGCTAGCATTCAACCGCCACCCGGTGCTATTGGAAAAACTCGACATACCGAGAGAACTGAGGCGAAAACGCCGCGGCTGCCGGGCTGGAGTAAGGCGGAGGACAAAAAATAGAAGGTACAGACTCTCGTTTCCATATATTGTCATAGGAAATGCACGGTCGATACTGGGAAAGGTAGATGAGCTAGCGGCTATCTGCCGCTACGATAGCACATACCGGGAGTGCTCTCTCCTTTTGTTTTCTGAGACGTGGCTAACTGAACTAGCAGCAGATGCTAACATTGAGCTGGAGGGTTTCCACATGATATGGGCTGACCGAACACCAGACAGTGGCAAAGCAAGGGGCGGTGGAGTGATAATGTATGTTAACAACAACTGGTGCAGATCGGGACATATCACTGTTAAACAACGACACTGCAGCAAAGACATTGAGCTGCTAGCTGTTAGCATGTGGCCTACATATCTCCTGAGAGAACACTCACACGTGATCTGCATTGTTGTTTATGCAAATCCGACGGCGAACGCTGGGACAGCGCGTGACATCATCCATTCAGTAACCAGCAGGCTGCAGACAGAACATCCAGATGCTCTTCTCCTCATCTCAGGCGATTTCAACCATGTTTCACTATCTCCCATTCTACCAACGTTTACCCAGTATGTCACATGCCACACTAGAGACAATAAAACACTGGACTTATTCTACGCAAACACTAAGGAGGCGTACACCTCATCACAACTCCCCCCACTCGGGAGATCAGATCACAGCTTGGTTCATCTCCGGCCGGTGTACAAACCCCTAGTGCACAGACAACCTCCGGCCATGCGCACAGTGAAGTTATGGTCTGAGGAGGCAATGGACACTCTAAAGGGCTGTTTTGAAGCCACCGCCTGGAAGCAGCTCTTCACGGGCTACCTCAGCTTTTGTGTGGACAAATCCATACCCACCAAGACCATACGGTGTTGCTCAAACAACAAACCCTGGATCAACCCTGAGATAAAAACACTTCTGAGAGAGAAGAAGAGGATCTTCAGGTCGGGGAATAGGGAGATGCTGAAGTCCGTACAGAGGGAGCTGAGGAGAAAGATCAGAGAAGGCAAGGACAGCTTCAGGAAGAAGATGGAGGACAAGCTGCAACAGAGCGACATCAGCGGGGTCTGGAGGAACCTCAAAACCATCTCTGGGCTCCAGAATACCTCCCCCCAGGCCACGGGGGGCAGGGAGTGGGCGAACAATCTGAATCTGTTTTTCAATAGGTTTGACCAACCGCCCTCCCCCCTGACTGCACAACAACCACTGTTGCCTCTAAAGAAATCAAGTCCTGCTGCCCACTCCCCACTCCACCAACACCCCCCCCACTTCCAACACACAGCCCCCCCATCCTGACCCTGACCAGGACCCAGGTGAGGACGGAGCTGAGGAAGATCAAGGCGAGGAAGGCGACGGGACCAGACGGCATCAGCGCAAAGCTCCTCAAGTCCTGTGCAGACCAGCTGTGTGGGATTGTGACGTATATCTTCAACATGAGCCTGAAACTGGGGAGGGTACCACAGCTGTGGAAAACATCTTGTGTGGTACCTGTACCAAAAACTTCCCACCCCAAAGACCTGAACAGCTACAGACCGGTGGCCTTGACGTCCCACTTGATGAAGACCCTGGAGAGACTGCTCCTTGCTCACCTCCGCCCCCTGGTGGAACCAGCGATGGATCCACTCCAGTTCACCTACCAGCATGGCATTGGGGTGGAGGATGCGGTGATCTTCCTCCTTCACCGTTCTCTGTCCCACCCGGAGAAGCCTGGGAATGTGGTGAGGATCATGTTCTTTGACTTCTCCAGCGCTTTCAACACCATCCAACCGATGATCCTGAAGGACAAGCTGCTGCGCGCAAGGGTGGACCAGCACCTGTCATCATGGATCCTGGACTACCTCACGAACCGGCCTCAGTTTGTGGGGCCCCCCAGGGAACGGTGTTGGCTCCCTCCCTGTTCACTCTTTATACTGCGGACTTCTCACACAACACAACACACTGCCATCTACAGAAGTTCTTTGATGACTCTGCGATCGTTGGCCTCATCTCCAATGGAGATGAAGCTGAATACAGAGGGCTTATCCAGGACTTTGTGGACTGGTGCCATTGGAACTGCCTCCAGATCAACGCGAGGAAAACTAAGGAGCTGGTGGTGGACTGCCACAGGCATGGACAACCCCTCACAGCACCAGTAAATATACAGGGAACAGACATTGAGATGGTGACATCCTACAAGTACCTGGGTGTTCATCTGAACAATAAACTAGACTGGTCACACAATACTGACGCACTCTACAAGAAGGGACAGCGCAGGCTGTTCCTACTGAGGAGACTCAGGTCTTTTGGTGTACAAGGGGCGCTGCTGAAGACATTCTATGACACGGTGGTGTCAAAAGTGATGGCATCAGCCATCACTTTTGGAGTGGTCTGCTGGGGCAGTGGCATTACTGCAGCCGATAGGAAGAGACTGAACAAACTGATCAAGAAAGCTAGCTCTGTTCTGGGGCAGCGCCTTGACCCGGTGGAGGAGATAGGAGAGAGAAGGACGGTGGCTAAACTGTCATCTCTGCTGGAGTCCGAGTTCCACCCTATGCAGGACATACTGAATGCACTGAGAAGCTCATTTAGCAGCAGACTACATCATCCCAGGTGCACAACCGAGAGGTTTCGCAGGTCCTTCCTACCAATGGCTGTCAGACTGTACAACCTAAGCAGGGCTGCTCGCAGAGATAACAAAAAAGATGTAACAACCTAATAGTTTTTTGAATGCAAAAGATGCAATAGACTTACACAATGGTCCCCTCCGGCATACAACTAGGAAAATACCGGTCGCTATGGAGGGTGAGAATATGTATGGGCACATAATCATACCATGTAGGATAACTAAGTAGACGGTTGTGCCGTTTCATCTCATCTAGCAACAATGCTCTGCGCTGTGTGTTTATATATTTACATATTTATTCCATCTAGCTATAATGCTCCGCACTGGGTGTGTTTATATTTATATATCTATATATTTATTCCATCTAGCTGCAATGCGCCGTACTGTGGATGCTTATATATCTACATATTTATTCCATCCAGCTACAATGCTCTGCACTGTATGTCTGTGTGTATGTATATATATACTGTATATATATATATATATATATTTATAGTAATATGTACATATGTATATTAGCTGCTCTTGCTTTTTTTTTTTTTTTTTTCTTGCCTTCTGATTGTTGCTCCGAGTGTTGCTATCCCTGTGCTGTTGCAATCCTGGAATTTCCCCGTTGTGGGACTAATAAAGGCTTATCTTATCTTATCTTATCTTATCTTAATACATCCAATACAATCAGGTAATATTAAATATTTGGGAATAACTATTTCCCCCAGGCTCTCAGAGTTACTGCAACTAAATTACACTCCCCTTCTTAAAACAATATAAGATGACCTTAGGCGTTGGAGGACATTACCTATATCACTAATGAGAAGAATCACAACTGTTCCTGTAAAATGATGGTCCTTCCTAAAATCAATTATCTATTTTCAATGATTCCTACCCAACCATCTATGGCCTGATTTAAGTCCCGAGACTCAAATATAAGTAAATTTTTATGGAAGGATAAACCATCATGGACCAGTTTAACCCCTTGAACTCTGTGAATTCCGCGGGCGGTCACGTCTCTGCATCTTAGTGTGTCTCAGTGCGCACTGAAAAAAAAAAGCTGCATTTCCGGTCTTCCAGTACAGACACAGCCTTGTTACAACCTGAGAAAAAAGCTGTGTAATATATTCATTTTTTGTGGTATTTTTACAAAATTTTGACCTGAGCTTGAAAACACTTGGTTCTATATTTCTGTTGTTTTCCAGCCAGTATCTGACAGCTGTATGTTATTTGCAAGCATTTGTATCTAAAAAAAACACCCAGGCGAACTTTCTTGTTACTCAGTGGTAGGAGCACTTAGAGAGATTATGACTATTTTGCCAAAAAATTCAGAGTGTTTTCATTAAAATGAGACTAACCCCCATGAAGATGCTGCAAAGGGTTGAAGAACAGCTTTTGATTTACTTTGGGCATGTTACTTTTTGGCGTTTTTAAGGAAGTTGAACAGAGTTCAACAGGTTAAAAACTCTTCAAAAAGCAAAAGAGTGCAGCGGTTTAGATTTACCAAATTTTTTAAATTACTTCTTAGCCAAAAGACTGCAGACTGTTTCTGACTGAACAAAATCAACCCTACTAAGAATCCCATGGTTAGATGCTGAACAAGCTCGTTGTGGGTTGCTAAAAATCTCTGACTTACCTTTCATGAGCCCCTGTATCAAGCGCTATGACTGTTTTAAAAGCATTAACATTAGCTCTTCTCTGACAGCCTGGTGGAAATTTTTAAAAATAACGGGGTCTTCACTTGTCCCTTGTAAACTCACGCCCATTTGGAATAATCCTGATATCTTGCAACAAAAGAGGATGTTAAACTTTCCACTATGGTATGAGAAAGGAATAAAAAAAACTTAGAACATCTTATTCAAGGTGGAAATTTTAGCCAATTCCAGGAACTGGTGTCACAGTCTGACATCAGTGATAAAAAGTTTCTTGAATACCAACAGCGAGGGCTGTGCGATATGACGATTTATATCGGATTGTGGTGACACAAGGAGATGACACTCCACCCACTACTGGTGTGTGCTAGCCAGGCACACCAGAGCACTGGGGGGTATGCAGTAAATAAAGATGTGCCTTTCGCCCCCACTATGCCAGGCTCACACCTGAGGATGCAGGGGCGCGAATGTGATAATGTGTATGTTGATGTATGTTCATACTTGGTAACAGGTATGTAAATGTGTTTACCCTGAGTGCCAGAGGTGGGAAGAAAATGTATAAAGCAGTTTTCTTTAGCACTCAGAGTTAGTCTGTTTCTGTGTTGGAGGAGAAATAAACCTCTGTGTATCAACTTGTGTCTTGTCTGCTTTCATCCACCACATTGGTGACCTAGAGACGTGAAACTGAAAACAAACCGAGCACCACCACCGAGACACTCCCGCTAGAGTCTCCCACCGCTGCATGCGCCATGGCAGTCAGACTGTGTTCAAGTGTTCACACTTGGTAACAGGTATGCAAATGTGTCTACCCTGAGTGCCAGAGGTGGGAAGAAAATGTATAAAGCAGTTCGCTTTGGCACTCAGAGTTAGTCTGTTTCTGTGTTGGAGAAGAAATAAACTTCTGTGTCGTCAGCTTGTGTCTTGTCTGCTTTCATCCTCCACAGGTTGACGACATAAAAATGTCAGTCGTTTCATAGAATACTCTGTTGTTTCTATCATTATTTAAAATACACATACTCCCATTTATTTAGTAAAGCTCCTCACCACTACATGTCAGCGCCCCGTCTCTCTTCTGCAGTGCGCACAGCGGAACGGGTGTCCCATAGATGGCTAGGCTTCAGTCCCGTGTTTGCTAATGCTAACTCCAAACTACCGGTTCAGATAGCTGCTACTTGTGGGACTTTTTTCCATTGTGCTGCATCAGAAAGGATAATTCGCTAACCTCGTTTTAATAGGAGGTAAGTAACATTAACACCATGTCTAATTATAAAATGCTAAATGACGATGCTAAGTAGTGCTAACTGTTAACTGTTGCAGGCCATCTTTTTTTGGTTTTTTTTGCTTAAATTACTGCTGAGTTTCTTTGTTTTGTCTGAAAAAAATTAGTAAAGCTGCAAAAGTGCATGATGGTGGCACATACACCCAAAATAAATTATAAATACATTAAAACGGGTCATCGGAGCAAGTTGGTGCTTAATGTAATTTATTTGATTTCTAATCATTTTAATTAGTCAAGTATTGATAATGAATAAAGTTAGTAATTCATCACATGTATTTTATTACATTACCTTTTGTGTCTTTGATTTTCAGATCATGACCAATCTGAAATATTTTTACTAAGAAGCAAACAGGTTAAATGAGGCCACAATGGCAGTCTGCAGGTCTATGCTTAAATTTTCACTGATTTAAACTAAAAGCTAATTTATATCTGTAGATGGCAGCCGTGGATAATTTTCTCATTTTCAGACATTTTTTTATGTTATCTGTTTTTTTGTTGTTGTTTTTTTGTTGTTTTTTTTTGCCATTCTCCTCTGGATCAGGAAATATTTAGCTTATTGATGTTTACTTTTTATTCATATATGATTTAGAAGAAAAACCTGAAATTTATGAGAATCAAGTCTTAAATGCACATTAAAAAACTATTTTAAAACACTGTAAAATTATGAGGGAAAACGGTACATGTAAAAAAAGTAAAAAAAAAAAATACTCCTTTATATGTGATTATCTAAACTGTAGAATTTACAGAAAATGCATATTGTGATATACAGTATATTCATAGTTATTGAGATATTAATTTTTTTGTCATATCACACAGCCCTACCAACAGCTTAAATCCATGATAAAAGCAAGATTCAATTTCAACCAGACAGATTTAGAGGTACCAGTTAAGGTGACAGAGTTTCTATATCTTTGTTCCCCTAAATTTATATCAAAAATACAACGACTATTATCAAAACTGGTGAATCAGTATCTCTCACAAAATTAAAATGGGAGACAGGCCTCCATCCATCCATATTCTACCACTTAGTCCTTTTTGGGTTGTGGGGCTGGGGGGGGGGGGGTGCTGGAGCCTATCCCAGCATCTTTGGGTGAGAGGCAGCGTACACCCTGGACAGCTCGTCAGTCCATCACAAGGCCAGGGAGACAGACCTATCAGTTAATAAAGATGAAAGCTTCTGGACACAAATATGTTTAAACACTGACTAAAAACTCTAATTTAAAACTCATACAGTACAAAGTTCTACATAGAACTCATTACACAGGACAAAGGATGTTCAAAATAGGCCTGAGTCACACAAATATCTGTTCCCATTGCACCAGCAGCTGTCATGATTAGGGCACGGCTAGGGTCCATGCCCACGCTTTACGTTCATTTTAGTCTTTACTTTTCCAAAGTATTATTATGATTAAACTGGTCAACACCAAATTGATTGTCTATTTTTTTTAGCTGATTTAGGACAATTTTGATGTGCTGTATCTAAAAATCACATTGGTTTTACTCAATCAGGTCAACTTTTTGAACTATGACCATGTTTTTGTTTACATGTACGGGTATTTTCACATTATATGATGCAAAATTCTTTTTTATTTCTTGAAATTCTCTGAATTTAGAACTACTGAATTACTGTCCCAGCTGTCTTGTGTATTCAAATTATGAGTTCCCTGATATATGTGTGTCTCTGTGCTCTGTTGCTTGAGAGGTCATCATGTCTACTACCATGTGTCTGTATGTCCAAGTTCTTGCTCTGATTAGTGATGGTGAAACTGAGGCCTTACAAAACAATGAACAACTTTGAGACAATAGCTTCATGATCGACACAGTGTTATGAAACATTTATTAAAGAGTGCCTTCTGCTGACTGAGTGTCAGAACTGCATCTCAGTGGAAGACCTAAAAAAATCTCAATACTTTTTTTGAGCATTTGGCCATCTGAGGTCTATTCAAAATTGGATGGCAGGAACAAACAATACAAAGCAAACAAAAAAAATAATTCCAATAGAACCCTCTCAAACTTTCCACGAGCCCTCAAGTCACGTGATGTGACCGACATAACGAGGCCTTGCTTGTAACTGTCACGTGACTGTGGACGTGCTGAAATGGCGCTCGATGCACTGCTCATGGCACTTCCGCTTTATATTGCTCGAATCACTGTCGAGTGGGTGATGTTGAGCATAACATCACTAGATCTGATCCATGCCATATTCCCTGAGTGTCTATGTGAGTTTAACTCTGCTTAGTTTAGTATTTTGCCTTACTCTGTGTTTGCCAAGTCTATGCCAAGTTCAATTAAGTTTTCAGTCCATGTGCTGCCTTTTGTTTTGCCCTGAGTTTATGTTAGTTAAATTATTATTGCAACTGAGCCTGCCTGCACAATGAGTGCTCTTTACAAAAGCTCGTCTGCCTGGAGCGCAGAACATGACAGCAACGTCCCAGATAGTTTCATGCACGCTATGTGGTCCTGTGCACCGGTGCAAAAGTTCTGGCAGAAGATATGTGGAGACCTATTGGCATGGCTTGGGTGTTGTATCTCAACCTCTCCCACACTTTGCACACTGGGTGATTTTAGTGAAATAAATATAGAAGTAAAGATGTCACACATGGTTCTCACTGCCTTATGCATTGCCAAGAAAACTATCCTTATGAATTGGAAATCAAGAAATAATTTATGTAGAACCCACTATAAGAACCTCCTATTAGTATTATATTAGTCTGGAGAGAATGTCTGCCTCCTCTAAAACCAGTTGGCTGAATTCAGTTCTCTCTGGTCCCCACTTATTGATTCTATAGCGTTCTCATACAAAGCTATAACAGAATAGAACAAGCTCCCCACTGCTTTGAAGACCAGAAGAAATTACAGAGACTTTACCACAGAGACTAAAAAATGGATTTTAAATAATCAAGCCCACGAGCACTGACTCTCTCCCTTAAATGGGATTTGAAATTGTACTTTTAAATTGTTTTTATGTGTGCTGTTCTCTTATCTTTTTACCTTTTAAACTTACTCCCTGCTTGTTTCAGGGTCAACAGTTTCTGAAAACTGACCTGAATTGCTTTCTATATGTGCTGTTTTTCTTTTAACCCCTTGCACTCCGGTCAATTTTCCTAAAAACGCCAAAAAATAATGTGCCCAAAGTAAATCGAAAGCTGTTCTTCAACCCTTTGCAGCATCTTCATGGGGTTGGTCTCATTTAAAAGAAAACACTTTGAATTTTTTGGCAAAACAGTCATAATCTCTCTAAGTGCTCCGGCCACTGAGTTACAGTCATCTAAACATAGTGAACTTGAAGAAAATAAATTTGGCCTGGGTGTTTTTTTTGGATACAAATGCTTGCAAATAACACACAGCTTCAGATCCGGGCTGGAAAATGCAACAGAAATGTAGAACCAAGTGTTATCCAGCTGAGGTCCAAATTTTGTAACAATACCACAAAAAATGAATATATTACACAGCTTTTTCCTCAGGTAGTTCCCAGGCGTTTTGGAACTGTGCCAAATTGTGCCAAATGGCACAGTTTGGAAAAACGTCTGTAACTTTTGAATGATTCAATGTAGAAGCTTCATCTTGGGCTCTAATGAAAGGTGACACTCAGGGCTGTGTCTGTGTGTGTGTGTGGGGGGGGGGGGGTTGTCCCCTCCCTCGCTACAGAGGATGGACATCGGCCATCGCTACATGACGGATTAGCCTCATGTGGGATGTGGGACAGAAGCTCAGTCACCGCCCCCCCCGCCCCCTCGCTACAGAAGAATAGTCAGGAATAAAGAATAATTTAGCTTATAACACCTTACCTCTTCACAGCAGTGTCCTGGCGAGCTTCTCTTCCCCATTGTCAGACGAACGCGACGCTGGTCCGCTCGTGGTTCTGGTCTCGCGACCCGATCAAAACATAATTCCATTATTGCGGTTTTGTGCTTCCATGATTGTGGTTTTTGGCGAACGATTTTTCAAAACAAATAACAGTAGGTAATTTTAAAAAGACTGGCGAAGGCGTGTGTGTCACTCAGCCTTCGTCGTCAGCCTCTGTCGGTCTATGACCATGGAAGAAATCATAACGTCTACTCTGCTGGAACCAAAACAAAATAAGCACCGCCTGTGGCCGAACATGCCGATGCGCGAATGGCACTCCCTGTCACACAGGTTGCATTTGTGGATGGTCTCCGTGCTGCTGGGTCTGTGGGGTTCTTCCTGCGGGTCCTTTTTTGATCCGCTCCAGCAGTCAGTCTTCACCCAGCCTTAAAAAAAACAGCTCGCGAACTTCTCTGCTTCAATTGGCTCACTGCATTCACAGCGTTAGTAGGCGGGTCCTTCTGGCTAGGTTTTCAGTCATTGGTTCTTCAAGGTTTCAGAAACCCAATTCAAGGCTCTTATTAGTCGAATGAGAGGTCGATCAGATGAACTAATCTGTTCGCGGCTGTGTCTGCAGCTTTTATTTTCAGTGTGCGCTTGGACGCCATACACCACCTACATCACAATCTCCATCATGCGTCCTAGAGCGCACGAGAGCGCCCTCGTGCACTCTAGGACACAGAGACTTGCCCGTCCGCGGTACAACGGAGCGCAAGAGGTTAATATCTTCCTGCCTGCCTCAGGGACTACAGATGGAAATTAGTGAGAACGCTATAATCTGGTACAAAGCATCTTGAATGAATGAATGAATGAATGAATTTATTTATTTCGGATAGTACATTACAGGTTAAAAGAAACTGTATAATATAACAACAAGGTCAAATTAGACAAAGACTCCTTCTACTATACAATTCCACGTGAGTTATCCGAAATGGGTGATGGCTGAAGCCGCAGCTTATATTGCCCACCCATATTCCATCCAAGAATTCAAAGGAGAAAAAAGAGAAAACAAGACAAGAGCGATTACAATTTAAATTTAAATTTAAACAATTTAAAACAAGGCTAAGACAAAATATGACTGAGAGAAAAAGAAAACTGAGCTAGTCTAAGTTAAGCGGTTACTATTCAAAAACAAATCTAAGACATAGTGTCACAGAGAAAAAAGAAAAACTAAGCTATAACACAACACAGGCTGGAAATGTCAATCCTTATGTGAGTTTACATGTCGTCTTGTAAATATGTTTGGAGTATTTCTTCCTTTAGTTTTTGTTTAAATTGTCCAAGCTTTGTACATGATTTTAATTCAGGTCCAAAATCGTTCCATAATCTGACACCTTGCACTGAAATACAGTGTTGCTTGGTAGTTGTTCTCACTGTAGGCTTTTGAAATATACATGTTCCTCTGAAGTGATATCGTTTCTCCCTTGTTTGGAACAACTTTTGGATATTTGCGGGCAGTGATAGATTCTTCACTTTGAACATTATTATTGCGGTTTTAAAGTCGATCAGATCTTTCAACTTGAGAGTTTTTTGTTTAAGAAAAAGTGGGTTTGTTGGTTCCCTGTAAGCTGCTTTGTTGATTATTCTAATAGCTCTCTTTTGAAGCATAAAGAGTGGATATATGTTTGTTTTATATGTATTTCCCCATACTTCATTACAATATGTCATGTATGGGAGTATTAATGAATGATACAAGGTGTATAGTGTGGGTTGATTCAGCAAATTTTTCACTCTGTGTAATATTGCAATTGATTTGGATACTTTACCTTTTATATAATTAATATGTGGCTTCCAACACAGTTTGTTATCAATTATTACTCCAAGGAATTTAGTTTCGGATACCCTTTCAATCTCTACACCATTTGCACTGAGTTTGGGTACTGGGTAGTTGTGATGGTTGTTAAAGACTATAAATTTTGTCTTGCTTAAATTGAGCGTTAATTTGTTTGAATCAAACCACAGTTTCAGCTTTCCTAATTCCTTTCCGAGTGTATCCAGAAGTTGTTCCAAATTGTTTCCACTGCATAGCAGGTTAGTGTCATCAGCAAACAATATTAAGTCCATTTTTTCTGAAACTTTACATATATCATTTATATACATATTGAATAATAATGGTCCCAAAACTGAACCCTGTGGGACTCCACAGGTGACCTTCAGTAGCTCTGAGTTTTTGTTGTTAACACATACAAACTGATATCTATTCTTTAAGTAACTTCTTAACCAGGACAGTGCTACCCCTCTGATACCACAATTTTGTAGTTTCTTTAATAATAGATTGTGATCTACTGTATCAAATGCTTTTTTAAGATCCAGGAATACTCCAACTGAATACTCTTTATTTTCAATGGCTGTTGATATTTTTTCTGTAAATTCCATTAAGGCATATGCTGTTGTCCTTTTGTGTCTGAACCCATATTGCTGCTCACACAATAAATCATTCTTCAGTATGAAGTTGTCAATTCTCTCATAGAATATTTTTTCAAGTATCTTGGAAAATTGCGGTAATAGTGAAATTGGTCTGTAGTTGGAGAGTTCCCCTCTGTCGCCTGTCTTGTAAATTGGAATTACTTTAGCTATTTTCATTGCATTGGGAAATATACCTGATTGGAGAGACAGGTTACAGATATACGTCAGTGGTTTCACTATGCATTCGATAACAGTTTTGACTAGTAGCATATCAATATCATCGCAGTCAGTAGATGTTTTACTTTTGAACGATTTAACAATTTCAATGACCTCTCTTTCGTCTGTGTTCTTTATGAAGATGGTGTCTTTTACAGCAGTGTTATTGCATATTGAATCACCTGTTGGCACCGTAGTGGGTATTTCTCGGGCCAGTTTAGGTCCAATGTTAACAAAAAAATTATTAAATTCATCTGCAGGTGAAGCTATATTCACATTCGGAGTCGATTTATTATTTTTTGGAATGTTAGTTGGGTAGCTGGTATTTCTGCTTTTATTTCCAAGGATACTGTTGATTATTGTCCATGTATTTTCAATATTGTCTTTGTTTTTTTCCAGTTCTTTACTGTAATAGTCTCTTTTACTACATCTTATTATATATGTTAACTTATTTTTGTATGTTTTATACCGCTGCTCTGCTTCTTTTGTCCTTTTCTTTATGAAAGCTTTATATAATAAATTTTTCTTTTTACACGCCTTTTGTAGTCCTTTGGTTAGCCATGGTTTGTCAGTAAATTTGTGTTTAAGCTTTTTTTTAACTAATGGGCAGTTTTTTTCATAAAGAGTGGTTACAATGTTTGTAAATGTGTCATAGGCTTCATTTACATCTGATACATAGACTTCGGTCCAGTCTTGCTTCAGCAAGTCCTCTTTAAAAGAACTGATTGCGTTTGGTGATTTGTGTCTGAACGATTTTGAGATTTTTTCTGGGTTGGGCCCCGTGTGGCCATGGATAAGTGCAAAGATTGGCAAGTGGTCGCTTATATCATTTATCAATAATCCACTTTCTATTTTCTTGTCGAGAACATTGACAAACAGGTTGTCAATAAGTGTAGCAGAGTGAACTGTGATTCTACTGGGATGTGTTATTGTGGGATATAGACTCATGCTGTACATAGAGTTCATGAACTCTGTAACTACATTTTGTTGATGTGGATTAAGTAGATCAATATTGAAATCTCCACAAATTGCTACCATTTTCTTACTAGTAATATTATTGTACAGCTCGACTAATTTATCTCTGAATGTCTCAATGCAAGTTCCCGGCGTTCTGTATATGCAGCTTATGATTAGATTTTTTGTTTTGTCTAGGTCAATCTCAACAGTAACACATTCCAGAATCCCTGGTAGTGCTGAGGACATTTCATTTACAAGCTTACATCTATATAGGTCATCAATATACAGTGCAACACCACCACCCTTTTTTTGAGATCTGTTAATGTTAAACATCTGATATCCCTCTATTGCCATCAGGGGAGCCTGGTCTGCATTAAGCCAGGTTTCAGAGACTGCTATAGCTGTGAATTTTCTGTTTAGCTGTTTTAAATAGTCCTGAATCTGTGAGAAGTTTTTGTTAAGACTTCTGCTATTGAAGTGTATTATTGACAGTTTACCATCTAATTGCACTTGACTTTTGAATTGCTTTTCAGTGTAATATTCACAGTGGTTATGAATATTATTGAAAAAGTGGTTATCAGGATCAATATCATTCTCCATCTCTTGTGGTTTATGTTCAGCATAGTGGCATATTTTTAGAGTTTGAGTTTCCTCACTCTGTGTTTCATAGTCAGTGTTCATCTGTATTTATCTAAGTCAGTAGCATCTCTGATCATTATACTTTTTGCTTGCTCAGGTGTTCCATTTAGTTTAATCCAAATTCTACAATTTCTTGTCCAGGTTGTCTGTATCTTATTATGTTTCTTTAGCATCCGTGCCTGCCGTGCTAATTCAGCGTTTTTTTTTTGTCAGGTGTTCATTTAGGTAAACTTGAGTTTCCTTTAGTTTTTTGGCCTGCCTCAGTATGTCATTTTTCACCCTCCTGTTCACAAAGCGTATCACAATTGATTTCTTTGTTTTGTTATCTTTCTTCGGTAAAGCATAACAGGCTGAGATCGCATTGGCTTCTACCTTAATGTCTTTATCATTAAGGAACTGAAGCACTTGGTTTTCTAAGGACATTGATTCACTTATGGAAGCATGTTCACCACTCAGTCCTGTAGCGGCATGGGCGTACGACTGATATCTGATGTCTAGTCCACTTATAACTATGTCATCAATGCGAGAACCTTGTTCAAGATCCTCGACGCGTTGCTCCAAAAGACGCCCGTGTTGCTCCAGGTCCATAATATTTTTGTCTTTTTCTTTTATTATTGAATGTAGGGCTTGTACCTCCTGTATTAGGTCTAATATTTTGTCCTGCTGGCTAGTCACTTTGGCCAGTTCTTCTAACACAAAGTTCAGAGTTTTTTTAATTTCTTCCATTTCCTCTTTTTTGGGTGGCATTTTACTGACCTGTGGATAGAAATAAGCAGAGAATCCGGCTAGGCCTCAACTAGCTCGGTCGCTACTGGACCCGCCGCTCCTGCGCAGCTTCTCCGCCGAGTGACGCTGCTCAGCTCCGCAGATCACCGCCGTCTATCGCCGGCGCCTGCCTCCGTCTACCTGGCCAGGTATGTCGTGCACCGCCGGCGCAGCCGGAATCCACCGATCACAGCCACTCGTCGCCGTCTGGCTAGGCGGCTCCTCCGCTGGGCCTCAGTTATGTCGCACTCCGCCGGCGCAGCTCTAATCCACCGATCACCTCCGCCGATCGGTGGCCGATCACCGTCGCTCGCTGTCGTCCGGCTGGGTGGCTTCTCCTCTAGGCCCCCTCTAGGCCCCGTCACCGACCGCCGTCAGTCTGGTAGTTCCTCGGCTGGGCCTCGCAATTGGGCACCGGTTCAGACCACTGTCCTGCTGGATCTAGGTGGCCCCCGTCTCTCACCAACGCCGCGCCCGAGCTCCCAATCGCCGCCTCGGTTGGTTCGTCCTCCTTTTAAATCCTTCTCTCCTCATTCCTCTCCTCTCTTCTTCTGGATTTACTTCCACTGGGGATTCCACTGCACCGAGCCGTTATCTTTGATGTGGAGGAAAAGCTATCCAGCAGTGCAGTAGCCCCATGCAAGCTTGAATATTATCCCCAGACAAAACAGCCATCACTTCAAGATGAAAACATGGACGATTTTGTTCATCTCCATGAGCACATGGAGAAACAGGTAACTTTAATGAGAAAAACTGGGCTTTTCAAGCCTGACTGCTATAAAAACTAAGAGTGCATGAGAGCTGTGGAGGAAGAGCTTTGCGTATGCATTTCTTCTAGTGATGTGCGAATCGATCCTGTGTTTAATGTTTTGTTTTTTCTGTATGTGGTCCCTGACATATAAACCAATAAACTAAACAAAACTATAACTTGAGGGCTGGCGGATGGTGGCTCACTCTCCTTGGTGCCTCTGGCGGCTGGCTGCTCCCTGACCGCGGAAGATTTTCTGTGACCATTTCTGGGTGGATCATTCATCTTATAGGATACACTTAGGGTTTTGGGGTGGGGGGGGGTGCCGTACGGTGTTGGTGAAGAGGATCCCTCTGTCTACTACTGCACTGTGGGGCCGACCTCACCTCAATTTTAATTGCACTGTAGACACAGGGCTTGGAGCGATGGGAGCTCTGCTGTCCATAGCAGTGTCTCATGATGTCTATCACACTATTCCCTTCATTTTAACAGCACTTTGGTACTTCACTCACCTGCACCTAATGACACCACACAAATAACACTCACCCATCACGATTTGTCCATTGGGGGTGGGGGGATGGGGGTCATGATGAGACCTTTTTAGAATAAGAAACAATTTGTCTTCTGTTTGTTTCAATTGTGTCAGTTTGGGTTTTTTTTTGTTTGTTCCTCTTTCTTTTCTTTCCTTCTTCTCACCCCTTCCTTTCCCATTACCCCCCTCCCCCCCTGTTGGGTCTATCATGGGTAAAACAATTTAAATAAAGTATTAAAAATATTACAAGAGGAGTCTATAAATAATATACAGTATATAATACAGTATATGTGCTGTATAAAGCTCCTTTTGGCAAAGTAAATATGTTTGGCACAATAAGGGAAGCAGATTTCTGTTCTGCTCACCTAGCTACTTTACATTTTGGTGATGATCCGAGAAGGCATACCTCTGTCAAGGCGGTAATGTAATCAAGGTGGTTTGTCTGTCTCTGGTTGTCCGTCCATTTGTTAGCAGGATTACGCAAAAACTACTGGACAGATTTTGAGGAAAATTTCACCAGAGGTAGCCCTTGGACCAAGGATGAACACATTAAATTTTGGTGATGATCAGAGAGTGCATACCTCCACCAAGGACCTTGTCTGAATTTGTGCAGCAGGATTACACAAAAACTCGAGGGATTTGTATGAAATTTTCACCAGATGTGGTCATTGTGTTACAAAGGCATCCATGACATTTTGGTGATGATCCAAGAACGCATACCTCCACCAAGGCTCTTATCTTCTCACAGTATGTTAGCAAGAATCCTCCAAAACTACTGGATAGATTTGGATGAAATTTTTACCAGAGGTGGTTCTTGGCCTTGAAAGGAAAGCGATAACATTTTGGTGATGATCCAAGAATGCATACCTCCGTCAAAGCAGTAATGTAATCAGGGTGGTTTGTCTGTCTGTCTCTGTCTGTCTGTCCATTTGTTAGCAGGATTACACAAAAACTAGTAGACGGATTGTGAGGAAAATTTCACCAGAGGTAGCCCTTGGGCCAAGGATGAACCAATTAAGTTTTGTTGAGGACCTGAGAGTGCATACCTCCACCAAGGACCTTGTTTGAATGTGTGCAGCAGGATTGCACAAAAACTTCTTGATGGAGTTGGATGAAATTTTCACCAGAGGTGGCCGTTGGGCTACAGAGGCACCCATGAAATTTTGGGGATGATCTGTGAATGCATACTTCCACCAAGGCCTTTATCTTCTCACAGTGTGTTAGCAAGAATCCTTCAAAACTACTGGATAGATTTTGCTGCAATTTTCACCAGAACTGGCTCGTGGTCTACACACAAACCCATTACATTTTGGAGGTGATCCATGACGTACGGAAGGAGCCTTGGTGGAGGTATGCGCCCTCTGAGTGCTTTTCAAGTTCAATGATTTCATGTTGACTCTGTGTACTGTCAGTTCATGGTTCCTTATGCATAATGCATGCCTTTTCTTTTAATCATAGTTTAAAAGAGTTTAAAGTTTAAAAAGACAAGTTGACTGCATTTACTGTTACTTTTACTGTAACAATTAAAAAACCAGCGTTTACTGTTTACTGTGTATTTTTGAGTCACTTGTTTGGGCGTGTTTCCCTAAAGCTGATTGCTTGTTTCTCTCGTTAGGTCTGGCAACACTTGTGACAACAGTGTGTTGATTTCATGCATGGGTGGTAAGTGAAGGCTTTGGTCGTATCTCAGCCATGTTGTTTTTTTTTTTTTGTAGTATAAATAGCACAATTTTTTAAGGGAGTGGAAAGTGTGCCATTTGTACTACTTCTGGTCAGATTGGATTGTTTTAATTCATGATTTTAAATAAATCACCCTCAGTGTAATCTGTCAAAATAACAAAAATTCAACAGAAAAACGAAGATGAAGAGCTTAAATAAAAGTGTCAGTTAAATCTTTTGTGTGAAAAGGTTATGAATGGCATGTATGCTTGGATGAGTTTTTTTCATTTTTCCACTCAGGCACCTCCCTTCAGCACGTTTGTTGTGCTGAAGTGGCAGTAAATACATTGCTTAACCATAGCTCATAAAAGGAAAAACAAATGGTTAAAAACACCAGTTAAATTCATATTGATATAGATGAATACAAACAGTAAAATGTTCAGTTTAGAGCTTTTGTGACATACCCCAGCCAGCATGCCTAAGCAGGCCCCACCAAACGTTATGGGCTGTCTTATGGGTCCCATGCTGGTTTGTCCGCGGGTTCTATGTTGGCCCCATGTGTGTTTGCCCACATGGACTTTACCTGTGGTACAGATGAGCAGGTAATCTGTTTACCAGCTTTAAACAGAATAGAGTAGAATTCTTTAAATGTGTATTTCCTGAGATTATGACTTATTTGTTTAAAGGTTAAAGTCAGCTAGACACACCCTGGCAGTCTATAATCTATTTTGTTATCTGGATTAGGTTTGGTGAGGTTGTGGAGAGAAATAACCAGGCTGAACTTTTCCAAGCAGCTGAGGCTTTATTCCACTCTCTGTCACATTCACCAGAATCAGACAACTTCCCACCAGGTTGCAGGCACTCTTTTTTATCTCGTTTATCTCGTCTGCGTTTGCGGACGACACCACGGTGGTGGGACTTATTCAGAAGGATGAGGAATCAATGTACAGGGAAGAAGTGAGAGACCTGGAGGGCTGGTGCAGGGAGAACAATCTGGTGCTCAACGTGGACAAAATGAAGGAGATGATTATTGACTTCCGGCGGTCACAGCCTGAACATGTCCCCCTCAGCATCGGCGGCCCTTTAGTGGAGAGAGTGGAGAACATCAAGTTCCTCGGAGTGCAGATCTCGCAGGACCTGACCTGGAGCAAGAATTCCTTGGGGATCAGGAAGCGGGTCCAGCAGAGACTGCACTGCTTGAGGAAACTCAAACAGGCCTCTCTCCCCATCTGCATCCTCAGGACCTTCTACAGAGGTGTGGTGGAGAGTGTTCTGACGTACTGCATTGCTACATGGTACTCCAGCTGCAGTATGTCAGACAAAAAAGCCCTGCAGAGGATAATCAAGGGAGCTGAGAGGGTAATTGGAGTCTCCCTCCCCTCTGTCCAAGAACTTTTTCAGAACCGTTGTAGGAGCAGGGCACTGAACATTGTCAAGGACCGTTCTCACCCTCTGCATAAACACTTTGAACTCCTGCCATCTGGCAAACGATTCCGGAGCATCAGAGGCAGAACCACCAGACTGATTAACAGCTTCCTTCCACAAGCTGTTAGGATGCTGAACAGTTGACCCGGAATCTCTCATACATACTACTGCACCTACGGACATTATGTATATTATTTGTATATTATAGTTAGTTAGTTTTTCCAAGTACACTACCGTTCAAAAGTTTGGGGTCACACAGACAATTATTTTGTGTTTTCCATGAAAAGTCACACTTATTTACCACCATGAGTTGTAAAATGAATAGAAAATACAGTGATCCCTCACTTATCGCGGTTAATGGGTTCCAGAACCGACCGCGAAAAGTGAAAAACCGCGAAGTAGCGTCACCCCTAATGACGTCATCCATAAATAATACGTACGTTCATTCTCTCACTCTCTCTCTCTCATACACGTACACACACACGTGTGTGTGTGTGTACGTGTACATACATACGTAGATGTAAACAAAGTGTACATAAATATGTTTTTAGAACTCTTTTATTCTTATAACAAGATACGTAACTCAAGATGAAAATGATTTACTGCACAGGTTAATGAGAGCTTTACTGCTCCTCAGGTGACGCCTCATCGTGAGGTGCTAGAGGCGCAGGATCATCGAGGGCAGCTTCCAGTAGAGCTGGAGGAGGCGGCGTAGTGGCTCGACGGGAAGACTATTTCGCACAAAATGGCACAAGAGAACACCAAAAAGTTCCACGCAGCGAGACTAAGTAACACGAGCGATAAAAAGCAATGAATGCGGTCTTCCTTCCCTTCATGGGTGCTCGGCAGGGAGAGGAGGTGGGTGAAACGTCTCGGCCAATCAGCTTGCGAGATTTCCGAGCCGAGCCAACACGAGAACAGCGAACAGAGAGTTGTGCGGCTCTCCGTGTTGACACCTGATGGTCTAATGTAGTCTCCCTGCCTTCTGCTAGCGCCCGCCCATTATTTCTCAATTTTGAATTTTTGATGAATATTTTTGAAAAATCCGCGATGCACTGAGGGCGCGAAAGGTGAAGCGCGAAGTAGCGAGGGATCACTGTATAGTCAAGACATTGACAATGTTAGAAATAATGATTTGTATTTGAAATAATAATTTTTTCCTTCAGACTTTGCTTTCGTCAAAGAATCCTCCATTTGCAGCAATTACAGCATTGCAGACCTAACATGATTGCACAAGGGTTTTCTAATCATCCATTAGCCTTCTGACGCAATGAGCAAACACATTGTACCATTAGAACACTGGAGTGATAGTTGCTGGAAATGGGCCTCTATACACCTATGTAGATATTGCACCAAAAACCAGACATTTGCAGCTAGAATAGTCATTTACCACATTAGCAATGTATAGGGTGTATTTCTGATTAGTTTAAAGTTATCTTCATTGAAAAAAAGTGCTTTTCTTTCAAAAATAAGGAAATTTCTAAGTGACCCCAAACTTTTGAACGGTAGTGTATGTCTAAGGGATGTGTGAATAGATGGGGTGGATGGGGTGGGGGGTGTAGATATGTGTGAGTGTGTCTTAAATCATGCTGCTTTTATTTATATGGATGCCGAGGGAAACGCAATTTCATCTTGCCTGCACTACAGTTGTATGTACAGCAATATGACAAAAAAGTTTGATTTGATTTGATTTATATCACAGCACTAGCACTTCTCTGCTACCTGGGGTGCTGCATTAACATGTCGCTCCCCACACTCCCCACCTTTGATCTGCCACTTCAGTCTGAGGGAAAACTACTGAGTAACTACTGAGTGGGTTCCCCACAAGGTACTTGGTTTGTTTCCCCATTTCTAGTCTGCCAAGGGAGCTAAGTTACTAGCTACAGCCTTAGAAAGAAGGAAAATAAATGTCCATCTTCTTCTGCTTAATCCATTTCGGGTTGCGGGGGGGGCTGGAGCCTATCCCAGCATCTTTGGGCAAGAGGCAGGGTCCACCCTGGACAGATCGCCAGTCCATCGCAGGGCCAACACAGAGAGACAGACAACCATTCACTCTCACAGTCAGACCTAAGGACAATTCAGAATCCCCAGTTTGATGCCAATTAACCTAACTTGCATGTTTTTGGCATGTGGGAGGAAACCGGAGAAATCCCGGAGTAAACCCATGCAGACACGGGGAGAACATGCAAACTCCACACAGATCAGCTAGCTAGCTCTGTCCTGGGGCAGCGCCTTGATCCGATGGAGGAGATAGGAGAGAGAAGGACGGTGGCTAAACTGTCATCTCTGCTGGAGTCCGAGTTCCACCCTATGCAGGACATACTGGATGCACTGAGGAGCTCATTTAGCAGCAGACTACATCATCCCAGGTGCACAACCGAGAGGTTTCGTAGGTCCTTCCTACCAACGGCTGTCAGACTGTACAACCTAAGCAGGGCTGCTCGCAGAGATAGCAAAAAGACGTAACAAACTAATAGTTTTTTTGAATGCAAAAGATGCAATAGATTTACACAATGGTCCTCTCCGGCATACAACTAGGAACATACCGGTCGCTATGGAGGGTGAGAATATGTATGGGCACATAATCATACCATGTAGGATAACTAAGTAGACGGTTATGCTGTTTCATCCCACCTAGCAACAATGCTCTGCACTGTGTGTGTTTATATATTTACATATTTATTCCATCTAGCTACAATGCTCAGCACTGGGTGTGTTTATATTTATATATCTATATATTTATTCCATCTAGCTACAATGCTCCGCACTGTGTTTTTATATATTTACATATTATTCCATCTAGCTACATTGCTCCGCACTGTGTTTATATACTTGCATATTTATTCCACCTAGCTGCAATGCTCTGCACTGTGTGTTCATAGATTCATATATTTATTCCATCCAGCTACAATGCTCTGCACTGTGTGTGTGTGTGTATATATATATTTTATAGTAATATGTACATATGTATATTAGCTGCTCTTGCTTGCTTGTTTTTTTTCTTGCCTTCTGATTGTTGCTCTGAGTGTTGCTATCCCTGTGCTGTTGCAATCCTGGAATTTCCCCGTTGTGGGACTAATAAAGGCTTATCTTATCTTATCTTATCTTATCACTGTTGGTCGGGGGCTGGGATCGAACCCAGGATCCCCCGGCCAGGGGTGAGTTGCTGTGCTGCTGCAGTGCTAACCACTCCGCCACCGCGCTGCCCGGAAAATAAATGTATTTTAACAAATGTAAGGCTATTTATTAAAGACTGTAAAGCTGAAAAATCTAACACTGAAGTACCCCCCAAATTATCTTGGTGATATCTGTAAACTGAGAATCTGAAATTATCCACTAAACTAATTATGAGGAATGAAAATCCTCCATCAGTCATAAATCCGTGTTCACCAAACCGCTCCCTCTAATTTCCAAATGACCCTCACCCACCTCCTCATGCCGCTTTACTGAGCACAATACTTGGTTCACTGCAATAAACAAGTCCTGACAGACACACCGAGTGTTTCCTGCTGGTGTGAGTGTTCCTTCTCCTGCAGTGTTATTGCTGTTATCCTGGGACTCCAGTGCTGTTTGATATCGTCCCCTGTGGTGCCCTCTTTAGACCCTCTTTAGCGCCTGGTGGGGCAGCCCAAAGGCTAGGGCAAGCCTGGGATTGTAGACCCCCGCAGTGCTGGGAATGATGTCCTTCCTCCTTACAATTACACACAGCCCAGCCCCAAGAAACACAGGATTTTACGGCTCTTATCCACTATGAACCCCAGGCAATAGAGGGCAAGGGGAATAGGGCAGCAGCAGGTAGTAATGGAGTTTAAATGGCAACAGGCATTCCACAATGTGGGGCCTCTCCCACTGCCTGAGACCGGTGGAGCGACAGGTGAGTGGATGGATGGTGCAGCTGAGGTGACGGTTCACACGCACAGGTACGTGTGGAAAAAAGTCACACTACAACACGTGACTGTAACACATGTACCGACACACAAACACTGCTTTTTTTAAATGTCAAACATGGTACTTCACTGTGTGCTTAAAGCCATTTTACTTTGATCTGAATGTATTCGTGTTTCTATGAAAAATGATCATTGTTGTGATCAAAGGTCGATGGACTGAACAGAAATTTCACCCGAGTAAAAGTAGCTTTACCTTTTCTTACTAATTATTCCAGTATGACAAAAGCTACTTGAGTAGGAACAATTACTTTTGTCAGTTTGTGACGGTTTTCTCTGAAGAGGTTTTCACACCTAAACTATTCTGTGCACTCCTTCAGGCTTTTTAGTGTGATCTGGACAAAATTTTACATGTCAAACCAGCCCCGAACCACGGACCAAACCAAAGAGCCAAAATTTGGTCCACCAAAAAGAAATAGTCAAAGTAAACCTTGGTTTGGTTCATTTAGAATATGAAAGCAACTTTGGGAAAAGGCTGGGATTTTCAGCAGGAAGTTAAGGCAACCGGAAAAAGGGAAAATGAGCCGAATGAGCATTTGGCAAGAGGGAGAGAACCACTTTTTAATTGATATAAATAGTCAGTTTTTAAAAAAAATCATTAAAATGCAAAAACCAAAAATTTCGGAGAAGGTACGACAGAGAGTTGGTGAAAGATTGGGAGATCAGCGCCACCTGATGATCGTCCTGACCAGTCATAAGAGAAAACACCCTTTTTAATGAAGACCTGAATAATTTTAAGACACAGTATTCTAGCCTCGCTGAAGTAAACCTCGTCAGTGACCCTTCTGTGTGGAGTTTGCAAGTTCTCCCCGTGTCTGTGTGGGTGTACTCTGGTTTCTTCCCACAGGCCAAAAACACTCAGGTTAGGTTAATTGGAGACTCTAAAGTTGCCCTAGGTGTGAATATGTGTGTGAATGGTGAAGGGATGGTCGCCACACCGTGGCTGCCTCATCCATCCATGTGGATGCCCTGAATTTCCCTCGGGGATTTTTTTTTTTGAATGAATGAATGAATCTTTATTTTGGATAGATTAAAAGTAAAGATTAAAAAGAAACAGAATAATATAACAAAGGGGAAAAAAATCCAACAAGGTCAAATTACTAACCAACTAACTAACTAACCTGCACTTATATAGCGCTTTTCTAGTCACAAAGACCACTCAAAGTGCTTTCACTAATACTAACCCTCTATTCTAAGGGCCTATAGGAAACAGATATCTAGGGACAATTTAGAACAGCCAATTAACCTAACATGCATGTCTTTGGATAACAATAACTCCTCTGATTATACAGTTCAACATAAGTTATCCGAAATGGGTGATGGCTGAAGCCACAGCTTATATTGCCCACCCATATTCCATCCAAGAATTCAAAAGAAAAACAAAACAAGAGCGATTACAATTCAGAACAAAGCTAAGACAAAATATGACAAAAAAACTAAGTAACAACACAACACAGACTGGATATGACAATCCTTATGTGATTTTACATGTCATCTTGTAAATATGTTTGGAGTATTTCTTCCTTTAGTTTTTGTTTAAATTGTCCAAGCATTGTACATGATTTTAATTCAGGTCCAAAATCGTTCCATAATCTGACTCCTTGCACTGAAACACAGTGTTGCTTGGTGGTTGTTCTCACTGAAGGTTTTTGAAATATACATGTTCCTCTGAAAATGATATTGTTTCTCCCTTATTTGGAACAACTTTTGGATATTTGCGGGCAGTGATAGATTCTTCACTTTAAACATTATTACTGCAGTTTTAAAGTCAACCAGATCTTTCAACTTGAGAGCTTTTAATTTTAGAAAAAGTGGGTTTGTTGGTTCCCTGTAAGCTGCTTTGTTTATTATTCTAATAGCTCTCTTCTGAAGCATAAAGAGTGGATATGTGTTTGTTTTATATGTATTTCCCCATACTTCAGTACAATATGTCATGTATGGGATTAATAAAGTATACAAAATAAAAAAAAATGTAACAAATAAAGTAATGTGGTGGAGTCTTGCCCATTTTCAGCTTAGGGTGGTTTCACACCTAACCTATTTGGACCAGACTTTTGGACTTATGAAACCTCCCCCAAACCACGGCCCAGACCAAAGAGGTGAAATCTGGTCTGGCAAAAAGAGGTGGTCTCAGTCTGTATCAGTCTGAACCTTGGTCAGTTTTTATCCCCCACCAGTCAAAGCCCATCGGTGTCGAAGAGCCCTTTGGGTGAAGACCAAAGGGGGATTATATTATGGGTCCGTCCGTCCGTCCGTCTGTTTCACTTTTGTGAAATGAACTACTCCTAGAGTTTTGTTCCAAATGTTTTGAAACTTGGAACCATGGTTTGATATATTCTGATGATGCACATATTGCAGTTTCACTCTAATCGGATGACCTTGAAGTCAAAGGTCAGAAAATCTGACCTTTGACCTTTCTGATCTTCTAAACACAATAACTACTGAAAGAAGTGATGTAGGCTTTTCAATTCAATACAGTAGTTGTATCTAATACACATCATGGATGACTTACACACTGACCTGACAGTGGGTTTGGGGTCAAGGGGTCAAAGGTCAAACTTAACATTGCAGTTACACTGTGGTAAATGCTACATTTATTATTACTATAACACAAGTAAAGCTAGGGCCATCAAACCTGGTGTCCAGGTTCACCTTTGAATTCTGACCTCTGACTATGGGTTTGGGGTCAAAAGGTTAAAGGTCAAGGTTAACATTCCCTATGTCTTATTACTGTACAACAAGCAAAGCTAGAGTCACCAAACTTGGTACACAGGTTCACCCTGTGATCCAGAAGTGCGACTATGGTTTTGGGGTTGCAAGGTCAAAGGTCAACAGCCAAATGGCTGATAAACTATATCTCAACAACAAAGGAAGCTTGGGTCACCAGACTTGCTACATAGGTTCACCTTGGGATCCTGGCCTCAGACTATCAGTTTGGGATCAAAAGGTCAAGGGTTAAGGTTAAGCTGGGTGGTAGTGTCCCCCAGGGAGTGCCGTCCCTCTCATCTCCAAGTAGGGTCCTCTTGATTAAAGGTAATTGATCATCATAACGTTGTCTAGAGTCATTAAGAGTTTCATTTTAAGTGTCGGAGGTTTTCGCACTTTATTGCTCCATTGCATAAGTAAGCAAACAGTAGCCATGCTGGGGGAAATCCCACCACAAGTCATGTGATCAAAAACTATCAACAGGGAAAATGAGCTGTGGCAGCACTCTGAGAGAGGAAATATAGCTGTTAGCTGCTTAAATACTCACTTGAAAAAAATCATAAAAATACAGAAACTTGCCAGATATTTTCTAAGAAGCTGTGACTGAGTTTTGAAAAAAATACATGAGCAATGCCACCTGAAAATCATCACAGCTGGTGAGAAGGACAAATGTCTTTTTTAATTAAGACCTGGATAAAATTCTGGCCTCACGAAACTAGTTCACCAACTAATATGTTGGAGTCTTCCCAGTTTCAACTTACAAAGTGTGGTTACTGACGTGTCCAGAACTGCAAAAAAACACCTTGGAGGGTGAGTAGCATGTTTGCTACCAGTCTGTGCTAAAAACACAAACATCATCAGGACAACAGGGTATCATCATGACGATGAGATATAGGTCTCGTCAAGTAAAGTTGTGTAGTTCACTTGAAAAATGAGCAGTGTGAACCAAACTTAACCGGACCAAATGTAGACAATGTGACAAAAACAGAACCTTGGTTTTCAGGTGTGGAAACTCCTTTTAACTTGTGATTTTTTTTCATGAAAAATTGTGGGATTTTATTTTCTCTTAAATTCATGACTTTATTTCTCATGAAACTGAAATTATTAAGGTAACTTTCCACCTTCTTTTACAGTTTTTAATTTTTGCTCTCATAACTTCGAGTTTTTTCTCGGGACTCTACGCTCATAAATCTGTTAAATTTGAAACAAATTTCTCGCAAATTTACAACTTTTTCTTATAAATGTGCAACTTTTTATATAATAAATTTGTAAAGTTTTTTTCTCATAATTTTGCCACTTATAAACTTACAACCTTTTTTATCTATAAATGCATGCAATCGCTGTGTGTGTGTGTGTGTGTGTGTGTGTGTGTGTGTGTTCCACACATCTCTTGAACCATTTGTCAGACTGACCTCAGACGTGTTTTGCTGAGGTTACAAGGGTGTACATCCCTGAGTATGGAGTGCCATTTACTCCCTTTTATATTTGTCAAAGTCTAACATGTGATTGCCTACATATAGGCTACTCCTCTTTGTATTCCACTTTCAAACACAGCCTACATTTGGGCCTGGAAAGTCTGATTGGGAAACCTGTTTTCAGACAGGAATACTTGCGTTCCACAGGCAATGCACTAGTATTTTAAATTTGTGATTTTACTTGCATATTCCTATTTTCCAAATCATTGAAATCAAAAATAACTCAGTATGACCAAATAACCTAAAGTAAAAGTACTATTTTTCTTCATAAATGTACTCAAGCAAGAGTAAAACAAAGTATCTTCCATTAAAACTACTCAGAGAACTATATATTTTTTTAAAACATACTTAACTAAATGTAACTAGATGCTACCCCTTTCTGGAAGTGAATATAGAGACCAATAAAAATGCACCAGTGTGATTGTTTAGTTGTTGCTATCATTGCTGTTAAGTGACATTTGTTCACACCACTGTGTTACCTATAAGGAGCTGCTCAGGTATGATGCATTATGGTTTAAAGGGGAATGTTTGGTCATTTATTGGTGTGAGGCACACTCTGGCAGGTAAGGCACAATTGTACCATCTTAAAACAGCTACCTCTTCCCCATTGTTCTCACTGAATTTTACAGTAGATTTAAAGAAATCATCACACAGTAAAATGAACAATAAAAAGGAGGTACCAGGAAAGGGGATGGATCGGCAGTCTTGCCCCTGCTGTGATACCCAACGCGCAGCCCTGGGAGACTAAATAGTGACAACAAATCACAGTGAAACTGTCAGTTATAAATCAAGAGCTATCAAGATATTTAGTGTGCTTCTTTAAAATACTGGAAAAATCTTAATTCAAAGGGGACATATTGTTCCTTTTTTCCACATGTTGACACAGTTCCAAGATGTCTGAAATATCTGTGACATGTTTTGGTCAACTCAGGATTTACATGTTGCAGCACCATTTTTCATCCGGATTAAAAAAACTCTCTTGACAACTACTCTTCCATTGTGCCTTTTTCTTTAAATACCGATGAGTTCACCCTACCATACCTCTTTCATCACTTATAATCCGTGGCTGAGACTTAGCTAGCTAGCTGCAGTTATTAGACACAGCCTAAGCCAACTAAAATAAAACTTCCTGAATGTGAGGGGTAAAAGCCCAGATAAAGCATTATTAGTGATAAGGGTGTGTGGTTTGAGTGGCTTATAGGCATATACTAACATGGCAGTCAGGTGGCTTCACTTCTGGCGGCCAATGATCCGTCTAGTTTTTCTATAGAGATAAGTCACAGACAGCAAAGCCAACCCAAATAAGCAACTACACATTAAAAAAACAAGACCAAAAAGCCACGACTGACGAGATTTGCAAGCGACTTTAGAGAAAAATAAGCCCAAAGTCGCTTATAATAAGCGGACTTGGCAACTATGACTACAGTAGGGTGGGGAGAATTCCTGCAGGGGGAGGAACATCTATTTCATCCATTTCCATGCATCCAGAAACTGTAGTGCAGTGTCTCTGCTGTAGAATGTGAAACATCATTTGTACTTTTACCGCACGTTATTGGATTTAACTGATAGCCGCTTTTTTTCCTTACTGGAACACCAGCCCAGTAATGGACCGGCCTATCAGGAATCCTCCCGACTCTCCCTATGGGCCACTCAGGACCTGCTGTGAACCAGGATGACAGTGGTATGAGGTGTGAGGAAGGGGCATAAGCAGTTGATGTTGCGGCGATGGAATTATGCTAATCGGGTTATGTTGTTAATGTGAGATGTGAAGGAAAGCGTGCTATCAAGAATGACACCCAGACTCTTAACCTGAGGAGATGGACAGATAGAAGAACTGTCTAATGATATATTGGAGCTGGAACATTTGGTTATAGTGGATTCAGTGCTGACAATTAACATTTCTGTTTTATCACTGTTGAAACTGAGGCGACTGAGTGTGAACCAGGACTTTATCTCTGAGAGGCAGTCAGTAAGGGATGAAGGTGGGAGGGTTGAGTCAGGTTTAGTGGAGATGTAGAGCTGGGTGTCATCCGTATAGCAGTGGAAATAAATATGATATTTACGGAAAATATGGAGCACGGGAAGTATGCAAATAACAAATAAAAGAGGCCCCAGGACAGAACCCTGGGGCATTCCTGTGATAACCAGAAGTGAGAGAGAGGAGAATGATTTCAGCTGAATGAATTGAGAGCGGCTACAGAGATAGGATTTGAGCCATTTGAGGGGTGTATGTGTAATGCCAAAACTGAGAAGTCTGTCCAAGAGGATGGTATGTGAAATTATGTCAAAGGCCGCACTCAGATCAAGCAGGATGAGAATTGATAAAAGACCAGAATCTGCAGCCAGGAGGAGATCATTTATGATTGGTGATTGGTGACCCTTCTGTGTGGAGTTTGCATGTTCTCCCCATGTCTGTCACGACCCTCCTCGTGTGCTTTTACGCAACGCATCAAGGAGTGAGGAGGAAGAATGGATTTGCTCGCAAGGTTACACCACAACACATTTATTAACCAAGAGGCAGACAGTTCCCAAAAATAAAGACTTACACAAACGGTACAGCATACACTAAACAGCTCACACGTTGAGTGTGCAGCGGGCAGACCACAGTGAACAGTAGCCATAACACTCCTCACAGACGAATCAATGGTCCAGCAATGCTTGACTGGCAAAGGCTGCTTAAGTACAAGTATTGCTGGCACAACAGATTGGGTGCACCTGGGCGAGGTGCTGGAAAGGCAATGCTGGAGTGGAATCAGGTGGCTGTCAAGAGAGAGGGCGTGGTCGGACCGGCAAGTGTTACTCAATGCCCACACGAATGTGGGCACTGAGTAACACTTATCTCTATCTCCAAGAAGGCTGCCTAACAGCTGCCGGCCAGAGCGGTGGCTACAGGCATGGAAAAAAGAACAACAGGCATAGAAACAACAAGAACTCAAAAGATAACACAATACACAAATAACCCGATAACCTGAGCCACAGAGAATGGTCAGGACCGAGCCTAAAGGACAACACCGGCTCGGTTTGTGACAGAGCCCCCCCCCTTTCTAGGGGTGAATTCCAGACACCCATGGTACCATCATAGGGGAAGGAACCCCCCCCCCCCCCCCCCAGCAGGAACAACAACCACGAACCCGGGTGGGAAGTAGGGGGAACAGGCAAGGAGGGAACACAATACACCCCTCCCAGGGCCCACAGTTAACCCCCCCAAGTCCAAAGGTGTGGAGGCTTGGGAAGCTACCCCGAGTCCCAGGCCCAGCAGACTGTCTGGCAAACAGAGTCCGGGGGCCTGCTGGAAAACACGGACCATTTGGTCTAGAGACTCAGTCCCTCCGGCAGTTGGCCAGCATTGTAGAGCCACCAGGACCTGCCCACTGGCAGGCTCACTGGTGAGTGACTGGACCGTAGGGAGGGAACCCCCACAGTGTCGGACAGGGAGGGGGAGGAGACCACGGTGTCTTCACACTGACCCGCAGCCCCCTCGCTGGTCCCAGCTTGGGACACAGCTGCATCCGTGATGGCCCCGACTGGGCCAACGCTGCACCCTTGGTGGCCCCTGACTGGGCCAATGCTACACCCTCAGTGGACCCCGACCGGGCCAACGCTGCACCCTCAGTGGACTCTGACCGGGCCAATGCTACACCCTTGGTGGACCCTGACCGGGCCGATGCTGCACCCTCGGTGGACCCCGACCGGGCCAATACTGCACCCGTGGTGGCTCCTGGCTGGAGCTCTGCAACACCCGCAGTGGCTCCCAGCTGGAGCTCTGCCGCACCCTCGGTGGACTCCAACTGGAGCTCTGCCACACCCTCGGTGGCTACCTATTGGAGCTTTGCAGCACCCGCGGTGGACTCCGACCGGGTCAACATTGCGCCCTCGGTGGACCCGCGGTGTAGTGTGACGTCCATGACGGGTCCATACAGGAGCGCAGCACCTATGTTGGGCTGATCCTGGAGAGCAGCCCCCACTAGGGTCCTAAGCCAGCGTGCCGCACCCACAGAGACACAGCCTGCAGAGAGACCCACACGACGGCCTCAGGCAGCAGGGAAGCTGGACCCACGACGTCGTCATTCGCCGAGCCCGGTTCCAGGGAGATTGTTCCTCTCTGGCCACCCTAGAGTGAAACTCAGGAGTGGGAGAAGAAATAAGGTTATTAGGGTAGGGCAGCGGTGGAGCCTGGTGAAGGGAGTTCAGATGCAGCTGCGCGCTGTGCCTGACTCTCCTCACCTAGAGCCAGACAAGATCTCTCCAATATTGACATTAGAAACACAAGCGAGATAACTTGCCTGAGCTCGAGCTCCACCGCCATCCAGGACTCCGTTGATCCTGACGATGAAGACTCGGGCCCGGCGTCCAGGAGGTCCAGCTCAGGCTCCCAATCCACTGTGGTCACCTCCGCAGCTGGCAAGATGGTGATAGCAGTCTCTTTGTCCTCCTGCAACAGTTCCAACACTGGGGACTCCTCCGGCGTGGCTGCAGGGGAACATCTCCGTGCTGGCTCCTGGGTGGAATCCTCCAAAGCCACCGGCTCCTCCACCATCTGATGGCTCTGACCAAGAGCCAACGGGCACTCAGGAGAACATGGAGAAGACACGGAGAGAATAGAAATAAGGGATAAGGACCTGTACTTATATAGTGCTTTTTCTAGTCACAAATAATTTCAGTATCTGCAGCTGGAGGAGAGGACCCAGCGGACTGCTGACACTGGGCCTCTCCCTCGGGAGACAGACAAGGTTTATGATGGTTTAACTGGGTAGAATGAAAAAACACTTGCCTGTCATCCTCGTGTTTGTTGACAAACAGTCCTCCCTCTCCATGTCAACGGTGATCTGGCCTCTTTCAATGGATTGTGGATGAGCTGTCTCCATGGCTACGGAGGTGGGCGTTCCCAGGGTGACCCTGGCAGACCTCACGGCAGCTGGAGGGGAAATGGCTGCCGAGGATGAGGAGGGCTTCTCCCAACGTCTCACCGCCGGATGACACTGTTTGCGGGATGCTGGTGCTCCACACACTGGAACTGGAGGTGAAGCTGGTGAGCCAGGACAGGAGAAGGACATCTGCCGTGGGGAGCGCCTCCGCTTAGGCTCTTCAGGACATGCCCCCATTCTCAGCTCAGGAAATGATCGTTGGAGCGCTGATACAGTGGACAACAGCTCAGAAAATTCTGGATAGTTCCACAGGCCGGGATGCGCCTCTAGAATTCCCATCGCTCCATAAACACTCTCCCAGGCTTGTTTGGGTCCTTGGGTGGTGAGAGCCTCATCCACAAAACTCTGGATGAAGTCCGCCACCCACTCCTCCTCCACGGTTGGAGACCCCGCTGCCTTTCTCCCTTTATTGGTGCGAGGCCGGTGAGCTGGGGACATAATGAGCTCCAGTTCTCAGGTGGGTAAAAAAGCAAAAACAGTTCAAAAAAGAAAAAACAGATGTGTGTGTGGGTGTAACCTGCTAAATCCTACGCTGGCTGGACCATTCTGTCACGACCCTCCTCGTGCGCTTTTACGCAGCGCATCAAGGAGTGAGGAGGAAGAATGGATTTACTCGCAGGGTTACACCACAACACATTTATTAACCAAGAGGCAGACAGTTCCCAAAAATAAAGACTTACACAAATGGTACAGCGTACACTAAACAGCTCACATGTCGAGTGTGTAGTGGGCAGACCACAGTGTATCGTGGCCACAAGACAAATAATACACAAAAACTAAGCAGACTTACAAAAAGGATGACAGGGTTCACTACAAGGCTCACACGCCTGGCATGCAGTGGGCAGACCACAGTGAACGGTGGCCATAACACCCCTCGCAGATGAATCAATGGTCCAGCAATGCTTGACTGGCAAAGGCCGCTTAAGTACAAGCATTGCTGGCACAACAGTTTGGGTGCACCTGGGTGAGGCGCGGGAAAGGCAATGTCGGAGTGGAATCAGCTGGCTGTCAAGAGAGAGGGGGCGTGGTCAGACCGGCAAGTGTTAGACAACGCCCACACAAATGTAGGTCAAGGAGGCTGCCTAACAGCTGCTGGCCAGAGCGGTGGCTACAGGCACGGAGTAAAGAACAACAGAAATAGAAACAACAAGAACTCAAAAGATAACACAATGCACAAATAATCCGATAACCTGAGCCACAGAGAATGGTCAGAACCGAGTCTAAAGGACAACACCGGCTCAATTCGTGACAGTGTCTGTGTGGATTTTGTCTGGGTACTCTGGTTTCCTCCCACAAGCCAAAGGCATTCATGTTAGGTTAACTGGCATCAACTGGGAATAAATTATCCTGAGCTATGAATGTGACAGTAAATGGTTGTCTGTCTCTCTGTTGACCCTGTGATGGACTGGTGATCTGTCCAGGGTGTACCCTGCTCTCGATCAAAGATGCTGGGATAGGCTCCAGCGCTCCCTCCCCAACCCGAAAAGGATTAAGCAGTTGAAGATGGATGGATGGATGGTTGAGTTATGCCAAAGGAAGCCAGAAGTGGTAGCTAAGCTTGGTTAGTTGTGTAAAAATCTGAAGGAAGTCAACTTGATGTTGACAGTATTTTCCTTAGTTTGGAGTGACAAATAGGGTTTGTGGTGTGAGACAGAGGGTATAACAGTGAGATTCACTCCTAAAGATGGAGAGTTGGTAACACTGTATAGACAGTAGCCTCCAGGGTTGCTCTTCTAAGCTAACTGAGGAATAGCAGTGCTGGCATTTGGGTTTGAATAATTTCTGGGACACGCCATTAAACTTGTAGCGATAAAGCAGAGAGGGTGGTGAACTCCGGTTCTTACATAAGAACCAAACACAAATCAAAATGTCTTATTAAATGAGATCTATTTACACCAAAGAGGACCCTAACAAAGTCACAGGGTGTGTATTTTCTTTGCAAAAAAGCACAGAAAGATTTATCGGAAGTTCACCAAAATTTATATTAAAATTGTTGTCTTGAGATTTTACAAAGCATAAAGTCCCCTATAGCTCCAAGGAAAGACCAAAATCACTTAAAAGTTGTTTATATTAATTTATTGCGTCTCCGTGTTTCTAAGCATACACAAGAAAACAGGAGAGGGGGCAGGTGAGACTAACCAAAGGGAAAGGTGTGCCTATTTCTGCACTGCTGGTAGCCCACTCTTGAACACCATGGGGTAAATAAAGCACATTCTCAGGTGTGGGTTTAATTATTCTAGTATTGTTCCCATTTTACTAAATGAATATTTGTGTCACCCACATTCTAAACATTTAAAGGTAACTTGAGAAGCATTCATTCCATGAGTAATGATTGTGATTTTATGGTAGGAGGGACCCCAGGAAAGGGACTGGATAAGCGTTGCAGCCCCTGCTGAGAAGCCCACTGGGTATCCCTGTAGGGCCCAGTGTGGACCAGTGACATGCGGTCAGGGGAGGCAGGTGAGGCTCATGAAAAAATAAAAAATAAAGAATTATAAATATATTATTAGTTGTCCACTAATTTGTCTTGTGGGTCTAAATATAATTTCTGAAAGATTCCAGTCATTTCAAAAATATAATTATATATTTAAAACTGCCGAATCTGCGCATTTCTGTTCAAATACAAAGGAGAGAGGCCAGGTGAAGCAGCAACAAACGCAGTCTCAAAGGGACTGTGCAATCCTCTCCAGCCTGGTTAGAGCTCGTGCAAGAAGCTTGTTCTTGTTGTGTATGTCCAAAATGTAATGTTTGTAGGAGCTTTTATTGTGTCCTCCTTTTCCATAGTCTATGAAATGTACTTAATGTCTTGTCTGTGTATATCATATTTAGTCTTCTTAATCTGACATAAAACTTTAGTTAAAAATCACAGTCAGAGGCTGCACATTACTGTTGGTCAAACTGGGGGGGGGGGGGGGGGTGCTTGAGCACCGTAGAGGTTTGTACTGGTTGCTCTTCTTCTACATAGAGGCTAAATTCCAAATTAGCAAAAGATAAAATCAGAAAGTCAAGTGCACCGAGGACTCCGTTTATGCGTCTACATGTATGTATATTATACAGACTGAAAATGGAAGATTTTATAGCCAAACTTAAAAACTTCTCAAAATTGGTTTGGCTGTGTAACTCTGCAGCGAACATAAAAATTGGCAGCGAGCCCAAAATGCAGCATGTAACGTGTTTATTTACAAAAGAGTGAATATACAAACATGTCCGAATAACAGTCACTACGACACAGGCGAGACAACCGGCTACAGCTTCATTGGCTGGGATTAAATGGCCAACGCACTCCAGGCAGGGTAGGAGCGGAAAGGAAAGGCATGAATGAGGAGAGACTTACAAATATGTTGGAGCGGAAAGGCTCTGAGGAACAACACAGTTCAGTTCAGGGAAGAGGCCAACTGTCGTGAGCCAGGAAGACCAGTGTTGACATTAGAAGCTGCCGCAACAACTGATCACACTAAACTCTATTAATACCCGAGCCTAAATGGGAGCAAGTGGACACAGCTGTGAAGTGGCAGGAGCGTGACTGATTGAACCATGTGTGTGTGTGTGCGTGTGTGTGTGTGTGTGTGCATGAGGGGTCAGGGTTGCTGGCAGCGGCAGAGCCCGGCAAGGCGAGCTCAGGTGCAGTGTGTGGCTGCAGCTGGCTCACCTCACCAGAAGCTAGGCAAAAATGCTCTATGAAGGAAAGAAGAAAGACAAAAGAGAGCACTTGCCTTAGCTCAAGCTCCACCGCCGTCCAGGACTCCAACGATCCGGGCGACGTCCTCCCAGGTTCAGCCTCCAAGGGGTGCTGCTTGGGTGCTGACTCTGCTGCGGCGGCCTCTGCAGCAGGCGTGGTGGTGGTCATAGGCTTTGCCTCCTCCAGAAAAGGTTCCCACATGGGTGGCTCTCCCAACATGGATTCTGGAGGTGGAGTCTCACCTTGCACTGGACCCCAGAAGAATAAAGCCAGGGGACACTTGATCATCGGCACAGGCTTCAGGTCAGTCGCAGTGTCCTCTCTCAGTCCATGGGAGCTCTGCAGGACTGCAGGCTCCCCCTCCATCCGGTGACTAAGCTCCTGGGCTGATGGGTGCTCAGCGGTGAAAGGAAGAGAGATAGAGAGGGTTGTTGAGCAGTTCACAGCTGCAGCAGGTGGAGAGATCTCCGGGGACTGCATACCCAGAGATCCTCTACCAGGGATCAGGCAAGAATCTTCAGTAATTTTAAAAATACATGAAGAGATTACTTGCCTGTTCTCCTGGTTTGTGTCATCTAGTGCTGCAGCTGGCGAGGCAGCACACCTCGCGGTGGCTGTGATGGAGCTGGACTCCTCCATACATTGTGGAGAAGCCCCCCTGGATAGCGCTGGAGAGGGAGGGGTGGCCGCCAAGTCCTCCTCTTCCAAATGGCGATCTATCTCCGTCAGCATCGCCAGTCTGCGCTTCTCCCATCCAGCTTCGGATGAAGCAGGGCCATCCTCCGATTGAAGTCTCCATTCCTCCATCATTAGGCGGTCAATATCTCCAAGGATGGATTGGCAGCGTTCCTCCAGACCTTCCCGGAGTTGCGTGAGTCTGGGCTCCAGAGACGAGGTCGGGGCTGGAGCAGAAGAGCTGAGGGAGGAGGAAGGCTTCGTCCGGCGTGAACGCTTCTTCCGTTTTGGGGGCCGCTCCAACGCTGGTGTCTTCCTCCTGGGCTCCTCCTCTCGCAATGCGAGAATGAAATGGAGGATGTCCGCAGACTCGGGAAAAAATAAGAGGTCCGGACATTCCTCTAGTATCTCTGCCGCGACATCCCGGGCTGCACGGATAGACTCCGGAGAGCAGCGCCCCGAATCCCGGAAAAGACATCTTCCAGACGAGCCAGTCCGAGCCACTCTTTGTGGCTCCAGAAGTCAGTCATAACTCCGGTGCAGGTAGGAAAAAGACACAAAAATGAAAAAGGGACGGGACTTCTGGTCTGGACACCATGGTGGTAGCAGCTTAACGCTGAAGCTCCCAGATCCCATCCGTGAAAATACCATGAAAATCAGATTTAACGGACTTATCGAAGAGTGAAAACCAAAAGACAAAGTCATTATGCCTAAAGGAAAACAGAAGAGATCGACACTTACCAGGCCAAGACACGCATCGGCCGGAGAATCTGACCTCGAAGACAACAACCACTCGGAAATAGAGGAGCAAAATGAGGCTAGTAACATGTCTAGCTTAAAAATGATACTTCAAGAATTAAAAGAATTTCGCTGAGAGTGTTGGGCCGAATTTCGTGAACTTAAAGACGAAATAAAAAGGACAAACAACAGAGTGGACCAGGCTGAGGACTGAATCATGGAAGCAGAGGAAAGAATAAAAGGGCTGGAAGATACCACACTGGAATTACTCAAACGGCAGACAAGACTGGGGGCTAAGCTAACCGACCTGGAAGGAAGACTAAGAAGGGACAACATAAGAATTCATGGTCTGAAAGAAGGAGTCGAGGACGGTTTCACCACAATGGCTGCATGCGTGGAAACCATACTGAGAGAGAAGTTGGAAATTCCCCAATCCACCAATTTGAAGATAGAAAGGGCACACCGTTCATTAGCCCCAAGGCCGTCGGCGGAAGCTCCCCCGCGATCGGTGGTGGTGAAGTTTTCCAACTTCAGAACAAAAGAAGAGGTTTTGAGACTGGCTTGGCAGAAAAAAAGATTTATGCACCAAGAAAGAAAAGTTTTTGTGGAGCATGACTACGCCCCGGAGGTCCTTAAAAAACGTCGGGAATACAACAACGCTAAAAAGGTACTAAGAGAGAAGAAACTGTGCTTTCAAACTCCATTTCCGGCGAAGCTGAGGGTTTTTTATGGGGAAGAGACGTGTCTCTACAACTCGGCAGAAGAAGCAACCAGGGATATGGCGAGAAGAGGGCTCCCGGTAACAGTGTATAAACCCGCAGCAGACCCGATTGAAAGAATCAAGGCTCAAACGTGGTGCATGCAGAGACCCTCAAAATCCACGAGCCAGCAGCGGGAAACCCAGCCCCAGGGCTATAAGGAAAAACTGGACGCTTTCAGGAGGGAATAAAGATATTTTTAGTCAATCTGCGCATCCAAACCTCCTCCTACAAGGTAACAGACATTAAAGGTGATGCAGAATCAGCAAATATGAAGTGGTAAAAAATTTCATGGAACAGACATAATATTAGAAACAAATAAGTCTTTATAAAAAAAAAAAACTTGTTAAAATAGAAATGTGACAACGAACCACATGATCTCTCCACACTAACAAATACTGTATTAACGTGATTGTTTGCTGTGATGGTGGTGGGAGGTTGCGCACAATTTCATAGGGTATAGGCATTAAAAAAAAAAAAAAATCATTACAAGTTCGGATTGGGATCTGAAATTCACGTTAAAAACATGGGACAACTTACAAGGGTAAGAGAGCTCTTCTAAGGTCGCTAAAAAGACCTCAGTTCAGGAAGATCTTTTGACAGTTTTTAGTTTTAAAGTTTTATATACTATGTTCTTAATGTTTTTTGTGTTTTTAATGTTCTTTCACGGTTCAGACGACCAAAATGGTTGTTTTGGTCGTCTGATCTTTTTCTTTAAGTAAATTCCATGTGACCTCTGAGCCACAGTTATGGAAGCTCTTCCTGTCTGTCAGGAATTCAGCAGCAAAATTAGAAACACTCTGATGTCTTATCAGAGGCTTGAATATGTGTGTGTGTGTGTGTGTTACTAAGGCTAAAGTGTGGCAAAAATGCTATCATTTATTTTCCCAGTCCAAGGATTGTGTTTAATAGGCTTTGGCCAGGCTTAACTTAAAAAAAAGGTTTGTTGATGTGGCAGATATGATGGGACGTGTAAATAAACCTCATCTCAAATTGTGTCATGCCACTTCTAACTGGCCATTAGATGAATTTCAAAGCATACTCCCCTTGTACACTGCTGCTCTCAGACATGACAGAAAAGGATTACTTTGTTGTTATTGTAAAAAGAAAATCTGTTTTTCCATATTGGTGAAATTATGGCTGCTGAATAAACAAGTCACAACAGGCTGAACAGGTTTCTTTTATCTGTGATATCAGCTGGTTCTTTGAAGTGTTTTTACTGCAAGCAGGTTTACTTTGAATATGAATTCTCTTTGTGATTAAGCTGTATAAATTTGTTGAAATTGCTTACGTAAACAGCCCAGTTGTATTAATAGAGACACAGGTAAACAGACCTGGATATAAAGTTTGTTCTGCTGCCATGTGGAGTGCTGACATTTAAAGGGCGAACACCTACATGTCTTTCATTCTCTGCACTGGAAACTCTTATTTTATTATATAGCAGTAACATCTATTTCATTGGTTCCTAGTTGTGTTGTTTAGATGTAAAATTACTGGAATGCATCAGCATAAACACAAAGTTTGTGATAAAAAAACCTCACCTTAATAGAGAACCCTGAACTGCTTTCTCTACATCTGCCATGTCATCATTCAGGAATATTGATTGAAACATGCATTGTGATATAAGCACTTGCAGTCTCCACTTCTTGTGTGATGTTTTGTTGTTTTCCAAGAGATTTTTGAGAGAAAAATAAAGGCTTATGATTACCAACCAGCACATCAGATTCCTTAAAATAATGTGTATGTTTTTAGGCTAGCAGTGTAAACACCCATCATCCAGGTGAAGTTTTGGAGGCAGAGACAATTTTCTCAGGTGAGACCCCATTCTATAATGTAAACCTAAGCATGACGGTGTTTTGGGGATTTCCACAGCAGGTAGAACACAGCTGCAGAAGTTATAAAGGCAACTTTGCCTGTCTGCAACTCACTCAGATGGTGAATTCATGTCTATTCGTGTGTTTACATTGACTTAAAATGTAATAGAGCCACACAAAAAATTTGCCTGTTCGCGTTTGGTCTGAATGCACCTTTAGTCAGCATGCTGACTCAGCGGTTGACACTGTAACAGTAGGCCGGTCTTAGGCATAAAACTCATGGGCTGAAAACTGGCCCCACCTCCAAACCTGGACAAGACTTTTTTTTATCTCCTGCTGGTTGAAGCCCAAAGCGACCCCTTTGGGCGAAGACTGAAGGGGGATTATGTTATGGGTCAGTCCGTCTGTCCGTCCATCTGTCCAACTTTTGTGAAATCAACTCCTCCTACAGTTTGGTTCCAAATGTTTTGAGACTTGGTACCATGGTTTGATGTACTCTGACGATGCACATATTGCAATTTCACTCTCATCAGATGACCTTGATGTCAAAGGTCAGCGGTCACATTTTCCCTAAATCTTCTAAACACAATAACTACTGAAAGAAATGATGAAGTCTTTTTAAATTGATACAGTAGTTGTATCTAATACACATCTTGGATGATTTGTACCCTGGCCTGACTACGGGTTTGGGGTCAAGGGGTCAAAGGTCAAAGTTAACATTCCACTTGCGCTATGGTAAATGGTAAATTTACTATTACTATAAAATGAGTAAAGCTAGGGTCACCAAACTTGGTAAACAGGTTCACCTTGTGACCCTGAAGTGTGACTGTGGTTTTGGGATTGCAAGGTCAAAGGTCAACATCAAAATGGCTTATATACTATATCTCTGTTACGACCCGAGCGCTGGTTCTGATAGCGCTCGGGCCATGTCCAACTCGCTGCCGGCCTTGACAGCTGCGGGCTGTATTCTGCCCTCACTGGGCTCTTATTGTGAAGGTGCTCAGTGGGGCTTCCGCCTGTCAAGGCTGGCCAGCTGTATGTCATTGCCGTTCGTTAGTGCTTGGCCTTTATAAACTCAGCACTAGCGACGGTATGACGCAGGAGTATCGTCGAACTTTCCTTGTCAGAAGTATCGTCTAATCTTCCTTGCCAGACGTTGTCAACGCTTCGTCAAACCTTCATGTCAGGTTTGTGATCTTTGTTCATGTCACAGTTTAGCTCGTAGTGGCTGGGGTAGCCCTATGAGCCCAAGTCTCGTTTAATGTGTGTTTTTGCCCTGAGGGGTTCATAGTCTTGTTTTGTCACGTGTGTAAATAAATTAACATCATTGCCAAACTCACTGGTGGACTCTTTGGCGTCTCATGGTGATCCGCGAGGATCACCACATGACAGTATACTCCTGCCAGGACGTCTAAACGGAAGCGCCACACCGAGACGCCGTTTCACCGTGAGTTTGTGCCCAAACTTGACTGTTGTTCTTCCCTGTCTGGGTGCCTGTTGCTAGGAGAATGCCATCATCCAGGGGCCGCGGTCGGCGCCTGGGCAGAAAGTTAGCGGAGGCGCTGGAGTACGCCGACGGGGCGCTCCTCGCCGCTACTTTTGACGTCACCTCCAGCTACATGCGCTGGCACTTGGACTGTGCTGAGGATTTTCTAGACAATCTTCCCCCCGATTGTGACGATCACCCGGAGGTGATAATGCGGTGGGAGGAACTCGCCACGCAGCGTGAGAGACTTCGTGGGCTGGAGGAGGAAGAGAGCAGGAAGCAGAGGAGGAGGCATGCTCGCTCCCTGCGTTGGAGTTCCGTCCCCATCCCGGAGTTGGTCCAGGAGTGTGCACCATCTGGGGGCCGACGACGACGTCGGCGCAACAGCATGGGCAATTCGCAGCAGAATCCCCGGCTGGACTCGCTGCCGGCAGAGCCCGTCAGCGAACCTCCGAGAGCGGCCCCACCTCGTCTTCCTAGGGGGCCCCCTGTCGCCATCCAGTGGGGAGAAGGAGGAACGACGTCCCCCACAGCAGGAACCATCTCAGCCCCGGGAGGAAGGCAAGTGCATGATAATTTGTTACACTTTGATTTTGTTCTGCCTTGTCTGACTCCTGGGGGTGGAGTTCGGGGTTCGCAGCCCCCGAGCTCCTTCCACCTGCTGTGGATGAAATTACTAAACCTGCGTGCTCTGTGTTCTCCCCTGCTGAGCGGTCCACGATGCCAGGCCAGCATCGTCAGATGAAGAGGGCCCCCGCAGTGCTAGAAAGCCTGGATCCGGCCCTGCAGCCACGCCGTGGACGGAGGAGAGGAGCGGACTGCGGCCCGGAGCCTGAGCCGACGGAGAAGCGTCCCCGGGTCTTCTCGCCAGAGCGGTCCGAGCCAGTGGGTCGAGGGTCCCCTGCCCCCATGCCATACGGGTCATCGGCATGGACAGCAGCGTGGGAGGAACCTCGGGCTGCATATGAGATCTTCCCAGCTGCGTGTGAGTCTGCTGACGAGAGTCGCCCTGAACCTGGATCGCCGGAGTCCTGGGTGGCAACGGAACCCGAGTGCAGGCAAGTGCTCCCTCTTGTGTCTCTGTCCCCTGTTTTGGAGCATTTTTGCCTGCCTCTCGGGGAGGTGAGTGAGGGGCAGCCTTCTGCTGTGCCTGAGCTCGTCTCGCTGGGTTCCGCTGCTACCGGTGATTCTGATCCCGGTTTTCCTGTCCCTGAGCTTTCTTGCAGTGTCACCGGCGGGGAACGGGTCGGAGTCACCGAGTTGGAGGTCCCAGGTTCGGGAGTGGAGATCATCAGCGGAGCTGCACCGACCCAATCGGGGTCCACCGCGGGTGCACTGGAGGCCCAATCGGGGTCCACCGCGGGTGCGGTTCTGGCCCAATTGGGGTCCACCGCGGGTGCGGTTTTGGCCCAATCGGGGTCCACCGCGGGTGCGGTTCTGGCCCAATCGGGGTCCACCGTGGGTGCGTCGGAGGCCCAATCGGGGTCCACCGCGGGTGCGGTTTCGGCCCAATCGGGGTCCAACGTGGGTGCACCAGAGGCCCAATCGGGGTCCACCACGGGTGCGGTTCCGGCCCAATCGGGGTCCAACGTGGGTGCAGCTGGGACCCAATTGGGGTCCAACGGCGGTGCAGCACCAGCTTGGTCCACGGACGGAGGAGGAGCTGCAGAACTTTCTCCGTCGAGCGGATTACGGGCTCGCCCTGCTCGTCTGTTCCTTTTGAGTCACCGCCCCTGTGCATCATTGCCGGGGGCTGTGGGGGCTCCTGTTCGCTCGCCCCGGCTCTCCCGAGTTGTGTCCTCATCAGGGAGGCTGCCGCGGGTTGTTGTTGCCCTGGACTGGTGGCTGAGGGACACGGGTTGGCCGCCGGAGGGACTGTTTCGCCGGTTCGGCGCCTCGGTTCGGCCACCCGACCTACTGTGGGCATCATCGAGCGACCTGGTTCGACCACCGGAGGAGCGGACGTGCCGGGCATTGGACTCTGGTGAGCCGCCTGGTCATGTCTCGCCTCATATGACCACCCGCCGGCTGTTGGACGCGGGGAGACCACCTGAACTGTTTCTGTGGCACTTGGTCTCCGCCGGTCGGCGTGAACAGTCGGGGGGGGGGGGGTAGTGGTCGTGTTTCTGGGTTGTTCTGGCTGTGATTGTTCTGGTTTTTTTTCCTCCTTGCTGTCCTGTGTATTTTGTGTTTTATGTCTTGCAGTGGCCTTAATTTGTAGTGGGTATACTCAGATATGTGCCAGTAAGTATTCTGCTTCCGTATTTGTTTTTTTTTTTTGAAGACTCATGTGTATTCACTCGGGGGTGTGTGTGTGTGTGTCATCTTCTTGTGTAACATGTGGGCCAAGATTTATTTTTTCTCGTGCTGCCTTGTGTTTCCTGTAGTTTAGTTGGGGATTTTTGGCAGTTGGGTTATGTTCTGCTGTTGCCTTATTTTCCTCTGTGTGATTTATCTGATTTGTATATTTGGTATTTTGTCTTAGGCCTTGTATCTAGTCTTTCTGACCTAGTAGTTCTGTTTTTTTTGGGTTTCGCCATGTGCTTTTTCTTGATTTATGCTTAGTAGTTAGTTTTGTCATTGTCCTGGATGTGGTTGTCACTTTTTGTTTCTGGTTTTGGGTTCTCTCCCTCCGCACCTACCCCCAGCCTCCCACCCTGGGGGGTGGGGTGGGGGCAGGGTGGTCCCTTGGGGCGTTCGGAGTCCGCCCGTGGAGGGAGGGTACTGTTACGACCCGAGCGCTGGTTCTGATAGCGCACGGGCCATGTCCAACTCGCTGCCGGCCTTGACAGCTGCGGGCTGTATTCTGCCCTCACCGGGCTCTTATTGTGAAGGTGCTCAGTGGGGCTTCCGCCTGTCAAGGCTGGCCAGCTGTATGTCATTGCCGTTTGTTAGTGCTTGGCCTTTATAAACTCAGCACTAGCGACGGTATGACGCAGGAGTATCGTCGAACTTTGCTTGTCAGGAGTATCGTCTAATCTTCCTTGCCAGACGTTGTCAACGCTTCGTCAAACCTTCATGTCAGGTTTGTGATCTTTGTTCATGTCACAGTTTAGCTCGTAGTGGCTGGGGCAGCCCTACGAGCCCAAGTCTCGTTTAATGTGTGTTTTTGCCCTGAGGGGTTCATAGTCTTGTTTTGTCATGTGTGTAAATAAATTAACATCATTGTCAAACTCACTGGTGGACTCTTTGACGTCTCATGGTGATCCGCGAGGATCACCACATGACAATCTCAACAACAAAGAAAGCTATGGTCACCAAACCTGGTACATAGGTTCATTCTGAGACCATGACCTCTGACTACAGGTTTGGAGCCAAAAGGTCAAAGGTCAAGGTTGGCACTCCCTATGCTCTCTTACTATAGAACATGTAAAGCTCTCTGGGGTCACCAAACACTACACAGGTTCACCTCAGGATCCTGATCTACTTCTATGGGTTGTATACTTTGTTGTATATTTGTGGATGATGGTTTATCATAAGTTGGTTCTGCCACAGTAAATATACTGAAAAGTTGAAAACTGCTCTCCATCAGTAAGTAGTGGGATCTCCAAAAAAAACAGAGGTGGGGGTTAATGCACTCACTTCAGAGTGCTCTTGTTTTTTATTTACTGAACTGACTCATAATCCCAGTCATGCCATTTATTGTGTACTGTAGAAAAAGAGACAGCATGAAGCATGTAAAAGTGACTGAGCCATTGTTGTGATTGTGTGTATGCAGTCTTGGATTCAAAAGTAGTTCATCTTGTTTCAAATCAAACACTGTTGCGTGGGAATCCTCAAAGGTGCTCACTAAAGAACAGACATCATCCACTGTCTCACATGTCCTTTGATCACTGAGATCTGCACAAGCAAGTGCCATAGGTACTACATTATTTGACAGAGTTGGAAATAATAGTTACAACGTGTAGAAATAAGCTTGCACACAAGGGCAATTTAACTGGTAAAAACAATTTGATACAATTTAAAAATGAATCTTATCAAACTTATCAAAGCATTTCAAAGTGTATTTGCAGTAGCTTTACATTCAGTTAAAAAACTCCAAAATAGAATCACCTGAGATTTATTTGTGAGTGAAAAAATACTGACAAATACTTCTACTCATATAATCATATCAACCAAATGGACAAATGTTTTAATACTCCATTATAATTTGGCGTTGTCATGATTGGAGAATGATCAGCTCACATGCAGGGAACAACACCAGAGAAAACACTCAAATGACACAGAGAAGTTGCGTAACCACAATTTATTGATTCAAAAATAACGCACAGTTAGCGAAAGACGCCACTTGCCAGAGGAGGACTCAGCCTGTAAGGGGAGACAAGAGCTGGTTAGGGAAGGAGGGAGATAGGATAAGGGAAAAATAGCACAATACTCACGAAGGGGTGAGCAGCGAGCCCGGAAACTGAACCCAGCAGGGAAATAGGAGGGGTGGAGTTGGGTGAGGTGTCTGACCGGGTGGAATAAGGCAGCTGATATGGTGATGAGGATGATGGGGCAGGTGAGCGCACAACAATCCCCGGAGACCCACCACGAAGATGGCAGCAACCTGGAGGAGAAAGAGGACAAAAGTACTTATATTGTTTCCTCAGACAGTGAAACAAAAATTTACTTGCTGTTGAGGCAGTTTACCCAACGAGCCAGTGCTGGAGCGTTCACAAACTGGTCCTTTTCAGCGTTGGCAAGGAAGAGGCAACAGGTGCGTCTACTCATGCAGGTGCAATGATTACCTGCGGAGCTGGGGAAAGCCTCGCAGGAAGGGGGGGAGCGCGCGCTCTCCTGATCATGACAGTACCCCCTCCTCAAGGGGCACTTCCTGGCGGTCCACTGGGTTTGTTGGGGTGTGCCTTGTGAAAGACCCGAACCATCCCCTTGTTGTGGAAGTTGGAACCTGGGATCCATGACCTTTCTTCGGGGCTGTAGCCTTTCCAGTGAATTAAATACTGTAGCCCTCGGCCCCGACGGCGGACGTCCAGAATCCTCTGGACTGTGTAGGTGGTGTGGCCGTCGAGGACCCGACGGCCACCACACGGGGAAAGAGGCGACTGGGTGGGGGGGGGGCAGAGAGGGTTGGCAGAGAGGGACTTGATTTTGGAGACGTGAAAGGTGGGGTGAATATGGAGCGCCGGCAGAAGCTCCAGGCGGACCGTGACATCGTTAACGACCTGGGAGATTGGGAACGGACCCAGATAGCGAGGAGAAAGTTTCCTGGACTCTGTCTCAAGGGGCACCTGGTCCACCGATAGCCAAACGCGCTGCCCAATGGTAAATGGTAAATGGCACTCACTTATATAGCGCTTTTATTCTCATCTCTTGATGACCAAAGTACTTTACAGATCCTGCTATCCACCCATTCACACACACATTCACACACTGATGGTGGCATGCTGCCTCACATGGTGCTTCCAGACCCACCAGGAGCAATTGGGGTGAAGTGTCTTGCCCAGGGACACAACGGCAGGATATCTGGGGAGAACGGGATTCGAACCACCAACCATGTGGTTATTGGACAACCTGCTCTACCTCCTGAGCCACTGCCGTGGGTACAGCAACAAATATTCCCAATGGAATATTTGGGCGTCAGGACCCGCCTGTGGTCCGCATACTGGTGATTACTCTCTGAAGAGTGGGGAAGAGTAGCTCGGGTGGCCTTCCAGAGCCAGGGGCAGCGACGAGCGTGAGCCCCCACCGATGGTACAGCGATGTCCCTCTCTGTCATGGGCAACGGGGGGTATACCCCATGGAGGCCTCAAAAGGAGTCAGTCCGGTGGATGCTGAGACTGCCGAGTTATGTAAATATTCCACCCATGTTAGATGGGTACTCCATATCGATGGGTTGCAGGCTGCTATGCACCTTAGGGCGGCCTTCAGGGATTGGTTTGTGTGCTCAGCCTGCTCGTTGCTTTGGGGATGGTACCCAGATGTAAGGCTGACTATGATTTCTAGGGAGTGGCAGAAGGACTTCCAGACCTGTGAGGTAAATTGTGGACACCGGTCAGACACAATGTCCAGGGGGATGCCGTGCAGACGGATGACGTGGATGGTTAATAGGTTGGCGGTCTCAGAGGTGGAGGGTAATTTGGGGAGGGGCACCAGGTGAATCGCCTTGGAAAACCAGTCCACAAAGGTGAGGATGACAGAATTGCCTTGTGAGGGGGGAAGTCCAGTGGTGAAGTCGAAGGTGATATGGGACCAAGGTCGGTTGGGGATAGGTAGTGGGTGGAGGAGGCCAGAAGGATGTGAGGAGTCAGACTTATTCTGGGTGCAGGTTTGGCAAGCCTTCACGTAGTCCCAGACATCCATCCACAGGGTGGGCCACCAGAACACCCGCCGGATAAGATTAATAGTCCGGGAGACTCCAGGATGGCAGGCAAGATGGCTGGTGTGGCCCCACTGGATGATGTCACTGCGGAGGCTGGCTGGCACAAACAGATGGTCGTCGGGGCCCCCTTCGGGCCTGGGTTCAGTGGATTGAGCCTGCCGAACCCTCTGCTTGATCCCCTAGGTGAGAGCCCCAAGGATGCATGACGGCGGAATAAGGGGCTGGGAAGGGGATGAGGGGTAGGGGGGTCAGGACTAAACTGGCGGGAGAGAGTGTCTGGTTTTACATTACATGAGCCAGGCCTGTAAGTGATAGTAAAATTATATCTAGCGAAGAATAAGGCCCAGCGGGCCTGCCTGGTGTTAAGTCTGTGGGCCAACCGGAGGTATTCTAAATTTTGTGGTCAGTCCACACTATGACAGGATGGATTGCTCCCTCCAGCCAGTGCCTCCACTCCTCGAGGGCCAACTTAATGGCCAGGAGCTGTCGGTCCCCTATGTCGTAACTCTTCTTGGCCGACGTGAGCTGCCGAGAGAAATACGCGCATGGATGGAGGTTCTGATCGGAGCTTCTGATCAGAGGCTGAATGCTGCGAGAGGATAGCGCACACCCCCGAATCAGAAGCATCTGCCTCAAGAATAAACTGGAGCTGAGGATCGACCTGGGCCAAGATGGGGGTGTTAGAGAACAGGCCCTTTAATTTGGAAAAGGCCTGTTCCGCTGTCTCAGACCAGGTGAAGGGCACCTTGAGCAAGGTCACCTGGGTCAGAGGCTGTGCTACCCCACTGTAGTTTCTAATGAAATGCCGATAAAAATTTGCAAAACCCAAGAAGCGTTGGAACTCCTTGTGGGAGTGGAGTGTAGGCCAATCCAGTACAGCCTTCACCTTGGCCGGATCAGCCCTCAGTTCCCCCTCAGCTACTATAAAACCGAGGAAAGAAGTGGAGCTGGTGGAAAACTCACACTTCTCGGCTTTAACAAAGAGCTGGTGTTCTCCAGGAGCCACCGTAACACGGCCCTGACATGGACTGTGTGCTCCTCTGGTGTGCGGGAAAAAATCAAAATGTCATCAAGGTAGACAAAAACAAATTGATTTACCATATCGCGGAGGACGTCATTGATCATACGCTGGAAGACGGTGGGGGCACTGGCGAGCCCAAAAGGCATCACCAGGTACTCAAATTGCCCCAAGTGTGTATTAAAGGCCTTCTTCCATTCGTCCCCTTCGCAAATACAAACCAGATGGTAGGCATTACGCAAATCCAATTTAGTAAATACTCGCGCGCGCTGAAGGAGCTCGAACGTGGAGTTAATCAGGGGCAGAGGATATTTGTCCTTGACTGTTATGGCGTTTAATTCATGGCAGTCAATGCATGGATGCAAGGAGCCGTCCTTCTTCTTGACAAAAAAGAATCCTGCCCCAAGAGGGGCCGAGGAGGGCCGAATGAGGCCAATGTTCAAGGAGTCTTTAATGTAGCTCTCCATTGCCTCCCTCTCTGGCCAAGAAATGCTGTAGAGCTGGCTGGATGGCAGTCATGCACCTGGGAGGAGGTCTATGGCACAGTCGTAGGAGCGATGAGGAGGCAAAGAAAGCGCTCTCAACTTGATAAAGACCTCCCCGAGATCGTGATAGACCGCGGGTAAAAGATTGAGGTCAGCGGCTCCACTGAAGGGGAGGAGATGGTCAGCGATGACGAACACTCAGCCGAGCTGAGACAGGATGCCAAACAGAAGGGGCTCCAGGAAGAAATGGAATTATATGCCCAATTAATAATGGGGTTATGCCTCCAGAGCCACGGGTATCCTAGGACCATCGGGTGAGATGATTTAGGGAGAATGAGGAACGATAGTGTCTCCCGGTGATTCCCAGAAAGGAGGACGGAGACTGGTGCCATGCTTTCGGTAACGGAAGCTATGTTACCACCGGAAAAGGTCGTGACATTCAGAGGCGTCGACAACTTGGTCATGGGGATGCCTACTTCCTGCACGAGCTGTGAGGACACAAACTTTTGCTCTACCCCTGAGTCAATTCAATCCAATTCAATTCAACTTTATTTATATAGCGCCATTTCACAACAACAGTCATCTCATAGCACTTTCAACTGTAGGGGGAACCCCACAATTGCAGAAAGACCCCAGCAATCAGGCGATCCCCTGTGAGCAAGCGCTTGGTGATGGTGGAGAGGAAAAACTCCCTTTTAACAGGAAGAAACCTCCAGCAGAACCAGGCTCAGGGAGGGGCAGTCATCTGCTGCGACTGGCTGGGGGGTGAGGGGATAGAGAAGATGAAAAGATCAGACATGTAGCGAGCAAACAGCACAATGGGGACTCAATCTATGGGAGAGAACAAACAGATGTTACTGTAAATTAGATTCAATTAAATTAAATTAAAGCCATGACTCTCCTCATGACCCCTGGCAACTGGATGAGGGCCGAAATGGAGAAGTCACTGGGGGGATGAAAAGATTTCCTGTGTAATGCAACGTCATTCCAGCCCGAGTCCGCCACAGTGACCTGAAACTCCACAGAGTAGTTGGTGGTAGACCAGCTCCCCTGGTTTAGAGACAAGACCCGGCTAATGATGTTGCCCTCACTCTCTGTTTGGTCGAAAGCATGGACAAATTCACTTACAAATTTATCTAAGGAATAACTAGGATCCTCTGGACTGTCGAGGATGGACTGGGCCCAGCTGAGGGCCTGGTCTCGCAGTAGGAGGGTCATGAAGTGAATTTTGGAGGTATTGTCCAGATACCACCTGGCCCAAATAAAGCCAAACATGGCAAAGGAACCCCTTACATTTCCCCACCTCCCCAGCGTACGGGGCAGGTGAGTGAACGGAAGTGGTCCGGCGCACGGTGGAAGAAGCCAGGGTGACAGGTGGAGGAGCAGAACCCAGACAAGACATATGGGCCAAATGATCGGCGACTGTGCCCAGTTGCTGCGTAACTGTTTGCAGCTGCTGCATGAGCACGGCCACCTGTCTGTCTGTGGCATTGAGACGGTCTAGAGTGGAGTGTTCCGCTGATGCCGCTCCTGCTGAGCTTGACTATGGCTGGCTTGTTCTGTCATGATTGGAGAATGATCAGCTCACGTGCAGGGAACAACACCAGAGAAAACACTCAAATGACACAGAGAAGTTGTGTAACCACAATTTATTGATTCAAAAATAATGCACAGTTAGTGAAAGATGCCACTCGCCAGAGGAGGACTCAGCCTGTAAGGGGAGACGAGAGCTGGTTAGTGGAGGAAGGAGATAGGATAAGGGAAAAATAGGACAATACTCACGAGGGGGTGAGCAGCAAGCCCGGCAGATGAACCCAGCAGGGAAATAGCAGGAGTGGAGTTGGGTGAGGTGTCTGACCGGGTGGAATAAGGCAGCTTAAGTGGTGATGAGGATGATGGGGCAGGTGAGCGCACAATGATCCCCGGAGACCCACCACAAAGATGGCAGCAACTTGGAGGAGAAAGAGGACAAATGGAGTTATATTAAGTTTCCTCAGAGAGCGAAACAAAAACTTACTTGCTGTTGAGGCAGTTTACCCAATGAGCCAGCGCTGGAGCATTCACAAACTGGTCCTTTTCAGCACTGGCAAGGAAGAGGCAACAGTTGCGTCTACTCATGCAGGTACGATGATTACCTGCGGAGCCAGGGAAAATCTCGCAGGAAGGGAGGGGGAGCATGCGCTCACCTGATCATGACAGACGTGGGTAGGGTGGTCACCCTAAGGTTGTCATAGCCAGGAGTGGTGCTGGGGATAAGCGCCCAGCGCTCAAAAAAATGCTCCTTATGGTGTGCAACTTAAATAGCCACTGACAACCAAGTCTAACTCCTGGCGTGCTCGTGTGGCTTAGCTTCTAAGCCCGGCGGAACTGCTTCTACTGACAGGAGAAGGGGCGAAGGTGAGTCTCTGGTGCCTTCAAACCAGATGCATTGGGTAGATGGGGCTCGGCAACCTGGAAGGGTAGTCCATCTAGGGGAAGGAAAACCCTGATTTCAAACCTCTGCTGCCTTGTGGCATACCCGGTCACTGGAAAGGCTTCGGGAGTCAACCCTGAGGTAAAATCCAGAGTCGGAGCCCCTAAGGCAGTCTGTCATTGATTTAAACTTCATTCTGGCAGCTCCTGTGATGGCGCTCATGCCAAACTGTAACAGCCTTGCTGTTCCTTTGGATCCATCAGCGACATGGAGAGGGATGACATGCCACATGGGCAACAGCCTGTCCTTCATATCACATTGCCCAGGCTAGCAACCAGCAACATTCACCAACACAAACTCACACCCTACACTCTGGAGAGAGGTCACCCCAGCTTCACTTGCAGTGTCGACACAACACGGGGAACAACAGTTACTGGTTATAAGTCATTGCTCAATTGGCGTAGAGCTTGGCGCCAGGGGTTGTTCCCGATGGTGGAAGGGATCCTTGGCTGTTACTGGACAACTACTGTCCACCTAAAGCTGGGCAGCCCCCAGCCAGTAAGGTGTTGTCCCACCACAGTCTGCCTTCCTCATTGGGTGCATTGGGATTAGGAAACATCCAAACAGCAGACTGCAATCGTCGCACCAGGAAACAAAACAACAAAAGAAACCAGCTTTGAAACTAGGATGTTGGAACCTTCAGACAATGATGACCGGTCTTTCTGAAAACCTTCAGGACATCAGTGACTCCAGGAAAACAGCTGTCATAAATGACGAGCTCAGGAGGCTGCATGTGGACATTGCCACCCTTCAGGAAGCACGCCTTGCTGACTCAAGCACACTGAAGGAGAAGGACTACACATTCTACTGGCAGGGGAAAGGCTCTGACGAGCCAAGGGAGCATGGAGTCGGCTTTGTAGTGAGGAAGAACCTGCTGAATATGGTGGAGCCAGGCAGCAACGGCACAGAGCGTCTCCTTACTCTTCGCCCCAGCACCACCGAAGGCCCAATCACCCTTGTTAGCGTGTATGCCCCGACACTGCCTTCCACACCAGGCACAAAGGATGAGTTCTACAAGAAGCTCGCATCCATTGTTGCAAGCATCCCCAGCAAGGGGCAACTTGTTCTCCTGAGTGACTTCAATGCCAGAGTGGGTGCCGATCATGACTTGTGGGCCTCTTGCCTTGGACAGTTTGATGCAGGCAAAATGAACGAGAACGGCCAATGACTGCTTGAGCTTTGCAGTTACCATGAATTGTGCATCGCCAACTCCTACTTCAGGACCAAGCCTCAGCACAAGGTCTCTTGGAGACACGCATGCTCAAAGCGCTGGCATCAGCTATATCTCATCCTGGTCAGGCGTGCCACCATCAAGAATGTCCTCCAAACACGCTCTTACCACAGTGCGGACTGTGACACAGATCACTCCCTGGTCTGCTGCAAGATCAGGCTACAGCCAAAGAGGAAAAAAAACTCAAAGAAACAAGGGAACCCCTGCATTGATGTCAGCAAGATGTCTCAACCAGACCTCGTGGAAAAGTTTGCAGAGACCTTTGAGAAGGAAATGCAAACCTCACAGGCCACAGACTCTGCCACAGAGAATTGGGAAGTACTGCGGGACACCATGCATTGCACCGCCTTGGCTACCTTTGGGAAGAAGTCCTCCAAGTCTCACGACTGGTTTGAGGCCAAGTCCACAGAGGTGACTCCCGTCATCAAAGTCACGCGTGCCGCCCCCACCGAGTATAAGCGGTCACCCAGTGAGAAGAGCCTGCAGGTTCTCAGGGCTGCCAGGAACGAGGCTCAGCAGACTGCCAGGCATTGCACCAACGAATACTTGACAGAGCTCAGTGAAGACATCCAGACAGCTGCTGCTACAGGCAACATTAGAGGGATGTACGATGGCATCAAGAAGGCACTCTTACCAGTCCAGAGCAAGACAGTTCCCCCCAAATCTTCCGCTGGGGTAGTAATTACAGACAAGGGCCAACAGATGGAGAGATGGGTGGAACACTACTCCGACCTCTACTCCAGACAGAACACAGTGTCCCCCACAGCTCTGGATGCCATTGAGTATATGCCAATCATAGAGGAGTTGCATGTAAAACCAACCATAGAGGGACTCAGGAAGGCCATTGACAGCTTGGCCTCAGGCAAAGCCCCAGGCAGTGACGGGATTCCCCCCGGACCTGAACAAACGCTGCAAGACTACCCTCCTGCTCCCATTGCATGAAGTCAGTGCTGGCAAGAAGGGGTTGTACCACAGGACATGAGGAACGCCAAGATCATCACCCTCTATAAGAACAAGGGTGAAAGAAGTGACTGTAACAACTACAGAGGCATCTCTCTACTCAGCATCATCGGCAACGTCTTTGCTCAGGTTATTTTGATCTGCCTGCAGAAGCTGGCAGAATGTGTCTACTCAGAGTTGCAGTGTGGCTTTCGTGCCAAGAGAGCAACGGTAGATATGGTCTTTTCCCTCCGCCAACTCCAGGAGAAGTGCAGAGAACAGCATATGCCCCTGTATGTTGCCTTCATCTCACCAAGGCGTTCAACCTCTGCAGCAGAGACAGCCTGTTCAAGACTCTCCCAAAGACAGGCTGCCCACCAAAGCTGCAAAGCATGATCGAGTCTTTTCATTCAGACATGAAGGGGACTGTGCAGTTCAATGAGATTTCCTCCGACCCCTTCAGCATCTGCAGTGGCATCAAACAAGGCTGTGTCCTTGCTCCCACACTCTTTGGGATATTCTTTGCTGTTCTCTGAAAGCATGCCTTTGGCACTGCAACTGAAGGAGTTTACCTACACACCAGGTCAGATGGCAAGCTGTTCAACCTTGCCTGCCTCAGAGCCAAGATGAAGGTTCGCGAAACGCTCATCAGAGACGTGCTGTTTGCTGATGACGCAGCAACTGCAACACACACCCAACAGGAGCTGCAGACACTGATGGACTGCTTCTCACAGGCTTGCAAGGATTTTGGACTCACCATTAACCTGAAAAAGACCAGTGTCCTGGGACAAGACACTGAATCACTACATGCCACTACCATTGATGACTATAAACTTGACGCTGTCCACCACTTCACCTACTTTGGCTCTACCATAACTGACAACCTCTCCCTTGACACAGAAATAGGAGGATTGGGAAGGCAGCTACAACACTCGCTCGCCTCACAGCCAGAGTGTGGACAAACCCCAAGCTGTCAGTGAAGACTAAGATGGAAGTGCATAACGCCTGTGTCATCAGCACACTGCTGTACAGCAGTGAGTCATGGACAACATATGCCAGACAGGAGAAGCGACTCAACACCTTCCATCTGCGAAGCATCCGCCGCATCCTGAGCATATCCTGGCAGGACAGGGTAACCAACGCAGATGTCTTGAATCGTGCGGGACTTCCCAGCATGTTCACTCTCCTCAGACAGCGCAGGCTGTGCTGGTTAGGCCATGTCCACCGCATGGCCGATGGGCACATCCCAAAGAACATCCTGTATGGAGAACTGGCATCTGGGAGGAGATCAATTGGTCGCCCCCAGCTCTGGTACAAAGATGTTGTTAAGAGAAACATGAAGACCACCAACATCAACACAGAGACCTGGAAGAGCCTAGCAGGTGACCGTGCAAAGTGGAAAGGTAAAGGTAAAGGTAAAGCCAACTTTATTGTCATTCAATCCATACACCCAATCATGTAAAGTAGAATGAAATTACGTTTCTCTTATCTACAATGTTAATCACATCTAGAATCAGAGGGGTCACTGCCATGCAAGGCGCCGCCACAAATTTCCCTCCTCCTTTCCATTATTGATGTTCACCAAGCTGGACGGCAGGAAGTGGTTATACTGGTTATACTGAATGGTTATACTTTTGGGGTCAAAAGGTCAAACATAAAGGTCACAGGGTCATAGAAGGTCAAAATCCATTTTGGCACATAGTAACTTCAATTTAAAATAATAATAATAATAATAATTGTGTGTGGTGAGGAACTAGGGCTGTGATTCTAGTTTTCTTTTTGTTGTTGTTTTTGTTTTTTTGTATCCCTGACTTGTCTTTGCATCAAAGCATCACAGGAGTTCTCAAAATACTAAATATACTGAGAGGCATTAAAACACAACAAACAAAGAAAACAAATCCTGTATATCTTTATACTGATTATGTCGTTGAAGCTGTTAACTTTTTTACAATGTTAATGCATGTACAGCACTCAGAGAGCACATACCTCTGCCAAAGACTCCTTCCGTTCCTCATGGATCACCTCCAAAATGTAATGGGTTTGTGTGGAGGCCATGAGCCAGTTCTGTTGAAAATTGCATCAAAGCAGTTCTGGAGGATTCTTGCGAACACACTGTGAGAAGATAAGAGCCTTGGTGGAGGTATGCATTCGCCGATCATCACCAAAATGTTATACATTCCTCTCTAGACCAAGGACCACCTCTGGTGAAAATTTCAGCCAAATTCCTCCAGTAGTTTTTGTGTAATCCTGCTGCACAAATTCAAACAACATCCTTGGTGGAGGTATGCACTCTCAAATCATCACCAAAATTTAATGGGTTCATCCTTGGCCCAAGAGCTATCTCTGGTGAAATTTTCACCAAAATCTGTCCAGCAGTTTTTGCGTAATCCTGCTAGCGAACAGATAAACCACCCTGATTACATTACCTGCTTGGCGGAGGTAAAAATAATCCCTCTCATCGCAATACATAAAACTCGCCATGGTTCTCCTTCAGTGAAGGGAGAGCATTTGTACGCCAATCCTTGCAGGAATACACTAAAAATCATGCTGAGCTTGAGGCGGTATTGCTTTATGAATGGAATCACATTCCTCAGCCTTAAGGCTGCATGTCCACCAAATGTGTTTTTTGTCGCCCAATCGCCCTGAACTTCTTTTTTCAGTGCTTGTGCACTGCGCTCTGGAAAAAAAAGAGTCTGTGCCCTGTATCTCAGCTCAGCACTTCCACTTTTCCCATCAAGACTTTGCTTATTTTTTAATAGCTGTCTCTAAATATAACAGTGGACAGGAAACATATTCTGGCATTGGCAGCAGCTCTGGGTGCAAAATATGATGGCATGGAAAAGAAGACAAGAGTCTGGGTACAGACATCAACTGGACTTTTACAGGAGTACTGGACACCGAACTTGTACAGGAATTGAGCTCGTTTCAAGGAATATTTTAGATTGACTAGAAGTCAGTTTGAACTGGTTTTGGAGAAGACTGGCTTGTCAATTTCTTGGATGCAGACTGATTACAGAGATCTCATCTGAGGTGAGTAGTCTGTGGTCAAAATTTTGTTTATTTTTACATCTATTTAAATAAAACTCACACTGAGATATGCTCAACACACGGTTTCCTAAACTCACAAATGACTGTCAGTAAATTATCACATTTCACATTGTAGGTATTTCATTTTTTTGCAGTTATCAACCACGAATTCACATAGCATCCATATTATCTACCACAATAAACTTCTAAGAAATATGACCGTGACAAAGGTGTTATGTCCACAAACCTGGAATGAAGATGGACAAGGATGCTGTGCTCAAAATGAACTTTATTACAAACCTTTGTATTGCAAAGCACATGTACACTCAGTCAGAACTCTGGGCATGCACACCTGTAGCCAACAGCAACTGTAAAGGTGTGTTCAGACTAAATGCGAACAGGTGGCACAAATCCATACAAAGTGAATGGGAAGATGCAAGTACGCGCGAATTTGCGCAGTCGCGCGTTTGCGTCCCAGGCTAGCTAGTTAGCTATCTGCTAGCTTTGAGATTCTGCCGCCACTCGAGTAACGGTATCATCATTGCAGAGTAAACTAGTTTGAAAATTTTACTCACTCACCTGGAAACTCAGGAGGACCGGGAGCTCATCAGCTGAATTGGGATGTTGTTGTCATTTACCCATGGTTTCCTGTCACGGACAAGCTAGCAAGCTAGCAACGTAAACGTCCCTCATCTTGTGAACTTTTGGAGGCTTGAGACAACATTTTCAGGTGAGCCCCTGGTTGGATAATGTAAACATAAGCATGACGTTATTTTGGGAATTTCCACAGCAAGTTGAACACAGCTGCAGAAGTTTTAAAGACAACTTCGCCTGTCTGCGTCTCACTCAGAAGGGGGATTCATGTCTGTTTGCGTGTTTACATTGAGTTATATTGTAATCATGCTGCATGAAAAATTCGCCCATTCGCATTTGGTGTGAACGCACCTTAACTCCCAACTCACTCTCAACTGCCATGAGATGGCGGACCGCCCAATATATACTGGCTTGGTGACATCAGCCGCAGTCCATGTTCCACTCTGCATATTAACAGTATTCTTACACTACATTCTTCCCCCCTTAAAAAAAACACAGAACATCTATTAATCATTTAGCCCTCCCCAATTTGTTATATTTGTATACAAATATACAGTATATATGATCAATACTTTTATTCAAAACACTCACCATTTAGAACCATATTAGAACCTGGAACTAGGGTCAGTGGGTCGACCACCGCTGGACCCGACATGGCTGGGTGGGTTATTCTGCCACCTGTGTCAGCCGCGCTCATACCTGAACCATCCATCCATCCATCTTCTACCGCTTTTCCGGAGGTCCAGGTCACGGAGGCAGCGGTTAAAGCAGAGAAGCCCAGACTTCCCTCTCCCCAGTCACCTGCTCCAGCTCTTCAGAGAGGATACCAAGGCGTTCCCAGACCAACTACCTGAACCATCAGTCTTTTTTTTTTAACAGTCTTCCATGGGGAAAGCAGTTCTGCCGGAGGGGCCTTGTAGCGGGCCCGTGGTGGACGCGCCCCTGGAGATGCCAGGAGATCCCCCGGGGCCACGACCGATCTTCATGACATTGGGGCCTGGGCCCCACACTGTGGTAGTTGACTCCCGGAAAGCCTTGCTGTCTGGAGCAGCCACCTGGACACGCCATAGTTGGTTTGCATGCCGAACCGAACCGTCAGTCGAAAGCACGCTGATCCCAGTTTCACCACAATCCACAGTGGCGCCCGTTGTCTTGTCAATGGTGACTTGGCCAGCCGTTGTCCCAGTCTCTCAACTGTGCAAACTCAAACCCAGTCCATGGCTTGAAATGATGCCTTGCTCGGTCTCATGTGATCGCGGTGATCACTGTGGTGATCACTGTGATCGTGGTGGCGCTGCATGCTTATCCGGTTTGAGACTTCCGTCGTTCCGTAATGGTTCTGTTGTTACTGTGTTTATTTGCGGACCCTTCACCCGGCTTCACTGTCGCTGTTTCCATAGTCTGAAGCTGGCCGTGGGTATGGTAAGTGTCCGGTGTTTCTCCTGTATCATTTGTTGTTGCGGACTTTTCACCCATTGGCTTGGTTGTAACCCCCTTAGACTGATGTTAAGCATGGGTAAGGAAGCAATCTGTTTCCTCCTCTCTCCCGTCTGATGTGCTCTGTTGTGCCACGTCATGAACAGTGCTGTACCTGGTTGTTGTTGTTGTACCTCGAGGTTTTCTGTGTGCAAGGGCTCCCTCTCCTGTGGCTACTGCTGGGCAAGGAACGGAGGCAAGTCCGGCCACTGCCCCCCTCTCGGGCAGCTCTCCTCCTGACTGCATGGGATGGATGGTTTAGTGTCTGTGCCGCGCTGAATTTTCTCAACCCACACCACGTCGTCGTCAAGGTCTGTCATGCTCCAGTTGCCGCACCTGTACCATTTGAACCTGGCGCTGTCTTGACTAGCGAAGCCCAGTCTGTAGAAGAGGTCACAACCCATAATGTTGTCACCATGCACCGTCACTTGGAATGTGAAGTTGTACACAATCTTAGACTTGTAGTAGACTGTTAGCTCAACTGTTCCTACTTTACTGAGTCTGTGACCATCGTATCCGTACAGCTCTGCTGGGTTCTTCTTAATTTTGTGACTGGGGAAAAATTTCTTCACTGTGGCCCACTTTAACATTGACCTAACCACCGCCGTGTCAAGCATTAGTGGTACAGCCATGCCGTCTAATTCAACCATGCTGTATGAATAAGCATCGATGTCAGGACTTACCGCATGGATGGTGGTTGTTGGTGGGTGGCTTTGCTTGCTTGGCGGGCTTCACAGTGCCGGCAACCGGCACACTTTAGCGAAATGGTTCAAGCGTACACACTTGTTACAACATTGTCTTCTCTCCATGCAAAAACGTCCTCTGTCCTGGTTCGTCAGGGACCCACAGCTACTACAGACGGGGCCTCTTGGAGTGGCCCTTTGTTTAATGGCATTTGTCTCATACTCATCTGCCGTGTCTTCATATTCCTCAATGCCCATCATGTTAGCTAGCGTCGTCTGTCTGGGTAGCTTCTGTAGTTGGCGCTCACCTAGCTCAGATGCTAACTTCTCTGCTGACTCAAACTGGAATGTTAGCTCGATCGTGCTGGCTAGTGTCATGTCGTTTGGCACCGTTAGCATCTTAGCTCTTAGCCTCAGGTTACACGTGTGCTCAGTTTACTGGTCCCGCACCATCTCATCTTCTAACAGTCCAAAACGGCACATGCTATCCAGATGTCTCAAGTCAGCGACAAATTTATTGTGTGGACTCACCAAGTCTCTGTTGCCTCTGGTGAAATCGAATTCGTCGTGCTATCATGTTGTCCAGTGGAGCAAAATAGCTAGCTAGCAGTTCGACAGCATCCACATACGAGTCTGTTGGACCCAGTGTGTGAAAAATCCTCTGACCTTCGATGCCAAGGTTGTGGACAAGGAGTGCTTGTTTCCTTACTTTATCCAGTTTTCCCAGGTCCAACACCACAATGTAGGTCTCAAACGCATCCAGCCATTGTGGCCACAGAACGGTCAGTTCACCTGGAGACTCCAGGAAAGGTCTTAGTCTGAAGCACGCATTCATGGTTCAAAATTCTTGTAGCCAAATGTTATGTCCATAAACCTGGAATGAAGACGGACGAGGATGCTGTGCTCATACTGAACTTAATTACAAACTGTTGTATTGCAAAGCACGTGTACACTCAGTCAGAACTCTGGACATGCACACCTGTAGCCAACAGCAACTGTAATTCCCAGCTCACTCTCAACTTTTCCGGTTCTGGTTTCGCCGGACCAGTGGCGCCACACGAGTAGGCTGCCCGTTGCAACAGCCTTTTTTTTTATCTTCCTTCTTCTTTCTACACCTTTCACTCTGTATATATATCACGGACGCACGGATCGCCCCGGGGGTCTCCCGGGTCAGCGGACGGAGCCACGGTTTGCAGCGGGAGACGCTACAGCGGGGAGGAGCTAGTGCTAGCTAGCACTTGGCCGCCACCCGGTGCTAATGGGAAACTCGACATACCGGGAGCTGTAGCGAAAACGACACGGGTGCCGGGCTGGAGTTTAGGCGGCGTGCAAGAAATATAAGACAGAATAATAAAGAGCGATGGCAAGAACCAAGCAGACCGCCCGTAAAATCTACTGGAGGAAGAAGCCCCCCAGGAGACAGCTAGCCACCAGGGCTGCTCGGAGAGGCGCTCCGGCCACCGGCAGAGTGAAGAGGCCTCGCCGTCACAGGCCCTTGGCTCTGAGAGAGATCCGTCGCTGCCAGAAATCCATGGAGCTGCTCATCCGTAAGCTGCCCGTCCAGCGCCTGGTGAGGGAGATCGCTCAGGACTTCAAGACCGTCCTGCGTTTCCTGAGCTTCGCCGTCATGGCTCTGCAGGAGACCAGCGAGGCCCACCTGGTGGTCTCTTCTTCGCTAAGGGGGTCACCATCATGCCCAAAGACTTCCAGCTGGCCCGCCGCATCCGCGGAGAGAGAGCTTAAACTTTCTGCTGCACATTCACCAACCAACCATAATGCTCTGCACTGTGTCTATATATATACATTTATAGTAATATGGACATATGTTTACTAGATGTTGTTTTTTCTTGCCTTCTGATTGTTGCTCTGAGTGTTGCTATCCCTGTGCTGTTGCAATCCTGGAATTTCCCCATTGCGGGACTAATAAAGGCTTATCTTATCTTAACTTATTTGACAAACACATTGATATTTATGACACTATGGAGAAAGGAGGCAGGCGAGGCAACGAGCTAGACGACACCGAAACTTTATTCCTTCTCCAACATAATTTACAGCAAAAGAGAGTCTCAGGTCTCTGTGCATTCCTCCTTTATCTCTTTATTTCCATGCATCGAGACCCGGAACTTCCGACCATACACATCGTTGTATGAATAAAGAATTGTGTGGCACATTAACATAACATAATGCCAGCGCTGCTCCAACAAATTTCTTCTCTCCGTGGCTCCTTCATCTCTTACTCTCGGGGGTGCATAGAACCAACAGTCCCGTCTGATGCCCCCCGGTGACACCTCCTCATTCGGTCCATTGTCCTCCTCTTTTCCTCTTTCCCCCTGCCTTCTCTGGGTGGAGAAAACCCCCACACCATGCCCCCACAACACTCCTTATTACACTCACTTCATAATATTTTTTAACGCCTATCTCTGAGAGTAGAAAATAACAAGTAGCAAAAAAAGTAAAAAGATGTATGGAGATTAAGTTTTATTCCACTATGGTACTTTAAACCCATAAAAGTGAGTAAGAAGTTGTTAAAACCTTAACAAGTTCGTGTGTTATCAAGAGTTGAGCTAATTAGCCTAAGTCTGGACTGTGACAACAGTTCAATAGCTTTTTTTAACCACACGTTTTGTCAGATTTTTTTAATTAAATGTCAAACATGTGCTGTACTGTGAGCTTGAGAAGTTTTTTTTTACAAAAAACAACAAACATAAAATTCAACACAGTGTTTAGAACACAATATACAAATGAAGGAGAAAAACTTACTTCAGGAATTCACACCAGAGCAAAGCAGGGCTCTGATGGAGACGAGGTGAAGATAAACAATACAGCGACAATGAACAAATGAGAATTAAGCCCTTAAATAGGGTTCAAAACCTATTTACATAATAGATGACCGGTGTGGGTCCTCTGAGGGAGCAGGAGAAAGCACTAGCACACAATCAGGACCAGCTGGAGGGCAGTGAGAGAGAGGCGAACCAAAACTGACAGGGCACGCCCACACGAAGCTACACACCCCTGACAGCTGTCAACAGTAAAAGGGTAATACTAGAAATATAAAGAATAAAATAACATACCAAATAAATATAAATAAATACAGAATAAAAATATAACACTAACACAAACAGGAAAATGGCAAGCAGAACAAAAACACATAAACCCAAAAAGCATAAGCTGCAACAGATAAATAAATAAGCAGAAAAGGCCATGAGACCAAGTCTGGCGGAGATCTCCAGCACTCGGATCATGACAGAGCACCCCTCTCAAGGGGTGGGTCCCAGACACCCCAGGGTAACACCAAAAGAAAAACAAAGAGCCCCCCCCCCCCCCCCAGCAGAGAACCACAATGACCCACCTAGGGTGGGTGGTTGGGGGAACAGGCTAGGAAGGAACAAAGCAAACCTCGTTCAGGACCCACACCAGTCAATAACAATGAAGCAGGCCCCCCGGACCAAGGAGCTAGAAAGATCAGGGGGGGCGACCAAAGTCCCAGGCCTGGCGGACGGTGAGGTGGAACGAGTTAGGTGGTCTGCCGGAGAGCATGGGCCACCCAACACAATGGCTCAGTCCGTCAGGCGGCCAACCAGGGTCCTTAAGCCACCTGAACAGTGAAGGTGATCCAGGGTTCAGCTGCCCAGCAGGAGAAGTCAGAGGAACCAGGACGATGTCAGGTACAGGAGGGGGAACCATGACAGCGTCTGGCAGAAGAGAGAATACCAGGACGACACCTGGCAGAAGAGGGGGAACCACGACGGTGTCTGGCAGAGGTGGAGGAACCACGATGGCATCTGGCAGAAGAGTGGGGACCACGACGGCGTCTGGAGAAGGAGAGGGAATTACGACGCCCTTGAACTGGCCAGCAGCACCCACGGTGGTCCTGGACTGAGGCAAGGCAGCACCCGCGGTGGCTCCAGGCTGGAGCAAAGCGACACCCACAGTGGGTCCGGACTGGGTCAAGGCTGCATCCATGGTGGACTTGGACTGGGCCATGGCTGCACCCATGGTGGACCCAGACAGGGTCATGGCTGCACCCACGGAGGACCTGGCCTGGGCTGAAGCTGCACCCACGGAGGACCCGGCCTGGGACAAAGCACCCGTGATGACCTCGACCAGAGGGGGAGCAGCACCCATGGAGGACCTGGCCTGGGCCAAGGCTGCACCCATGGTGGTCCCAGGATGGGACGGAGCACCCACGAAGACCTCATCCAGAAGGGGAGCAGCACCCAGAGAGGTCTGGGGCTGGGGTGTAGCTCCCGCGAAGACTTCATCTGCAGTATCCACGGAGGTCCCGGGCTTTTGACGGAGCACTCTCGACGACCTTAGTGGGGGGAGCTGGACCCACGGCAATCTCGGGTGGTGAACCTGGATCAACAGGGACATCTGGCACAGGTGGATTATCCTTGGTGACCCTAGGAGAAAGCTCAGACAATACAGGCAAAGAAACAGGGTCAGGGTCACCGGCAGCAGCAGAGCCAGGCGAGGTGAGCTCAGGTGCAGCTGACAGCTGCACCTGGCTCTCCTCATCAAGAGCCAGACAAGGTTTCTCCAAAACAGATACAAGGAAAACAAAGGAGAGCACTTGCCTGAGCTCTAGCTCCACTGCCGTCCAGGACTCCGTCGAGCCAGATGATAGTACTCCGGGCTTGGCCCTCTGGAGGTCCAGCATTGACTCTGCTGCAGCAGCCCCTGCAGCAGGCATGGTGGTGGATGCAGTCCTGGCACCCTCCAGTAAGGTGACCCACCCAGGTGGGTCATCCGGTGCGGATTCTGGAGGTGGGTTTCTTGCAGGCGCTGGATCCTGTGTTGCTGAAGCCAGGGGACACTCTATCGTTGGCACAAGCATCAGGTCGGAAGCAGCGCTCTCTCTCTGTCCAGTCCACGGCTGTGGGGCTGGGACTTGGTCCTCTGGATCTGCAGGCTCCTCCATTGCCCAGCGACTCATCCCTGGGACTGGTGGGCACTCGGGGAAAATAGGAGGAGACACGGAGAGAGCAGGTAAAAGGTGTATAGCTGCAGCAGATGGTGAGGACTCAGAGGACTGCACGGTATGAGCCTCACCACCAGGAATCAAATCAGGTAATTCATGTGTGAATGACTGAGAATTCAATTCAATTCAATTCAATTCAACTTTATTTATATAGCGCCATTTCACAACAACAGTCATCTCATAGCACTATCAACTGTAGGGAGGACCCCCACAGTTGCAGAAAGACCCCAGCAATCAGGCGATCCCCTGTGAGCAAGCACTTGGCGACGGTGGAGAGGAAAAACTCCCTTTTAACAGGAAGAAACCTCCAGCAGAACCAGGCTCAGGGAGGGGCAGTCATCTGCTGCGACTGGCTGGGGGGTGAGGGGATAGAGAAGAAGAAAAGAACAGACATGTAGAGAGCAAACAGCACGATGGGGACTCAATCTATGGGAGAGAACAAACAAATGTTAATGACCAGCAAAAAAAAAATATTTCATAGAGAGTGAGGAAAGGAGTGAGGCCCAGTGCATTACTGGAGGTCCCCTGGCTGACTAAACCTATTAGCAGCATAACTAAGGGAGGGTTCAGAAAACACATGATCCCTCCCTAATTGTAGGCTATATCAAAAAGGTAGGTTTTAGCCCTATTCTTAAAAACAGAGATCGAGTCTGACTCCCGAATCCAGATTGGCAGCTGATTCCACAGGAGAGGAGCTTGATAACTGAAGGCTCTGCCTCCCATTGTACTTTTGGAGATTCTAGGTATTACAAGTAAACCTGCATTTTGGGAGCGTAGTGCTCTGTTAGGATGATACGGTAGTATCAGATCTTTTAAATAAAAAGGAGCCTGATTGTTTAGAGCTTTGTAAGTAAGAAGAAGGATTTTAAACTTAATTCTAAACTCTATGGGAAGCCAATGAAGGGAGGCCAGAACCGGAGAGATATGATCTCTCTTTCTAGTACCTGTTAAAACTCTTGCTGCAGCATTTTGGATCAGCTGAAGACTTTTTAAAGATGTTTTAGGACAACCTGATAATAAAGAATTACAATAATCTAATCTCGAGCTAACAAAAGCGTGGATCAGCTTCTCAGCATCACTCTGAGACAAGATGCTCCTAATCTTGGCAATATTACGCAAATGATAGAAGGCAGTCTTAGAAACAAATTTAATATGTGAATTGAAGGACAAATCCTGATCAAAAATAACTCCAAGGTTCCTCACAGAGCTATTAAGAGAAAGAGTAACTGCATCCAAACTGAAAGTTTGATTTGGAAAGGAATTTCTAAGGTTTTTTGGACCAACAAGAATGACTTCAGTCTTATCTGAATTTAATAGCAGGAAATTACAAGTCATCCAAACTTTGATTTCCTTAAGACAGGCTTCTAATGAAGAATGAAAAAAACACCTGCCTGTTTTCCCGGGGTGTGATGTCTTCTGCTGCAGTTGGCATTGGGTCAGCCCTCTCCGTGATTACAGTGGATGTAGGCCCCTCAGAGGGTCGTGGAGGAGCAGCCCCAGTGGACATGGAGGTGGGCGGAGCCAGAGGAAAAGAGGTGATCTCTTGGTAGCGGAAGAAGGCGCTGAGGAGAAGCAAAGGACAGCAGCTGCGAGGAGGGGAGGAGCTGACGATTCAAGCAGAGACAAAGAACGCAGAGTGCGCACTGCTGAGGGAGGCTCCCGCCTGGGTGAAGGGAAATTGGCTGTCCGAGAGGCTGGAGGCTTTCTTTTGTGCGACTGCTTGCTCTTTGCTGGTGCAGGCGCCAGCATTGGAGTTGGTTCCCCCGACTCATTGCTCATTGGTGAAAGGAGGAATGTGGAGAGAAGTAGGTTGGTGAGCTCTGGGTGGTCCCACAGGCTAGGGCATGCTCCAAGCACCTGCGCCACACCCTCCATACACTCTCGGACTGCCTCGAGGGAGCAAGAGGCATGAGCCTGTAGCAGGATATCCTCCAGCACGCTCACTGCCCACAGCTCCATTTCATATAATCCCACGGTGAACTTCTCCGGGGTCACAGACATGGTAATCTTGGTTTAGAGAAGAAAAGCATACATAGCAAAATGCATTGAAGATGTCACTCACTGGAAGATCATCACTGTTCGTGGCAACCAGAAGCCATGGGTGACAGCAGAGGTCCATAGACTCCTGAGGGCTCGGGACGCAGCCTTCAGGGCTGGTGACACTGCAAGACTAACACCAGCTAGGGCCAACCTGTCCTGTGGCATCAAGGAGGCAAAATGACAGTACAGCAAGAACGTATTTGGACACTTCAGCAACATCAGAGATGCACGTTCTCTCTGGCATGGCATACAGACCCTCCCAACTACAAACCTCCACCTCAGACCTGTGTGAGTGACATCACACTGCTCAACAGCATAAACAACTTCTTTGGCCGATTTAAAGCACAAAACAGCAGACCAGCACAGATGACCACTCCTCCTCCAGACGAGCTGGCCTTGAGTCTGGATCCGGCTAGCATGAAGAGGGCCCTCTGCAGGATCAACCCATGCAAGGCAGCTGGCCCAGTCAACATACCGGGTCGGGCCCTGAAGGACTGCGCAGAGGAACTTAAGAATGTCCTGGCCGACATCCTCAACATCTCTCTGTCTCAAGCTATTGTCCCCACATGCTTCAAGACTGCCATCATAATACCAGTCCCGAAGAAGCCTGTCTCATCCAGCTACAATGATTACACAGGGTTACAAAAATAATTTTTTTGTAAGTTGTCTGTGTTTTTTCAACTGATTTAAGAAAATTTTGCACCGCTGAATCCGAGAATGACATCCGTTTCTCTCGATCAGGTGCTAAGTAAAAACCTGTACTTACTTAGTACTTAGTACTGTGCATGTACTTACCTTTATATGAAGGTACATGTAATAATGTAATTTACATGTACTTAGGTAAGTACATGTAAATTGAATGTTATATCATTGTTCAAAATTCAGAGAATTTCAAGACATAAAAAAAGAATTTTGCATCATATAAAGCGAAAATACCTGTACATGTAAACAAAAATGTATAAGACAACATGTGGCCATAATTCAAAAAGTTGACCTGATTGAGCAAAACCAATGGGATTTTTGGATTCAGCACATCAAAATTGTCCTAAATCAGCTAAAAAAACCTTAGACAATAAATTTGGTGTTGACCAGTGTTACCGGTTGGTAGCACTGACCCCCACCAAAATGAAATGCTTCGAGTGGCTAGTCATGTAGCACATCAGGTCTACCCTGCCTCCCTCTCACGACCCATTCCAATTTGCATATAGGTCGAACAGATCCACAGAAGATGCCATTGCTGCTGCTCTCCATCCAGCCCTCACCCACCTGGATTCAAAAAACTTGTACGTGTGCATGCTGTTCTTGGACTTCAGCTCAGCATTCAACACAATCATCCCGCAGCACCTGATACAAAAACTCAGACACTTAGGACTCAAAACCTGTCTCTGTAACTGGGTGCTGGACTTTCTCACAGGGAGGCCACAGAATGTACGGGTTGGCAGCAACACCTCCCAGATCATCACACTGAGCACAGGGGCCCCACAAGGGTGCACCTCAGCCTGCTGCTCTTCACCCTGCTGACCCATGACTGCGTGCCAGCCTACAACACCAACCACATCATCAAGTTTGCAGACGACACGACGGTAGTGGGTCTCATCACCAACAACGACGAGGCCAACTACAGAAACGAGGTGAACCTGCTGGTCCAGTGGTGTAAAGAGAACAACCTCTTCCTGAACAGGGGAAAAACCAAGGAGACTGTGGTCGACTTCAGGAGGGGACACACACAGCACCCCCCTCTGATCATCGATGATGCAGCTGTGGAGAGGGTGAACAGCACCAAGTTCCTGGTGGTGCACATCTCTGAGGACCTCACCTGGACAAACAACACCACACCACTGGCGAAGAAGGCTCAAACTCACCTCCATTTATTCCGCAGACTGAGGAGAGCATGAGTCCCACCCCACATCATGCAAGCTTTCTACCGGGGAACCATTGAGAGCATCCTCACCAACAGCATCACGGTGTGGTATGGAAGTGCCACTGCCGCCTCCAGGAAGACACTACAACGCATAGTGGATGCAGCCAGCAAGATCATTGGTGTCCCCCTGCCCCCCCCTTAGACATCTACCCCACCCGCCTCATCCGCAGAGCCATCAACATCACATGCGACACCTCCCATCCCCTACACTCCCCCTTCAGCCCCCTTCCCTCGAGGAAAAGGTACCGTAGCTTCCAGGCCCGCTCCACAAGACTGCTGAACAGCTTCGTTCATCAGGCCATCAGGACCCTGAACTCTGTTCACCCACCCTTCCCCCCAGACGGTAACACCTACACAATAATTACCTCAGATGTTGGCACAGAAAGACTGGCACACCAGCAATAATACTGTTGTTCTGTTGTACTTTTGCTGCTTTATGTCTCTGCACATTAACTGCAACCATCTGCACAAATGCCATATCTGCTGCTGTCTGTATGTCACTGCAATACTGATCATGTGTAATCATATCTGTCACTATCTGCACCTACACTACTGCATTGAAATCCACTGTGGATCTTCATCTCTAGCTGTCTGAATATAGGATTGCTGGGTTTATTACCACTAATCGTTTAACTAAACTAATTGTTTACCTCTATGGAGGTCAGTGCCCTTCTGGCTGCCATTGGCACCACGGGTTGCATCACTGTATGTAGACTGTACATAGACTGCTGCTGTCGCTGTTTGCTCTTGTTTTCTTTTTTTTTAACCCAGCCTAATTCCTTTCTTTTATAAAATGCACACCAATGTAGAGAGAGAGAAACACCATTTCAATTCTCCTGTATGTCCTGCATGCATAGTAGTATTGACAATAAAATCTTTGAATCCTTGAATCCTTGAAAAGAAACCAAACGGGGGAAAAAAATGGAAAAACCAACGAGCTTCATCGCCGACGAGTGAAAGAAACAAAAAATCAACAAAGTCACAGCAGCTGGGTCTCTAACTGGCCGATGTATTCTGTCATAAATGCCCCTCAAGGCAGAGAGGTGAGACCCAAGCGCTGTACTGTGAGCTTGTGAAGTTTATTACAAAAAACAACAAACATGAAATTCAACACAGTGTTCAGAACACAAAATACAAATGAAGGAGAAGAACTTACTTCAGGAATTCACACCAGAGCAAAGCAGGGCTCTGGTGGAGATGAGGCGAAGATAAACAATACAGCGACAAGGAACAAATAAAAATTAAGCCCTTAAATAGGGTTCAAAACTTATTACATAATACATGACAAGTGTGGGTCCTCTGAGGGAGCAGGAGAAAGCACTAGCACACAATCAGGACCAGCTGGAGGGCAGTGAGAGAGAGGCGAACCAAAACTGACAGCTGACAGGGCACGCCCACACGAAGCTTCACGCCCCTGACAGCTGTCAACAGTAAAAGGTTAATACTAGAGATATATAGAATAAAATAACATACCAAATAAATATAAATAAATACAGAATAAAAATATAACGCTAACACAAACAGGAAAATTAAATTGCTCTGAGTGTTGCTATCCCTGTGCTGTTGCAATCCTGGAATTTCCCCATTGTGGGACCAATAAAGGCTTATCTTATCTTATCTTATCTAAAATGGTAAGCAGAACAAAAACACATAAACCCAAAAAACACAAGATGCAACAGATGAGTAAATAAGCAGAAAAGGCCATGAGACCGAGACTTGCGGAGATCTCCAGCACTCGGCTCATGACAAACAATGCACAGGAGTGCCTGATAAGACAGTTTCACAATCTGTGATGAGAAAGAAAAAAACAGGTGAGATAAAAAGTTTAACTTCTCATGAGGTGGGAGTGACGAGAGTCTGTGTATGTGCATTCAAATCAAAGCCAGGTGATTTCTGCTGGATCTTACCTTCTGATCTCTGTTTCTTTTATTATTATACGTAATTATATTACCAGTGATTGAAAAGTTTGAGATGGAACTCACCAAATGAACATTGCCCAACACCCTCAGTTATCATTGTCTCTGAAAAGGATGAATTTTCTGTTGAAATAAAAAATCTGATATTTCTGTTGATTTACACTTTCAGCTAACCTACTATGGTGCTAATGGTGACCTACACTCACAATGCCTTTAATCACTATTATGACATAATGAAAAACTTCTAGATATCTTCACATAAAAAAACAAAGTGTGACTTATAGCATTGCTACTTGGCTATTGCCAACTTCTTAGTTTGTGATTGCTGACAACATACTGTTCTTTATTTTTATTTGTACTAAAAGTAATGACATCCAACAGAAAAGGGTGATTTTACTTCAGTTGAAACCAAATCCTAATTTGCACAGTCAAATCAATCCTTGGCATGGCAATTCCTTCAGAGTTTCTGAAACCTTAGCCTGACCCTGCATGATAAAGTGGGAAGAGGCCACAAGGACTGCCAAAGAAATTGGGGCCTGAACACATCAAAGATGGTATGAGGACTGTGATAATCACCCTCGAGGACCCCTTTGATTGAACCAAGTGGTGATGAGCATGCAGACATGTGGACCCCCATGGACTAACACGAGGACAAAGAGGAACTCGGTCAGCATGTCCGTGTGGGTCCCACTGTAGGTTAAGTCTGGACTTTCCAGTGGGTCCCATGTTGGTCCCATCTGTGTTTGTTACTGAAACCTGAACCCCTCCATTAAACCCATGTGGGGCCCAAATGGAGTTAGAGCGGATTACTTGCTTACCTAAACCACAGGTAAAGTCCATGTGGGCAAACACAGATGGGACAAACATGGAACCTACAGACAAGCCCACATGGGACCCAGAAGACAGCCCTAATTTAACTTATAGTGGGGCCCACATGGACATGCTGGCTGGGATGCCGTCTTCAGTCATCAACTAATGCTGTGTCAATCACTAACATCAATGCTTTACAACCTGTCTGAACTAATAAATATATTTTAGCTAACATTCAGCTGATATTCTTCATATCGATAGCTAAAACCTTGGTATAGAATACATAACCTGGACTATAAACAATGGTTTCCAACATGAAGTTACAATATCTCAGGTAAAGTAAAATTGTAGAATGATCACGTGCGAATCTTTACAAAGATAATAACAGTCTCATATTTAGATCTTTTGTACATCCGTATTAATGATAGATTAATGAACCTATTCATGCTTGTCCCCATGTATTCTGAGCATGCAGTGTCCCTATTGTTTATCAAGTGTCTCATAATTTTATCTTACAGCACTCTGGTACAATTACAGCCTGAAATCTGAATGGATTTTGTGTGGCTCGTTTTCATCAGACAGCTGGACATGACGAGGGGATATGTTTTGTTGAGAAAATTGCTCTTCTGAAGGACAAGAGGTCCAATTGGAGAGACAGCAGCTACGTGACTGATTCATGAAATGAGGATTTGTGTGAGAATCTCTGTAATTATTCTCTCTTTTTGTAGTTTTCTAATTTAGCTGAGAGACAGGTTGTCATCTACATTTCTTTAACAATGATTGGTTTTGTCTAAACTACATTTTATTGTGACACATCTGTCATTGCCTCAAACAGTCATCAAAGACCATGCAGTGAGCTGTATCTGGCTGGATTTTCACCTTTAGGTTCCAGAGAAAAACACAAATGATGCAAGCACTGCACAAACCATCATCACCCCATCTTTGCCCTTGATATTTCTCCATTCTTCCAGTAAGCGGACACACAGTCAAAGAAACAGTCAAGATCTTTTTCTCATGAAACAGAAGATGGAAGGGTTTGAGTTTAAAGTAGCCTTTATAAATCCATGTCATTGAGCGCGCGAGAGAGAGTAAAAAAGATCATAGTGGAGAGAGAGAAACATGAAGAACAGAGAGAGGGAAGAGGAACTCAGGAAGTGACAGGTTTCTGAGGAGGGATCTTGTTACGCCTGTAAAGAATACAAAGTGTCGAGAAAAAAGAGGATGGAGAGGTCACTGCATCAAAAAGAGATGTACTTTACAATCTCAGGGTGACAGGTGAGAGGGCTGCCAGTTGAGAAAGGGTGTCGCACATATAACGGATAACATGTCACTGAGAGATCTACTCTGAGGAAACAATGTAAGGTCAAAGAGCCACTTCTTCAAAAACAAGTGCTTCCCCTGTACCAAGACTAGTTTCTTACTAAAGAGTATTCAGAAGTCCCTCCAGGATTTCCTGATGTTGTGATTGCACCAATTCAGGCAAAATCAGCCAATCAGCGCAACTATTGCGCAACCTTGCAACTTTGTCCAATCACCGCAACTTTCCTGCAATTTTGGCCAATCCTCGTCAACTTCCGCCAATTTCACCAATCAAATTTGTCTAACTGGCGTTGAAACGGTCAGTCTAACCAATCAAATGCATCGCGTTCACTTCCGTGTTTACAGTGAGTAGTAAATTTATAGTTTACAGTGAGCAACGGAACACATCAGCAAACAGAGTGTGTGATTTAAAAAAAACACTCACCCACAAGGTTTTCAACACCATCCCTTCCTCCTTTTCCCGCAGCCTGCCCGTGGACGCTTCGCCACGTCTCCGTCCTGACCGCGTGTATAAGCACTGGGTTTGTGTTGAAAAACATGCGCCTGCTCCAAAAGCACCCCGTCGCGGGTGTGTGTGTGGAGAGAATACACTACACTACAGCCAGTGTTTGAACATTTATACGTCTTTAGAGGTAAAATCATTGTTACATCTGGTCAATGGGCTTTAAAACTGTGAATCTCCGGTGTGGACGGATAAACGCCCCCCACCCCTAGCTGTAAATGAAAGATGTGTGTGTGTGTGAAGATTGACATGCAGCAGACAGACAGGTAGGCATGGAAAGAGAGAGAATATTGTCTGTAATTTTTTTCAGAGAAACACAGACTCCAATAGTCAATACAGAGCAACAGAATAAATTATTTATTTTTTTCCTCTCCGCTCGGTACCGAGTGGTTGGGAACCGTTGGGAGTTTTCAAATGAAGGTGCTGCCAATAATTTCCAAATCTCTACGCTTTAACACGCATTCAGTGCAGTTTAGCTGTTGTAATGGATATTGTGTCAATGTTTGTATTTGCTGTTGCAAAAGAGTTTTTCTGTATAGCAGAAGTTTCTGCTTAATTTACACATCACGATAGTAGGAAATTGTTGACAATCCTGTGCTTTTCTTGTATTGTTATATAGAATATCACTGCAGGAAACTGGAAAAAAGCATCTGCTTTAACATTTGGAATTCTTCCCACAACTTTTAGTGCAAAAAACACTCTAAAAACATTGCAACTTTTATCACAACTTTTTAAAAAAGCTCCTGCAAATTCAGGCTTTTTGGCCCGCAACAATCATAAAACCATCCTGCGAAATCCCGGAGGGACTGATTCAGGGTGAAAAAAAAATCAGGCTTTTCTCACCAGCAGATGACATCTAGTTGGTTTAGTAATTTGTGTGAGAGAGAAGGGGTGTGTTGAGATGAAAGAACAGCTGCTAATGTGTGGTTGAGAATCACAGACCTGACAGTGAATTGTATAATTAAGGATAATAAGTCAAAACAATTTACCATGTTAGATCTATCTTATAGTCTCCTTTTGTTGCTCATGTTGTCATAAATTATTAATATAATCAAGTCCTGAGAGTTTCAGGTAAATCTGGAGGAGGCTGAAAACTTACAGAAAAGAAATTGTTTAACATCTTGAACACTTTCTCCCATGAAACCTCAGAAACTAAGACCATGCATGAGGTGTCTCCCCAGGTCTCCTCATTAGAAATAAAATGTTAAAAACAGTTAGCAACTGTTAGCCAATAGGTAATACAATAGTACTTATATTTGGCAATAACGTCAATGGCATTAACAAGATACATATCACTCCACTTCACAGATGTAATAGTAAAAATGTTTAATCACAGTAACTGTGTTCACGTATAACATTTTATATGCTAAACATAATTTTGTACCTTCTTTTGCGCAGAAGGGAAATGTTTAACAAGAGGTAGTGCTGGCAACCTGAATGTGGCTCCATGTGCTCTTCCTGGGTCATGCTAAGAGTTAGCCCACTTAGCTTCATATTTGTAGTTATTAGTGTATAGTTTTTATATGATGCATGCTTCCAAGCATTTACTTCACCTGAAGATGTGAAGAGGAATTCAGCAAAGTAAAGATAAACAAAACAGATTCAGGTGGCTAGGCTAATGACGTGACTAAATAGAACTCTCCAGACAGAACACCACTCTCCAGTCTCTTTGTTGCAAATGTTAGGTCTCCTTCCAGTAGAATATACGAGCCAAGGTTGGACTTACCGTGATCTGCAACTCGGGGCTTCATCTGGGAATACTGAGCAGCTCAACAGCTAACTGCCTGACCTAATAAACAACTTTCCTACCTCTACATAAGCAAGAACTGTTTTTGCACTTTAGCAATTTTTGTTGTACATGTGTGTGAAAAGATATTTTTTCTATTCTATGTAATCTCAGTTGTTTGTACTACTTAGCAACATCTAAGTGCAAGAATCACATAACGTTTGATCAGAGCAAAATCAAACCAGCTACAACAATCTGTGGTCACTAAACACTTTCCACTAATAAATGGTGTTTGTAGAGTTGTTGTATAAAAGCAATATCACACTCGAGGTCATGCTGTTGTGGTTTCAGATGACGGCTATGTGGCCTGTCCTTTAATTGATCCTGTGCTCCAGGCACATCAGGTGTTGTGAGAGGGCAAAGGTTACGGCTATTTGTTCATCATGGGTGAAACTCACCTGCAGGTCCACATATTCTTTTTTAGTCTCTTTCTGGTGTTACGCAATGCACAGTGTTGATGCAAGTTTGGGACAACACCATAGTAATTTGCACACATATATTGGTATTTTGAGTAAGGGTAAAGTTTTTTTAAGAGCAGCGCGGTGGTGGAGTGGTTAGCACTGCAGCAGCATAGCAATTCACCCTTGGCCATGGGATCCTGGGTTCGATCCCAGCCCCCGACCAACAGTGATCTGTGTGGAGTTTGGATTTCTCCGGTTTCCTCCCACATGGCAAAAACATGCATGTTAGGTTAACTGGCATCAACTGGGGATTCTAAATTGTCCTTAGGTCTGACTGTGAGAGTGAATGGTTGTCTGTCTCTCTTGTTGGCCCTGCGATGGACTGGCGATCCGTCCAGGGTGTACCCTGCTTCTCGCCCAAAGATGCTGGGATAGGCTCCAGCGCCCCCGCGACCCGAAAAGGATTAAGCAGAAGAAGATGGATGGCAAAGTTTTTTTTAATTTACAAGTGTCAGTATCAGGATTGCAGTTAGCCTAGTGAAGAAGAGGCCTGTTGAAAGTTGGCAATTTAGTTTGTGATTAAAGACATAAGTACTGAAATATGCATACTGTACAATTTACATCTGAAAATAGATTGGTTCACTAGTTATTTGCATATTTAGTCTTAGTCCAACTGTTTTTAGTGCCCCCACCCCCAGACACACACTCTTGCATTCCTTGGAAATAGTCCAGAATCAGCTCATCTTACCGTTGAGGCAAACTTACAAACAACAGCAGTGATAACTAGCAGGCTTCTATTACTCTGTGTGTGTGTGTGTGTGTGTGTGTGTGTGTGTGTGTGTGTGTGTGTGTGTGTGTGTGTGTGTGTGTGTGTGAGATAATCTGCCTGTATGGGGTTTCACGTATGGGTGAGCTCCCGTTGGAGTCTCATCTGCCTGGGGAAGCCCTGAAGCCAGGGCAATGAACTGTTGTTCTGAGAATAAATAAAGAGGAATCTGCTGCTCATTAAAGATCTGCCCTGATCTGAGTGGAACAAAACTTGGCATAGTTATTAGTCTTTCTCTACAGAGGTGCCACCAATGGGTCACACACTTTATGCCACTGTGGAGACCTCACCTGTAGAAGTCTGCAGGTTGTGTCACAAGCCATGACTTGACCTCAGAAATCAGGGCTTCATTGCCTTGGAAGTGCTTGCCCTTCAAAAATTACTTCATTGTTGAAAAGAGGTCGAAGTCAGATGATGCGAGGTTCGGAGCTTAAGGGGGTTGAGGAAGGATTTCATAGCCACAGGGCTGTGCTTCCGTCTGGGTAACAAGCAAGTTGTAAACCAGGGCGTTATCTTGCAGGAGATAGACACCTTTGGTCAGCATGCCACATCTCTCAGTTTTGATGGCCTTCTGCAGCAGTGAAGCATAGTAAGTCCAGGTAATTGTGGTACTCTTTGCCAGGAAATCCATCAATACTCCATATTGCCCCCAAAAGACAATGAACTTGACACTGCCCCCTGAGGGTTTGACATGTGCCTTCTTTGAAGGCTGCGAGTCATAATGCTTCCATTGCTCCAGCTGGATCATGAAGATGGACCCATCCTACCTGATTAGTCTGGTGAAAAACTCCTCCTGCTTTTCTTGACACATGGCCAAAAGAGCCTGCGCACATGTGACCCTTTCCTGCTTCTGGAAAGGTGTGAGTAACCGGGGAATCCATCATGCAGACATATTCCACATGTGCAAATGGTCATGGATGTTTTTTTTTTTTTCCACAGATCCCACACTGATCTTGACATCCTGGGCTAGTGGGCAAACAGTTATGTGGCATCATCCAGAAATGGGGTCCGTTTCCCCCAATTCCCGACCACTTGAACTGCTGATGCCAGTATTTGACTACGTCATACAATAACGCATCCTCCCCATAAGTCTCTTTCATCTCATCAGACGTCTCCCAGGGTGTGTGGCCTCTCAAGTACAGGAACTTGCATTCAACTGGCTCCTTTGTCACACCTTACTCCAACTTAGCATTGGTTGAAGAGAATCTCTAAGGAGTTCAGTGCAGCGTTACCACGTAACCTATAGAGATGTACAGTATATCATTATGCATTTGCAGTTTCAGCCTTCTACAATAACCAGAAGTGGGTCAGAGGAACTCTTTAATGAACAGCTCTCGTATAGACGGCATATGATAAATGGAAAAAAGTTATCATGACCCACTGGGTTACAAAGTCCTAATATGAGACCTCGAGCCAAACCATTGAACATCTTACACATTACTGAGTTAAATCCTGCTGCGATGAACTGGCGATCTGTCTAGGGTGTACCCTGCCTCTCGCCCAAAGATGCTGGGATAGGCTCCAGCCCCACAGCGACTTGAAAAAGATTAGGAGGAAGAAGATGGATGGATGAATGAGTTAAGTCCAGCAGGTGACTAGAAGGTGAGCGAGGGGCATTCATTGGCTTGCTAAACAGCGGGGTGGAGCCAAGTACCCCACTTCACTGTCCCAAATGACACACTGAGCCATGAATAATAAAGGTGCCTTCACACCAAATACGAATGAGTGAATTTTTTTGTGAGCAATGATTACATTATAACTCAATGTAAACACACAAATAAACATGAATTGACCATCTGAGTGAGATGCAGACAGGCGAAGTTGCCTTCATAACTTCTGCAGCTGTGTTCAACCTGCTATGGAAATCCCCAAAATAACGTCATGATTAGGTTTGCATTATCCAACGGGGGACTCACCTGAAAAAGTTGTCCCTGACTCCAAAACTTCACAAGATGATGGATGTTTACATTGCTACCTTGTTAGCACGTCTGTAGTGGGAATCCGTGGGTAAATAACTCTGACGTCCTGATTCAGCTGAAGAGCTCCCAGTCCTTCTGTCTCCAGGTGAGTGTCAAGTCTCATTTTCAAACTAGCTTACTCTCCGGTGTTGATACTTTTACTCTGATGACAGCAGAATCTCAAAGCTAGCGCTATCCCTTGGACATGAACGTGTGACTGTGCAATTTTGCGTGTGCTCGCCTCTTTCCATTGACTTTGTATACATTTGGCTCGCCCATTTGCATTTGGTGTGAAGGCACCTTTATGCTACATATTCCAATGTTTTATATAATTAAAAAATTTGACTGACTGAAATGGACATGCATCATTTTTCTTCACTGTCACACTCACATGTTCACCTAAAATCATGCAGGAGCAAAAAAAAAAAACACATTGCGTGCAAAGCAGCAGCAGGACCATCCCATTGTGAGGCAACATTACTCGTAAATGAGTCATCATGCTGCTCCAATTGTAAACGTGTCTGCATCTACATTAACAACTGGGGATGTATACTTTATCCTTCTCCGGAACTAAAAGTAGATTTACTTATAAATCCATCAGTTATTGAGGAAGTATTTTTATTTGTTTATGTAAAGTTGTAAAAGACCAAGCCAGGAAAATGAAAATGCACACCGGTTAATTTAGAAACACAAGAGCATTTATTATTCATATTCTTGTACAAGTGGAGTATCTGTCATGCGGTGGCCCTTGCGAGCCACCATAAGATGCCAAGAGTCACCGGTGAGGTTTGCATAGATGTTTATTATTAACAAAAGAAACAAAGAAACACAAAGCAATGAGCCACGGTGGGCTGAAACGCACAACACTACATACAGTACACATGAGGCAATAAAGAAGCTCACTTACCATCATGACCATGAAACACTCGTTGACGTCTGAACTGAGGGACGCTCGCTCAACGTCTGGCAAGGGATAATTCTTCGACGAATTGTTGACCATACGCTGACAAGACTGCCGCATTCCTCTGCTCCCAGAGCCCACTTAAATGCAGGGCTGCTGATGAGCCGATAATGCAGCACAGCTGTCAGGCTTGACAGCAGGAAGCCCCTCCGAGCGCTGTCACAATAAAGGCTCGGGGAGCCAGAAGGTAAACACTGCTGTCAAACCTGGCCGGAGATGATGCATGGCCCCGAGCGCGGATGAAATTGGCGCTCGGACCGTGACAGTATCTCCCCCCCAAGGGCGGGCTCCGAACGCCCAATGATACCCGAAACAAGGAGCGACGATGCCTCCTCTTCGTCTTCCTGCCAGAGTTTCCCTCCAGCCCACGGAGTACCTCGCATTGGGAAGTGATCTCTGCCCTCCTCGTCATGACTTCCGGGTGGTCGAAGTAGTGAGGAAGGTTATTGAGAAGATTCTCAGCAATGTCCAGGTGCCGGCGCATATCGTTGGGGGTGTCGTTGAGCGTAGCGGAGAAGAGCGCTCCATCTACGTAGTCCAGGGCCTCCGCTAGCTCGTAGCCCAGGCTCCGCACGCGACGCCTGAAAGACAACATTCTCCCAGCACGCAGTTACCCAGACAGGGAAGAATAAATGTCCACTTAAGCAAAAACTCACCGGGACAGGTGTCTCAGTCTGGCGGCAGTCTACTGTCATGCGGTGGCCCTCGCGAGCCACCATAAGACGCCAAGAGTCACCGGTGAGGTTTGCATAGATGTTTATTATTAACAAAAAAAACAAAGAAGCACAAAGCAATGAGCCACGGTGGGCTGAAACGCACAACACTACATACACATGAGGCAATAAAGAAGGTCACTTACGATCATGACCATGAAACACTTGTTGACGTCTGAGCCGAGGGACGCTCGCTCAATGTCTGGCAAGGGATAATTCTTTGACAAATTGTTGACCATACGTTGACAAGACTGCCGCATTCCTCTGCTCCCAGAGCCCACTTAAATGCAGGGCTGCTAATGAGCCGATAATGCAGCACAGCTGTCAGGCTTGACAGCAGAAAGCCCCTCCGAGCGCTGTCACAATAAAGGCTCGGGGAGCCAGAAGGTAAACACTGCTGTCAAATCTGGCGGAGATGATGCATGGCCCGAGCATGGACGAAATTGGCGCTCGGACCGTGACAGTATCATTTGTATGAACAAATGAATAACCATATAATTTAAAAAAAACATAGGTGTGTTTTTTTTTTAGTTATGCACAACTTTACTGAACAAATTCATCAACATAGCAGTCTGTCATGGGTGACAATGATCGTTTCATTTAGGTCTGATCAGATTCCTCCACACAGCTCTGTCCTTAGCCTTCTGCTGCCAGGAACTCCTGTCTATGTCCAACTTCTTCAAGTTTCTTTTTACAGTATCTTTAAATCTGAGCCTTGGTCTACCCTGATTGCGTTTGCCCTCGCATAACTGTGAGTAGAGTAACTGCCAAGGGAGATGCTGGTGGTCCATCCTCTCAACATGTCCGAGCCATCTCAGGTTCATCTGTATTAGCATGTCCTCCATTGATGGTAGACCAGCTCGTTTCAACACTTCTATGTTGGTTATCTTGTCTTTCCATCAGATGTTCATTATGGCTCGAAGGTGTCTCATCATGGACGCGTGGAGTTTCTTCACCTGCACTCTGTAGACAGTCCAAGTTTCAGCACCGTACACGCACCATTCTATCTGCCGAGGGAATTCACCAACGTGTTTGTAGCTGTTGTTTACATAGCTCCTAGCGCTAATGCTAAAGCTAATGCTAACGAGGCACTCAGAGAGCTGCATGATGCTATCAGTGAATTTCAAACTTCACACCCGGGCAATTTTGTGGTGGTTGCGGGGGATTTTAATCACACCAGTCTAAAGACTGTGATCCCCAAGTTCAAACAATGTGTGGACTTTAAGACCAGAGGACAGAATATGTTGGACTTGGTGTACACAAATTTCCCAAATGCATACAAGGCAACACCTCGCCCCCACCTCGGCCATTCTGACCACCTATCCGTGATGCTGGTGCCTGCCTACAAACCCCTACTGAAGCGCAGCAGGCCAGTAGAGAAACAATTCAGGACTTGGCCAGAGGGTGCAGCCTCGGCACTGCAGGACTGTTTTCTGCATACAGACTGGGAGGTTTTCAAAATAGTAGCCTCTCAGGGAGACAGGATTGATGTGGAGGAGTACACTGAAAGGGTCACCAGCTACATCGCGAAGTGCACAGAGGATGTCACTATATTGAAGACCTTCACTGCACAGGGCAGCTACAAACCCTGGATGACTGCAGAGGTGCACTCGCTGCTCACAGCCAGAGATGCAGCCTTCAGAGAGAAGAACACGATCGCCCTCCGCTCAGCCAGGTCTGCGCTTGCAAAGGGAATTAAGTCAGCGAAAAGCGCCTACGCGGAGAAAATCCAGGGACATTTCTGTGACACAGGGAACACCAAATGGATGTGGCAGGGAGTATGGGCACTGACGAATTATAAGTCTAGACAGGGGGTCGATGATGATTACGCTTTGCTTCCAGACAGGCTCAATAACTTCTTTGCACGTTTTGAAGCATCAAACTCGACAATCAGAGGGAGGGCTGGCCCATCTTCACCAGCTGTGGGGCCAGCTATCACCATCAATGCAGCGGACACACGGAGGACCCTAATCAGGGTTAACCCATGTAAAGCTGCAGGTCTGGACAACATCCTGGGACGTGTGCTCCGAGTCTGCGCGAGTGAGTTGGCAGACGTCCTGACTGACATATATAACATTTCCCTGAGTCAGGCCATCGTCCCCAGATGCTTTAAGACCTCTATCATAGTACCAGTGGCAAAGAAAGCGGTTGTGTCCTGTCTGAATGACTATCGTCCTGTCGCACTGACACCAATTGTGATGAAGTGTTGTGAACGGCTTGTTAAACCACACATCACAGCCTGCCTCCCTGCATCACATGACCCGCTCCAGTTCGCGTATCGTTCAAATCGCTCCACAGAGGACACTATAGTCACCACCCTGCACTCTGTCATTCCCCACCTGGATCAGAAAGACACCTATGTCAAACTCCTGTACATTGATTTCAGTTCAGCATTTAACACCATTATTCCCCAGAGACTAATGGAGAAATTACTCCTTCTCGGTCTCGGCTATGATCCTTCCGGGTCATAGCAGACCCTTCACACCCTGGTCCCGTACTGTTTGCCCCTCTCCCCTCAGGTAGAAGACTTCGGTCCATCCAGACTAAAACCTCCCGTCACATGAACAGCTTCTTCCCCTCTGCCATCAGACTGCTGAACACTAAGTGACTTATTGACTCTCGTGCACTATGTACAGCAGCTCAGCCAGACTCATGTCAATCATCACTGTTTTCTTCCTGCATTACCGACTGCACTATATGGTTCTCCACATTATCTGCTGCTCGCTAATATATTTAAACTGCTGACTAGTATTACTCATTCTTATTCTACACTTTATTGCATGTATAGTTTATTTCTTTTATTTTATCATGTTTAATGTTGCAGCATTGCACCGAGACAAATTCCTAGTTTGTGTACTACATGAACAATGGCAATAAATCTGATTCTGATTCTGATTCTGATTCTGAATACCGTTACATGTCTCTGGATCCTGGATTTCCTGACCGAGAGACCTTAGTCTGTCCGGGTTGGAAACAACATCAGCAACTCCATCACGCTGAGCACTGGATCCCCTCAAGGCTGCGTACTCAGTCCACTGTTGTTTACACTTTTTAACACATGACTGTGTGTCCAGACAAGAGGGGAACCATACTATTAAGTTTGCAGATGACACCACAGTGGTGGGACTTACTCAGAGAGATGAGGAATCAATGCACAGGGAAGAAGTTAGAGACCTGGAGGGCTGGTGCAGGGAGAACAATCTGGTGCTCAACGTGGAAAAAACGTAGTTGATGATTATTGACTTCTGGCGGTCACGGCCTGGACACATCCCTCTCTGCATCAGCAGCCGTTCAGTGGAGAGAGTGGAGAACATTAAGTTCCTCAGAGTGCAGATCTCGCAGGACCTGGCCTGGAACAAGAATTCCTTGGGGATCAGGAAGCGGGCCCAGCAGAGACTGCACTTCTTGAGGAAACTCAAACAGGCCTCTCTCCCCATCTGCATCCTCAGGACCTTCTACAGAGGTGTGGTGGAGAGTGTTCTGATGTACTGCATTGCAACATGGTAGTGCAGTTGCAGTATGTCAGACAAAAAAGCCCTGCAGAGGATAGTTAAGGGAGCTGAAAAGGTAATTGGAGTTTCCCTCCCCTCTGTTCAAGAACTTTTTCAGAGCCGTTGTAGGAGCAGGGCACTGAACATTGTTAAGGACCACTCTCACCCTCTGCACGAACACTTTGAACTGCTGCCATCTGGCAAACGATTCCGGAGCATCAGAGGCAGAACCACCAGACTGATCAACAGCTTCCTTCCACAAGCTGTTAGGATGCTGAACAGCTGATCCGGAATCCTTTACACATATTACTGCACTTTATGGACATTATGTATATTGTATGTATATTATAGTTTTAGTCAGTTTTAAGTATTTATTTCTCTTAGCTACTTAGATTCACTTAGCCATTTTAATTGTTTTATATATACATAGGCAGTTATTATCATTTTAACGGCAGCTGTAATAAGTTAACATTACTGTAATATCCAAATGTGTCTCAGGGATGTGTGAATGGCTGTCGGGGTGGGGGGTGTGAGTGTGTTTTTAAATTATTGTCATGGCTCCCTCTGGGCCATTATCTACTGCAGCTGCATGCACACCTGCTCCCAATCTCCCACGGGCTTTATAACCAGCCCTGCCTGTGATCCGGCACAGAGCCGTATATCTTTCTGCCTGCAGAATACGTCTCTCGTCAGCAGAGACGAGGCCTTGTCTGGCCTTGTCTTCCTAGACCTGAATCGTCTCCTCGCTTCAAGTAAGCCTGTCGTTTACTCACCTTCTTAGTCGTCTTCCCCTGTGCACAGGTGGATTCCTCCGGCGGCGGAATCTGCTCCTCTCGGCGGCGGAACAAGCCTCCATCTCTCCTGCAGGGCCTCCAGCCCAATCCCGGCGTGGGTCGAGAACGTTGTCTCCCTGGCCGCAGCCCCAGAGCCAACCTGAGCTTCCTACGTCCATCTGCAAAGTAAGCCCCTCATTACCACGCTCTGGTATTGGTGAACGGTGCTAACCCCTGTGCTTTGTGTCATTATAGGGTTGCCAGGCTGAACGGCGTTCTGCTCCCCCCCGGTCACGACACCAGCACTATTCTTCATTACCTCAAACACAGCACATACAACACTTTCACACACTCACTGAGAATAAGAAAAGGATTATTGTATTCACTTGAGCCTGAGCGTGTGTTCCCTGGGTCTGATAATTATGTCATTTATGTTCTTTTTACAATATGGATGCCTAGAGAAACACAATTTCATCTTGCTTGCACTACAGTTGTATGGATAACATCATGACAATAAAGGTTGATTGACTGATTGATTGATTGATTGATTGATTGATTGATTGAACGCTTGGCCTGATTATTCATCTCTCCACACCAGTAGTTTTTGTGTAGTAGTTTGCTTAAATTAATTATGAACAAAGTTTAGTCCTTTCTTGACAAATAATAATAGATGTTAAATTATAGACATGATTTGCTCATATTGTAGTTATCTTCTGTTCCTACTTTGGAGTTAATATAGTCATTCTTAGGGTTTGCTCAAGTTGTCAGAGCTGATAAATAATAACTCCAGCCTTCTTGTCAGTCTTGTGCGAAGGATTTTTCTGCTGGATGGCTTGTGGTTAAAGTCCCATACAGACAATAATGAACCCATGATTCACATGAATCTTTATAGTAATTAAACTTTGGGCCTGTTATATAACAATGTTCAGTGACTGTGCAGTTTCACCTATAAACACAACAGTGCTGTATAATTACTGTGGGGACATTCTGAATTCATTTTCACAAGTACACGTGCAGCCAAAACAATTAGGCTTGTCAAAGCAGGTATGGTATTATATAATCACGCCACAGCTACCATTAAAGTGACAGCTACATGTTCAAAACAACTCAGGCATATAATATCCTCTAATCGGGCTTAGTGATTTGGCAAAATCTGAGTTCTGAAAAGTCTTGTTTAAACATCATACATGCAAGCTGAGTGTGGAACACTATGTGCTAACTATTTCAGTGGACCAGACCCTTTATGAATTGGGAGTCAGAGAAACGGAGATGGGTGCCGAACCATACACCACATGGTGACCCATATGCTGTTGGGGGAGGGGGGAGCATTTATGTCAGTTCCAGTTCATTTTAGGTTGTAAATGTGTTTTGTTTTTATTGCTTTAAAATATATAAATAAATGTTGTGAAACGTTGGATGCCTTAATTCATTTGTGCCCTTTCAGTTACCTGTAGAAGATTAAATCTATTGTTTATTCAGTGTGACAGATTCACAAAGTAGTGGTTTACCTCACCTCTGCAAAACTAAAGGATTTTCAACCTTTGCATAACATAATATGCAAGAACCTAAAACATACTGTATGTATTAGATATCTACATAACATTGTAACCAGTAATCCTTAGTGATGTTGGAAATAATTTATTCTGGAACAACAATCTTTTTTCAAATAATATTGTATAAAAAACAGAACTGCATATCCAAGAATGAGCACATTGTGGGGACCCAGCACACTGCGGACGGACACTATCTCACACTCATCAGGGCTGGAGGAAGTGGAGGACAATTGACATACGGACAGAGAGCCCCAGAGGGGAATCAGTTGGGATTGTTATGTATGCGTCCTCGGAGAGGACATCCGGGCTGGGCGCCAGCTGATGTCATGCTAATGATGGATATTAAATGACAATCACTATGCTAATCTGCCCTGCATTCTCTCTGTCTGTATAACGTATAAAAGAGCTTGTTACACATGCCTCAGCAACGCAGTAGCTCACCAAGCTACGAACCGTGTTTCATTATGTTGGAGGAAATAAAACTTTGCACCCTTCCAGCTCGTTGCATCTCACCTGTTCTATTACCTCCACAACATCACCATTCAGATCTATATCAAACAGCTCAGACATATTCATCCAAATTTCAAACAAAAAAAATCGTAAAACAGCTAAACTTATATGGGATTATTGTAAAAAAATGAAAGTTTTACTTTTTAGATTTGAGTTATTTCTAAAATAAGATAAGATAAGATAAGCCTTTATTAGTCCCACAATGGGGAAATTCCAGGATTGCAACAGCACAGGGATAGCAACACTCAGAGCAACAATTTAGAAGATAAGAAAATAAGAGCAGCGAATATACATATGTACACATAAATATATAAATATATATACACAGTGCGGAGCATTGTAGCTAGATGGAATAAACAGCATAACCGTCTATTTAGTTACCCTACATGGTATGAATATGTACCCATACATATTGTCACCCTCCATAGCGACTGATATTGTCCTAGTTGTATACTGGAGGGGACCATTTGTGTAAGTCTGTTGCATCTCCGGCATACAACTAGGAACATACCGGTCGCTATGGAGGGTGAGAATATGTATGGGCACATAATCATACCATGTAGGATAACTAAATAAGATAAGATAAGATAAGATAAGATAAGATAAGCCTTTATTAGTCCCACAACGGGGAAATTCCAGGATTGCAACAGCACAGGGATAGCAACACTCAGAGCAACAATCAGAAGGCAAGAAAAAAAACAAGCAAGCAAGAGCAGCTAATATACATATGTACGTATTACTATAAAATATATATATATACACACACACACAGACACACAGTGCAGAGCATTGTAGCTGGATGGAATAAATATATGAATATATGAACACACAGTGCAGAGCATTGTAGCTAGATGGAATAAATATGTAAATATATAAACACCCACAGTACGGAGCATTGCAGCTAGGTGGAATAAATATGCAAGTATATAAACACACACAGTGCGGAGCAATGTAGCTAGATGGAATAATATGTAGATATATAAATATATAAACACACCCAGTGCTGAGCATTGTAGCTAGATGGAATAAATATGCAAATATATAAACACACACAGTGCAGAGCATTGTTGCTAGATGGAATGAAACAGCATAACCGTCTACTTAGTTATCCTACATGGTATGATTATGTGCCCATACATATTCTCACCCTCCATAGCGACCGGTATGTTCCTAGTTGTATGCCGGAGGGGACCATTGTGTAAGTCTATTGCATCTTTTGCATTCAAAAAAACTATTAGTTTGTTACGTCTTTTTGCTATCTCTGCGAGCAGCCCTGCTTAGGTTGTACAGTCTGACAGCCGTTGGTAGGAAGGACCTACGAAACCTCTCGGTTGTGCACCTGGGATGATGTAGTCTGCTGCTAAATGAGCTCCTCAGTGCATTCAGTATGTCCTGCATAGGGTGGAACTCGGACTCCAGCAGAGATGACAGTTTAGCCGCCGTCCTTCTCTCTCCTATCTCCTCCATCGGATCAAGGCGCTGCCCCAGGACAGAGCTAGCTTTCTTAATCAGTTTGTTCAGTCTCTTCCTATCGGCTGCAGTAATGCCACTGCCCCAGCAGACCACTCCAAAAGTGATGGCTGATGCCACCACCGTGTCATAGAATGACTTCAGCAGCGCCCCTTGTACACCAAAAGACCTGAGTCTCCTCAGCAGGAACAGCCTGCGCTGTCCCTTCTTGTAGAGTGCATCAGTATTGTGTGACCAGTCTAGTTTATTGTTCAGATGAATACCCAGGTACTTATAGGATGTCACCATCTCGATGTCTGTTCCCTGTATATTTACTGGTACTGTGAGGGGCTGCCCATGCCTGCGGCAGTCCACCACCAGCTCCTTAGTTTTCCTCGCGTTGATCTGGAGGCAGTTCCGATGGCACCAGTCCACGAAGTCCTGGATAAGCCCTCTGTACTCAGCTTCATCTCCATTGGAGATGAGGCCAACGATCGCAGAGTCATCAAAGAACTTCTGTAGATGGCAGTGTGTTGTGTTGTGTGAGAAGTCCGCAGTATAAAGAGTGAACAGGAAGGGAGCCAGCACCGTTCCCTGGGGGGCCCCCGTGCTACTGATGATCGTGTCGGACACACAGTCCCGGGTTCTCACAAACTGAGGCCGGTTCGTGAGGTAGTCCAGGATCCATGATGACAGGTGCTGGTCCACCCCTGCGCGCAGCAGCTTGTCCTTCAGGATCATCGGTTGGATGGTGTTGAAAGCACTGGAGAAGTCAAAGAACATGATCCTCACCATATTCCCGGGCTTCTCCAGGTGGGACAGAGAACGGTGAAGGAGGAAGATCACCGCATCCTCCACCCCAATGCCATGCTGGTAGGCGAACTGGAGTGGATCCATCGCTGGTTCCACCAGGGGGCGGAGGTGAGCAAGGAGCAGTCTCTCCAGGGTCTTCATCAAGTGGGACGTCAAGGCCACCGGTCTGTAGCTGTTCAGGTCTTTGGGGTGGGAAGTTTTTGGTACAGGTACCACACAAGATGTTTTCCACAGCTGTGGTACCCTCCCCAGTTTCAGGCTCACGTTGAAGATATACGTCACAATCCCACACAGCTGGTCTGCACAGGACTTGAGGAGCTTTGCGCTGATGCCGTCCGGTCCCGGCGCCTTCCTCGCCTTGATCTTCCTCAGCTCCGTCCTCACCTGGGTCCTGGTCAGGGTCAGGATGGGGGGCTGTGTGTTGGGAGTGGGGGGGTGTTGGTGGAGTGGGGAGTGGGCAGCAGGACTTGATTTCTTTAGAGGCAGCAGTGGTTGTTGTGCAGTCAGGGGGGAGGGCGGTTGGTCAAATCTATTGAAAAACAGATTCAGGTTGTTCGCCCACTCCCTGCCCCCTGTGGCCTGGGGGGAGGTATTCTGGAGCCCCGAGATGGTTTTGAGGTTTCTCCAGACCCCGCTGATGTCGCTCTGTTGCAGCTTGTCCTCCATCTTCTTCCTGAAGCTGTCCTTGCCTTCTCTGATCTTTCTCCTCAGCTCCCTCTGTACGGACTTCAGCATCTCCCTGTTCCCTGACCTGAAGATCCTCTTCTTCTCTCTCAGAAGTGTTTTTATCTCAGGGTTGATCCAGGGTTTGTTGTTTGAGTGACGCCGTATGGTCTTGGTGGGAACGGATTTGTCCACACAGAAGCTGAGGTAGCCCGTGAAGGTGTGAATGAGGCCATCGATGTCCTCACCATGTGGATCGCAGAGCTGCTTCCAGGCGGTGGCTTCAAAACAGCCCTTTAGGGTGTCCATTGTCTCCTCAGACCATAACTCCACAGTGTGCATGGCCGGAGGTTGTCTGTGCACTAGGGGTTTGTACACCGGCCGGAGATGAACCAAGTTGTGATCCGATCTCCCGAGTGGGGGGAGTTGTGATGAGGTGTACGCCTCCTTAGTGTTTGCGTAGAATAAATCCAGTGTTTTATTGTCTCTAGTGTGGCATGTGACATACTGGGTGAACGTGGGTAGAATGGGAGACAGTGAAACATGGTTGAAATCGCCTGAGATGAGGAGAAGAGCATCTGGGTGTTCTGTCTGCAGCCTGCTGGTTACTGAATGGATGACGTCACGTGCTGTCCCAGCGTTCGCCGTCGGATTTGCATAAACAACAATGCAGATCACGTGTGAGTGTTCTCTCGGGAGATATGTAGGCCTCATGCTAACAGCTAGCAACTCAATGTCTTTGCTGCAGTGTCGTTGTTTAACAGTGATATGTCCCGGTCTGCACCAGTTGTTGTTAACATACATTATCACTCCACCGCCCCTAGTTTTGCCACTCTCTGGTGTTCGGTCAGCTCGTATCATGTGAAAACCCTCCAGCTCAATGTTAGCATCTGCTGCTAGTTCAGTTAGCCACGTCTCAGTAAACAAAAGGAGAGAGCACTCCCGGTATGTGCTATCATAACGGGAGATAGCCGCTAGCTCATCTAACTTTCCCAGTATCGACCGTACATTTCCCATGACAACAGATGGAAGGGAGGGTCTGTACCTTATATTTTTTGTCCTCCGCCTTACTCCAGCCCGGCAGCCGCGGCGTTTTCGCCTCAGTTCTCTCGGTATGTCGAGTTTTTCCAATGGGACCGGGTGGCGGTTGAATGCTAGCAGCTGTTCTCTGCTGTATCGTATCCTGCTATAGACAGTGGCTCCGTCCACCGGCTCAGGAGACATTTAGGACGATCTGTGTGTCCGTGATATAAGTGGGGTGAAAAAAAAGACGGATCAAAAGAGAGAGGAAGGGAAAAAGACTCGGAATCGAGCCGCTGTTGCAAAAGGCAGCCGACTCGTGTGGCGCCGAGAGAAAAAAAAAAAAAATAAAAAAAAAAAATAAAAAATAAAAAAATAAAAAAATGTTTTTTTTTTTGTTACTTATTTGTACCCGTAGGTAGACTTGGTTTGCAGTCTGGTGACAAGCCACTGGCTGCTGGTCGCTGCGTGCGCGAGCGCCCTAAACCTACATGTTTTTTTTTTTTTTTGGTGTGCGGGAGGAAACCGGAGAAATCCCGGAGTAAACCCGCGCAACACGGGGAGAACATGCAAACTCCACACAGCTCACTGTTGGTCGGGGGCTGGGATCGAACCCACGATCTCATGATCCCCGCGGTCCCCCGGCCGAGGGTAAAACTGTGCTGCCACAGTGCTAAACCACTGCGCCACCGTGCAGCCCAAAAAATAGACGGTTATGCTGTTTCATCCCACCTAGCAACAATGCTCTGCACTGTGTGTGTTTATATATTTACATATTTATTCCATCTAGCTACAATGCTCTGCACTGGGTGTGTTTATATTTATATATCTATATATTTATTCCATCTAGCTACAATGCTCAGCACTGGGTGTGTTTATATTTATATATCTATATATTTATTCCATCTAGCTACAATGCTCCGCACTGTGTTTTTATATATCTACATATTATTCCATCTAGCTACATTGCTCTGCACTGTGTGTGTTTATATACTTGCATATTTATTCCACCTAGCTGCAATGCTCCGTACTGTGGGTGTTTATATATTTACATATTTATTCCATCTAGCTACAATGCTCTGCACTGTGTGTTCATATATTCATATATTTATTCCATCCAGCTACAATGCTCTGCACTGTGTGTCTGTGTGTGTGTGTGTATATATATATTTTATAGTAATATGTACATATGTATATTAGCTGCTCTTGCTTGCTTGTTTTTTTTTCTTGCCTTCTGATTGTTGCTCTGAGTGTTGCTATCCCTGTGCTGTTGCAATCCTGGAATTTCCCCGTTGTGGGACTAATAAAGGCTTATCTTATCTTATCTTATCTTTTGCATTCAATACTATTAGGTCGTCACGTTTTTTTGCTATCTCTAAGCCCTGCTTAGGTTATACAGTCTGACAGCCATAGGTAGGAAGGACCTGCGAAACCTCTCGGTCGTGCACCCAGGATGATGTAGTCTACTGCTAAATGAGCTTCTCAGTGCGCTCAAGGCGTTGCCCCAGGACAGAGCTAGCTTTCTTGATTAGTTTGTTCAGTCTCTTCCTATCGGCTGCTGTAATGCCACTGCCCCAGCAGACCACTCCAAAAGTGATGGCTGATGCCACCACCATGTCGTAGAATGTCTTCAAGAGCACCCCTTGTACACCAAAAGACCTGAGCCTCCTCAGTAGGAACAGCCTGCGCTGTCCCTTCTTGTAGAGTGCATCGGTATTGTGTGACCAGTCTAGTTTATTGTTCAGATGAACACCCAGGTACTTGTAGGATGTCACCATCTCGATGTCTGTTCCCTGGATGTTTACTGGTGCTGTGAAGGGTTGTCCTTGTCTGTGGCAGTCCACCACCAGCTCCTTAGTTTTACTTGCGTTGATCTGGAGGTAGTTCCGATGGCACCAGTCCACGAAGTCCTGGATAAGTCCTCTGTACTCAGCTTCATCTCCGTTGGAGATGAGGCCGACGATCGCAGAGTCGTCAGAGAACTTCTGTAGTTGGCAGTGTGTTGTGTTGTGTGAGAAGTCTGCAATATAAAGGGTGAACAGGAAGGGAGCCAAAACCGTTCCCTGGGGGGGCCCCGTGCTACCGATGATCGTGTCGGACACACAATCCTGGGTTTTCACAAACTGTGGCTGGTTAGTGAGGTAGTCCAGGATCCATGACAACAGGTGCTGGTCCATCTCTGCGCACAGCAGCTTGTCCTTCAGGATCATCGGTTGGATGGTGTTGAAAGCACTGGAGAAGTCAAAGAACATGATCCTCACTGCGTTCCCGGGCTCCAGGTGGGACAGGGAACGGTGAAGGAGGAAGATCACTGCATCCTCCACCCCAATGCCATGCTGGTAGGCGAACTGGAGTGGATCCATCGCTGGTTCCACCAGGGGGCGGAGGTGAGCAAGGAGCAGTCTCTCCAGGGTCTTCATCATGTGAGACGTCAGGGCCACTGGTCTGTAGCTGTTCAGGTCTTTGGGGTGGGAAGTCTTTGGTACAGGGACCACACAAGATGTTTTCCACAACTGTGGTACCCTCCCCAGCTTCAGGCTCAGGTTGAAGATGTACTCCACAATCCCACACAGCTGGTCTACGCAGGACTTGAGGAGCTTTGTGCTGATGCCGTCCGGTTCCGAGACCTTCCTCGCCTTGATCTTCCTCAGCTCCGTCCTCACCTGGGTCTTAGTGAGGGTCAGGTTGGGGGGCTGTGTGCTGGGAGTGGGGGGGTGTTGGTGGAATGGAGTGTGGACAGCAGGTCTCGATGACTTTAGAGGCAGCAGTGGTTGGTGTGCAGTCGGGGGGGAGGGCGGTTGGTCAAACCTATTAAGAAACAGGTTCAGATTGTTCGCCCACTCCCTGCCCCCCGCGGCCTGGGAGGAGGTATTCTGGAGCCCAGAGATGGTTTTAAGGTTTCTCCAGACCCCGCCGATGTCGCTCTGTTGCAGCTTGTCCTCCATCTTCTTCCTGAAGCTGTCCTTGCCTTCTCTTATCTTCCTCCTCAGCTCCCTCTGTACGGACTTCAGCATCTCCCTGTTCCCCGACCTGAAGATCCTCTTCTTCTCTCTCAGAAGTGTTTTAATCTCAGGGTTGATCCAGGGTTTGTTGTTCGAGCAACACCGTATGGTCTTGGTGGGTACGGTGTTGTCCACAAAGAAGTTGATGTAGTCCGTGATGGTGTGAGTGAGGCCATCGATGTCCTCACCATGTGGATCGCAGAGCTGCTCCCAGGCAGTGGTTTCAAAACAGTCCTTTAGAGCATCCATTGCCTCCTCAGACCATAACTTCACTGTGCTCATGACCGGAGGTTGTCTCTGTACTAGGGGTTTGTACACCGGCAGGAGATGAACCAAGTTGTGATCCAATCTCCCGAGTGGGGGGAGTGGTGATGATGTGTACGCCTCCTTAGTGTTAGCATAGAATAAGTCCAGTGTTTTATTGTCTCTAGTGTGGCATGTGACATACTGGGTGAACGTGGGCAGAATGGGGGACAGTGAAATATGGTTGAAAATCACCTGAGATGAGGAGAAGAGCATCTGGGTGTTCTGTCATCAGCCTGCCAGTTACTGAGTGAATGGCGTCACGCGCTGTCCCTGCGTTCGCCATCGGATTTGCATAAATAACAATGCAGATCACGTGTGAGTATTCCCTCAGGAGATAGGTAGGCCACATGCTAACAGCTAGCAACTCAATGTCTTTGTTGCAGTGTTGTTGTTTAACCGTGATATGTCCCGGTCTGCACCAGCTGTTACTGACATACATTATCACTCCTCTGCCCCTTGCCTTCCCACTGTCTGGTGTCCGGTCTGCCCGTACTGCGTGGAAACCCTCCAGTTCGATGTTAGCATCTGTTGCTAGTTCTGTTAGCCACGTCTCAGTAAACAACATCATGCTAATCTCTCTGAAGACGCTCTGGTAATGAGCCATAGTCGCTAGCTCATCTGTCTTATTGAGTAGAGATCGTACATTCCCCATAATAACGGATGGAAGGACGGGTCAGTACCTTATATTTCTCGCCCGTCGTCTTGCTCCAGCATGGCATCCATGTCGTTTCTGTCTTATTTCACCCGGTATGTCGAAGTCTTGCGCTAGCATCTCGGTCCGGTTAAGTGCTAACAGCTGGTCTCTGCTGTAACGTATCCTGCTAAAAACAGTGGCTTTGTCTGCCGGCTCAGGAGACATTTGGGCGACCCGTGTCCGTCCGTGATGGATAAGGTGTCGCCGGATCAGAAAGATTAGCAAGAGAAGCCAGATAGTAAATAAAAATAGGAAGAAATTGATCCGCTGTTGCAAAAAGGCAGCCTACTCGCGTGGCGCCGGAAGTCATAAATTCAACACAATATTCAACTTTTGGAAGTGGATGAGTGGAATGTAAAAGAAAATCAACCTCAAATCAAGTCAGTCAACATACAACAAACAGGAATTTATTTTGGGGAAAATATTGATTAAAAAAATAAACAGTCCAGATGCAGGGTCCATGTGGCAGATCTGGGAGAGCAATAGAGAAATTAATTAAATCAGGATTACGACACTCTGGACAGCTTTTGTTGTCCCTATTGTCAGTGTTGACTTTTGTTACTATAGTCAGGTACAATTTGTTGAAGGGTTGGAGGAGGTGGCTGGGGAGAGGGAAGTCTGGGCTTGTCTGATCAGACTGCTGCCTCCACAACCTGGACCAGCAGAAAAGCCGTAGAAGATGGATGGATGGCTGTGCTGTGTATTCATTCCTGCTGCAAGCATGGACCTGATTAAAGAAGAGGAACAACATTTTTTCTAATTCCACATTCTAGGAACACCAAGTGCACAGGCAGGTTGAGGTTTTAATAAAGATGGAAAATCCAAGACATTTTAGCTGCCAAATTTTGACTGTTGTTTTGAGAAGTTATTCAAAAAAAGAAAAAAACAAATATCTGTTGCATCTACTTTTGGCAAAATAATCCATAAATGTGATTGGTTTGATCAGGTTACTCACTAAATATTAAATAAAAACACTCCTTAACATTTCAAAAACAGTTAAAAAATCTCCTAAACAAACACATTTAAAAATTCATAATTAAGGATTTGGCTTTATACATTACTGTGTGTAAAATGTTTTGATAAGACAAAATTTACATTGGTGTGCCGCTAACTTGTCTTCCTCACTGGACGGTTCCTCTGGTGGTTGTTGTCCCCAGCTGCTAATGGAGTCCAGGCCTCATACACAGGTGGGGTGGAGGAGAAGCTTCTGCTGACATCATCAGAACGTGGTTTTTAAATGTTGCTCTATGAGAACACAATCATCTTAATAGTCCTTTTTGTGACTTTTTACATGTAAAACTTTACATCATACTCAGCTAAAGGTCAGATATTGATGTTCTGTCCTTCACCCCCACTGGTCCATCACATCAGTGAAGGCTTCAGAAGCTGCTGACCCTCTCTCCAATCACTGTTTGGTGGAGCTCTTCTCTGCTGTATCATGATGGCATTGTCCAAACACCCATCTGTGCTTATTCACCTCATGATGGAGGAAGTCCTCAAAAAGGGTGAAAAAATGTTATGGTTTATTATTTGATAGTCAAACATTTGACATAAATTTCTACATACATAATTACAGCTACTTCACAGACTCAAGAAATCCCGTGGCTAATGCTGTGCAGTAACATTAGTTAGTAAAAAAATAAATTAAGACTTGTTTATTATACTATTAGAACTTAAGCAATTTTAACCTCACTTTCCACCATGGTGATCAATAGTTTTATTATCTTAAACTGTAATAAGAATAAACAAGTATAACTTTTTTATCACCATACACCAAATTATAAGACTGAACAGCTGCACATCAACACTAATAATTTTTTTTAAACTTTATGTAAAACATGACTGCTGCACAATTAGTATGTGCTGTTATATTCATAGATGTAAATGTTGATCATATCATGAACCTGTCATACATGTCAGCTTGGTAAGGAGCAGTTAGTGGGGTCTATTCCAAGCCATATATTGGCTGATATTATCATACACTCATAATAATATGAACATGTCAGAAAGAAAATTTAGTTGGTTACATAGAGTTTAGACTGCTGCCCCCCCCCACACCCCTACCCACCAGATTAGCAGCAGAAGACGAATGAGCTAGTTAGCATCATAGCTAGCACTTATTAGCTTACCTGTCAGGAGAAAAGTGGTCACTTCTGCATGACTTTTCAGCCCTTTGAGACAGCAGACATCAGCCATCAAAAGCAGAACCCATATTTATCCTGCTCCTTTGTCGCGCCATACTTGAGAACGATTGGGAAACTGACATCTGCCTTGAGGTTCAGGTAGCTGAATAATTCACTACCTGGCAACTCAGCAACCCAAAACGAGATGATGGCACATAACATGAAGCAAGTGATGCTAGTGGCTGTGACATCCTTGGCTGGACTTCGGTGTTTGTCTTCCTCCAGCTGCTGGATGTAAATATTTATATTATTTACGGCCTGTAAAAAATTAATAAATATTTTTTTCATCAATATACTAATTTTTAGAAGAACATTAAGACTCACATTGTGCATGTTTCTAAACACTTTGCTGATGTATTTTTTTTTTAATCTTTGTTTTGATGAGAATGCTATCCTGTGCACTTTTAATGAAGTGTTTGTGACAAATTGCCTTTAATTATTGCAGCATTGTTGTTTATCATCTTTTGCAGCCTTCCTGAGCACGGTTCATTTTGGTGCATGCCTGTGAGATGTTGTTAACGCCACCCTCCCTCTTTCATCATTATTCATAGTTTTTGATCATGGGACTTCCAGCGTGATCACCTGCCATTATGGGGGGGGATAATCACGTAGTAAAATGGAACAAAAAAAAATGTGGAAATGTCTGAAATTTATTATAAAACTCTTGATAATGACAGATAGCGGTGATAAGTAGTAATATGGCGGCCGGGGCAACCGGGGAATAGGTAAGGGTGGCGGACCACCTTTCTGGTGGTGACGTCGCCCGGGGTATAAAGGGCACGGGAGGAGGAGGCTAGGCCTCTTTCGCTGTTGACCCTCGACTAGTAGGCAGTGTTCTCTTGAGAGGTTCTGTCTGTTAATAAAGTGAGTAACTAGACTTCCCAGTCTCATCATTGCATTCCCGAACATGAGCACAACATTTAACGATGAGGTGAACACAGGAATGGAGAGTGCTGTGACATCTTTTTGGCCGTTTTTGGAGGTGCCAGGTGAGTCGCCTGTGCCATGGGCAAGATGGGACGTGCCGTTTCAAAATTATTTGGTGGCCCTCAACCTTGGGGAGATCGACAAAGCACGTGCAAGAGCAATAATTGTCCATAATCTCGGGATGGAGGGTCAGAGGATCCTGGGGACTTTGGGTGCAGCTGATAGTTTTGGAGATGTGGTGGACCTGATGGCGCGCCATTTTCCTGCCACTGAGAATGTCATAGTCCAGCGGATCAAGTTCCGGCAGCGACACCAGTGGACGAGAGAGTTGGTGCAGCGCTTCGTTGCAGACCTACGTCAGCTGGCAGGGGAATACCACTTTGGAGCCTTGGAGGAAGAAATGGTCCGTGACCAGCTGGCGGAGTGTGTGCTTTATCCTGCAGCGAGGTCGAAGCTCCTGACATATCCGGGCGTACTGACATTGGCCATGGCTGTTGATATCGCTACCCAATGCAAAGCAGCGGAGAAGCTATCGGAAGACTTCTGTGAGAAAAACACGTCGGCGGAGAACCTGAGTGGAGGACACTGGCTGTGGGCTCGGACAGCGAGGACTGAACGAGCAAAGAGGAATATGCCACCGCTGTGAGGGTTAGGTCTGCCCTGGGTACGCCAAAGTGTTATGGTTGCATGTCCACAAAGCACAAATAAAAGTTGAGAGAGTGTCCGGCAAAGGGCAAGTGGTGCGGGAGATGCGGCCTTCTGAATCACTTTGCCAGAACATGCAAACAGTTTGAGCGGGAGGACCAAAAATATGGAGTGCATTCCCCCGCCAGGGCTCCTACAGTTGTTTATACCGTCTCCCTGTCGTCTAAAGGATACATCTACTGCAATGTGCTGCTGGACAGAGTAGAGGTGCTGTTGCTGGTGGACACGAGAGCAGTGGCTTCGGCGCTGAGTTGGACCACTGTGAGGAGCCTGTTCCCACACTATCGTGTGAGGGCACTGTTGGTGTCGTACTGCAGCTATGGAGGAGACAAATTGGCCACAGTGGGTTCGCTAGTGCTGACGGCCCAGTACAAGTCGGCGGTGATGGCAAATGTCCGGTTGGTGGTGACGGCTAGAGGCGAGGATATAATGGGACGCAATTTATTCTATGGCTTGGGCTTTAGGATCACCAATGGTGTCTGAGAGGAGTGGTTGGGCGGTAACAAGACGGGTGACAGAGGGGAATTCTCAAACTATAGACCAATTTCACTATTGCCGCAATTTTCCAAGATACTTGAAAAAATATTCTATGAGAGAATTGACAACTTCATACTGAAGAATAACTTATTGTGTGAGCAGCAATATGGGTTCAGACACAAGAGGACAACTGCATTTGCTCTAATGGAATTTATAGAAAAAATATCAACAGCCATTGAAAATAAAGAGTATTCAGTTGGAGTATTCCTGGATCTTAAAAAAGCATTTGATACAGTGGATCATAATTTATTATTTAAGAAACTACAAAATTGTGGTATTAGAGGGGTAGCACTGTCCTGGTTATGTAGTTACTTAAAGAATAGATATCAGTATGTATGTGTTGGTAACAAAAACTCACAGTTACTGAAGGTTACTTGTGGAGTCCCACAGGGTTCAGTTTTGGTGCCATTATTATTCAATATGTATATAAATGATATATGTAAAGTTTCAGAAAAAATGGACTTAATATTGTTTGCTGATGACACTAAACTATTATGCAGTGGAAACAATTTGGAACAACTTCTGGATACACTCGGAAAGGAATTAGGAAAGCTTAAACTGTGGTTTGATTCAAACAAATTAATGCTCAATTTAAGTAAGACAAAATTTATAGTCTTTAACAACCATCACAACAACTCAGTATCTAAACTCAGTGTAAATGGTGTAGAGATTGAAAGGGTATCTGAAACTAAATTTCTTGGAGTAATAATTGATAATAAACTGTGTTGGAAATCACATATTAATTATATTAAAGGTAAAATATCCAAATCAATTGCAATGTTACACAGAGTGAAATATTTGCTGAATCAACCCACACTATATACCTTGTATCATTCATTAATGCTCCCATACATGACATATTGTACTGAAGTATGGGGAAATACATATAAAACAAACATATATCCACTTTTTATGCTTCAGAAGAGAGCTATTAGAATAATAAACAAAGCAGCTTACAGGGAACCAACAAACCCACTTTTTCTTAAACTAAAAGCTCTCAAGTTGAAAGTTCTGGTTGACTTTAAAACTGCAATAATAATGTTTAAAGTGAAGAATCTATCACTGCCCGCAAATATCCAAAAGTTGTTCCAAATAAGAGAGAAACAATATCATTTCAGTGGAACATGTATATTTCAAAAACCTACAGTGAGAACTACCACCAAGCAACACTGTATTTCAGTGCAAGGAGTCAGATTATGGAACAATTTTGGACCTCAATTAAAATCATGTACAACGCTTGGACAATTTAAACTAAAACTAAAGGAAGAAATACTCCAAACATATATACAAGATGACATGTAAAGTCACATAAGGATTGTCATATCCAGCCTGTGTTGTGTTGTAGCTTAGTTTTTTTTTTTTTTTTTCTGTCACACTTTGTCTTAGCTTCGTTTCTTATTTTGGAATTGTAATCGCTCTTGTCTTGGGTTTTTTGTTTTTTTTTTCCTTTTAAATTCTTGGATGGCATATGGGTGGGCAATATAAGCTGCAGCTTCAGCCATCAACCATTTCGGATAACTTACGTTGAACTGTATAATCAGAGGAGTTATTGTTTAATTTGACCTTGTTGGATTTTCTTTCCCCTTTTGCTATATTATTCAGTTCCTTTTAACCTGTACTATCCGAAAATAAAGATTCATTCATTCAAAACCTATGGGACTGACCAGGGATACAGGTGGAGGATGATGCAGTTAGGGACACGGACTGGCCTTGCATGTTGGGTGGTGATGAAGACCGGCACCGCGAGGATTCAGCACGGGAGGGTCCCGATGCCAGTGTCCACATTGCCCTTGGTGTGGGAACTGGACGGCACAGTGGGACCCCCGGGAAGACGGCTGCTGAAGCCAGGAGAACGGAGAGAGGGGCAGACCCAACTGGCACAGTTCTGCAGCGCACCAAACATCAGCGACAAAGGAGGAGCTTGAACCGGGTCAGCGGGACAACGTGGCTCAGGAAGGTGGTCCGGTTGCGACACAGAAAGCAAAGGAGGTCGGGCCAGGTTCCCCTGCGGATCGGTGACGAGGTCTGGCCCAGGGAGGAGGCTTGAGCCAGAGGAGTTCATGAGAGGCAGAGACGGTGTGACTTACAGGGGCGGCTTTGAGTGGTGGCCACCCGGGAGGATGGCTACTTGGGCTTGTCTGACACATCATGGAGGCACCCAAATGAGCTGCGGAGAGTAGAAGAGAGAAAACGCCGGCGCAGTGTGTCTCCGGAGGCGAGAAAGCGGAGGCACTCCAGGCAGGATCCACCACATAGTGACCCGGGGGTGGCCCTCGTCATCGGGCTGGTGTGGTGACTTAGGGTAATGGGTAATATGGTATGTCATTTTAGCTTCAAGTCATTAGTGTAATATAGTTTTTTTTGCCAATACGTGCATTCGATGGTGTGTGTGGGCCTGTGTTTAAAAAAAAAAATTAAAAAAAGGGGGAGCCCCAAGACTGTTTATTCTTTGTTGAATATATAGTGTGATGTGTTGTGCCTGGGTTGTTGGGCGGGTGTTTTGGGGTGGGGGCCGCCATAGAATGCGTACATAGATGTTATTAACTGAAAATTTGTGTGTATACATGTTCACATGTTATTATGGGATTTTTATTTTAGAAACACGGCTTATTTTGGACTTTGAAGGATAAGGCGGCAGAATAACCCGCCTGGCAGTGTAGGGGGCGCCAGTGGTCTACCTAGCCCCTCTAGTTATGCTGTGTGAATGGATAGGCATGTTTGTTTATTTTTGTACATACAGTTTTATTGTTAGTGTGTGAGTCGGTTTATAAATTTTGGGAGGGCCAGTTAGTGTGCTTGCCATTTTTTTACGGGGGGGGGGGGTGTTAATTAGTAATGTGGCGGCTGGGGCAACCAGGGAATAGATAGGGGTGGCTGACCATCTTTCCAGTGGTGACGTCGCCCGGGGTATAAAGGACACGGGAGAAGGAGGCTAGGCCTCTTTTGCCGTTGACCCTCGACTAGTAGGGAGTGTTATATTGAAAGGTTCTGTCTGTTAATAAAGTGAGTAACTAGACTTCCCAGTCTCATCATTGCGTTCCCGAATATGGACACAACAAGCAGTATGACGACAAATTAGTTTTAATTGAGAAGCAGGCCCCCTGTCCATTCCAAAGCAAAACTGGCCAAAAGACATGGAGAAGTGGGCTAGCATCACCTATCCAGACATGTACAAAGCTAAATATACTAATTTATCTTCATAACACTTATGCATGTTTATCCACATCAGCCCATAAATTATTCACAGAGCCCCCAACTTACTGTATATATATATATATATATATATATATATATATATATATATATATATATATATATACACACAATATATATATACACTCACCGGCCACTTTATTAGGTACACCTGTCCAACTGCTCGTTAACACTTAATTTCTAATCAGCCAATCACATGGCGGCAACTCAGTGCATTTAGGCATGTAGACATGGTCAAGACAATCTCCTGCAGTTCAAACCGAGCATCAGTATGGGGAAGAAAGGTGATTTGAGTGACTTTGAACGTGGCATGGTTGTTGGTGCCAGAAGGGCTGGTCTGAGTATTTCAGAAACTGCTGATCTACTGGGATTTTCACGCACAACCATCTCTAGGGTTTACAGAGAATGGTCCGAAAAAGAAAAAATATCCAGTGAGCGGCAGTTCTGTGGGCGGAAATGCCTTGTTGATGCCAGAGGTCAGAGGAGAATGGAGACTGGTTCGAGCTGATAGAAAGGCAACAGTGACTCAAATAACCACCCGTTACAACCAAGGTAGGCAGAAGAACATCTCTGAACGCACAGTACGTCGAACTTTGAGGCAGATGGGCCACAGCAGCAGAAGACCACGCCGGGTGCCACTCCTTTCAGCTAAGAACAGGAAACTGAGGCTACAATTTGCACAAGCTCATCGAAATTGGACAATAGAAGATTGGAAAAACGTTGCCTGGTCTGATGAGTCTCGATTTCTGCTGCGACATTCGGATGGTAGGGTCAGAATTTGGCGTCAACAACATGAAAGCATGGATCCATCCTGCCTTGTATCAATGGTTCAGGCTGGTGGTGGTGGTGTAATGGTGTGGGGAATATTTTCTTGGCACTCTTTGGGCCCCTTGGTACCAATTGAGCATCGTTGCAACGCTACAGCCTACCTGAGTATTGTTGCTGACCATGTCCATCCCTTTATGACCACAATGTACCCAACTTCTGATGGCTACTTTCAGCAGGATAATGCGCCATGTCATAAAGCTGGAATCATCTCACACTGGTTTCTTGAACATGACAATGAGTTCACTGTACTCAAATGGCCTCCACAGTCACCAGATCTCAATCCAATAGAGCATCTTTGGGATGTGGTGGAATGGGAGATTCGCATCATGGATGTGCAGCCGACAAATCTGCGCCAACTGTGTGATGCCATCATGTCAATATGGACCAAACTCTCTGAGGAATGCTTCCAGCACCTTGTTGAATCTATGCCACGAAGAATTGCCGCAGTTCTGAAGGCAAAAGGGGGTCCAACCCGTTACTAGCATGGTGTACCTAATAAAGTGGCCGGTGAGTGTATATATATATATATATATACATACAGTATACTGTATACTGTATATATATATATGTGTGTGTGTGTGTGTGTGTGTGTGTGTGTGTGCGCGTGTGTGTGTGTGATCTAATTTGATTTAGCATTAGCTAAAGGTTGGCTTCCTTCAGCACACTCACCTGTCCAGGTGCTTTCAGATGAAGTTAGACATCGTTGTCTTGGTGTCTAATCGTTATCCCTCATTGTTAACAATAAGCAGTTGATTTGTAGACTCCCAGCTACTTGCAGTCCTCAAAGCCACAGGCTAATTAGCTGATGTTCAGACATTTTGGCATCAGAACAGCAAACCTTGGGTTACTACTCCATCATTTTCTTCAGTTGTTGTTCAGAACAATTAAGACTTCCCAAGCGAGTGACACTCTTGAATGTTGGTGAAGTCTGGATCTCAGCGTCGTTCTGGAAAAGCTTTAACTCCAGCTAAGGTTAGCTTTAGCAGCTAGCTTGTTCCAGCACAGAGTGTCCTGGCTTTGCTGGTTTCCTGCCAGCAGCCTCAAGAATAAAGCTGCATTGTTTTTCTCTTCTTTGGAGACTTCTTTCATTGGAAAGGAAACAGGAGGTGAGCAGGATCCAAGTGTGGTCCATATGGAGGTCTAATCAGCCAGAATGATTAGAAGCATCTACATAGCTGAGCATAATGAGAGCAAGTTTTTAGCCAAAGTCAAATTCCTTGTATGTGTTGTGCATACTTGGCCAATAAAGCTGATTCTGATTCTGATTCTGATAAGGAGGCATGTTCTGTCTGGCCTGTGTGGACACAGCTGATTTTACAGACTGCAGTCAAAGGTAAGAACTTGGCAAGGAGGGCCAAATAGTGATTTGGCTCTTCATAATATCCTGTAGCTTTAAAGTGTGACACTTAAGTTGCCTCAGATCCCCTGTAGGTCCCGTTAGACAAACAAGTACATTTGTTTAGCTGTGCGTGTGTGTGTGTGTGTGTGTGTGTGTGTGTGTGTGTGTGTGTGTGTGTGTGTGTGTGGCTGGCAGCAGCTGAGATGATCAGAACAGGGAGTTTATGAATCTGTGAAAATGTCCACAGAGCATCACAGACTCTTCAGCAATATCATTAGTCAATTATTTCAATAAACCTATAACAAAATAGAGCACCCGCAAGTTGGAATACAAGGAAGGCGCCACATCAGCTCTACTACTACTAATAGGAGAAAGCCAAATTCTCCTCCGTTTCTCTGATAGTTCGCAAGTTGACTCGCCTTGGTTCAAAATAATTGCAGGTAATAAACACTTTCTCCTTCCCACCAGTGTTTGTACAACCAGTTATCCCACAGTAGTGCATTATATTTGGATAATTTTTGGCTTTAATGAAATAGAATTCCCCCCCTGCAGCTTCCCAACCAATATGGCCGCCCATATAGCGACTGGCAGCCGTGTGACATCATCTTAAAACTATGAATTGCTAATCTTAGCTGGCTAACTCCTTGCTTGGCTAGCAAGCCTGATCCAGCAAACATAAATTTGTCTTAAAGGTTAAATTAAATAAAGTATCACTGGTGGACAGGAGTGTGTGGTTCCAGCGGTAAGCAGAATATGACCATTCCCTGGAGTATAATAAGCAGAGAAATATTTGCAAATGAGCGAATGGTTAAACTGCTAGCGTCAACTAGCTGCTTCTGGTATAATAAAATAGAGTAAAATAAGCTAACATTCAAAAGTGATGTATATGGTGAAGCGCTGGTGGATGAACCAGGATTCCAGTGGGGCTGAACACAATTTTTAGAAAATAGCAGTGAAAACCTGCTAGATTGACAGTTAAGTTAATGCAGGCAGCCTGTCAGCGTCTTCCCACTGAGATGAGCGCCAGCGCGGTTAGATGGACCAAAACCAGACTGCCTAGTCAAGCTACGCCTAAGGGCTCAATGCTCCATCATGACAAAAATATAACAAAATAAGACAGAATGATGCAAGATATATTATCGACTGTGGATTAGTGAACCAGGGTGACTGAAATTAAAAGAAGCAAAATAAGCCGTGCTTGGCAAGCTAACGTCATGGTAGCACTGCCAGCTCTGGAGCTAATGCCTGGTCAGGGATTGGCTCATCACAGCCAGCAGCATGGTGATGGGTTGTAACTAACTAACTAACTAACTAACCTGCACTTATATAGCGCTTTTCTAGTCACAAAGACCACTCAAAGCGCTTTCATTAATACTAACCCTCTATTCTAAGGGCCTATAGGAAACAAATATCTAGGGACAATTTAGAACAGCCAATTAACCTAACATGCATGTTTTTGGCATGTGGGAGGAAACCGGAGAAATCCCGGAGTAAACCCACGCAACACGGGGAGAACATGCAAACTCCACACAGATCACTGTTGGTCGGGGGCTGGGATCGAACCCACGATCCCACGATCCCCACAATCCCCCGGCCAAGGGTAAACTGTGCTGCCGCAGTGCTAACTGAAGAAAAAGATCCCGAAAGAACAAAAGTGGCTTCTGCTCATTCTGCCAAATGTTAAAATATAGTAATTATTTCTAAGTGAAGAGAGATTTTAATATTTTCCACTGTCATCATATGACCCAAGAAACATTTTAGAAAGTTAAAGCCGACAAACACGCACCATGCTTGAGTGAATGGGACCTCTAACTCAGCTTCGGTTCATTTTTATACCGTTTCCTTTTTTTGTGGTTAATGTGAGTAATATAGTAAATAACCACCAGGGTGATGGGAAAAACTCAGACATTAAGTTCTAAGTAAAGGGAAAACCAAAAAAAATGGTCATTTTTAAAATAAAATTGATCATAAGTATTTGAAGACTTTTTATATTGATGAAGTGCCTATAAAATCCAATGAGTCCAGGGTTGTTAATATTGAGTTTGGGAGGTATTAAAAAAGTTCAGGCAGAAGTTTTGAAAAAGAGGATAAGATAAGATAAGCCTTTATTAGTCCCACAATGGGGAAATTCCAAGATTGCAACAGCACAGGGATAGCAACACTCAGAGCAACAATCAGAAGGCAAGAAAAAAAAACAAGAGCAGCAAGTATACATATGTACATATAAATATAAATATATATATATATAGAGAGAGACACAGTGCGGAGCACTGTAGCTAGATGGAATGAAACAGCACAACCGTCTACTTAGTTATCCTACATGGTATGATTATGTGCCCATACATATTCTTACCCTCCATAGCGACCGGTATTTTCCTAGTTGTATACTGGAGGGGGACCATTGTGTAAGTCTATTGCATCTTTTGCATTCAATACTATTAGGTTGTCACGTCTTTTTGCTATCTCTGCGAGCAGTCCTACTTTGGTTGTACAGTCTGACAGCTGTAGGTAGGAAGGACCTGCGAAACCTCTCGGTTGTGCACCTGGGATGATGTAGTCTGCTGCTAAATGAGCTCCTCAGTGCATTATGTCCTGCATAGGGTGGAACTCGGACTCCAGCAGAGATGACAGTTTAGCCACCATCCTTCTCTCTCCTATCTCCTCCACTGGGTCAAGGCGCTGCCCCAGGACAGAGCTAGCTTTCTTGATCAGTTTGTTCAGTCTCTTCCTATCGGCTGCTGTAATGCCACTGCCCCAGCAGACCACTCCAAAAGTGATGGCTGATGCCACCACCGTGTCATAGAATATCTTCAGCAGCGCCCCTTGTACACCAAAAGACCTGAGTCTCCTCAGTAGGAACAGCCTGTGCTGTCCCTTCTTGTAGAGTGTATCAGTATTGTGTGACCAGTCTAGTTTATTGTTCAGATGAACACCCAGGTACTTGTAGGATGTCACCATCTCGATGTCTGTTCCCTGTATATTTACTGGTGCTGTGAGGGGTTGTCCTTGCCTGCGGCAGTGCACCACCAGCTCCTTAGTTTTCCTCGCGTTGATCTGGAGGCAGTTCCGATGGCACCAGTCCACGAAGTCCTGGATAATCCCTCTGTACTCAGCTTCATCTTCGTTGGAGATGAGGCCAACGATCGCAGAGTCATCAGAGAACTTCTGTAGATGGCAGTGTGTTGTGTTGTGTGAGAAGTCCGCAGTATAAAGGGTGAACAGGAAGGGAGCCAAAACCGTTCCCTGGGGGAGGGCCCGTGCTACCGATGATCGTGTCGGACACACAGTCCCGGGTTCTCACAAACTGAGGCCGGTTAGTAAGGTAGTCCAGGATCCATGACAGGTGCTGGTCCACCCCTGTGCACAGCAGCTTGTCCTTCAGGATCATCGGTTGGATGGTGTTGAAAGCACTGGAGAAGTCAAAGAACATGATCCTCACCGCATTCCCGGGCTTCTCCAGGTGGGACAGAGAACGGTGAAGGAGGAAGATCACCGCATCCTCCACCCCAATGCCATGCTGGTAGGCGAACTGGAGTGGAACAGTTGAAGGGCATTCATTATCTGACTGCACTCCGTTAATAAGTCAAAAGAAGACAAGTTTTATTTATTTAATTATTTATTTATTTTAAATTTAGCCTTATATTTCCTCATAATTCTATGCATACATGGAAATTTTTTGTCTGAAATTTTTTGTCTTGTCTTTTTTCTCAAATTTGTTTTATGAGATTGATAGAATTGATATAATACAAACTCAGTGAAAACCAAAATCACAGGAAGCAACAATTAAAAACAGCAATGTTTAAGTAAAAATAACTTAAAATGTCTGAAAACAGGAGATAACCTGCACCACATCCTTATTTAATGGGTAATTTGCTTTTTAAAAGAAGCGACTAAACTTCTTTAAAAGTGGGCTGCTCTAATCTGTGGTGGACAGGCCACACAGAATAGAGGGCTAGGTGAGATATGGACTCCTCTGTAACGGACACACAAGAGGAGAGAGTCTGATAAGAGCAGTGAGGAGCTGCCCAGTCCTCTGAAGACACTACATGGATGAGTTGAGACCGTAACGCACATCATTCTCAGGAAACATGATGGAGCATTGAGTGATGACTTGCAGAACCTTTCTCACACACAGGGTAGTCAGATATAGTAATATATATAGTAAATACAAGATTGTAGGTAGTTAAAAGTGCACGAGACAGGATGAAGTGGCATCTCATTGCATCCAACCCTCATGAGGATGGAAACTGAAGAAGAAGAAGGGGCCTCTAATGTTAATTAACCTCTGGTCTCTTTCTCTAAAACCAAAAACTCAATCTATTCATCCATCCATCTTCTTAACTGGTTCTGCCTCCTCTGACATGATTTTCCCTGTCAGTTCTAGCCACACACTGCGATTATCACAGTTGCTAATAACCACATCTTCTTTTGTAGCGACTAGCACTCAAGTGGACTATTGCCACCTTGTGACAAAGCTAAAACAACGTTAGAAATACTTTGAGAAAAAAATGAATTAAATTTATGTCCAGAAAAGAAAGAAAGAAAGACATTGTGTACAGTATATACACTGCCTGCCCCCCCAAAAAGTCATACACTCTAATATTTTGTTGGACCGCTTTTAGCTTTGATTACAGCACACATTCGCTGTGGCATTGTTTCATTAAGCTTCTGCAATGTCACAATATTTATTTCCTTATTTCTTTATTATTACCTCCGCCAGGCCGCAGGCCGCAGGAGGTAATGTTTTTGCTGGGGTTTGTCTGTCTGTTTGTCTGTCTGTCTGTTGGTTAGCAAGATAACTCAAAAAGTTTTGGACGGATTTCGATGAAACTTTCAGGCGTTGTTCGAAATGGTACAAGGAAGAACTGATTAAATTTTGGGGATGATCTGGATCACGGTCTGGATCCAGGAATTTTTTAAAGGATTCTTTAACATTGTGAGATACGGCCATTTTCAACATGTGTGCAGGCGCAATGGAGGGCGCTGGTCCTCGTGTCTGACGAACACGAACTCCGCGTTCTTCAAAGTTTTAGGCACAAAAGCAAACGGAAAACAGTGGTGGGCCGGGCCCGGCAGCGTGCCTGTGTTTCCGCTACGCTGCAAAAGCTGAGACGGGCAGCTGACTGGCGCGGGATTATTTGGCAGAAATTCCCCGGGCGGCCATAGGGGCTGCGCAAAAACAAGCTCTCTGCCGGGGAAGCTTCCAAATCCTCTTTTGGCATGGAGCGCAACCCCAATAAAACCCACTCCAACCTGTCTACCCAATTTGCATCCTTCAGTGAACCCCTGAGTGCTGCTTTCAGTGATCTATGAAAACGCTCGCATAACCCATTGGCCTGTGGGTTGTACGTGGTTGTGCGATGAGTTGCAGCACCCGCAGCCTGGGAGTTTGTAGATGGAGGAGATGGACACAACAGCAACACTTGAGTTTATTACCTCCGCCAAGGAGGTAATGCTTTTACTGGCATTTCTCTGTTTGTCTGTCTGTTTCACCAGAGGTGGTTCTTGGCCTAGAGAGGAACCCATTACATTTTGGGGATGATCTGGGAATGATAGATAGATAGATTTGTTTATTTGACAGGGACAGTGCAATAAACATAGACAATTAATCAATGACAATCAATCTGATGTGTTGCACAGAGTGTATAGCTATTAGCTAATTTGCAACTCTTGTCCCTGGATGGGCTTTAGAAAGGAGAAACAAGTTAAAAAAAAAAAAAAAAAAGGAAAGAAAAGGAATACACAATAACCACATACATCAATGCAAAAAAACACAAATACATTATAAATACACAATTATAAATATTATAAATATTATAAATACACAAATATAACAACCTGACACACATTTGCCTATTTCAGGCCTCCCTCCCTTCGTCACTCACTATAAACAAACACATTCATTCCTTCCCTTCATTCACTCTCACCCTGCAGACAATCATTTCATACATGGGTACATTCTTGTTTATTTTTCAGCCAGTTTTTAACCTTTTTAGTGAATGTTTTAAAGTCCGTTATTATTTTAATTTCATTTGGCATTGTGTTCCAGATGTGACTGCCCTTTATAGAGAAAGCTATTTGTCCAAATGTGGTTCTGCGGTGGAATATTTTACAGTTATTGTTAACAGAACTCCTGGTGGCTCTGCTGCTGTCCTGTCTTTGGATGAAACCAGCAAGTGGCTCAGGTGCTGATTTATGGAAACATTTGAAAGTTAATTTCAGTAAACAGAGGTCAATGAAACTCTCAAAACTCAATAGGTTGTATTTTTTTAAAATATTACAGTGATGCCACCTAATGGGCTTTTTGTCCAAGATTTTTAGGGTTTGATTATATAATGAACCTATATGTCTTATTGTGGAAGGGGCTGCTTGGGCCCAGACTGTCAAACAGTATGATATATGAGAAAAAACCATAGAATGCATATACAGTACAGCAGGTTCGTAAGGTATGTAATATCTAATTAATTTAAAGCAGTTCAGATTTTTTTTTACTGTTTTTGAAATTTTCTTTATATGAAGATTAAATTTGAGTTGAGGATCTAGTACAACGCCAAGGTATTTGAATTCTGTAACTAAACTGATGTCATGATCATGTATATTAACTTTAAAACATTGCAAGTTATATTTTTTGATTGAAAAGCACATTGAAACTGTTTTCTGAAGGTTCAGCAATAGATGGTTCTGGAGGAGCCACTCTTGGACATCAACCATACTTGTAGACAGTACATCTGCAGCCTGTGCTGGAGTCTTGGCAGCTGTGTAAATAACTGCATCATCTGCATAAAGTTGGCATGTTGCAGCAGAGCAGTGTAGCGGCAAGTCATTAATAAAAATGCTGAAAAGTAAAGGACCAAGAATGGACCCTTGTGGGATACCCATACGGTTATTTAAAAGTGAGGATTTATCCTGGTGAACTTTTACACACTGTTCTCTATTCTGGAGATAAGATGCAAACCAGTCTAATGTGTCTGGAGAGAAGTTAAAAGATACCATTTTGGATAAAAGCAAACTGTGGTTTACAGTATCGAAAGCCTTTTTGAGATCTAGAAAAACAGCTCCTACCACATTACCCCTGTCCAAGGACTGTTCGACATTTTCAATAAGGCAACAATTTGCTGTTTCTGTTGAGTATCCTGGTCTAAAACCAAATTGATGTGGATGAAAAAGTTGACTGTCTTGTAAGTAGTCTATCATCTGTGTAACTACAACTTTTTCAATAACCTTAGACAGGACTGGTAAAATAGAGATTGGGCGGTAATTGCATATATCGTCTTTACTGCCTGATTTATGAACTGGTATGACGACAGCTTTTTTCCAGCCAGATGGAAATGTACTAGACCTAATGGAGAGATTAATGAGATGAGTCAGTGGTTTGATTAATATTTTGCTGTGCGTTTTGAGAAAGGAGGTGCTCATGTTGTAGATATCATTAGTTTTTGAGTTTGACAGTGTTTTAACAATACCAGCAATTAACTCCTCATTTACCTCATCGATGTGAAAAGAATCTGTTGGAAGTATTGAATTTGTGTTGTTGAGCACATTTGGCGGCACAAAGTTTTTTGTCAATGCATACCTCAATGCATACCTCAGCCAAGGCTCTTCTCACATTGTGTCAGCCACAAAACTCCAAAACTAATGGACAGACTTGGATGCAATTTTCACCACAAGTGGCGATAGGCCTACACACAAGCCCATTACATTTTGGAGGTGATCCATGAGAAACAGAAGGAGCCTTGGCGGAGGTATGCGCTCTATGAGTGCTTTTCTAGTTATTACTATTATTACCTCATTATTATTACTTATTTTCACCAAGATCTTGTTTTGATGATGGGAGAATCAGACCACATTTCTTCCTTGAAGATGATGGTTCTGTTATGTCCACAAACCTGGTCATGAACGAGGTCGATAGAGATATAGTGTTGAACACTGCTTTATTAAATAGAGAAAATACAGCACACGGCATGCACCCAGCGAAGTCATCCGGCACATGAGGAAGTGCCTATGGCGGCTGCCTCGTAATATAGGGTGGTGCGATGATGCAACAGGAAGGTGGCTTCATGACACCGCACTTCACAATAAATGCCGCCATGACACCCCCCCCCACCACCACCACCACCTTTACAAGGTCCAAAAACACTCTCTCAAATCGAACACACCCTAATTTAGAACCCCAGTCATACTCTAATTAACGTAAAACTAAGGCCTAGCACACTCACACCAAAACAAACCTAAAACAGAACCAGAGGGTGGACTACCACACAGCCAGCATGGCACAGTGGGTTATTCTGCCACTGGTTTTAACTAAAAGTCTTTAATTAAATTAAAAAATTTGCCATGCTCCTAAACCAAATATAGAACAACACACAGAACTATAAACATAATAGGCTGTCACAGCACAGTCACTCGGGGAAACGGTGGAACCGACAGGGGGGGCCTGGGCAACCCTGCAGCAGGCGTGCCTCTGGAGGCAACAGGCCCCCAGAGCGAAAGCTGATCTTCTGGATGTTGGAGCCTGGATCCCAAACCACCTTCACCAACTCCCGTCCAGCCTCGCCACCTGGAGCGTCCTCCTGGACACGCTGCAGCTGGTTGGTGTGCCTCATTGAGCCATCAGACAACCAGAAGCACACCGCTCCCAACTTCGCCACTATCTGCAGGCGTGCTTGATGTTTCGTCGGCTGTCGTCTGGCCCATCTTTGCCATGGTCATTCATCACCCCGAACCCGAACAAAATCTATAACCCGAAGTGGGACCTTACTTGGCCTGACGTGCATGCAGTAACTCCATGCTCGTCAGTCGTGCCCTGTCCTCTTCTAAGAACATTGCAGTGGTCATCATCATAGCTGTAGACTCCCCACCCAACTGCAGTCGAGTACCAAAGGCATCCGGAGCTAGCTAGGTGTTACTCGTTGGCACGAGTGCACCGCCGTCATGCTTGGCTCCCCCAGCTACTTCTTTCTGAGCGCAGGCACTGAGACTTTCCCACATCGACACTAAGCGAAACTGGTCCAGTTCGAAAGAGAGGGTGTCCTTAGTTCCTCATCCCACACCACGTCCTCTTTGATCACCGGAGCCTGTGAGCCCCAGCAGCCACAACCAGACCATTCATTCCCAGCGCTGTCCTTGATGGCGAAACCAGGTCCGTAGAATAAGTCACACCCCATGAAGTTATCGCCGCGCACCACCACTTGGAATGTGAAGTCAATCATCGTTTTGGACTTGTAATGAACAGTCAACTTCACAGTCCCAGCAGTGCACAGCCTGTCATAGCCATAGTCCACCATAGCCATACAACAGCACTGGGTTACTTCTAATCCTGTGGTGAGGGAAAAACTTCTTCACTGTGGGCCAATTCAGCATTGACTGCACTGCCGCTGTCGAGTAGCAGTGGCACCTCCACGCTGTCTAACTCCGCTGCACAATACGTATACCTGCTGGTATTGGGACTCACTGAGTGGATAGTTGTTGGGGGTGGGCAGGGTGATTTCTTCCATGGGCTCTCCAGATCAGATAAGTGCCACACCCTGGCATAGTGATTCAAGCATCCACATCTACTGCATCATTTCCCTCTTGCCGGGCACTCTCTCGCTTTATGGCAGTGCATCACGGACCCACAACCCCTGCAATGGGGGTTCCCCAGGCCAGACCTTTGGCTGGCAGCATTGGTTTCCAAACAACCTTCATCCAAGCTATCCTCGCTATCAGGGTCAGCAATATTAGCTGAGGTCAGCGGCTCTGGCGGCTTCTGTGACTGGTGCCAGTTTAGCTCCAAAGCTAGCTTGTCTGCGGCCTCCAACTGGAAAGCTAGCTCGACAGCCCTAGCTAGCGTCAAGTCATTCGGCGCCACTAATAGCCTAGCACGCAGTCCAGCATTGCACATGTGCTCAGCCAATTGATCACGTACCATCTCGTCTTCAAGTGGCCCAAAACGACACTCGCGAGCTAACTGCCTCAAATCAACGACATACTGGTGGATAGGCTCACCGACACGTTGACGTCTCTGGCAAAAAGGAATTTTCCAAACAGACACACTGTCTGGGGTGTGAAATGGTTAGCTAGCAGCTAGCAGTCCGACACACCGAGCGTCCGTAGGACTCACTGGCCTCCGATACCCAGGTTGTGGACGAGGAGCGCATGTGCCCTCACCTTATCGAGCTTCCCAAGCTCCAGCACCATGATGTAAGTTTGGAAGGCCTCGAACCAACAAGGCCACAGCATCGGTGGCTCGCCTGGGAGCTCATGGAAGGGACAGAGTGGTGTAACGCACGCCTCCATACATTAATCCTCAGTCGCCAAATGTTATGTCCACAAACCTGGTGATGAACGAGGCCGACAGATATGTAGCGTTTGAACACTGCTTTATTAAACAGAGACAATACAGTACACAGCATGCACCCAGCGGAGTCATCCGGCACAAGAGTAAGTGCCCATGGTGGCTGCCCCGTAATATACGGTGGTGTGATGACGCAACAGGAAGGTGGCATCACCACACTGTACTTCACGGTAAATGCTGCAATAACAGGCTCCCCACTGTACTTCCAGTTTTTAATGACTAGTGCATACCCGTGCATGCCTGTAGAAACCTGTGCATGCCCGTAGAGGGGACGTGTTGGAACAGAATTCTTGCCAGTTACAGGACAGTTGCTATAACAACACAGCACTGAGTGGCAATCGCATGTGACGGCTTTTGTATGCAGCAAAACATAAAAATCACACAAAATATGCCCTGCCATCTGGGGCTGTTTGCCACCGCTTGTTACTTCTTCTCCTGCCTGTCACTGTTCTGTGTTATGTTGCTTACCTGTGTCTATATACAGTATACGTATGTCTTGTAGGGAGTCATGTGCTCTGTCTATGTGCCGTCATATAGACATCATCTGGTGGGAACCAAAAAAAAAAAAGCACCAAGGAAGGGAACCGGGAAAAAATGACAAGGGCCAATAAAGGAAAAACAGATAAGAACATGGTGCTACAAACAGAGCATGGGGAGAAAAAAAAAACCAAAACCACGAATATATTCCATAATGCACAAGTGAAAATACCGAGACATGACAATGGATGCAATTACACAGCGTCTCTCAAACAAGGAAAGAAAAAAAAACACGCTAATAAGAGGCAAAATACAGTCCCAATAAACGGGCATAGGCAACAATAGAGCAAATCTCAGACTACCAAGGAGAGAAAAAAAAAAACACGCTAAAGAGCGGCAAACTACAGACAGTTCAGATAAATACCAATAAACAGGCATAACAAAAGAACATATCTCCTAGGCTACAGAGGAGAGAGAAGAAAAAAAACCCACACACGCTAAAGAGTGGCGAAATACACAGTTCAGATCAGAACAAATAAATGGGCATAGGTGTGGAGAGCGTTAAATGAAGAGGCTGAATTTATTTCTCAATTCAGGTTTATTGACAATCTCACATCTCCAACCATCTCTCAAACAGAAAAAGAGAGCGAACTCCCCCAAACCCCCACTTTTATACCTGGGACATCAAAGAACAGAATCACCTTGTCATCAAACCCCCCATCGACAATAACTCTCCCCCAGGTCCCTTCTTCCTCCACCTGATCCCAGGAGGTCAGGAAGTCCTTTCAGAGTCCTCACCAAAGGCACCTCCACCTCCTACTGTTATCCCCAGGAGGTCCAGACATATTGTTCCTTCAAAGACGTGAGGTTACAAAATACATATGCAGTCTTAAGCATCTCAATCAATGTGCTATACATATTATCCAAAATATGTGTGCCACATAACCCCCCCCAAAAGTCGAAGAATGAAACAATACAACATAGTCCACACAACATGATAAAACCACAACATCAGTCCATATGCCGTCTGGGCTTCAAACGCCTTCCAAACTTGCTGTAAGCGGGCTTCGCAGCTCCTGTGGCGCCATCCTGCAATGAATCTGCTAACTGAGGATGAGAACTGTTAGTTGATCCCTGCGGGGGCTCTGGGGCATGCTCCCTGGGGAGTCTGCCACGTCGAGGAGCCCTCGCCACTCGTACAGACTCGTCAGCCATCACAAAAGCAGGTTTTAGTCTGTCTATACTAATTGTTTCCCTCCTGTCCCCCAAATCTAGCACAAAATGCTTATCACCTGTTTCCAGCACCCTATATGGGCCATCGTAAGGTGGGCGCAGCGCTGGGCGCTGGGCCTTGTGCCTGACAAAAACAAACTCGGCATTTTTTAAAGATTTGGGTACAAAAACACGCGGAAAAGTGTGATGAACGGGGCCCGGAAGCATGTCCGCTCCCGTGCCGATCAGCGACCACTGAGCAGGGGGACGCCCTGGCACCGGATTATCTGGCAGAAACTCCCCTGGCAGCCGGAGAGGCTGCGCAAAAACCAACTCCGCTGGGGAGGCTTTTAAGTCCTCTTTCGGTGCAGAACGCAACCCCAATAAAACCCATGGTAGTCTGTTTACCCAATTTGCATCCGTAAGCGACGCTCTGAGGGCTGCCTTCAATGATTTATGAAAACGCTCGCATAAACCATTAGCCTGGGGGTGGTAAGCAGTAGTGCGGTGAATTGTCACACCTAGGCTGTGGGCCATCGCTGACCAAAGCTCAGACACAAATTGAGGTCCCTGTCGGACGTAATATCTGACGGAACCCCGAAACGCGCTATCCAAGCCGTCAAAAATGCGCGGGCCACCTCTGCAGCTGTGGTTGATGCCAGTGGGACCATTTCCGGCCAACGCGTGGTTCGGTCCACCATTGTCAGGAGATGTGTGAACCCCTGCGACGACGGTAGGGGGCCCACGAGGTCGATATGCACATGATCAAACCTCTCGGCCGGGATGTGAAACGGCTCTAAGGGGGCTTTTGTGTGCTTGTGAATTTTGGCCCGCTGGCAAGCCATACAAGCTCTTGCCCACTCTTTAACGTGCTTGCGCAGGCTCGGCCAAACAAACTTTTCCGCTACCATTTTCACAGACGCGCGCACCCCTGGGTGCGCCAGGGAGTGAATCGAATCAAAAACGCGGCGGCGCCAAACGGCCGGCACTACCGGACGCGGTCGTCCAGTAGAGACATCGCAGATTGGGGGGGGATACCATTTTGCAGGCTCCTGCTCTCCAGCCTTAACCCTGTTGGTCTAGACTGGAGCGCGCACACGTCCGCATCGCTACCCTGATCCGCTGCCATAGCTGCATAATCTATCCCCACGTGAACTGGGGCTGCGTACGCTTCCGCGCTGCTATTTTGCTCTGCGGCTGAGGTAGTATATCTACCTCTGCGCGCACTGGTGCTGTTACCGCGCGAGAGAGGCAGTCTGCCACTACATTGAGTTTACCCGCTACATGTTGAATATCAGTAGTAAATTCCGAAATTGCGGCCAGCTGCCTCTGCTGCTGGCCCGACCACGGTTCCGAAATTTTGGCCATCGCAAAAGTGAGCGGTTTGTGGTCGACAAACGCGGTGAAACGCCAACCCTCCAGCCAGAATTGGAAGTGGCGAATGGCTAAGTTGAGCGCTAACAGCTCCCTGTCAAATGCGCTGTATTTTCGCTCGGCTTCGCGCAAGGATCTGCTGAAAAAGGCCAGCGACTGCCAAACCCCGGCAACGTGCTGCTCCACAACTGCCCCATGGCCAAATCTGATGCATCAGTGGTGAGCGCTATGCGGGCCGTTGGGTCTGGATGAGCTAACAACGCAGCGTCTGCAAGGGCTTTTTTTACCTCCGCGAATGCACGCTCCTGCTCGGGGGACCATTCAATTGCATTGGAGGGTTTTTGCTTTTTAAGCGCGGCATATAGTGGTTGCATGAGCTGCGCTGCGTGGGGGAGGAAATGGTTATACAAATTCACCATTCCTAAAAACTCCTGTAGTGCTTTGACCATTTGTGGCCGGGGAAAATCTGCCACTGCGCGCACTTTGTCCGGTAGCGGAACTGCCCCTTCTGGGGAGACGCGGTGCCCCAAAAAATCGATCTGCGCCACCCCGAACTGGCACTTAGCTGGATTGATTATTAACCCGTGCTCTCCCAACCTCCGAAAAACTGCTGTGAGGTGTTTTTCGTGTTCCTCTTTGGATGTGCTGGCTACCAAAATGTTGTCCAGGTAGACGAACACAAAAGGGAGATCGCGTAACACGGCATCCATCATGCACTGGAAGGTTTGCACGTCGCCTTTAAGGCCAAACGGCATGCGTAAAAACTCAAAAAGTCCAAACGGGGTTATCACCGCTGTTTTGGGAATGTCCTCAGCGCGCACTGGGACTTGATGATAGCCGCGGACCAAGTCTATTTTAGAAAAAATGCACACCCCCTCCAGATGTACCGAAAAATCCTGAATATGTGGAATTGGGTAGCGGTCATGCGCTGTGGCGTTGTTTAACCTGCGGAAGTCACCGCAAGGTCTCCACGAGCCGTCAGCTTTAGGGACCATGTGCAGTGGGGAAGCCCATGGGTTGTTTGAACGGCGGATGATGCCCAACCTTTCCAGGTTGGCGAACTCCTCGCGCGCTATGGACAGTTTAGCTGCATCCAAGCACCGAGCTTTCGCAAAGACGGGGGGGCCAGTGGTAGTGATAAAGTGCTCCACCCCGTGTTTCGCAACTGTTGCCGAAAAGGTGGGAACTGTGAGTGCTGGAAACTGTGTGAGGAGTGTGTGAAACTTACCGCCTGCTGTGGCGACGTTGGTCTGTGCTGGTGGCGGGGACACTCGAGCTGCACAAGGAATGGAGTAAAGGGAGAGTGCATTAACCAGGCGTCTATTGGAAAGATCAACTAACAACCTATGTGAGCACAGAAAATCAGCACCTAACATGTTGAAACTCACCGCCGCTATAATAAAAGTCCATTCATAAGTGCGGCCGTGCAAGGACAGAAGCAGAGTCCTTTCACCGAAGGTCTTAATGCTCGAGCCGTTCGCCGCTGTTGCCCCGTCACCACGGGGGCCTGCCAGCCGGTCAGCATAGGTTGGGGTGATGAAACTCAATTGGGCGCCCGTGTCCACGAGGAAGTGCCGCCCAGAGCGCGCATCCGTCAGGTAGAGCAGCTTGTTCCGCTCGCCGAGGGCCGCTGCTGCTAACGACTCCCGGTCCTGGCGTTTCCCGAGCTCTTGAACTGGCACGGCGGTACACACTTGCATGCCCTGTCTGCGAAGCGACGATGGTAAAAGCAGAAGTCGTCTCCTCCGCTGTGTCGGGACTTCGCTGCCGCCATCGTTGGTGGGATCGCCTCCGTCGCCTCTGGCCCACCGTTGCTCCCGGTCGCCGCGCTGAGGTCTGCTGCTGCTGCGGTGGCCGCGTGCTCCTCGCTGGAGTCGAGGATCCGCTGCGCCTCCTGGGCCAGCGCGCGGAAGTCCCGCTGGGTCACGAAACGCGTGCCTGCCAGGGTCGCCCTCTTCTGCGATGGAAGGGTTCTCAGGAAGATATGCCTGAAGAGGAAATCATTGTTGTCTGTGCCTCTCAGCTGCAGCATGTCTTTCATCAGGTCGACTGGCCTGCGTCCTCCCAAGTCGTGCAGAGCTAGGAGCCTCCTAGCCCTCTCCTCGGCCGAGGGTGTGAAACGCTGGATGAGGGCAGCTTTCAACCCGCTGTATTTGTCGCCAGCGGGCGGTTGCTGCACCAGGCTCCGCACGTGCCGAGCTGTGCGGTTGTCGAGTTTGGCGATGGCGTGGTAGAATTTCGTGTCATCTGCTGTTATTCCCCCGAGTGCGAACTGGGCTTCGGCCAGGAGGAACCACGAGTCCGGGTTGTCCTGCCAGAACTCTGGTAGCTTGACTGAGACCGCGCTTGCTCGAGTGGTCTCTGACGAGTCCGGCTCGGGAGAACTGTCTCTGCCCATTGTATGTCGTAAGGTCACCAGTGTGGAGAGCATGAAATGAAGAGGCTGAATTTATTTCTCAATTCAGGTTTATTGACGATCTCACATCTCCAACCATCTCTCAAACAGAAAAAGAGAGTGAACTCCCCCAAACCCCCACTTTTATACCTGGGACATCAAAGAACAGAATCACCTTGTCATCAAACCCCCCATCGACAGTAACTCTCCCCCAGGTCCCTTCTTCCTCCACCTGACCCCAGGAGGTCAGGAAGTCCTTTCAGAGTCCTCACCAAAGGCACCTCCACCTCCTACTGTTATCCCCAGGAGGTCCAGACATATTGTTCCTTCAAAGACGTGAGGTTACAAAATACATATGCAGTCTTAAGCATCTCAATCAATGTGCTATACATATTATCCAAAATATGTGTGCCACAATAGGCAACAAAAAGAGCCTCTCTCAAACAATAGAGGAGGGAGAAACTGAAATAGAATCAGAATCAGAATAAAGTTTATTGCCAAGCACATTTACAAGTAATAAACAAGTAAACATACGAGGAATTTGACTTGACATTGGGTACGCCTGATAGGCTCTTCCCAATGACGTGGCAAGCCATGGAGGCGCCTGTCAGCAGGAGGGGAATAGAAGGCAAGGGGAGGGGAAGATACAATAGGAGAGAGAAAAAAGCATTGTCGATCAAAATAAAGCTCATTTTTATGACCAATATTGTGATTACAAGAAAAAAACTCTCAAATGCACAATTAGCAGACAATAGAATTCACACAATGACAACCAGCACAGAGAGAGAACAGTGAATGAATGTGTCTTCGTCAGTATAAGTGGGTCAGTTGTGTGTGTGTTGGATGCAAGGGTGGCAGTTATCAGTTAGGTGAACAACAATAGTCTCTCTTTCAGCAGATGTTATGACTAGTGTCTGAAGGCAGAGGCACATGTCCTTGAACACGGCAGATGGAATACTGTGAGTCAGACATAGCTGTCTTTGAGAGTCCAGATACTGTACACCAATGTTTATGAAAGGGAAACAATTATACTGTTGTTCATTGGGAGGACTGAATGCTGAGGGCGCCGAAAACAGGTCGAATAGCACTGACTTCAGAGAAAAAACTTTCCATTCTCTTACGGATTCAGTGCACCAATTTCATCGTTGCCAGGCTTTGAAATCATATCCTGGAGAGCTCTGAGCACCACCGTGTTGTTTTCAATCTTCCTGTACAGTTCTCCATTAGCCGCTATTAGAGTCCTCGCCAGATGATCGAATTGATGAGAGAGCTTCGCTGGGTCAGCTTTTTGATAAGCTCTGTCCATCTTCTTTAATTTGCGATACACCAGGACTATCCCAAAGCCGATCAGTAGAAGTCCTGAGACCGTAGCTCCAAATAGATATATTTACATACAAATACAGGCACATTACAAAAATACAACGTACCCTAATAATACTAGACAAAAAGGGGAAAGAAAAACATGCTAAAGAGCGGCAATAACAACCAGTACAATATACTTCATAGAAAAAAAACACAAGGGCATCTCAGAACTACAGGGGAGGAAAAAAAAAAACTACAGGGATGACGGCAGGCAGAGCACAAAGAAATAACAAAGAAAAACAATTTGTTCAGGTGGTCAACCTGCATCCAGCGTCCAGATCGCTAGCAGGGGAAAAAGAATGAGTTTGGGCAGTCTACCCCAGTCCCAGGCCTGAAGAAACAGTACCTCTGGCGGCCGGACCAGGTCGCTGAACAAAGAGTCCAGTTTGTCGGGTGGCCGACCCAGAACGCCAAACCGGCGAAGCAGTTTCCCAGGCGGCTGACCCGCGTCGTCAGGTCACCAGGACTGCAGGGTAGAACTCGGAGGCGGCCTCCCTATCGCGAGGAATAGCGAGGGAGAGCTGAGCTGATTACGGGGAATCCCCGCGGCACCCAATGGAGGGAAAAAGGAAACGAGGAAAAGATGAGGGACCAGTCTGGCGTCGATCAGCGGAGGAACTGCAGCTCCTTCTCCGAACTCCACTCGGACTGGCGTTGTGCTCCTGTAGGATCCCAAGCGGGACCGTGCTGCACTCACGACGGACCCCGATTGGGTCAAGGTTGCACCCACGACAGACCCCGACTGGGGCGGCGCAGCACCAGGGTTGACCTCCAGACATGAACCCAGAACCTCCAAGGCGATGACCGGAGCAGGCTCGTCACCGGTGACCCTGGGAGAAGGCTCAAGCTCGGACACAGCGGATGGCTGCGCCCGGCTCGTCTCCCCGAGAGACAGTCAAAAATGCTCCAGAATAGAGGAAAGGAAGACAAAATAAAGCACTTGCCTGATCTCGGGCTGTACTGCAGCCCAGGACTTCGATGATTTGGGTTCAGCGCGCTGAAGGTCCAGTTCTGGTTCCCACTTGACTGCGGCGGGCTCCGCAGCCAGCATGATGGTGTCCACAGTCTGGGGACTCCCTGGCGATGATGTCCACGCCGAAGGCCCGCACGGCGTGGTGGCAGGGGATCCGTGACCTGCCGGGTCGGACTGTTCCTCCGTGGAGACCCAGGGACGCTTGCTCGTCGGCGCAGGCTCCAATTGGCAGTCCGCCCTCCTCCTCTGCCTGTGTCGTGGCTGCGGGGCTGGAACCAGGCTCTCCAGGGCCGCAGGCTCCCTCCTCATCCGGTGGTGTAGTCCTGGCACTGGGTAACATTCAGGGGAAGGAGACACAGAGGTAGCAGGTTCATAATTACTGGCTGCAGCAGGTGGAGGAAGTTCGGGAGACTGTGAACCCCGAGCTCCACCCCCAGCAGTCAGACAAGGCAAATCACAATAAGGAGGAAAAGAATGAAATTGCACTTGCCTTTCCTCCAGAGGGCCGATGGTGCCTGCTGTAGCGGGTTCTTCCCTTCCCCCGATGGATGGTGACGGAGGGCCTCCCGGGAAGACGAAGAGGAGCCGCTTGCACCGGATCAGGAACGGGAGCAGCCGGAGGCAGACTCGCGGAGCTCACAGCAGCTGGGGAGAGCGTCAAGGAGGAGGAAGGAACAGCAGAGGTGGTCCGGGGACGAGAAACATATAACCCGGAGGAGGCTGCTGTCTTACCCCTCTGATGAGATGCAGAGGCTACAGCTGGCTTGGAGACTGAGTTTGTGCCGCTACCTGGAACTGGATCTGGACGGGGTTCTCACTGAGGCTTTGCTGAGGGAATCCCGGCTGACATCCTTCTCCGCCGGGAAGGGTGCTGGGGTGGAGTAAACTCTTGGACTGGACAGGTGACAGGAATGGGATCCCGAGGCGAGGAGCGAGGATGCCTCCGCTTCGGCTTCCTGCCGGAGTTTCCCTCCAGCCCATGGAGCTTCTCCTGGAATGCAGAGATCTCCCCCTTCCTTGTCACGATTTCGGGATGGTCAGTGTAGCGAGGGTGACGGTTGTTCGTCGTCTCAGCGAGGTCCAGGTACCAGCGTGAGGTGCTGGGGATGGTGTGATGGCGAGCGTCGGAAATGATCCCATCAATCTCGATAAGGGCCATTACCAGCTCGTAGCCCAAGCTCATGGCATAGCCCTTATGTGGCGATGCCATCTCCCCGCACACTGGTACGCGGAAAAGGGGAAAAACTACAAGCCCAAAACTAAGCAAACTCACAGCCACTGGCGTCTTGTTTGGGCTGCGACCTACTGTCAAGTGATGGCCCTCGCGGACCATCAATGAGACGCTATAGGCAGCAGTTGAGTTTGCATATTTATTAAAGGAAGGCACACTATACAAAATAAAGAGCCATGTGGGGCAAAACACAAAGAAGACTACAACTAGGGCACGGTCACAGTACATACGGGATAACAAGTACCTTACTGATCATGAGGAGAAGGAAGACTGGAATCGGGGTTAGGGATTCCAGCCCAACGTTGAAAGATGTCCAGCGAAGTGTGAGTGAGGTCGCAGCCCGGTAAAACCTCAGCTGCTCCCTTAAATAGGGCTTAGTGGACTCAGGTAATTAAGATCAATTAGTGGGAATGTAATCCAGCTGTCACCGCGGAGCTCGGCTCTGATAGCCAGAAGCCCCACCTAGAAACTGTCAGAATAAGAGCCCGGAGGGCCATAGGAACTAACAGAGCGGGAGGAAAATACTGCATGACCCGAGCGCGGACACAATCAATGCTCAGACCATGACAATATGACATCATAAAGACACATTTGTCTATGTGCCATCATATACACGAACGCGCTGTAAAGACTGGCCCTGTGACGTCATATAGACATCATATCTTTATGACAGCACTGCAAGTCCTATTATGCGTGAGTTCATAGGACGTCCTATGATGCTCAGGCAGAGATCATAGGCCATCCTATGATGTCCTATAAACGTGACAGACACACAGACACACGCAGAGATTTCTTGATTTAATAGAGTGATGTGTTGGACAGTTCTTAACCCACTTTATAGTAGTTTCAGAAATCTTCTTAGATGTTTGCTAGATGCATGCCAGTAATTTGACCCTTCTGAAACAGATTAACACCTTTTCTATGACCACAGGACATGACTTTTGACATGGTTGTTTAAGAAATGAGAAGCTACTCACTGCATCTGTTAGGGTTAAATAACTTGTTGCCACCAGAAACATAATTACCCATGCAGTAATTATCCAATGGGAGGCTCTTACCTACTTGCTTAGTTAAATCCAGGTGGTGACTTTTTTTTGGCCGGGCACTGTATTTTAGCTATATAGATTACAAAATGTAATGGATCCTATTCCAATATTCTAAAGCAGTGTGTCATATTTCTGCCTTCCAGGCAGAAGAGGATAAAAGAAGGACTCAGGGTTGTAGGTAGGAACATGGTGCAATAATGATTTAACTCAAATGATGACAAACCAAACAACAGCACAAGGGCTGAAAACAAAACATAACCGGCAGGCAAAACTCATAGGGAAAATAACTAGACACAGGGAACCACAGGAGAGAACGACTGGGAAACAACAACAATGATGCCAGACAGAGCACAAGCATGAACTGACATAAATAGGGAGGTTACTGATTACAAAACGCCAGGCAGGTGGGAACAATTCCATTCCTCATGTGTGCTAAACAGGAGCACACATGAGGAAATGGCTATGGGTATGGAAACATGAGGAGCTGAGGACAGTAGGGAGACAAGTACACACACACCAGACCACAAAAATGACAATAGAGACAAACAGGATGAGCACAGAGGACCAGGGGAAACACTGAAGTCACACAATGCATCCATCCATCCATCTTCTTCCGCTTAACCCTTTTCAGGTCACGGGGGCGCTGGAGCCTATCCTAGCATCTATGGGCGAGAGGCAGGGTACACCCTGGACAGATCACCAGTCCATCGCAGGGCCAACACAGAGAGACAGACAACCATTCACTCTCACAGTCATACCTAAGGGCAATTTAGAATCCCCAGTTGATGCCAGTTAACCTAACTTGCATGTTTTTGGCATGTGGGAGGAAACCAGAGAAATCCTGGAGTAAACCCACGCAGACACGGGGAGAACATGCAAACTCCACACAGATTACTGTTGGTCGGGGGGCTGGGATTGAACCCAGGATCCCCCGGCCAAGGGTGAGTTGCTGTGCTGTCGCAGTGCTAACCACTCCGCCACCGCACAGCCCTACACACAATTCAAATAATAATCATAATCACTCTTCACTCTATAAAAGCAAGAAATCTGTGTGTGTGTGTGTGTGTGTGTGTCACGCTTCATAGGACACCATAGGACGGCCTATGATCTCTGCCTGAAAATCATAGGATGTCCTATGAACTCAGGCATCATAGGACAACAAATATGTCTTTATGATGTCACATAGACCACAGAGATCATAGGATGGTTTGTCTTTATGATGTCACACATAGATTTGTCTATGTGTCTATGTGCATAGGACGTGTGTCTTTATGATGTCATATGATCGCTGCCTGAACATCATAGGACATCCTATACCATGTGTCTTTATGATTTTCATGATCCTGTCCATGAACTGAGTTACGACGCACCTATCCCTCAACCAGTGGTCTCAACAAAGAAGAAGAAGAAGAAGACCCACCAGATGGAGAGCAATAGAATGACGACAACTGCTGCACGTCAGAAAAGATGCCATGAAGATGAAACACCTGAGGTTCCAGCAGTACATCACACCCGTCTGAGGCAGGAGGACACCCTTCACCAGCAAAGGGTATGACAGACTTTAAAGCACGTTTCTAGGACATCATAGGACGGCCTATGAGCTCTGCCTCATCATCATAGCGCGTCCTATGAACTCAGGCATCATAGGACGACTTGTCATGCCTACATGATGGCAAATGTGTAACCTTGACGAATGCCAGTCTACACTACAAATGTGTAAAAATGCCTAGCAAAGTGCTGATTTTCTCCGGGTGCTCCGGTTTCTTGGTTTCTGTGGGCATGCATGGGCCTTCCTGAACAGGGTCGAAAGCCACTTTTTCAGGATCGTGCCCATGAACTGGAATTACGATGCACCTATCCCTCAACCAGTGATGTAAACAAAGAAAAAGAAGACTCACCAGATGGAGAGCAATAGAATGAGGAGAACTGCTGCGCATCAGAAAAGATGCCATGTACATGAAACACCTCAGGTTCCACCAGTACGCCGCAGGCATGACTGTGAACAACACAGCCGTCTGAGACAGGATTAGACCCTTCAGTGGTCTGAACGAAGAAGAAGAAGACCCACCAGATGATGTCTATATGACGGCACATAGACAGAGCACATGACTCCCTACAAGACATACAGTATATAGACACTGGTGAGCAACATAGCACAGAACAGTGACAGGCAGGAGAAGAAGTAACAAGCAGGAACAAACAGCCCCAGATGGCAGGGCATATTTTGTGTGATTTTTATGTTCTGCTGCATACAAAAACCGTCACATGTGATTGTCACGTAGTGCTGTGTTGCTATACCAACTGTCCTGTAACTGGCAAGAATTCTGTTCCAATGCATCCCCTCTATGGGCATGCATGGGTTTCTACGGGCATGCATGGGTATGCACTAGTAATAATCAAATTACAAAAGACAACCACAAAACAACAACAGGGGATGACCACAAGACTACATACAATGACAAGCGACTGGGGAGCACAAGGACAATTAATAATAATAATAATAAGGGAAAAACTAAGAAACCAAAAGGGAGCATGGTCCCAGACCATGCCCAGAACCTGACATTATCCCCCCTTTAAAGGGTGGATTCCAGACACCCATAAAAAAAAACAAAACAAGAAACACCAAGATGCACAGGAGGAGGGGGAAAAGACATGGTGGGAAAACACAAATACAGGGATTTCACACACACACAAAAAAAATGTCCATCAGGTGGTCTCTCAATGTCCTTAGACTACCCAGACCAGGGGACATGGTGAGTTGGGGGGCATGTAGGGGCCCCCAGCCCAGGAAATGTGAGGAGTCGGGTGGCCTCCCAGAGTCCCTATACGACCAGAACAGAGAACACAGCAAGTCCGGTGGCTTACCACAGTCCATGGACCACCTGACCGGAGAGCACAGAGTTTCAGGGGGGCGACCAAAGTCTGTAGGCCATCCAGCCAGGGAGCAAGAGCCAACAGATAGTGGCAGCTGGGGAGTGTAAAGCTTGGGAGATGGCAACAGGGGAGCTCCGAGCTCTGAGAACCACAGCAGCTGGGGTGCGCTGACCTCGGGAAACGGCTACTGGAGTGCACCAACCATTGGAGATGGCTGCTGATGTGCACTGACCACGGGAAATGGCTGCTGTAGTGTGTCAACCATGGAGAGAAGGTGTTGCTGGGGTGTGTAGATCATAGAGAGAAGCTGCTGCTGGGGAATGTTGACCACGGAGAGCACTGGAGCAGCGGCATGCACCTTGGAGACTGCTGGAGCAGTGGAATGCACCTTGGTGACTGCTGGAGCTGGTGTGTGCACCCCAGAGGAAACAGGCATTGAGGAGTGCTCCTCCATCCCTGGCACAGCCACCTCAAACAGGGCGGAAGAAAGACGGGTGGGTGACAGGTCCACAACACAACCACTAGCAGAAGCGCTTGGCAGGGAGAGCTCAGAAGCAGATGGAAGCTGCAACTGAATGTCCCTGCCAGGAGCAAGACAAATCCTTTCTAATACAAATATAAAAAAAGACAAAAAAGAGGACTTGCCTTAACTCCTGCTCTTCTACTGAAGAGGACCCTGGTTACTGTATTGGTGGAGAGGTGATAACCACCCCTGAAGACACTGGAGGAACAGTGGATGAGGCAGTCTGAGGTGCAGCAGTGGGTGTGGGCACCAATGCAGCAGATGCGGAGCTGGCACTGCAGCTGTAATGACAGGTGAAACCTCAGGTGTGATGACTGGTGAAAACACAGCCAAGGGACGACGTGGAGGTGGTACTGGAGGTACGAGGTGACGTGGGAGCAGCACTGGAGACTGAAAGCGTTGTGAAGCTGGCACTGAAGGCAGAGAGAGACGTGGAGCTGGCACTGCAGCTGCTATGGGAACCGATGTTGCAGCTGCCGTGGGAGCCGGCGTTGGCGAGTGCTCCAGGTCTGATGGACTCCACAGTGCTGGAGCAAACGCTGAAGAGCGTCGAGGTGATGTGCTATCCTCCAGCCTGTGGGGTGGCTGTGGAACTAGGGAGAGGTGTGGTGAGAAAGGTGCTGGAGCCAGGGGATGCTTTGTCGTCGGCACAGTCTCCGGTGTCTTGGGCGAACACCTCCCTCGCCCCGGGTGTAGCTGCAAGACTGTTGAGTGGTGAGGAAAAGGGGATGCCGGAGTCAGGGGATGCTGGGTCATCAGCACAAACTCCAGTGCCCCAATTAAATTCCTCACCAGCCCGCGATATGTCCTGCGGAGGTTGGAGACGGTGGCCAGTAGTTCCACCAGCTCAGGGTAGCATCGCAGACCAGTCCATTATCCCAGCTGCAGTGTCAAGGCTCTTCAGGGCCTCCTTTGGTGTGGGGGAGGAGCAGGCTTCAGGGACAAAGTCCTGGATAAACTGAGCTGCCCACAGCTCATCCACACTGGGACCACCGGCTGCCAACCTCCTTCTGCTTGCTGAGTCCAGGTATACTGGTGTCATGTCATATTTCTGCCTTCCAGGCAGAAGAGGGTAGAAGGAAGGACTCCACCGCTCCACCACTTGCCACCAGAAACATAATTACCCATGCAGTAATTATCCAATGGGAGGCTCTTACCTACTTGCTTAGTTACAGTGGGGCAAAAAAGTTTTTAGTCAGCCACCAATTGTGCACGTTCTCCCACTTAAAAGATGAGAGAGGTCTCCAATTTTCATCATAGGTATACCTCAACTACGAGAGACAAAATGAGAAAAAAAAAATGCAGAAAATCACATTGAAGGATTTTTAATGAATCAATTGGGAAATTCCTCAGTAAAATAAGTATTTGGTCACCTACAAACAAGCAAGATTTCTGGCTCTCACAGACCTGTAACTTCTTCTTTAAGAGGCTCCTCTGTCCTCCACTTGTTACCTGTATTAATGGCACCTGTTTGAACTCGTTATCAGTATAAAAGACACCTGTCCACAACCTCAAACAGTCAGACTCCAAACTCCATTATGGCCAAGACCAAAGAGCTGTCAAAGGACACCAGAAACAAAATTGTAGACCTGCACCAGGCTGGGAAGACTGAATCTGCAATAGGTAAGCAGCTTGGTGTGAAAAAATCAACTGTGGGAGCAATTATTAGAAAATGGAAGACATACAAGACCACTGATAATCTCCCTCGATCTGGGGCTCCATGCAAGATCTCACCCCGTGGGGTCAAAATGATCATGACAACGGTGAGCAAAAATCCCAGAACCACATGGGGGGACCTAGTGAATGACCTGCAGAGAGCTGGGACCAAAGTAACAAAGGCTACATCAGAAACACACTACGCCGCCAGGGACTCAAATCCTGCAGTGCCAGACGTGTCCCCCTGCTTAAGCCAGCACATGTCCAGGCCCGTCTGAAGTTTGCTAGAGAGCATTTGGATGATCCAGAAGAGGATTGGGAAAATGTCATATGGTCAGATGAAACCAAAATAGAACTTTTTGGTAAAAACTCAACTTGTCGTGTTTGGAGGAGAAAGAACACCATACCTACTGTGAAGCATGGGGGTGGAAACATCATACTTTGGGGCTGTTTTTCTGCAAAGGGACCAGGACGACTGATCCGTGTAAAGAAAAGAATGAAAGGGGCCATGTATCGTGAGATTTTGAGTGAAAACCACCTTCCACCAGCAAGGGCATTGAAGATGAAACGTGGCTGGGTCTTTCAGCATGACAATGATCCCAAACACACCGCCCGGGCAACGAAAGAGTGGCTTTGTAAGAAGCATTTCAAGGTCCTGGAGTGGTCTAGCCAGTCTCCAGATCTCAACCCCATAGAAAATCTTTGGAGGGAGTTGAACGTCTGTGTTGCCCAGCGACAGCCACAAAACATCATTGCTCTAGAGGAGATCTACATGGAGGAATGGGCCAAAATACCAGCAACAGTGTGTGAAAACCTTGTGAAAACTTACAGAAAACGGTTGACCTCTGTCATTGCCATCAAAGGGTATATAACAAAGTATTGAGATGAACTTTTGTTATTGACCAAATACTTATTTTACTGAGGAATTTACCAATTAATTCATTAAAAATCCTTCAATGTGATTTTCTGGATTTTTTTTCTTCTTATTTTGTCTCTCATAGTTGAGGTATACCTATGATGAAAATTGGAGACCTCTCTCATCTTTTAAGTGGGAGAACTTGCACAATTGACAAGACCTGTTGTCCTGACCTCTGTGGTCATGAAATCCTTGGAGAGATTGGTGCTGAACCACCTGAAGGTCATCACAGGCCCCCTGATGGACCCACTGCAGTTTGCCTACCGGTCAAACAGGTCAGTGGATGATGCAGTGAATATGGGACTACATTACATCCTGCAACACCTCGACTCCCCAGGGACGTACGCCAGGATCCTGTTTGTCGACTTCAGCTCAGCGTTCAACACCATCATCCCAGGCATTCTTCATCAGAAACTCCTCCAGCTCAAGGTGCCCCCCTCCACCTGCCAGTGGATCTCCAGCTTTCTGACTGACAGGTGGCAACAGGTGAAGCTAGGGAGATTTACATCCAGCTCCCGAAAAATTAGTACTGGCGCCCCCCAAGGATGTGTCCTTTCCCCACTGCTCTTCTCCCTCTACTCCAACGACTGCACCTCAGAGGACCCTTCGGTGAAGCTCCTGAAGTTTGCGGACGACACCACAGTCATCGGTTTGATCCGGGATGATGATGAGTCTGCATACAGGCGGGAGGTGGAGCAGCTGATCCTCTGGTGCAGCCAGAACCATCTTGAACTTAACCCAGCCAAAACGGTGGAGATGACTGTGGATTTCAGGCGACACCCCCCTTCATTCCCCCCACTCACCATCCTCAACAGCACAGTGTCCACTGTGGACTCCTTCAAGTTTCTGGGTACCACAATCTCCCGGAACCTGAAGTGGTCCTCCCATATTGACACTGTCCAGAAAAAGGCCCAGCAGAGGTTGTTTTTTCTGCGTCAGCTCAAGAAGTTTGATTTGCCTCAGGAGCTGCTGGTTGTCTTCTACACCGCCATCATCCAATCTGTCCTCTGCTTTTCCATCACTGTCTGGTTTGGATCTGCCACTAAACAGGACAAGACCAGACTGCAGCGGATCATTAAGTCTGCGGAGAGGATCATTGGTACTGACCTACCCTCCATTGAGAACTTATATCGGTCCATAACCAGGAAACGGGCGGGAAACATCTGTGCTGACCCATCACACCCCGGCCACAAACTGTTTGAACTTCTATCTTCTGGTCGTCGTTACAGATCACTGAAGGTCAAAACCACCCGTCACAGGAACAGTTTCTTTCCTCAAGCCATCACTCTGATGAACTCCTAACATTCACCTAGTCCTACCTGTTGCTGTACTCATGACTTTTCATCCATTATTACATTGCACATAACTCTCATACTGCTTTTTACTTCATTCACATTATATCACTGAATCTGAGCCCACATTGAAATACTGTGTGATTGTATATTTTTTCATATATTTCTGCAAAGTGTGGTTAGTCCGAGTAAATAACTGCATATATTCCTGTATATATTTGCATCCTTTTATAGAAACGTGGACAGACTGTAATTTACTGTACATACTCTGGTTGTCATTGAATCCTTATTTAAATCCTTCACCTGAACAACGAGAGCAAGTTTTTAGCCAAAGTCAAATTCCTTGTATGTGTTGTGCATACTTGGCCAATAAAGCTGATTCTGATTCTGATTCTGATTCTGATTCTGAATTGGTGGCTGATTAAATACTTTTTTACCCCACTGTAAATCCAGGTGGTGACTTTTTTTTGGCCGGGCACTGTATTTTAGCTATATAGATTACAAAATATAATGGATCCTATTACAATATTCTAAAGCAGTGTGTCATATTTCTGCCTTCAAGGCAGAAGAGGATAAAAGAAGGACTCAGGGTTGCAGGTAGGAACATGGTGCAATAATGATTCATTAACTCAAACAAGGACAAAATAAACAACAACACAAGGGCTGAAAACAAAACATAACTGGCAGGCAAAACTCACAGGGAAAATAATTAGACACAGGGATCCACAGGAGAGAAAAACTGGGAAACAACAACAATGACGCCAGACAGAGCACAAGCATGAACTGACATAAACAGGGAGGTTACTGATTACAAAACACCAGACAGGTGGGAACAATTAAGGGCTAAACAGGAGCACACATGAGGACATGGCTATGGGTATGGAAAAATGAGGAGCTGGGGACAATAGGGAGACAAGTACACACACACCAGACCACAAAAATCAAATTACAATTTTTGCTGCTTTTTGTCTTTTGTAATCAAATTATAAAAGACAACCACAAAACAACAACAGAGGGTAAGCACAAGACTACATGCAATCACAAGCGACTGGGGAGCATAAGAACAATTAATAATAATAATGATAATAATAATAACTAGAAAGCACTCAGAGAGTGCAGTCTTCCCCCAAGGCTCCTTCCGTCCTTCATGGATCACCTCCAAAATGTAATGGGTTTGTGTGTAGGCCTAGAGCCACTTCTGGTGAAAACTGCATCGAAGTCTGTCCATTAGTTTTGGAGTATTGTTGCTAACACACTGTGAAAGATAAGAGCCTTGGCTGAGGTATGCATCCTCAGATCATCACCAAATGAAACAGATTCGTTTGTAGCCCAAGAACCACCTCTGGTGAAAATTTCATCCAAATCCATCCATTAGTTTTGGGATATTATTGCTAACACTCTGTGAGAAGATAAGAACCTTGGTGGAGGTATGCATTATGAGATCATCACCAAAATTTAATTATGTGTTCAGTGTGCCATTACACAACTGTGAATGAAAGGCACTATATAAATGCAATCCATTATTATTATTATTATTATTATTATTATTATTATTATTATTATTATTATTAACAGACAGAGGAACAACAGCAAAAACAATATGACTACATAATAATAATAATAATAATAATAATAATAATGATAATAACAAGACTGTCATAATTGTATTGACCATACATTGGTCACGTCATGGTTTATTGAATCTTTCAGGTTGGTTTTCTTTCTTTTTTTCCTCCTCTCTTCTCCCTTACAGTTCACTGACAAGGTTCATAATTATTAAGCAATATTACACAACAATGCGGGATCATACCATTTTTTTGCAGTGATCAACTACAAATTGACATAGTATTTATATTATCTACTGCAACAAACTTGTAAGAAATATGACCATGACAAAGGTACAAACGTTCACCTGGTACACCAACAGATGTGGACATGTTCCTCCAAGCGTTTGCGTTCAAATTTTGAACATGATATTCTTTTAATGTCAGATCAAAGAGTACTGGGTTGTTTGATGCAGCAAAGTTCAGCCTCTCCACCATCACCTACCATTTTCGTCTTCCTGTACCGGCGTCCTATGTCCCGCCCTTCCTTAATTCTGATTGGCTGCTTAGAAAGGTCTGACATTGACGAGTGCAGCTGTGCAGTAGTCTGAAAAAGTGAACTTTTTTCAGCCCTGAGTGCCGTGACAAAAAGCGGCTGCAGCTCAAAGTGTTTCACTGGACTACAGTGAAAACTGGGGGCGGCAGTGGCTCAGGAGGTAGAGCAGGTCGTCCAGTAACCACATGGTTGGCAGTTCGAATCTCGCTCTCCCCGGGTATCCTGCCGTTGTGGCCCTGGGCAAGACACTTCACCCCAATTGCTCCTGGTGGGTCTGGAAGCGCCATGTTAGGTAGCATGCTGCCATCAGTGTGTGTGTGAATGGGTGGATAGCAGGATGTGTAAAGCGCTTTGGTCATCAAGAGATGAGAATAAAAGCGCTATATAAGTGAATGCCATTTACCATTTTTTACATAGAGAAGGAATAGAAAATAGTCGCCCACAGCAGAAAAGACAAGTTTGGTGGATATGCCCCCTAATAGTTTTTTCTGCAGTGTTTGGTTTCCGGGTTTCCAAGGCGTGTGGCCCTATGGCATGGCCACACATGTAACTCAGTGGACATGTCTTATAGGGACAGAACGTGAAAGTGCCATATTAATATACTACTCAGAAAAATAAAAGGAACACTTTTTAATCTGAATAAGTTTTGGAGTGTTTTGAATTCAGCCCTCCGTAGGTTGTAGGTTGATAATTTTCATTTCCATCAAAAGATGTGGCAATTTTTCATTCTTAACACATTATCCAGTCCATTTCAGTGTAGATATCCAGCTTATTTTTTCCCATTAAAATCTGAAGTGTTTTCAAAGTGTTCCTTTTATTTTTTTGAGCAGTATATATTCAAAAATAATATTCAAAAAATTCCTGCATCCAGATCGTGATCCAAATCACCACCAAAATCTAATCATCTGTTCCCCTTAAAATGTCATCAAAATCCATTCATAACTTTTGAGTTATGCTGCTAACAGACAAACCAACCAACCAACCAACCAATGCCACTAAAAACATTACCTCTGTCCTCCCTTGGTAGAGGTACTAATAATCAACGGGAAAAAACTAAGAAACAAGAAGATAACATAAAGTGTGACCGCACCCAGATCCTAACACAGTGCTCCCCAACCACCAGTCCATGGACACTTGTGCACCCTCTTCCTCTGTACTAAGTCTTCCAGGTGCTTTATTTTGAAAAATTTCCACATATTCTCTCTCTTCCTGTGCCACATGTCTATCTGCATGGTCTTGACACGCACACCTACAGTGTCTCAGTATGAGTGATGCTCGAGAACTGAACGCGATAAACTGTCCCGCCAGTTTGGGTCTTCCTTCTGCACGCTGGTGCGTGATCACCTGTCTTTGCTTTTAAGAGTCTGAGCACTGCATCTTGACCATGGACTCACAGACCACGGAGGAGCAGACCCATGACCCAACACTGCACGCACAGGCCACCCAGGACCACAAATGATGGCAGCCCACTACGGCAGCGCTCATACTTCCAAACACCCACCCTTGTGGGGCGGAGTCCCCAGCTGTGACAGCAACCAGGACGACCCTCAGCAATCATAATAGCATTATATTATAAAATTTTATGCATTGGATCTTCACTATTATCTTTTTCTGGTCAAATTTGGCACTTCTTACTTCCTTCTGTTTTGTTTACATTGTGGTGCTGAGGTTTATCCAATAAGCATCAAGTTAATCCTAAACCCCGCCCAACAGTTTTTGGGGCCAGTCTGAAGTACATACCCCTGACCAGGGCCTTATTTCGGCCCCTGTATTCCTGAAAACTTCCTCTTTCAAGGAGGTTCCTGTGGTGGAGACACACACCACGAGAAAAATTCCTGTAAAAATGGTTCCCGTAGTGGAAACAGGACTTTTGTAGGCAAACTCAGCACCTTGCTATATTCCAGCACTGTTGTTTTTGTGGATAAAAATGTCAAGATATAGAATGGATCTGTGCTGAAAACTGTATGATTGAAACCAAAAGCATTTCATTACACTTGTTAGTTGTTATATTCTAAAAATTGTGCAGATATTCTAGATAATTACATACTTGTGCTTTTCGAGGGAATGCGCAGGCATACTAGTGTAGTGTGTCAACTGCCTCTTTGCTCACGTTTGTTTTTGTTGCTCTGCTTGTTGAAACAAAGCAGGAGACAGACTTGGTCAAACAATGGTTATCTCGAGTGGACCCCATTAGCCCTCCACGTGTGACAGGAGAGTAAGGGTGAGTAATTTAACTAAGTCAGTGGGCACATATGATGATAAATTAGTTCCCAGGGAGAAAAAAAACTTGTCAGGCTGATTTGAAAAGCCAGAAGATGGATGTGTGTCAGCTAAGCCCCATGGAAAACATCCAAAGACCACCTTGGGGTTCTCTGAGAAGTTTGCACAGCCAGAGAGGATTTAGGCTGTCAAAATGGTACGCTGCAAGAAATGACAGCATTAACCATATGAAGTGACAAATTAAGACTAAAATCCTGAGGTTTCTGAGAAAGACAAATAGATAAATGATCTGAGATAACCAAAGATGAGTCCACAAAGTAAATATTTCTTTTCATGAAGCAGTTACATGGTTTTCTCTTGATCTTGGGCTAATAAAGGTCTTAACTTTTTATTTTTTTAACTTCCTTCAGATACATACACAAAGGGAGGTATGCCTTGGGTGAAAAGTGACGATTGAATAAGCTCAAAGAGTTGCTGCTAATTTAGTTCATATAAGCTGGGAAATGTTACCCTCGTAACAGCAGGTATGGGGTTGTTTTCATCCCAGAATTACAATAGTCTCCTTCATTTTACCTATACGATTTGAGAATAAAGAAGATTCTCTTTCAATGCTTTTTCAAGCAAAAGTTAAGGCCTTTCCCTTTATACTGTAGGTTGTCAGAAAACCCCTCTAGTTCATTAGTTAGGGTAGTATCTCACAAAGCGGCGAATGCTGACGAATGTAGCAATTTTTGCATTCTGCAACTTTTCTGACGAATGTTGGTGAAAATTAAGCTAGTATCTCATGAAGCAGCGAATGCTCACGAATGTTCAAGAATGTTGCAATTTGACGGCTTCGTCAGGGTTTGTAAAAGATTGCAAAACAGCTCGTACATAGTTTTTAAGGTCTTAAACAATGTTGCTGTTGGTGAACCAAAAAGAACAGTAGCGTCATGTGTTACAACCATCTGCGAACGCTTACAACTGTTTTGCAAGTGTTTACGGAAAAATAGATTCACACTGGGATTAACAATGGGATCCACAGTTCACTAAACGTACTGATTACTGTATTTTTGATAACCCAATTATTAAGACTTTGCAGCTCAGTATTTAACACCTCAGCCAAATCATGAGAATTATGACCAGAATAAAACATAGTTGAATCATCAGCATACATGACTATGGACGTTTTTTTTTTTTTCAAAGCACACTGTAAATCATTAATAAGAATTGAAAATAAAAGTGGACCTGTGGAGGAAAAAAATAAGTTCAGGCGAGATGCGGCAAGCTGGAAAGTGGCAGGATTTTATTTTCCTCCAACATCATGAGACACACTGTAGCGCTGTGCGCCGTGTTGTGCTGTGTGCGCTGTTGAGGCATGTATAGCAAGCTCTTTTATACCTGTTATACAAAGAGAGAGAATGCATGGCACATTTGCATATTGATATACATATCAGTCAATACATATCAATCGTGTGACCAACTGACGCCAGGATGTCTTCTCCTTGATCCGGGAATGTATAAACAATAGTCCATTGTTCTGGTTGTCCCCCCAGGGGTTCTCTGTCCGTGTGCAATCCCTGCTGAGCGTGAATAGTATCAGTCTGCATTGTGCTGGGTGACCACACGGCTCCCCCCAGAATGCTCGGAAGGGGGTGTGGACCCCCCCCCCACATCGTTTGGCTCCAGATCCGGTAGAACTGTCGGAGGGCATGTCAGTCCGTGGGGGGGATGGGGGAGGGGTGGGAAAAAAAGTATGCTCCGCTCCGAGTTCCAGCACATTGAACGGCCGTGGATTGTGGGTGCACGGGCCGGTGTGCATCATGCGTAATGGAGCCAGACAGCGATCGGATGGCTTTAGGGAGTGAGGTGCAGGAAAAATGCTGTGGAGGAGTAGGGGGAGGGGGGTGGGAGTAAGTGAGTGCCGGCCCGGGACGTCAAAGGTGTCTGGGCTGTGCAAAAATTGCGTGTGGATCCGCGATGGTGAAGGACTTTCCCGTTAAACCTGGCGATGATCCACAGTGGCTGTGAAAGAAAGAAGAAAAAAAAAATTAAATTAAGTCACTGACTTCTCGTGTGGGTCCGGACCAACGAGGATCTGGGGAAGGCGATCGGCCCAGTTCCCCGAGGATACATAGTGGCTGTGATAAAGGGAAGCTGTGTCAGGGACTCGGCAGTTTGGCTTTAGGTGCGGGAGCAGCCATAAATTCATCGTGGAAAGCAATCGGCAAAATTCCCGTTGTGCACCGTGGCTGAGAAACCCATACAAAGTCCTGTGTGCGGGCTGCATGTCTGCTTTAGGTGCGAAAGCAGCCATAAAGGTTCCAAGGATGGCAATCGGCCGTGTTCCTCGGGCATGTGCAGCGGCGGAGGACGATGTATAAGTCTGTGGAGCCGGCTTGTCCCCGGTGCATGGCGCGTGCCTGATGCAGTGACCACATAGCTATAAGTTGCGCTGTCCTCATAATCCTGCGGTGTGAGCGCGGGGCTTCTGTGCGCGGGAGGTCCGCTGTCGTGTGAGTCAGGGTCAGGGAGCTTGGTGGAAATCAACGCAGTCGGCGTCGATGATTTCCCCGTTCAGGCTGCTTCCTTCGTTTCGCTCGTGTCGCCATTCATGGTGCTTTTTGGTCCCAGCGCTGCGCTCCGGTGAGGATGAAGAGGTTGCAGGCGTTCTCTGGTCCTCTGTGTCCACAGTGCGGTGAGAGGGAGCAGACGGTCATTCTCTCTCGTCATGTCACCAGTGTGGAGGGAAAAGATCAGGCGAGGGTTGCACCATGATGCGTGCTGGGGCTTTCCCGGTTGGGGTCATCTCCGGGGTGTTCGCCTCGTGTTCCATTCTTCATCAAGGGTCACCAGTGTGGAGGAAAAATAAGTTCAGGCAAGATGCGGCAAGCAGGAAAGTGGCAGGATTTTATTTTCCTCCAACATCATGAGACACACTGTAGCGCTGTGCGCTGTGTTGTGCTGTGTGTGCTGCGCTCTTGAGGCATGTATAGCAAGCTCTTTTATACATGTTATACAAAGAGAGAGAATGCATGGCACATTTGCATATTGATATACCTATCAGTCAATACATATCAATCGCATGACCAACTGGCACCTGGATGTCTTCTCCTTAATCCGGGGATGTATAAACAATAGTCCATTGTTCTGGTTGTCCCCCCAGGGGTTCTCTGTCCGTATGCAATCCCTGCTGAGCGTGAATAGTATCAGTCTGCATACAGACCCAAGCAACTACCCTGAGGAACGCCACAATGTACGCTACTCCATTCTGAAAAATAACTATAATAGTATACTTTGATTCAGTACATTCATTCAGTACAGTTCATTCACAAATAAAAATTAGAACTGAGGACACTAATCACTGAAGCTTGAAGGTGGTGAAATTTTTTGACATTCTTGCTTGATGTACAACTTCAATTGCCCAACAGTTTGGGGTCTCCATTGTTGCATTTTGTGCTTTATAATGCACCTCACATTTTCATTGTGAAAGAGGTCTAGACTGCAGGCAGCCCAGTCTAATACCTGCACTCCTTTACTTTGGAGCCACGCTGTTATAACGTGCAGAATATGGCTTGGCATTGTCTTGCTAAAATAAGCAGGGATTTTCTTGCGTTGCATATGTTGCTCCAAAAACCTGTATGTACTGTTCAGCATTAATAGTGCCTTCACAGATGGGCAAGTTATCCATGCCATGGGCACTAATACACCACTACACCATCACAGATGCTGACTTTTGAACTTAACGCTGATAACAACTTGGATGGTCCTTTTCCTTCTTAGCTTGGACGACACAGCGTCCATGAATTTCAAAAACAGTTTGAAATGTCGACTCATCAGAGCACAGCACACTTTTCCACTTTGTATTCGTCCATCTCAGATGAGCTCAGACCCAGAGCAACCAACTGCATTTCTGGGTGTTGTTGATATATGGCTTTTGCTTTCCATGGTAGTTTTAACTTGAACTTGCAGATGTAGCGACAAACTGTGTTAACTGACAATTATTGTCTGAAGTGTTCCTGAACCCATGTGGTGATATCCTTTACAGAATGATGTTGGCTTTTAATGCAGTGCCACCTGAGGGATCGAAGGTCATGGGCATTCAATATTAGTTTTCAGCCTTGCTCTTTACATACAGAAATTTCTCGATTCTCTGAATCATTTGATGATATTATGAACTGCAGATGAGGAATTAGCTAAATTCCTGGCAATTGTACTTTGAAAAACATTGTTCTTAAACCGTTGGACTATTTGCCCACACAGTTGTTCACAAAGTGAGCCTTTCAGGGATGCTCCTTTTATACCCAATCATGACACATATGTCATGATTGAATCAGACTGCCATCATCAGTAATGAGCTGAAGAGACTGGGAGTGGATATCGCCACTCTCCAGGAAACACGGTTGGCTGACGCAGGCACACTGAGAGAGAAGGACTACATGTTCTACTGGCAGGGAAAGGGCAGTGACGAACACAGGGAACATGGAGTGGGCTTCGCAGTGAAGAACACCTTGCTGAAGATGGTGGAACCGGGCAGCACTGGCTCTGCATGACTCCTCACCCTCCACCTGAACACCACTCAAGGCCCAGTCACCCTCGTCAGTGTGTATGCCCCAACACTGACATCCACACCAGAGGCAAAAGACGAGTTCTACGAGAATCTCGCAACAACTGTCAGGATCATCCCCAACTCTGAACAATTCATTCTCCTTGGAGACTTCAATGCCAGAGTGGGTGCTGACCACGACTCCTGGCCCTCCTGTCTTGGACCATTTGGCGTGGGCAGAATGAACGACAACGGACAGCAGCTGCTCGAGTTCTGCACATATTACGATCTGTGCATCACAAACTCGTTTTTCAAGACCAAGCCCCAACACAAGGTTTCCTGGTGACATCCGCGCTCAAAGCACTGGCACCAGCTGGACTTGATCCTGACCAGGCGCACCTCACTGAAGAACGTGCTAATCACCCGTTCGTTCCAGAGTGCAGATTGCGACACAGACCATTCATTGGTGTGTTGCAAGGTCAAGCTGCAGCTGAAGAAATTCCATCGTGCTAGACAGCCTGGAAAGGCACGGATTGACACCAGCAAGATGGCCCAACCAGAACTTGTTGAGCAGTTTGCCTCCACCTTTGAGAAGGAACTTGGTGTACCACAAGAAGGAGAATCTGCAAAGCAGAAGTGGGAAGAGCTGCGAAACACCATCCACCACACAGCCTTGGCTACCGAGATGACCCCCGTCATTGAAGCCAAGCGCTCAGCACTTGCTGAATACAAGAAGTACCCAAACGAGAAGAATCTCCAGATTCTCAGGGCTGCAAGAAGCAAAGTTCAGCAGACTGCTCGGCGCTGTGCCAACGAGTACTGGACTCAGCTCAGCCAAGACATTCAAACCGCTGCTGTAACAGGGAACATCCGTGGTATGTACGATGGCATCAAGAAAGCACTTGGTCCGGCTCAGAGCAAGACGGCCCCCCTCAAATCCTCCACTGGGGAGATGATCACAGAAAAGAACAAGCAGATGGAGAGATGGGTGGAACACTACTCCGACCTCTACTCCAGACAGAACACCGTGACACCATCAGCCCTTGATGCCATCAACTGCCTGCCATCCATGGACAAACTTGACACCGAGCCAACCATTGACGAACTCAACAAGGCCATTGATAGCTTGGCCGCTGGCAAGGCACCTGGCAACGACGGCATACCCCCCGACCTGATCAAGCACTGCAAGACCGCCCTACTGCTGCCATTGCATGACGTCCTCTGCCAGTGCTGGTAGGAAGGTGCCATACCACAGGACACGAGGGACGCCAAGATCATCACCCTCTCCAAAAACAAAGGGGAGAGAAGCGACTGCAACAACTACAGGGGCATCTCCCTCCTCAGCGTTGTTGGCAAAGTCTACACACGAGTTGTTCTCGTTCGTCTACAGAAGCTTGCCGAACGTGTCTACCCCGAGTCTCAGTGTGGCTTCCACGCTGAGCGATAGACGGTAGACATGATATTCTGCATCCGCCAACTCCAGGAGAAATGCAGAGAACAGAACATGCCCCTGTATGTCGCCTTCATCGACCTCACCAAAGCGTTCGATCTGGTCAGCAGAGAAGGCCTTTTCAAGATCCTGCCAAAGATAGGATGCCCACCAAAGTTGCAAAGCCTCATCGAATCGTTTCACACCAACATGCAGGGGATAGTGCAGCACGACGGCAACGTCTCAGAGCCATTCAACATACGCAGCGGAGTGAAACAGGGCTGTGTACTTGCGCCAACCCTCTTTGGGATTTTCTTTGCTATGCTCTTGAGGCATGCCTTCAGCACAGCAACAGAGGGAATCTACCTGCATACAAGATCTGACGGCAGGCTTTTCAACCTCGCCCGCCTGAAAGCCAGAACCAAAGTACGAGAGGCTCTAATCAGAGACATGCTGTTCACAGACGACCCTGCAGTCGCAACCCACACACAGCAGGAGCTTCAGACCCTGATGGACCGCTTCTCCCAGGCATGCAAGGACTTCGGGCTTACCATCAGCCTGAAGAAGACTAACGTCTTGGCGCAAGGCACGGAAGCACCACCAACCATCACCATTGACAACTACGAGCTAGAGGTCGTGAATCAGTTCACGTACCTGGGGTCCATGATCAGCAACAACCTCTCCCTTGGTACAGAGATCGACAAGAGGATTGGAAAATCAGCCTTCACACTCGCTCGCTACCACACGAGTGTGGGAGAATCCCAAATTCTCTGTCAAGACGAAGATGGCAGTGTACAACGCCTGCGTCATCAGCACACTGCTCTATGGGAGTGAAACGTGGACAACATACGCCCGGCAGGAAAAGAGACTGAACTCCTTCCACTTGCGCTGCATTCGCCACATCCTGGACATATCCTGGCAGGACAAAGTGCCCAACACAGAAGTTCTATCCCGCGCCGGCCTTCCCTCCATGTTCACTCTACTCAGGCAGTGCAGGCTCCGCTGACTAGGCCACGTTCACCGTATGGAGGATGGCAGAATCCCCAAAGATGTCCTCTACGGAGAACTGGCGACTGGCAGGAGAGACGTTGGCCGCCCACAGCTGCGCTTTAGAAACGTCTGCAAGTGAGACATGAAGGCCCTGGAGATCAACACAGAGCGCTGGGAGGACCTTGCAATGGACCGCTCCAAATGGAGAGGCACCCTGACCAGACAGCTCAAGGCGGGTGAAGAGAGACTGACTGCTGCAGCAGATGAAAAAAGGACCAGCAGGAAGAATTGCCACAGACCCAGCAGCACGGAGACCACCCACAAGTGCGACCTGTGTGACAGGGACTGCCATTCGCGCATCGGCCTGTTCAGCCACAGGCGGTGCTGTTCCAGCAGAGTAGACGTTTACGATTCTCTTCCATGGTCATCATAGACCAACGGAGGCCGACGATGATGACACATCTGTTTCCAGTTAACCTCTTCACCTGTGGAATGTTCCAAAAAGATGTTTTTTGAGCATTCCTGAACTTTCAGTCTTTTCTGGCCCCTGTCCCAGCTTTTTTGGAATGTGTTACAGGCATCAAATTAAAAATGAGTGAATATTTGCAACAAAACAATAAAGTTTGAATATTAAATAGCTTGTCTTTGTAGTGTATTCAATTGAATATAGGTTGAAAAAGGATTTTTAAATCATTGTATTTTGTTTTTATTTACGTTTTACACAACATCCCAACTTCACCGTAATTGCGGTTGTACAATTGAAGATATAAACTTGGGTGATCAGTCTATGTACAAAGATGATAATCTACCACTTGAACAGAAATGTAGCATGTTCAATTCAATTCAATTCAATTCAATTCAACTTTATTTATATAGCGCCATTTCACAACAACAGTCATCTCATAGCACTATCAACTGTAGGGGGGGACCCCCACAGTTGCAGAAAGACCCCAGCAATCAGGTGATCCCCTGTGAGCAAGCACTTGGCGACGGTGGAGAGGAAAAACTCCCTTTTAACAGGAAGAAACCTCCAGCAGAACCAGGCTCAGGGAGGGGCAGTCATCTGCTGCGACTGGCTGGGGGGTGAGGGGATAGAGAAGAAGAAAAGAACAGACATGTAGAGAGCAAACAGCACGATGGGGACTCAATCTATGGGAGAGAACAAACAAATGTTAATGACCAGCAAAAAAAAAAAAAAATTCATAGAGAGTGAGGAAAGGAGTGAGGCCCAGTGCATTACTGGAGGTCCCCCGGCTGACTAAACCTATTAGCAGTATAACTAAGGGAGGGTTCAGAAACACATGGTCCCTCCCTAATTGTAGGCTATATCAAAAAGGTAGGTTTTAGCCCTATTCTTAAAAACAGAGATCGAGTCTGACTCCCGAATCCAGATTGGCAGCTGATTCCACAGGAGAGGAGCTTGATAACTGAAGGCTCTGCCTCCCATTGTACTTTTGGAGATTCTAGGTATTACAAGTAATCCTGCATTTTGGGAGCGTAGTGCTCTGTTAGGATAATACGGTAGTATCAGATCTTTTAAATAAAAAGGAGCCTGATTGTTTAGAGCTTTGTAAGTAAGAAGAAGGATTTTAAACTTAATTCTAAATTCTATGGGAAGCTAATGAAGGGAGGCCAGAACGGGAGAGATATGATCTCTCTTTCTAGTACCTGTTAAAACTCTTGCTGCAGCATTTTGGATCAGCTGAAGACTGAAGCTGAAGACATGTCTGATGTTTTATGTAATATATATGTGAAAATGAGTAGAAGCTTGTGAGGAGAAAACCCCTCGTATTTGTATGGAGAGCTCCAAGTCTTCCTGTCTTAACTGTGCATATTTGTGGGCATCATTGTCCATGTGTGTGTGTGTGTGTGTGTGTGTGTGTGTGTGTGTGTGTTTTGCTGGATCACTGCTGTGAGAAGTTAACACAGGCTCTTGCTCTCTTTGAAGGAGACCCTGCGGCTCTTTGGGACTTTTAATCTCTTAATAGCTTCAATAACAGCAGCCATATCGGTGTGACAGCAATTTCAAAAGCCTGGCAGGTTCAGTGTACAGTACATCACAATTCTCCCTGACAGCACAACACAGATGCAGGATAATTAACTGTCAAGTCAGGAAAAAAAAAACAAAAACACTTTTGTAATGAGATATTTCTGCATTTCCCAAAACTCACAATAAGGTACAGGATACTAGTACAGCTCTGAATATCTTTAATTTGTTTATCACCTCAAACTCTTCTGTCTCAAGCAAAAACTGTGAAATTAATAGAGTGAATGACAAAAAGGTTTATTATTTTTTTCTCACTGCAATGACAGCAGGGTTTCCCAAGTTCATCCTGAAGATAACTTTACTTGATGTTGCCTTGGAGTCTCAAGTCAGAAAACACAAAGGCAGTGAGATGAAAGTGATATGTGTCCCTGCCTATTTTTAGAAGGACATTAAAAAAAAATTCCACGTCCCAGAGATGATCATAGGATTTATATGTGTAAAAAGAAATACTGGCTGCTCAATAAAAGGGATCACTCCAAAAATAGCTATTAGCTTTAGTGCAGCAGTTTAGCTTATTTTACCGAGCAATTTCTGTCTTTAGACCACATCAGAAAAAGTCTGATGATGTCATGTTCCTGGGGCATGGGTTAGAGCCGTGTCCAGCTTCTCTGCCCGGTGAACATTGTATTGCTTATTTTCTGTTATTTCTTAGGTTACTATGATGTGTTGTATTTTTGTCTCACCGACCCGGCATTGGCCCGGTAGATGACGATTGAGCGTCCAACACAGATTCTTAGAATCTTGTGACTGGGGCTCGGCGGAGGAGCTAACCGAGGCCACAGCTGGACAGGAGCTGGATCGGAGCTCAACTACAGCAGCGGTGGGTGACAGGGCTCAGCGAAGGAGCTACCGAGGCCCCAGCTAGACAGGAGCCAGATCGAAACTCAACTACAGCGGTGGTAAGCAGCGGGGCTAGCAGCAGAGGGGGCTAGCTGAGGCCCCAGCTGGATTCAAGGTCGGCTGGACCGGATACCGGCGACACCAGCAGAGATTGCCCTACTATCATCAGGGCAGTAAAAAATGCCACCAAAGAAGGAGGAAATTGAAGAGATTAAAAAATCTCTGAACTTCATGTCAGAAGAACTGACCAAAGTGGCCAATCAGCAGTCCAAATTATTAGGGCTAATGGAGGAAATCCGAGAACTGAAATTAACAACTAAGGAAAGAGACAAAAAAACTGCAGACTTGGAGCGACGCATCGAGGATCTTGAACAATATTCTCGTATGGATGATTTAATCATTAGTGGACTAGACATTAAATATCAATCATATGCTCATGTCACAGCAGGAATGAGAGGTGAGGAGGCTCCCCCAAGTGAATCAGTCTCCTTGGAAAACCAGGAGCTTCAGTTCCTTGAAAGCAGAAACATAAAGGTTCAAGTAAATGCAATTTCAGCCTGCCATACTCTACCCAGAAAGGATAATAAAACAAAGAAATCAATTGTGATGCACTTTGTGAACAGAAGGGTAAAGAATGACATACTGAGGCAGGCCAGAAAGCTGCGGGGAACAGAAGTTTACCTAAATGAACATTTAACAAAGACTAATGCTGAAATAGCACGGAAAGCACAGATGCTGAAAAGACAAAACAAGATACAGGCAACATGGACAAGAAACTGTAGAGTCTGGATTAAACTAAATTGAACACCTGAGGAAGCAAAGGTCCTAATAATAAGAGATCTCACTGACTTAAATAAATATAGATGAACACTGACTAAGAAAATTAAGAGACTACGATAATCCATATCCACACACATGGCAAGAACAGTCCTTTTGTGACACAACATGATTATGTACTTTAAAAAACAAAACAAAACAAAACAAAAAACTTATGACTGACTTTACTAGACATCAATCATGTCCAGTTGGAGGAAGTCATTTGACACAGAGTGAGGAAATTCAGACTCTGAAAATATGTCATTATGCTGAACATAAACTACAAGAGCTGGAGAATGATATTAATCCTGATAACCACTTCTTCAATAATATTCATAATCACTGTGAATATTACACTGAAAAGCAATTCAAAAGTCAAGTGCAATTAGATGGTAAACTATCAATAATACACTTTAACAGCAGAAGTCTTAACAAAAACTTTCCACAGATTCAGGACTAGTTAAAACAGCTAGATAGAAAATTTACAGCTATCGCAGTCTCTGAAACTTGGCTCATTGAAGAGCAGGCTTCTTTGATGGCAATGGAGGGATATCAGATGTTTTATATTAATAGATCTCAAAAAAAGGGTGGTGGTGTTGCACTGTATATTGATGAACCTTATAGGTGTAAGCTTGTAAATGGAATGTCCTTTGCACTTCCAGGGATTCCGGAATGTGTTACTATTGAGATTGACCAAGATTAAACAAAAAATCCAATTATAAGTTGTATATATAGAATACTGGGAACTTGCATTGAGACATTCAGAGATAAGTTAGTCAAGCTGTACAATAATATAATTAATAAGAAAATGGTTGTAATCTGTGGAGACTTCAGTATTGATTTACTAAATCCATTTCAACAAAATGTAATTACAGAGTTCATGAATTCTATGCATAGTATGAGTCTATATCCCACAATAACACATCCCAGTAGAATCACAGTTCACACTGCTACACTTATTGACAACCTGTTTATTAATATTATTGATAAGAAAATAGAAAGTGGATTATTGATAAATGACATAAGTGACCATCTGCCAGTCTTTGCACTTATCCATGGCCACACGGGGGCCAATGCAGAAAAAAAAATTAAAATATTTCAGATACAAATCACAAAAGGCAATCAGTTCTTTTAAAGAAGACCTGCTGAAGCAAGACTGGACAAAAGTCTATGTATCAGATGTAAATGAAGCCTATGACACATTCATGAACATTGTAACCGCTCTTTGTGAAAAAAATTGTCCATTAGTAAAGAAAAAGCTTAAACAGAAATTTGTCGACAAGCCATGGTTAACCAAAGGATTACAAAAAGTGTGTAAAAAGAAAAAAATCATTATATATAGCTTTTCTAAAGAAAAGGACAAAAGAAGCAGAGCAGCAGTATAAAACATAAAAAAAAATAAGTTAATATATACACTACCGTTCAAAAGTTTGGGGTCAGTTAGAAATTTCCTTATTTTTGAAAGAAAAGCACTTTTTTTCAATGAAGATAACTTTAAACTAATCAGAAATACACTCCATACATTGCTAATGTGGTAAATGACTATTCTAGCTGCAAATGTCTGGTTTTTGGTGCAATATCTACATAGGTGTATAGAGGCCCATTTCCAGCAACTATCACTCCAGTGTTCTAATGGTACAATGTGTTTGCTCATTGTATCAGAAGGCTAATGGATGATTAGAAAACCCTTGTGCAATCATGTTAGGTCTGTAATGCTGTAATTGCCGCAAATGGAGGATTCTTTGACGAAAGCAAAGATTGAAGGAAAAAATTATTATTTCAAATACAAATCATTATTTCTAACCTTGTCAATGTCTTGGATATACTTTCTATTCATTTTACAACTCATGGTGGTAAATAAGTGTGACTTTTCATGGAAAACACAAAATAATTGTCTGGGTGACCCCAAACTTTTGAACGGAAGTGTATAATGAGATGTAGTAAAAGAGACTATTACAGTAAAGAACTGGAGAAAAACAGAGATAACACTAAAAATACATAGACAATACTTAACAATATTCTTGGAAATAAAAACAGAAATACAAGCTACCCAACCAATCTTTCAAAAAAAAAAAATGACTCAGAGTGTGAATGTAGTCTCACCTGCAGATGAATTTAATAATTTTTTTGTTAACATTGGTCATAATTTGGCTCAAGAAATAGCCATTACAGCATCTACAGGTGATACAATAAGCAAAAACACTGCTATAAAAGACTCCATTTTCATAAAGAACACAGACGAGAGAGAGGTCATTGAAATTGTTAAATCGTTTAAAAGTAAAACATCTGCTGTCCACACCCCACTCCACCAACACCCTCCCCACTCCCAGCACACAGCCCCCCAACCTGACCCTCACTAAGACCCAGGTGAGGACGGAGCTGAGGAAGATCAAGGCGAGGAAGGCCTCGGGACCGGACGGCATCAGCGCAAAGCTCCTCAAGTCCTGCGCAGACCAGCTGTGTGGGATTGTGGAGCACATCTTCAACCTGAGCCTGAAGCTGGGGAGGGTACCACAGTTGTGGAAAACATCTTGTGTGGTACCTGTACCAAAGACTTCCCACCCCAGAGACCCGAACAGCTACAGGCCAGTGGCCCTGACGTCTCACATGATGAAGACCCTGGAGAGACTGCTCCTTGCTCACCTCCGCCCCCTGGTGGGACCAGCAATAGATCCACTCCAGTTTGTCTACCAGCATGGCATTGGGGTGGTGGATGCAGTGATCTTCCTCCTTCACCATTTCCTGTCCCACCTGGTGAAGCCCGGGAACGCAGTGAGGATCATGTTCTTTGACTTATCCAGTGCTTTCAGCACCATCCAACCGATGATCCTGAAGGACAAGCTGCTGTGCGCAGGGGTGGACCAGCACCTGTCATCATGGATCCTGGACTACCTCCCTAACCGGCCACAGTTTGTGAGAACCCAGGACTGTGTGTCCGACATGATCATCGGTAGCACGGGGCCCCCCCAGGGAACGGTTTCGGCTCCCTTCCTGTTCACCCTTTATACTGTGGACTTCTCACACAACACAACACACTGCCATCTACAGAAGTTCTCTGATGACTCTGCGATCGTCGGCCTCATCTCCAACAGAGATGAAGCTGAGTACAGAGGACTTATCCAGGACTTCATGGACTGGTGCCATCGGAACTGCCTCCAGATCAACGCGAGGAAAACTAAGGAGCTGGTGGTGGACTGCCACAGGCAAGGACAACCCCTCACAGCACCAGTAAACATACAGGGGACGGACATTGAGATGGTGACATCCTACAAGTACCTGGGTGTTCATCTGAACAATAAACTAGACTGGTCACACAATACCGACACACTCTACAAGAAGGGACAGCGCAGGCTGTTCCTTCTGAGGAGGCTCAGGTCTTTTGGTGTACAAGGGGTGCTCTTGAAGACATTCTACGACACGGTGGTGGCATCAGCCATCACTTTTGGAGTGGTCTGCTGGGGCAACGGTATTACAGCAGCCTTGACCCAGTGGAGGAGATAGGAGAGAGAAGGATGGTGGCTAAACTGTCATCTCTGCTGGAGTCCGAGTTCCACCCTATGCAGGACATACTGAACGCACTGAGGAGCTCATTTAGCAGTAGACTACATCATCCTATATGCGCGACCGAGACGTTTCGCAGGTCCTTCCTACCTACGGCTGTCAGACTGTATAACCTAAGCAGGGCTGCTCGCAGAGATAGCAAAAAAACGTGACAACCTAATAGTATTGAATGCAAAAGACGCAACACACTTACACAAATGGTCCCCTCCGGTATACAACTAGGACAATATCAGTCGCTACGGAGGGTGACAATATGTATGGGTACATATTCATACCATGTAGGGTAACTAAATAGACGGGTATGCTGTTTATTCCATCAAGCTACAATGCTCCGCACTGTGTATATATATTTATATATTTATGTGTACATATGTACAGTATATTCTCTGCTTTTATTTTCTTATCTTCTAAATTATTGCTCTGAGTGTTGCTATCCCTGTGCTGTTGCAGTCCTGGAATTTCCCCATTGTGGGACTAATAAAAGCTTATCTTATCTTATCTTATCTTAACCCTCCTCTTGAGGTGTGATGTCAATACACATGTGGCTAGCTCAAAGTCTCTCTCGGCTGAATTCCAGCCTGCCACATGTGAGTCACATAAGTTAAATGGGCTCCACATCACTCCCCCCTCCCACGTGAAAGACTGGGCACACACATATACAGTAATAAAATGGTCTCGAACAATACATCACACAAAAGTAACAATACTCAGTAACATCCTTTCATCTGCAATAGAACACCCAGAGTCCTTGTGTTCTCCTCTTTGACCCCCAAAAGGTCAGGCCGGCTAATCTTCTCCTTTCTTCTGAGTCAACAGGGGGTGCAGACACCTCGTCCTCTTGAGGTGTGATGTCAATACACATGGCTAGCTCAAAGTCTGGGGTCTGGGCGCATGCGCACGCAGCGACCGGCAGCTGGTGAATTAGTGTGTGTGTGTGTGTGTGTGTGTGTGCTTTTGTGTACATTTATACGTTTTTATAAAATCCTCTGTGTCGTTTCTGCCCTGGAGTGTTTGTGGGAATATATGGCGAAGAGCTCCCTGGTATCTACAACATGGATTTCCTCTCCTCTCTCGCACTGCTGCTATCTGTGCTGTGGCTCTTTGTCTCTGAAGTAAACGCGTTCGGCTCCATGGCGAGCAGAATAGCGGGCAGAATACAATATTCCAGGGACGTGTTGCTACGCTTAAACACAGCTGATGCAGTGTCTGTGATTGAGCCTAAGCCGCAACTGCCGGACTTTATTTTGAGAGACGGACACAGCGGTGAAAAGAGAGGCGGCAGAAGGAAGCGTGGAAGACGTGGAGGTGTGAAATTGCGCCTTAGGAGACGTCAGTTTGGTAACATTCCTCTTCCTTCGATAATTTTTGGGAATGCACAGTCTGTGAGAAACAAGGTGGATGAAATTCAAGGAAATGTACGCTACCAGAAGGATTTTAAGAACTGCTGCGTCATGGCTTTCACTGAATCTTGGCTTACTGCGCATGACCGAGATGCAGACCTGTGGATTGACGCCTTTGGAGCCCCGCTGCGCTCGGATCGGCAGGAAGAGGTAATGGGGAAGCGTCAGGGGGGCGGTGTATGTTTATACATTAATAAGCAGTACTGCACATCTGTCACGGTCAGAGAGCGCATCTGTACACCCGATGTGGAGCTGCTGTTTGTGTCACTACGCCCCGTTTATTTGCCTCGCGAGTTTCCCCAAATTTTCATCACAACCGTGTACATTCATCCGAGGGCAGACACTGACTCCGCCTCCAGAACCATCTTTGATGTGATCCAGCGGCTGCAGTCAATTTCTCCAGAGGCGCCAAACTTCATTCTTGGGGATTTTAACCATGTTTCTTTAAAGAAGACACTTAAAAACTTTCATCAGTATGTCTCCTGCCCAACCGGGCGAAAAAAGACATTGGACCTGTGCTATGGATCCATAGAGAGGGTCTATAAATCACTCCCCCTTCCTCCTTTAGGATCCTCAGATCACAACTGTGTACATTTGCTGCCCACATATAAAACTGCTCTTAGAAGAGGCAAGGTGGAGATGAGAGACATTGATGTGTGGACAGAAGATTCAGAGCACAGCCTCCAGGAATGCTTTGACTGTACAGACTGGGAGATGTTCATAATGGCCTGCGAGGATGATTTGGACTCCCTGGCTGAGCTCACATGCTCATACATGGCTTACTGTCAAAATAAGATTGTTCCACGTAAACGTGTCAAAATATATCCCAACAACAAACCATGGGTTACTAAATCAGTTAAATCCTGCTTACAGAGGAAAGCTCTTGCCTTTAAACAGGGGTCTGTTTCTGAGCTACAGGTTGCCACTAAGGAGCTGAAGGCCGAAATTTTAAGAGCAAAACAGAATTATAAATCAGAGTTGGAAAGCAAGATGGCAGCAAATAAACTTGGTTCGGCCTGGGCCAGTATGAAAACTATTGCAGGCCTTCAGAGCACAGAGCGCAGTAATCGTGTGTTTTTAGATGGTTTTAGTTCAGACACAGAGCTGGCTAATGCTCTTAACTGTTTTTATGGTCGTTTTGACTCCTTTGATTTCAGCACAGAAATCCAAGATTTGAAACAGAAACTCAAAGACAATCAGCACTTTAATATTGAGGTGCAGGATGTTAAAAGGGAGTTCTGCGCTGTAAAAGTGAACAAAAGTCAGGGCCCTGATAATATATGTGGGCGTCTGGTAAAGTTCTGTGCACATGAACTGAGTCCTATATTTCATTACATTTTCAATAAGTCCTTACAGACACAACATGTGCCCAAGATCTGGAAAGATGCCGTGGTTGTTCCCGTTCCAAAATCCAGCTGTCCTAAAATGGTAAATGACTTTAGACCAGTTGCTTTGACTTCAATTTTAATGAAAATTTTTGAAAAACTGGTCAGATGTGAGGTCCTAAGGCAGACTGAACATGCATTGGATCCTCTGCAGTTTGCCTATAGGCCTCACAGAGGAGTGGAGGATGCCACTGTCACTATGTTTAACATGCTTTTTAAACATCTGGATTTTAATGGGACACATGCCAGGCTTTTATTTGTGGACTTTTCTTCTGCCTTTAATACAATCCAACCTCATATTTTAGTTGAAAGGCTCCTGCAACAATTTGATCTGAGCAATGATCTGGTGGGTTGGATTCTGGATTTCTTAACCAACAGGACGCAGAGAGTAAGGGTCAATGGCACATTGTCTGACCTAAAGTGCTCTTCTACTGGCTCTCCTCAGGGGTGTGTGTTGTCACCACTACTCTTCATCCTGTACACAAACATGTGTCGGAGCAGACATGACAACAGACACATTATAAAGTATGCTGATGACTCAGTCATTGTCAGTCTCCTCCAGGATGGTGAGAGTGGCCACGGCCCAGTAATTGATGACTTTGTTCACTGGTGTGAGGATTCCTACCTGCAGCTGAATACAACAAAAACGAAAGATATGATTATTGACTTTAGGAGGAAAACTCCCAGGCACAAAGTCACCATACTAAAAGGCCAGACCACCGAATGTGTACAATCGTACAAATATCTTGGGACGATTATTGATAGTAAATTAAACTTTGAAGTGAACTGTGAAAGGGTGTGCAAAAAGGGTCAGCAACATTTGCATTGTTTGAGGAAACTGGCACGCTTCCAAATTGACCGAACCATAATGACTATGTTTTATCGGGCTTTTATTGAATTTGTTTTATCCTTTTCTTTAATGTCATGGTTTGGTCAGATAAAACTGAAACAGAGGAAATCCTTGGATCAGGTAGTCAGATGGTCCAGTCGTTTGCTTGGTGAGTCACAGCTGAGCCTGACATCCCTGTACACCAGACAAGTACAGAGGATGGCTGCCTCCATTTTAAATGATGACTCCCACCCTTTGCACTGCAACTTTCAGCTTCTTCCCTCCAGACGGAGGTTTGCTATCCCAAAAAGTAAAACCCAGCTCTACAAAAACAGCTTTGTCCCTGCTGCTGTCAAAGAGTTGAACAAGCTATAAAAATATATTGTACATATTTTATATTTACTTATTTTGTATGATGTGTGCCTGTGTTTGTGTCTATGTTGAATGTAATTAGTGGCTTGTAAATATGGATGTCACCAGACTGCAAAACAAATCTACCTACGGGTACAAATAAAGTAACCTGAACCTGAACCTGAACCTGAGACAGCATCCATCCCACTTTGGATGGTGCGTCTCTTTTATCTAACAATCTGGCATCATTTTTATCCAAATTTCCAAAACCTTGACAACTCAGAGTTGGGACCAGGAAGCAGAGCTGCAGTCTTACACACCTCTCTGCAGCTCCTCTTCATCTGCCACCCCTCAACTTAGCTCCTGTCTTCCCCATCAGAGAATCATTTCTGCTCCTTCCAAAGTAAATAAAAATATAATGTATAAGCATCCCAAAGTGATTAAACAAAAAGTTGGTAAAACTCAAATTAAACATGAAGCCTCTAAATTGAATGGTTTGGCCTCTGTTGTCATGGTCCGTGTGCTAACTCTGTCGGCACTCGGGTTGTGCGGTAGTTCTCCATTCTCTCCTCTGGCGCACTTCTAGACTTTTATTTTGACAGCGTCTCGGTGGGGTTTCCAGCTGTCAATGGAGCCCCGCTGAACGGCCTGATTCCAATCAGCTGATGATCCTTCATCAGCTGATTAATCTATTCAGCACTATTTAAGGGAGCAACTCTGTTTGCTCGGGGCTGCGACCTCGTCTGCCTTCCAGTCTGGCTTCCCTAACCCCAAAGTCAGTTCTTCCCAGCGTTCAGGTTCCGCCCTCGCTGACTATATTAGGCCGTGAGCAGCTGCCACTTTTCATTCAGTTTCGTGGCACCCAATGGGGAACTAAAATTTTAGTGTTTCTAAATTAAGATTACATTATTGTAAGACAAAATATCGATGTTCCCACTTCCAAAGGTGTGGATAGCTGTATGAAAAATGCGATTGAAGTCAGTCGGTAATAATTGTCTGGCTACCTTAAACATGGCCCAGTCCGGGACATTTTAACCAATCAGCGTCGTCCCTTTGGTCATGTGACAACAAAATGGCAGCGCCCACAGGGGTAGCGTGCACTGAAAGCCTCTCCTGTGTTATTCACATTTCTGATAAGTTTTCGGGCAGTATCACTCGTTTTACTGAAGCATCGTGGGCAAAAGTACGTGAGTGTGCCCAAAAATGGCTTGTACTTGACGGACCCCAACAGAAAGTAGCAGAACAACGTCGCGACTTGTTCGAGAAAGGTGAGTGGCAGCCATTGTTTATGGTTGTACTGCGTGTGCCCTGGAGTCGTTTGGCTCCGATCATTTGTAGCTCTAAATATGAACTAAAATGGAACCCTAGATGTCTAAAACCTTTGTCAACCGCTCACAGGGTGACCTAGTCCTGGTCTAAGACTCCGAGTAGGCCGATCTGGGGGTGTGGAGGCTAATAACCAAGGGACTCTGGGTGCCAGGTAACATAGTCCTAGTATAGATCTAGATGATGCATATCGACTCACTTTGATGATGCATCTATCCCCAGAACCCACCCTGGGCCTGAATTATAGTCAAAATATACCACTACCACAAAGTAGCTCAAATGGGAAAAGGGTAGCAATCCCAACTCTGAGTCTGAGGGTTGGAAACATGTGGAGAGGTCAAATTATCAAGCAGCCATTCATCGCCGTGCCGTTCAGCAAACAATATCTGCCCCCAGTCCAGTGGGCCATGGCTGGATTTTGTTGCAGGAAGAACTGGCTGTAGACTGAATGGCAGCTGGTCTGGCGCCTGAAGAGATCTTGAACTATGTGCACTGTTCATGCAAGCGGAGTAGGTGCGAGGCCAGCAGATGTACATGCAAGGCATTGGATCTCAGCTGCACTGATCTATGCGCCTGCATCGATTGCGTGAATCGTGTTCTTACAGAATCTGAAAGATCTGTGGACGCAGAGGAGGAAGAAAATGAGGGAGATGATTCTGGTGATGAATAAGGTGGAGGTTGAATACAGGTTGTATCAGGATATGACAGCTATACATGTTGGATTTATGTAAATTAGCAGAGTTCTTTGACACTCAATCACATAACTGACCAGGAATCGATTTCTCGGGTCAACGTTATTTGGAAAAGATGTATCAAACGTGATTCTAGGTAGAGTGGTTAAGAAGTTAGGCTATCCATGCCTATGACGGTCATCTTGGATTTATTTAAATGAGTGGAGTTCTTTGACCCTCAATCACACAAGTGACCTCAGAAATCGATTCCTGGGCATAACATTATCCGAAAATTATGTCTCAAACGGGATTCTAGGTGGACTGATTAAAAAAGTTCATCCATCCATGACGGCCATTTTTGATTTATGCAAATAAGCGGAGTTCTTTGACACTCAATCACATATTTGACCTCAGAATTCGATTCCTCGGGTCAACATTATGCAGAAAAGACGTCTCAAACGTGATTCTAGGTAGAATGGTTAAGAAGTTGGACTATCCATGCCTGTGGTGGCCATCTTGGATTTATGCAAATGAGTGGAGTTCTTTGAGCCTCAATCACAAAAGTGACCTCAGAAATCGATTCCTGGGTATAACATTATCGGAAAATGATGTCTCAAACGTGATTCTAGTTGTACTGATAAAAAAGTTAGGGCATTTATGGCAGCCATCTTGGATTTATGAAAATTAGTGGAGCCCTCAATCACATATCTGACCTCAGAAATCGATTCCTCGGGTCAACATTATCCGAAAAAGACATCTCAAACGTGATTATAGGTAGAGTGGTTCAAAATATAGTCCATCCACACCCATGGTGGCCATCTTGGATTTATGCAAATTAGCAGGGTTCTTTGACCCTCAGTCACACTAATGACCTCAGAAATCGATTCCTTGGGTTAACACTAGCCGAAAAGGATGTCTCCAATGTGATTCTAGGTAGAATGGCTAAAAAGTTAGTCCATCCATGGCAGCCATCTTGGATTTATGCAAATTAGCGTGGTTCTTTGACCCTCAATCACACAGTCGACCTCAGAAATTGATTCCTCAGCTCAACATTATCCGAACAAGAGGCCTCAAACGTGTTTCTAGCTAGACTGGTTGAAATGTTAGGCCATTCATTCCCTTGGTTAGTCGTGGCAGCCATCTTGGATTTATGCAAATTTGACATAGCTATCCACACCTTTGACAGTGGGAACATCGATTTTCGGATTCACCAGGGTTTTTTTTACATAGAAATCATCAAAGATCCCGTAGTTCCCAGTTGGGTGCCACGAAAATAATTTTCTAGCCACATTTTGAGGGAGCTGCTCACGGCCTATATGTAAGTGCCTTGTCTTTATTTGTGTTTTGCCCCACGAGGCTTGTTATTTTGTCATTGTGTCTTTATTTAATAAATGTACAAACTCACGGCTGCCTGCAGCGTCTCATTGATGGCTCGTGAGAGCCATCCATAACATCTGTTCCTCCTCATAATTTAAAAATTAAATACGGTTTGTTAAATATTAGGTCTCTAACTCCCAAGTCTCTGCTAGTCCATGATCTATTAATTGATCATCAGACTGATTTAATATCACTTACAGAGACTTGGTTGGGGCAAGAGGATTATGTTGGTTTAAATGAATCAACTCCCTCTGGTTATTTAAACTGTTAAAATCCCAGAAGTTCTGGTCATGGAGGAGGAGTAGCAACAATTTACCATTCCAAATTACTAGTTAATGTAAAGCAAAAAACACGTTATCATTCCTTTGAGGGCCTGGTCCTCAGTATTGGGCATTTTAGCAATTTTAAGCTAAACCCAATTTTATTTGCCAAAGTTTATCGTCCTCCATCAACCTACTCAGAGTTTTTATCCAAATTTGCCGAATTTTTAGCCGATTTAGTGCTGAAATCAGATAGAATAATTATAGTAGGGGACTTTAATATACATGTAGATGTAGATAGTGATTCCTTAATATGGCATTTAATTCAATATCAGACTCGATGGAGTTTTCTCAGAAAGTAGGAAATTCTACCCATTATCTCCACCATACGTTGGACCTTGTTCTGACATATGGCATAGAAATAGAAAATCTGGTAGTGTCTCCTCATAACCCTGTACTGTCAGACCATTGTCTGTTAACCTTTGATTTTACTATTTCTGACTATTTGGCTCCTAAAGAAAAATATTACTATAGTAGATGCCTCTCAGATGATGTTGTTACCAAATTTATGCAGATTGTTTCCTCTATACCATGTGTCAACTCAACGGAAATAAGCTATAGACAGCTTGCTCCTTCTGTAATTGATAGCATGGTAGATAGTGTTACAGCTTCTCTGCATCAGACTCTAGACTTGGTGGCCCCTTTAAAAAAGAAAAAGTCTAATCAGAGATTTCTAACCCCTTAGTTCAACACAGAAACTAGTAGCTTAAAACAGAAGACTCATCCATTAGAAAGAAAATGTCGCTCCGCTAATTTAGATGAAATCTATTTAGCTTGGAGAAATCATCTTTTAATGTATAAAAAATCTCTTAGAAAAGCTAGAATGAGTTATTATTCAGCATTAATAGAAGAGAACAAGAATAATCCCAGGTTTCCTTTCAGCACTGTAGCCAAGATGACAAAGAGTCAGGACTCTGTCAATCCTAGCATTCCCTTAGAGCTTACTAGTCAGGACTTTATGAACTTTTTCAATAATAAAATTTCATCTATCAGAGATAAAATCAATCAGATTCTTCCCACCGTTAACTTAAATACAGTAACTACTACAACTCCTTCAACTGATATCTGTTTGGATGAGTTTACTCCAACTGACCTTTTAGAGTTAGACAAAATAATTTCCTCATCCAAGCCTTCAACTTGTCTTTTAGACCCTATTACTACCAGGTTATTTAAAGAAGTTTTCCCATTTATTGGTAGCTTTATTCTTCAAATAATCAATTTTTCATTAACTTTAGGCCATGTACCGCAGGCTTTTAAAACTGCTGTAATTAAACCCTTACTCAAAATGTCACAACTCACCTTCGCCGGTCATCTACCTCAGCTGCACGCACACCTGTGCCTCATCAACTGCCGGCTATTTAACCCGCTCTGCCCAGAGCTTCAGCCTGGAGCCGTCTGTTCACCAACGCTCTCAAACCCCAGCGCAGGATCGTCTGTTCCCGACCTGCGTCCCTCATCTTCCAGCAAGTAAGCTGTGTCTTTCCTCACCTGTTCTACAGTCTCTCCCCTGTGCACAGGTGGATTCCCTAGGCAGCGGATTTCTCCCATCCTCGCCTCATCCTCGTCCTCTTCTCCCTCTCGTTGCCGAGCGCGCAGCTGGGCGCTGTCCTCCAGGCTGGAGCTCTACTTGCCAACGCCAGCCACTGCGTCACCTGCAAGTAAGCAACACCTAAACATTAACCCTGCTTTGTGAAGGCCTGCTCTCATCCCTGTCTTTGCTCTGCCCTTAGGGTTGCCTGGTTGCACGGCATGCCATTCTGCCCCTGGCGCATCCTGTTCACCAGCAGACCACTCACATTCCACACACATGCATCCATACATGCACAGTTGTTGAATAAAGCTTTCATATCTCGCTTGAGCCTGTGTGCGTGTTCCCTGGGCCTGATATTATGTCACAAAAAGCCAATGCTGGATCCAGGAGTTTTAGCTAACTATAGACCAATCTCTAATCTCCCTTTCATTTCAAAAATCTTAGAAAGAGTTGTTGCTACGCAATTATTTGACCACCTGCAGGGAAATGGTTTACTTGAAGAGTTTCAGTCTGGACAGCCTTAGTGAAGGTCACTAATGACCTCCTTATCGCATCTGATAATGGACTTGTTTCTGTTCTTGTCCTTTTAGACCTTAGTGCAGTTTTTGATACTATCGATCATAATATTCTACTTGATAGATTAGAACACTATGTTGGACTTAATGGAACTTTGTTGCAGTGGTTTAGATCTTATTTATCTGATAGGTTCCAGTTTGTTCATGTCAATGATGAGTTTTCTTCCAACTCAAAGCTCAGTCATGGAGTTCCACAGGGATCTGTGCTAGGCCCTACTCTTTTTAGTTTATATATGCTTCCGTTAGGCAACATTATTAGAAAGCACTGTATACATTTTCATTGTTATGCAGATGACACACAATTATACCTGTCAATGAAGCCAGATGATAGTAATCAATTAGCCAAGTTAGAAGCCTGTCTTAAGGAAATCAAAGCTTGGATGACTTGTAATTTCCTGCTATTAAATTCAGATAAGACTGAAGTCATTCTTGTTGGTCCAAAAAACCTTAGAAATACCTTTCCAAATCAAACTTTTAGTTTGGATGCGGTTACTCTCTCTTAGTAGCTCTGTGAGAAACCTTGGAATTATTTTTGATCAAGATCTGTCTTTCAATTCACATATTAAATTTGTTTCTAAGACTGCCTTCTATCATTTGCGTAATATTGCCAAGATTAGGAGCATCTTGTCTCAGAGTGACGCTGAGAAACTGATCCACGCTTTTGTTAGCTCTAGATTAGATTATTGTAACTCTTTATTATTAGGTTGTCCTAAAACATCTTTTAAAAGTCTTCAGTTGATCCAAAATGCTGCAGCAAGAGTTTTAACAGGTACTAGAAAGAGAGATCATATCTCTCCGGTTCTGGCCTCCCTTCATTGGCTTCCCATAGAGTTTAGAATTAAGTTTAAAATCCTTCTTCTTACTTACAAAGCTCTAAACAATCAGGCCCCTTTTTATTTAAAAGATCTGATACTACCATATTATCCTAACAGAGCACTACATTCCCAAAATGCTGGATTACTTGTAATACCTAGAATCTCCAAAAGTACAATGCGAGGCAGAGCCTTCAGCTATCAAGCCCCTCTCCTGTGGAACCAGCTGCCAATCTGGATTCGGGAGTCAGACTCGATCTCTGTTTTTAAGAATAGGGTTAAAACCTTCCTTTTTGATATAGCCTACAGTTAGGGAGGGATTATGTGTCTCTGAACCCTCCCTTAGTTATGCTGCTAATAGGTTTAGACAGCCGGTGGACCTCCAATAATGCACTGGGCTTCACTCCTTTCTTCACTCTCAATGAATTTTTTTTTTTTTTTTTTGCTGGTCATTAACATCTGTTTGTTCGCTCCCATAGATTGAATCCCCATCGTGCTGTTTGCTCTCTACATGTCTGTTCTTTTCATCTTCTGTATCCCCTCACCCCCCAGCCAGTCGCAGCAGATGACTGCCCCTCCCTGAGCCTGGTTCTGCTGGAGGTTTCTTCCTGTTAAAAGGGAGTTTTTCCTCTCCACCGTCACCAAGCGCTTGCTCACAGAGGATCACCTGATTGCTGGGGTTTTTCTGCAAATGTGGGGGTTTCCCCTACAGTTGAAAGTGCTATGAGATGACTGTCGTTGTGAAATGGCGCTATACAAATAAAGCTGAATTGAATTGAATTGAAAATAACCCATATAAACAAAAGAGGAGACATATCTGAAAAGGGTACAAAAATTTTAATTTTTATAATACAAAAGCACGTAGCTTTCTCTGGCTCTCCTGTTAGGCCTTTACTGTGACAAAAAGCCACAGAGCGAGCAGTATGTAAATCCATCCATCCATCTTCTTCCGCTTAATCTTTTTCAGGTCACGGGGAGCTGGAGCCTATCCCAGCATCTTTAGGCGAGAGGCAGGGTACACCCTGGACAGATCGCCAGTCCATCACAGGGCCAGCACAGACAGACAACCATTCACTCTCACAGTCATACCTAAAGACAATTTAGAATCCCCAGTTTGACGACAATTGACCTAACGCATGTTTTTGGCATGTGGGAGGAAACCGTAGAAATCCCGGAGTAAACTCACACAGACACTGGGAGAACATGCAAACTCCACACAGATCACTGTTGGTCAGGGGCTAGGATCGAACCCAGGATCCCCCAGGCAATGGTGAGTTGCTGTGGTGCCGCAGTGCTAACCACTCCGCCACTGCGCTGCCCCAGTAAATCATCCTCTAGTAATCCTCCATCTTGTGTTTTGATATTGTGTTGCTTGTGTGTTGCATGTTTTACATCACAGGAGGGTTGCACCGCCTGCAACAAATCCCACCCACATCAAGCAGTACTCTGGTGTAATGGAAACACAAGCGGGCTAAACTGGATAAAACTGAGCTGTGCTGTACCGGGTTGAACAGGTACTAGTGGAAAAGGGGCTCTAGTCAGCAAAATGAGCCCAAACCATTCCCTCTGTCAAACTGCCATCCTCCATCTCCACAAAGACTGTCACTATAGTTTATACAGGACAACGCAGTACAGGTGCATCTCAATAAATTAGAATGTCATCAAAAAGTTGAAAAAATCTATATAAGTCATACGTATATATAGATTCATTTCACACAGAGTGATATATTTCAAGTGTCTTTTAATGGTGATGGTAATGGATTATAGTTCATGAAAACCCCAAATTCAGCTTCTCAAAAAAACAGAAGATTACATATAATTTATGTTTTTAAAAAGTGGATTTTTAATAGAAATATTGGCTGACTGAAAATTATGTCCATGTACACACTCAATACTTGGTCGGGGCTCCTTTTACATGAATTACTGCATCAACGTGGCATGTCATGGAGGTGATCAGCCTGTGGTTCAGGCTGGTCTGCATTGTTGGGTCTGGTGTCTCTCATCTTCCACTTGACAGTACCCCATAGATTCTCTATGGGGTTTAGGTCAGGAGAATTTGCTGGCTAATTAAGCACAGTGATACCATGGTCATTAAACCAGGTTTTGGTATTTTTGGCAGTGTTGGCAGGTACCATGTCCTGCTGGAAAATGAAGTCAGCATCTCCATAAAGCTTGTCAGTAGAGGGAAGCATGAAGTGCTCTAAAATTTTCTGATAGATGGCTGCGCTGACTTTGAATTAAAAAAAAAAAAAAAAAAAATTTTATGTAATATTGCATTTTTTTGAGAAATCAGATTTGTGGTTTTCATTAGCTGTAAGCCATAACCATCAAAATTAAAAGAAATAAACACTTGAAATATAACACTCTGTGTAATGAATCGATTGAAGCTTTTTTTTAATTGAATTACTGAAATAAATCAACTTTTTGATGTCATTCTAATTTATTAAGATGCACCTATCAGTGAGATTATAGGTGCAAATGTACAAGAAAATCATGAAAATATGAGAATAAAAGGTGAAACATGGCTTAAGTTAAAAAAAAAAAAGGTAATAAACTTACCAGGAAAAGGTTACAAGAAAAACCTCACTAATTGTTGAGAAAATTGAGCATTTGGACATTTAAGAGAGTTTAGTTTAGTTTAGCTTAGTTTAGTTTATTCACACACACACACACACACACACACACACACACACACACACACACACACACACACACACACACACACACACACACATCACACATTATCAGCGTTATTAACAACATGAGAATTACAGTATGAATTATCAACAGCATGAATTACGGTATACAATAAGCTTTTTCCACATTGATTAGGATTGTGAAAGGGTCACCCCGAGAAAGCTATTTAAAGCTTTTGATTGGGGGACCAGTTTCTACAATAAAATGAAAACAGATTAGATATTGGCCAGATGTCTTTAGTGTACAGCAACATACATACAAACATATAATAGACATATAACACATAATGCCAGCATTGTTTACATTAAGTTCGTAGGTAAGGTCAACATGTCTTGGCAAGTTATTAAATACTTGTGGAGTGACATCTGTCACGTCTGCTGCATAACCATGCAGCAGACCGAAGAAATTACACGAGCCTATGTGCGAGTGTAGCGCGTGGTTTATTAAACAGGGTATGAGGTACACATGTCCATGAAAAACAGTCAGGCAGAGAACTGGTTAACCATCATCATCATCATCATCATAACAGTCGGGGTTAACCAGTGTCCATGAAAACAGTCCGAGCAGGTAAACAACAGATAAACGGGAATTAACTCCACAGGCAGTGAAGGGTTACGTCACGCCTCAGGGTGAGATCCACCACTGAGGAAAGAGACAACGTAACCCAAACATAAGGACAACTTACTACTAAGTGTCAAAGCGCAGCTGGCCTCTGGACAACACCTTAAGCAGTTCACGAAACACACCAATGGGAGAAAGAGCCTGAGCATCAAATGTTGCCCATCACCAATAAGGACCAGAGAAAACTCTAGGACCCAGCAGACTGATGCCACTGCACTAAGCAATCACACTGCCACCCATTAAATACCCTCATAGACTACTGGGTGGCAAGTGGATGCAGGTGCGGTGGCAGCTGATGACTTATGAGAGAGTGCACATGTGAATAGGAATGGCAATGTGTGGGCGTGCATGAGTGAGAAGGAATGAATGTGTGTGAGTGTGTGTGTGTGCATGAGTGAAGTGACTCAGAGAGAGAAGGGGTGCGGCTGTAGACTGGCAAGGAGCTTCGACATGGGGCTCAAACAACCTGTCAGCTAAACACAATAAACAATAATACAGGAAACTACAGCCATGAGTCATGGGCAGGGCCAAACAACAGCCCCACTCATGACAGATTCCTCCCCTCAAGGGGTGAATTCCAGATACCCACTATGTCATCAAACCCCAAAAGAAAATCTGCCCCCTCCATCCCTTCAGGACCCCATACAACCCCCCAGGGTGGGAGGTGGGGGGAAACAGGTCAGCAGGGAACAACCCAACGAAAAATACCACCATACAACACCGGGCAAAAACAAAAGATTCCCAGCCCCAAGAGTCCCACAGTTCAGGTGGCCGACCAAAGTCCAAGGTCCAGCAGGCGGCCCGTAGAACAGCGTCAGGCGGCCTGCCATTGCAAGCGGACCACCCAGCTAGAAACACCAGTCCTTCAGGCGGCCTGCCCCTATTGTCAGGCCACCAGTACCGGAGAGGCAACCAAGGCAATAGCCTATCCACCGGAGGATCAGGAGGTGAATGGCCCAACAGGTGAAGGAGGCCCCCTGCGGTAGCTAGGTAGCGGTAGGGAGACAAGCAAAAACCCAACTAAGGCAACATGACAGTGTATCCTTGGAGGTTCTAGCTTGGAGTTGGGGCTCGGACTCTTCAGCGGCGGATCCAGCCTGGGCCGGGGAGTCACCAACGGTGGCTCCTGTCCGGAACCTCATTGCTCCTGCAGTGAGCCCGGGCTGAGCCGACATTGAACCTGCGGTGGACCCCGACCGGGCCGTGGATGCACCCATGTTGGAGCCCAGCTGGGCCCCTGCTGCACCTGCGGTGGGACCCTGTTGGGTCACTGTTGAGCCCAATGCAGCCCTCACTATAGGCCAGCCGACCCATATAAGCGTCCGCGCTAGGAAGCGATCTACCACGGGTGCCCTGGAGTGGGGCAGAGTACCCACGAAGACCCCCTCCGAGTAGATGGTGGCAGCACCGGTGACCTCCATGAGCAAGCCTGAATCCTCAGACTCATCCGGTGATGTATCCAGACTCCCGGCAACCCTGAAAGAGGACTCAAACACAGAAGAGGAGGGGTCAGGGTTGCCGGCAGTGGTGGAGCCCAGCGGGGAGGGCTCAGATGCAGCGTGTGGCTGCAACTGGAGCTCCTCACCTAGAGATAGGCAAAAATGCTCTAAAGTAGATAGAAGAAAGACAAAAGAGAGCACTAGCCTTAGCTCAGGCTCCACCGCTGTCCAGGACTCCGACGATCAAGGCGATGTTGAGGGCTCGTCCTCCTGAAGGTTCTGTTCAGGTGCTGGCTCTACTGCGGCAGCTTCCACTGCAGACATGATGGTCCATGCAGTCTTCGACGTCCCAGCTGTCATTACCCACGCTGGCGATCCCTCCAGCGTGGTGGCTGGGATTTGATGCTCCATGGAGGTTTGGAACCACTTCTCATGGGCCTCTGGCTCCTCCTGGTCCCGGCAGTTCAGCTCTGAAGCCGGTATACCCTCAGGAGAGGCAGGAGAGAGCATAGAGAGGGCTGGTGAGCAGTTCACAGCTGCAGCAGGCGGAGAGATCTCTGGGGACTGCTCCCCCTGAGACTCTCCTCCAGGAATCAGGCAAGAATCTTTATCAGTGTTAAGCGAAAAAATGGAGTTTACTTGCCTGTCTTCCTAGTTTATAAAGTCTTTGGCTGCAGCTGGCGAGGCGATGCCCCTCTCAGATGAAGTGGTGGTCCAGGGCTCCTCCTCAGGCTGCTGAGAAGCCTCCAACGCCGGCTCCAGAGGGAATAGATTAGAAGAGGATTCTGTCCTCTCCACCTTGGAGGAGGTAAAAATAGGTGGAGAGGAGACTGCAGATCTCTCCCGTTCCATCAGGCGATCTGTCTTCGCCAACGCCAGTCCGAACTCCTCCCAAGTCTCTGACATCCTCGCTGCCGCCAATAAGCTCCCATGAATAGGAGGGGGAGACAAGGAGAGAGCAGAAGAACATTTACATTCTGCAACGGGTGAAGAGAACTCAGGGGACTGCACACCCTGAGCCTCTCTACCAGGATTCAAGCATGACATAGTATGATTAGTCTGAACAGCGATAGATTGCACTTACTCGTTATCCTGGTAGGGGATGTTATCTGTTGCAGGAGTAGTTTTCTCTTCCCCCTCCATGTCCCGGATCGATCTGTCTCTCTCTGAGAGCTGTGGGGGAGCTGCCCCTGCAGCCACAGGTACGGAAGTCGCTGGTGAGGAAAACGAGCATCCCTTAGCAGTGGGAGGAGGCACCATGGAAGACTCTGCTGCAGGATTGGCCGGAATCGGTGCCGGGGAAATGGCTGCCAGGGTGGCTGAATGATCCGTTCGGGGACCCCGGGCAGGACAACACTAACGCCGCCGTTGACCAGACGGCAGTCGTGCTGGGGCTGAATCCAGCGGGATAGGAGCGGGCATGGGTGTGAGGCTCTGGTGAACCACTGGGACGGCGAAGCCTTGAGTGCATCCCTTTCCCGGCATGAGTGCGGCCGTCTTCGGGGACCTCCTTCCTTCGCTACCCTACTCCCACCATAGACCCGCTAACTGGGCTATCCTTTCAGCTCCCTCGGGGCAGTCCGAGAGCTGAGGACACTGCCAAACCTCCCTCACTGCCAGTGCCACATACCAAAGAACATCTTTGGGTGTGGAATATACATTAGCTGAGGAGATTAGCCCGTCGATGTTCATAAGGGCCCGACAGCGCTCCCAACCCAGGCTCAGAGGATCGCCGTGGCCCATCATCATCTCAGGCAAGTAAGGGAAAAACACACAAAAATGAGGGTGAAAATGCACACGCACGCTACACCGCTAGGCTCTGATGGCGGCGGCATACTGTCACGTCTGCTGCATAATCATGCAGCAGACCGAAGAAATTACACGAGCCTACGTGCAAGTGTCGCGTGTGGTTTATTAAACAGGGTATGAGGTACACATGTCCATGAAAAACAGCCAGGTAGAGAATTGGTTAACCAGTGTCCATGAAAACAGCCCGAGCAGGTAAACAACAGATAAACAGGGTAATTAACTCCACAGGCAGTGAAGGGTTACGATATGCCTCAGGGTGATTTACCTGTATGCTACAACAACCTCAGTGTACTCCTTTATGTTTGTGTGACCATTGTGAGTGACTGCATGCTTGAAAGTGTCCCAGTCTGTAGCGCTGAAGCAGCAGTCCAGTGTTTTTAAATAAAACTCCTTTTGAAAGTTTATCTGACGCCTGGATGTTTGAAAATGAACTTATATAGACAGCCTTTCAGAGCATCCGAGGCCCCCTCTGACCACACACATACCTGCTTTTTTGTTGGCCTTTCACTCTGGGTCTGTATGCAGGCCTTAGCAAGATGGTGATGTGATCAGAGAGACCCAGGTGGGGAAGGGGGGTGCTCTGTATGCTTTTTTGTGAGTTGTGGACACCAGGAGCCTCATGTACAAAGGGTACTTACGCACAAAAATGTGGCATATGCCCTTTTCCACAGAAAATTTCAGCTGTATCAAGAATGAAATGACCATGAAAATATGTGCAGCCCCACGCCAACTTCATGGCTGGCGTACATACGTTTCTGCTGTTGTTGGGCCATTGGTGACACTTAGACGTGATGTTGGGAGACTGAGCATTATTAGAAGATATTGCAAATCGCACAGTGAGAAGACAAAGGGTATTTAGATACAGAGAAGATTTTATGGCTCAGAATGATGACTGGCTTGTCAGCCAGTGTAGTTTTCCACAGGCAGTCCTTGTGGAACTGTGCTCAGAGCTACAGTTGCTCTTGGAGCACAACACGACGAGAGGCCATGAGCTGCCCATCCCAGTGCAGGTGCTGACAACACTGGGGTTCCTGGCAGCGGGCACTCCAGAGGGAGGTGGCAAACCCATCAGGAATTTTCCAGTTGAACCTGGGCCGAGGTATGCCAGCTGTGTGGGATGGCATTATCCGGCTGTCACCCAGGTACATCATATCCCCATACAATGCAGTTGAACAGGCCAACATCAAAGCACAATTTGCAGCAAGAGCCGGTTTTCCAAATGATTCTAATGAACAATATTGTTGGGAACAATCTACAAGCTGGAACTGTGCGGATGGGTGGCTTCTTGGTGAGTAAATTCATGTACATAATTGTCCTAATAATAACCCACCTCATGCGCAACGTGCCTGTGCGCTCCCAAATATCATCCTGTCTTCAAGACTTCATTACAAGTCAGTGGTTCAAGTAAGTGACTTTTTTGCTGACTAAACTACAGTTTCACAGCATTCTACCAAGCCCCCAATTGCCTCTGTGTGTACAGTAGTTATGTTACTAAACACATGCATAAAGTTTGAAATGCAATAGTGTCACCCCTGGGATTGGGATGTACAAAGGAAATGTGCTTGGATTCCTGCTTACGCACTGTTTCATACATCTGGATTTTTAAAAATTTTTTTTTTTGCTTTCGGCATTTTCTTGATTTAAACGTATATCATCTTTCAGTAGGAAATCCACACAAGTCTTTGTACAAGAGGCCCCTGGTCCAGCAAATTGTCTCCTCTTGTTGGAAAGTCCACATGTTGGTGTAGATTTGGTAGGAGGGCCTTTAAATCTGCATGGTTGAAATCTCCTGCTGTGATGAGGAATCCATCTGGATGCGCTGTTTGTGTCTCACTTATAGTCTGATAGAGTTTCTTTAGTGCTTTACTCCTCTCACCGATGGCAGTGGGCGGGACATACACGGCAACTAGCAGGACAGATAAAAATTCTCTGGGAATGTAAAAGGGTTGACACTTGATTATCATAAACTCCACCAAAGGAGAACAGTGTTTATGCGCAACTGTCGCATCTCAGCACCAAGCGTCACTGATGTAAACACACACGCCTCCCCCTTGGGTCTTTTACCCGATCAGCACAATAGCATGTTAGCCCTGCTAACTGAATGGCAGAATCCGGGACACACGCACACACATGCACACACATTTATGACTGCTGCAGACATGGCATGGAGCAGGAATGTAGAACGTCTGCCAGAATTTGGTATGAAATTACATAAAATGACCTGAAGCAGCTGACGCCTATGACAACACCAAACTCATGCATAAGGCCCTTCATTGTGGTTGTGAGCGGCCCTGCCTGAACCTGCTCACACACCTGAAGGCACGGTGGAATATCATCATTAAGCTGTTTATTATTGATGGTGTTATTAAAAAGTGATGGTGACAAATAAAGGCCAATCGAGGTGATGAGTCTACATTGATCTGCGTAGGAAAACGTGTTCTTTTTTGTAGAAATGCATTAATTCCGAAATTGTCCTCCTTTCTGTACTCCCAAATGCTCTTCTGGTCCCCTTCCTCCACGAATGAAGAGCCCGGTCCAGGTCACTCATCCTCCTCGGCTCCCCTTTGTCTCAGTCTGGGGGAGGGATTGGGGGCTGTAATTGGCTACATCGGCTCAGGTGAAAGCAGACCTCTTGTCTGGGGGACACAAAACCGTCTATGTGTGTGTCTGCAGTGCTGGAAGGTCAAAAGGACATGCCATGTTCGGGGACACACACACAGAGTCCTCTTCACTCATCTTCCAGCCCCCAACTATCAGTGCAGCTACCTGGGAAAGGTAATTATTTGCCCTCGTGTCTGTCTTCTAGCTTTCAGAGAACTGCGCTGCCAGGCCTGAGAAGAACAAGAGACTCTGATGACATTTCGGGTTCACCGCGTGCATGAAGCTCTGCCACTGGGTTAGAAATAATATAATGGGCAGAAAATTTTGGGTTTAATGATCCCACTTCAAAACATGTGCAGTTACTGTATGTATTTATATATTTCTTTGAAAATCCAGGTGAATGCTTGTAGATATGTACTGCATATCATGAGTACCTGATGTATATTTATCTTTCCTTTTGTGCCAGAGGTCGAAAACTGACTATAACTGACTGAATGACATCCCATCAGAGGTGATTTTGCTCCAGGTGTAACAACAAGCTTAAACCAGTGCTTTCAGGAAAATTTAACCGAAATACATAATTTTCCTGAATTGACTGATTGTACCTCTTTGTGACAGTGATGCCTATTAGGGTGACTGAAATCTAAAGAAAATAACAGTATATAAAAGAAAATGAAAGAAAATAGCAGGATAAACTGTGCCTGGTGAGCAATCTTCCTAGTACCACTGTTAGTCCCTAAGCGAATGCCTTTGGCTCCCCACCCATCAACATGACAGACAGCTAGGTTGGCTACACCTAGAGTGGCAGGCAGGTAGCAAAGCTAATAACATTTGCCTTTTAGTGATGTGCAAACACAAAAGTAATAAAACTCATTCTCTGAGAGAAAAAAAAAAACAATATAAACACTGTTTTGGGATTTTTTTTAAGGGAAGTGAATGTTTTGATATTTTTTCAGTAATCACATGATCAATTGATGCATTTCATTAAGTTAAAACCTACAAAAACAACTGTTCAGTCAGTGACCCCTTTAAAGCGCCCTCTGTGGATTGCAACCTTCTCACGGTGGCGGGGTTTATGTGCCCCAGTGATCCCAGGAGCTATGCTGTCATGGGCAACTTGCCCCTGGTAGGGGCTCCCAAGACAAACTGGTCCTGGGTGAAAGATCAGTAGAACTGTATGGAAAAAACTTAAAACAAGGACCCAGTGCACCCAAAGGAACCACATGGGTCCGGCATCCCATGGAATCATCACCTGTAAGAGGGATCATAGGGCAGCAGTCTGGGCTCCCTGGATTGCTGCCTCTGTGATCCGGTGTTCTGACATTTTAGCATACTTTGTCAGAATAGCATATCAACATACCTGCCAACTTTTCAAACCTGAAAAGCCTAGTAGCTAGCCGGGGTCCAGGGGCCTGCGGCCACATGGCAAACAAATATTAGCATTAACTCAAGCTAGAATGTAGCTAACAACCTCATATTTCTTCAACTTTCAAACCTGAAAAGCCTAGTAGCTAGCTGGGGTCCAGGGGCCTGCGGCCACATGGCAAACAAATATTAGCATTAAATCAAGTTAGAATGTAGCTAACAACCTCATATTTCTTCAACTTTCAAACCTGAAAAGCCTAGTAGCTAGCCGGGGTCCAGGGGCCGCAGGTCCCAGTAGGTCCAGGACAAAGTCCTGGTGGGGGTTCAGGGGGGCGAAGCCCCCGGACGCCAAACAAATATTAGCATTAAATCAAGTTAGGATGTAGCTAACAACCTCATATTTCTTCAACTTTCAAACCTGAAAAGCCTAGTAGCTAGCCGGGGTCCAGGGGCCGCAGTGTCAAACAAATATTAGTATTAAATCAAGTTAAAATGTGGCTAACAACCTCATATTTCTTCAACAATCATGTTTCTATTTTCCTTAAATTGTCAATGCAGATATGCTGATGGAAAAGATCAAGGACAAACTCTATGGTAACTCTCAAGCATTGTTGTTTTCCATGGTGCACCTCTTAGCTTTCTTCAGTTGGTCTTTTGAATGGAACACACTGTGGCACTTGTTACCCGAAGCTGTCATCATTTTCCTGGTCATGAGGTTGCCCAGAACTTTAGTTGACAGACTGGACCTGAACTCAGTATTGTTCTTGTTCACATGGCTGAATATGCACTCACAGCCCGCAGTAATAATTCCTGGAAATGCTTTGGAGTATTCCTCACGAAAAGACTTGCCATGTGTGTGGATATGGATTATCATAGTCTCTTAATTTTCTTAATCAGTGTTCATCTATATTTATTTAAGTTGGCAAGATCTCTGATTATTAGTGGGGGGGCAAGGGGGGCGAAGCCCCCCGAAGCTCCTGGGTTTTTATGATTTTTAAGTACCAGAACTGTGCTTAAATGACATAAAACAAACAGCTGAATGCCACTTATTACTGTATAATATTGACATGTTCCAAGAAGATAAAATCTCTTCCATTTCCTCCTTCTTTAGTGGCATTTTTACTGACCTGTTGATAGTAAAACAATCTCTGCTGGTGTCGCTGGTATCCGATCCGACCGACCTCGAATCCAGCTGGTCCTCAGCTAGCCCCCTCCGCTGCTAGTCCCGCTGCTTACCGCCGCTGCAATTGAGTTCCTGTCCAATTCCAGTTCCAGTTCCTGTGCAATTGAGTTCCTGTCCTGTACCGACAGCTCCTCCACCGAGTCCCGCCGCCCACCGCCGCTGTAGTTGAGCTCTGATCCGGCTCCCGTCCAACTGTTGCTTCGGTTGGTTCCTCCGGCGAGCCTCAATCACCGGGGACAGAGTCACTTCTTTGTATCGGTGTTAGGTGCTACGACTAGCTATGGCGTTAGCTATAGCGATAGCGCTAGCTTAGCAAACGCTTCAGGTAAATTTAGATACGATTCCTAGCGATCTCGTGTTTGGAATTGCTTTCGTGTTTTTTTTTACGATTTAAAATTTTTGACTGAATTTTTAGTGAAAAACCATAATTTTGATTAATAAAGCCGTAACCCGGAATGGCGTCTTGAAAACCGTAACCATTACGGCAAAACCGGAGTAGTTGGCAGGTATGTATCAACTTATGTTGTGATGTTCCGTAGGTACATTTAAGCTAATAGAAAGGCATAGCAGTTTAATACAGTGGTGAAATGTTTTGAATGGGAAATGTAATCTTAGTTAGCTTCACCCTAACTATAGTTATATATAACAATTAAAATTATGCAACTCCATATAGTTATATAACAGTTGCACTAACATTACATACATGTAATTTACCAGAGTGGTGGCCTAGTGGTAGAGCATCTGCCTCACAGCCGGGAGGTTGTGGGTTCAAACCCCGACCGGGTTATACCAAAGGCCATATAAAAATGATACTTCCCGCCTTCTAGGTTGGTCCTCACCATAATAAAATGGGGGAAGGAAAAGAACCCTCCCTTAGTTATGCTGCTAGTACTGTAGGTTTAGACAGCCGGGGAACCTCCAACAATGCACTGAGCTTCACTCTCAATAAAATATTTTTGCTGGTCATTAACATCTGTTTGTTCTCTGCCATAGATTGAGTCCCCATCGTGCTGTTTGCTCTCTACATGTCTGTTCCTTTCTTCTTCTTCTCTATCCCCTCACCTTCCACCAGTCGCAGCAGATGACTGTCCCTTCCTGAGCCTGGTTCTGCTGGAGGTTTCTACCTGCTAAAAGGCAGTTTTTCCTCTCCACTGTCATCAAGTGCTGCTCACAGGGGATGGCCTGATTGCTGGGGCCTTTCTGCAATTGTGGGGGTTTCCCCTACAGTTGAAAGTGCTACGGTGGCGTGAAAAAGTTTTTGCCCCCTTCCTGATTTTTCATTTTTTTGTATGTTTGTCACACTTAAAAGTTTCAGATCATCAAACAAATTTAAATATTAGACAAAGATAACACAAGTTACTGCACAAAATGTAGTTTTAAATGAAGGTGTTTATTATTAAGGGTAAAAAAAAATCCAAACCTACATGGCCCTGTGTGAAAAAGTGACACCCCCCCACCCGTTAAAACATAAATTATTTGTGGTTTATCACATCTTTGGAAAGCTGACTTCAATTTCTCCAGCCACACCCAGGCCTGATTATTGCCACACCTGTTCTCAATCAAGAAATCACTTAAATAGGACCTGCCTGACAAAGCGAAGTAGCCCAAAAGATCCTCAGAAGCTAGACATGCTGCTATCCAAAGAAATTAAGGAACAAATGAGAAACAAAGTAATTGAGATCTATCAGTCTGGAAAAGGTTATAAAGCCATTTCTAAAGCTCTTGAACTCCAGAGAACCACAGTGAGAGCCATTATCCACAAATGATTAAAACATGGAACAGTGGTGAACCTTCCCAGGAGTGGCTGGCCGACCAAAATTACCCCAAGAGAGCAACGATGACTCATCCAAAACGTCACAAAAGACCCCACAACAACATCCAAAGAACTGCAGGGCTCACTTGCCTCAATTAAGGTCAGTGTTCATGACTCCACCATAAGAAAATGACTGGGCAAAAATGGCCTGCAGAAAACATCTTGATGATCCCCAAGACTTTGGAGAAAATACTCTGTGGACTGACAGGACAAAAGTTGAACTTTCTGAAAGGTGTGTGTTCCATTACATCTGGCATAAAAGTAACACAGCATTTCAGAAAAGGAACATCATACCAACAGCAAAATATGGTGGTGGTAGTGTGATGGTCTGGGGCTGTTTTGCTGCTTCAGGACCTGGAAGATTTGCTCTGGTAAATGGAACCATGAATTCAGCTGTCAACCAAAAAATCCTGAAGGAGAATGTCCGGCCATCTGTTTGTGACCTCAAGCTGAAGCACACTTGGGTTCTGCAGCAGGACAATGATCCAAAACACACCAGCAAGTCCACCTCTGAATGGCTGAAGAAAATCAAAATGAAGACTTTGGAGTGGCCCAGTTAAAGTCCTGACCTGAATCCATTTGAGATGCTGTGGCATGACCTTAAAAAGGCGGTTCATGCTGGAAAACCCTCCAATGTGGCTGAATTACAACAATTCTGCAAAAGTGAGTTGGCCAAAATTCCTCCACAGCGCTGTAAAAGACTCATTCCCAGTTACCGCAAACGCTTGATTGCAGTTGTTGCTGCTAAGGGTGGCCCAACCAGTTATTAGGTTTAGGGGGCAATCACTTTTTCACACAGGGCTGTGTAGGTTTGGAATTTTTTCCCCCTTAATAATAAACACATTCATTTAAAAACTGCATTTTGTGTTTACTTGTATTATCTTTGTCTATTATTTAAATTTGTTTGGGCTGCACGGTGGCGCAGTGGTGAGCACTGCGGCAGCACAGTTTACCCTTGGCCGGGGGATTGTGGGGATCGTGGGATCGTGGGTTCGATCCCAGCCCCCGGCCAACAGTGATCTGTGTGGAGTTTGCATGTTCTCCCCGTGTTTGCGTGGGTTTACTCCGGGATTTCTCTGGTTTCCTCCCACATGCCAAAAACATGCAGGTTAGGTTAATTGGAGACTCTAAAGTGGCCCTAGGTGTGAATGTGTGTGTGAATGGTTAAGGGATAGCGCCGTATCATGGCTGCTTCATCCATCCAGGTGGTGGATGCCCTCAATTTCCCCTCTGGGGATCAATAAACTATACTAAATCTAAATCTAAAAAAAAATCTAATCTGAAACATTTAAGTGACAAACATACAAAAAAATGAGAACTCAGGAAGGGGGCAAACACTTTTTCACACCACTGTATGAGATGACTAACGTGAAATGGCGCTATACTGTATATAAAGAAAGTTCAACTGAACTGAATTGAATTGAATTCTTTGTGGTGGCGCCTTGCATGGCAGCGGCTCTCTCTGATTCTAGATGATTAACATTGTAGATCGGAGAAATGTAACTTCATTCTACTGTACATGATTGGCTGTATGGATTGAATGACAAAGTTGGCTTCTTCTTCTTCTTAATTGCTTATCTTCAGGCAGTTGTATGAAGTCTCTGGCGGTATGCTGAAATTATGGATTTTTGCTTGGTACAGTGTTATTCTGCTGCATGCATGTGCAGTAATCCAGGATATTCTGTTCTGATAGCTATTCCAGAACGTCAGACAGATCCCCGGATAAGCAATAGAAGATAGATGATTGGACTCCTTTAAAGCAATAGTTCACAAAGCATTATGCAATGTTACATTCTGCACATCCATACGTGAGAGATCTCCAGTTTGAGCATGAATGTCTTCACACACTTTTGTGACCAGTGTTGGTGAGATTTTTTTTGCCAGAACCAAAATCGTGGCATGGATATTGACAGAGTTAAATAGCTCTCTCCTCACTGATTTATGGTCTGCATGGGTGGCCCTGCTGAGAAACATCAGCACCTCACTGCGAGACACCGTACTGACACTGAACACACAGTGTTAAACACAATGCATCACCCGCTGGCCTCTCACTCACCCATGTTGTGCACTAGCAGCCTTTAGCTTCTCCACAGCCCATGACAGAAGGCAAAGACAGCAGGTACTGTATTTCAGAAAGTACTTCGTCATGTGGCATTAATCATTAATATTTGAATTTCTCCTGATTGCCGCAGTTACAACTTTTTCAAAGTTAAACAGGTTGGATAAATTATTGGTCTCGCATCTTTGGTCTCCTGGCAGCATTTGACAAACTTGTTTTCTCTTACTTTGGTTTGAGGGAGAAACTGGTGCACACACACCACTGAAGATCATCATATGTAACTAGATAAGTTCACATGCCGCAACGAACACCACGATGAGTCAAAAAATAACCAGAAAAGTCAAACGTAATATGTTTTGCTTAAGCCTCTTACAAAAGCACAACAATGGGTGTGATTTTGCCCCTTTTGTGCTCTGTCATGCTGCCTCTGGCTAGTGCCGTCGCCGGGCAGATGAGCAGCACAACTTTGCTGCTGAAAGACGAGCTAAGTGGAGCAGCCAGAATAGATGCAAAACTATCACTTATTGCCCAAGAGCACAATGATTGCTCCTAAATAGATCAGATGTGCTGAAACAGAAATCCTACTCCAGCTTCCTGTTTTACACTCGGTGCGTCTTCACATTGCCTCTTTAGTGACGCATCTATTGTCAGCCATGTTTACCAGGAGTGATAGTGTATCTGGTATTGTTTTCACCTTGGGAATATGTGCGTGCATGTGTGTGTATTGTAACACCACCCTAATGGTACGTGTCCTCTGGATCTGTTGTTTCTCTGCTTCCTAGTCATTGTCTATGTGAAATGCACCACTGTGGCTGCAGTTCTGTGCGATTCGATTTGCTGTGGGTCGAACTGCCCTTACCTGTCACCTGCATAAAGTTGGAGGTTTTTTTTTACTTTATGCATTTGAGGTCCAGCACGTGGAATGCACTGGCTGCGGCAACACTGTGTCTATTGTTTAAACCAATTGTTTATGTCAAATACCAGATCCCTGACCAACAGTGATCTGTGTGGAGTTTGCATGTTCTCCCCGTGTCTGCGTGGGTTTACTCCGGGATTTCTCCGGTTTCCTCCCACATGCCAAAAACATGCAAGTTAGGTTAATTGGCATCAAACTGGGGATTCTAAATTGTCCTTAGGTATGACTGAGAGTGAATGGTTATCTGTCTCTCTGTGTTGGCCCTGCCATGGACTGGTGATCTGTCCAGGGTGGACCCTGCCTCTCGCCCAAAGATGCTGGGATAGGCTCCAGCCCCCCCACGACCCGAAAAGGATTAAGCGGAAGAAGATGGATGGATGGAAATACCAGATCAGTTAATTGCACCTCTTTTTTTCTCACCTCAAATGTCGTCAGGCACACTTTTCGCCAGTTTGTTTTGAAAACTCAGAATATGCAGTGTTATCTGGGATCCGAAATCCCTGAGTGGACCGCCCACGGCGTGATGTGTCGACCAATCAAGTGAAGCCTTGATGCTCTCAGCAGCAGGACCAATGAGAGTCTATACCCCAAGAAAGAGCTCTTAGACCATGGGTCTGCAACCTCTGCTATGAGGAGAGCCATTTTACCCAAATTATGTCTCAGAAAAATCTACAAGGAGCCGGAAAATATATTTTCCTTTCATATGTGACACTACTGTCTTAGAAATCAGCTTTTACTCGTAAATGCAGCTTTTTTTTCCCTCTGAAATTGCCATGTTTTTGAGACTTTTTTGTAAAGTGTTTGAAAAATTCTTAGAAATGTATTATTTTTGTCCTCATATTTATCAAAAGTTCTTGCATTTTTTGTCATAAAATTTGCAACTACTAATACAAATGTTTTTTTTTTCTCAAATTGCAAGTTCTTTTTGTAGATTTATTACTTTTTTATTCTTAATGAGCTATTTGTCTCTTGCAGAAGTGTGAGGTTTCTCCAAATTGCAGTTTTTACTTATAAATTTGCTATTTTTCTCATAAATGTGACTCCTTTCATGAATTGTTTTTCTGTGCAATTTTTTGTCTATTGCAAGTACTTTTGTAACTTTATTTTAATTAATTTGCAGATTTTTTATGTAAATTTGCAGTTTTTTCTGAAATTCATCATTTTTATGTATATTTGCTACATCTTTCTATTATATTTTTTCATGACTTTTTCCTAAATTTTTTTCTGAAAATGCGACTTTTCCGCAGAAATTTGAAGCTTTTCTCGTAAATTTTAACATGAATTTGAGATTTTCTCCATATAGAGTTCAAAATTTCCTCCTAAATTTTCAACATTTTACTTGTAACTTTACATCATTTCTGTTGAAACGTTACTATTTTAATCTTAAATTTGCAACTTTTATGGTAAATCTGCAGCTTTCCCCCACACAAATCTGTTAGATTTTTGTTATTGTCACTTTTTACATATAAATTTGTTAGGTAGTTTTCACTGGTGTTGGGAAACCCACAGGTAGCTGGTGATTAGGGTCAAAAGGGCCACATGTGACTCTGGAGCCACAGGTTGCAAACCCCTGTCTTAGCCTGTTTGTTTTTGCTATGCCAGTATTTTCTGTCAGTCCATCTAGTTATGCCTCATCAGCAAACTTAATGCATCCATGAAGTGATTCCTTCTTTCAAAAACCATGAACCTGTGAACATGCACTAGAACAGACTCAGGCCACATGTTGGTGATGTGGTGGACGCAGCATTTTCACCGCTACAATGACACTCAGCGGATCAGATCACACGACACTGTGAGTCAGGGATCTGAAACATTTAAGTACAACATCAAGATTCCTTGTGTGTAAACAGATCATGACTCAGTGAAAGATTAGAGGTGAGATAGTTTTAATGATTTTGTTTTTCATTGCTAGGGGAGCTGCAGTGCTGATGATGATGATCAAAATCCATCTTCTTAATCCTTTTCAGGCCATGGGGGGGCGCTGGAGCCTATCCCAGCATCTGTGGGTGAGAGGCAGGGTCCACCCTGGACAGATCGCCAGTCCATCGCAGGGCCAACACAAAGAGACAGACAACCATTCACTCTCACAGTCATACCTAAGGACAATTTAGAATCCCCAGTTTGATGCCAGTTAACCTAACTTGCATGTTTTTGGCATGTGGGAGGAAACTGGAGAAATCCCAGAGTAAACCCACACAGACACGGGGAGAACATGCAAACTCCACACAGATCACTGTTGGTCGGAGACTGGAATCGAACTCAGGAACCCAGGATTGAACCCAAGATCCCCTGGCCAAGGGTGAGTTGCTGTGCTGCCACAGTGCTAACCACTGCTCCATCGCGCTGCCCCGATGATCAAAATGTTATCACAATTATATTACATCAAGGATGGGCTGTGAGGGTCATTCCACTGCAGATTTTTGGTTCCACCCAGTCTCTTCAGCAGCTGTTTGCACTGATGAGCTTCAAGGATGCTAATTCCAGAAAGCAGCTGCTTTAGAGATTGGGTGGAACAGAAAACCTGCAGCGGAATGGCCCTCGATGGCACATAGGCAACACAGGGGGAGCACAGTGGCACAGCGGTTGGCACTGTGGCAGCACAGCAACTCACCCTTAGCCATGGGATCCTGGGTTCAATCCCACCCCCGACCAATGGGGATCATTCTGTGTGGAGTTTGCATGTTCTCCCCGTGTCTGCGTGGGTTTACTGCGGGATTTCTCTGGTTTCCTCCCACAGGGGCCAAAAACATGCGGGTTAGGTTAATTGGCATCAAGTGGGGAGGTATAAATGTGAGATGCCTCTTCCCTCCAGGCCACAGTTGTAAAAAAGAATGTGTTCTTAATCTGTCCTGCCAGGTTAAATAAAGGATAAATAAAAGTTGCCCATCCCTGTACTAGAAGAATATGTTTTTGTTTGCATTATATTTGTTTTTTGTGAGAGATTATTTTAATCACTCACTGCACTTACAACAATCATAAAACTCATTTAACCCACAGGCTTTTGAGTCTTTACAATAATATTAGCAAACATTTTAGAAAAATGTACTTTAAAAAAACTGCATACAGCATCATGGATCTTGGACTACCTCACAGACCGACCACAGTTTGTGAGAGCCCAGGACTGTGTGTCCGACACCATCACCTGCAGTACGGGGCCCCCCCAGGGAACAGTTCTGCCTCCCTTCCTGTTCACTGTTCCTGTTCACAATTCACACTGTATTTCAGTGCAAGGAGTCAGATTATGGAACGATTTTGGACCTGAATTAAAATCATGTCAACGCTTGGACAATTTAAACAAAAACTAAAGGAAGAAATACTCCAAACATATTTACAAGACGACATGTAAACTCACATAAGGATTGACATATCCAGCCTGTGTTGTGTTGTAACTTAGTTTTTTTTGTGTTTTTTTTTTCTTTTTTTTCTCTGTCACATTTTGTCTTAGATTTGTTTTTGAATAGTAACCGCTTAACTTAGCCTAGCTTAGTTTTCTTTTTTCTCTCAGTCACATTTTGTCTTAGCTTTGTTTTGAATTGTAATCGCTCTTGTCTTGTTTTCTCTTTTTTCTCTTTTGAATTCTTGGATGGAATATGGGTGGGCAATATAAGCTGCGGCTTCAGCCATCATCCATTTCGGATAACTTACGTGGAATTGTATAATAAGAGGAGTCTTTGTCTAATTTGACCTTGTTGTTATATTATTCAGTTTCTTTTAACCTGTACTGTACTATCCGAAATAAATTCATTCATTCATTCATTCATTCCCTTCCTGTTCACCCTCTACACTGTTGACTTTTCACACAACACACCACACTACCATCAACAGAAGTTCTCTGATGACTCTGCGATTGTCAGTCTCATCTCTGATGGGGATGATGTAGAGTAAAGAGGATTTATCCAGGACTTCGTGGACTGGTGCTTGCAGAACTGCCTCCAGGTCAATGCAGAGAAGACCAAGGAACTGGTGGCGGACTGCCGCAGGCGAGGACAACCCCCCACATCACCAGTAAACATCCAGGGAACAGACATTGAGATGGTGACAGCTTACAAGTACCTGGGTGTTCACCTGAACAATAAACTGGACTGGTCACACAACACCAACACACTCTACAAGAAAGGGCAGCACAGTCTGTACCTCCCAAGGAGACGCACGTCTTTTGGAGTGCGAGAGGCACTCCTGAAGACCTTCTACCATTTGGTAATGGCATCAGCCATCACATTTGGAGTGGTCTGCTGGGGCAGCGGCATCATGGTAGCTGACAGGAAGAGACTGAACAGGCTGATCAAAAAAGCTAACTCTGTTCTGGGGCGACGCCTCGACCCAGTGAGGAGATACGAGAGAGGAGGATGGTGGCTAAGCTGTCATCTCTGCTGGAGTCCGAGTCCCACCCCATGCAGGACACGCTGAACGTACTGAGGAGTTCATTTAGCAGTAGGCTGTGCCAGCCTAGCTGCACAATGGAGAGGTTCCACAGGTCCTTCCTACCTACAGCTGTCAGACTTTACAGTCTAATCTGCGCTCCTCATAGAGAACATACATAACACCACTACTATGCACAATAGAGATCGTCCCCTGCAATACACAACTAATACAATTATAATTATTATCGAGGGTGGCAACAACACTGTTCATTCAAATGTGAAATACAGTATACTGTCTGGATTTATAGCTATAGTATACTGTATATTGCCGGGTAATTTAACTAACTGCAATGCTGTAAATACCATCTAACTGCAATGCTCCTGCACTGTGTAAATATACAGTGTATATATTTATATTTACTGTTTTGCTTACAAATTCTTATCTTTTTTATCTTATTTAATATTTGCTCTGAGTGCTGCTATCCCTTTGCTGCTGCAATCCTGTAATTTCCCCATTGTTGGACTAATAAAGGTTTATCTTATCTTAACATCACACTTTGCTTTGCCACATGTTGACAGCTCCCACAGATCTTAATTAAAATGTTTGTGTCATAGGGCACATTCACAGGGCCACTGTTTGGTCTGGACCAAAGGAAATCTGGTCCGCCTTCGTGGATAGTTCAGTTCATTTGGTGCCGTCTGAACTCTGGCGCACACAAAACAAGCAAACTCTGGTCCACCTGAAAATGGGGGACTGCTTCGCTTGCAGTGTGAATGCAAACGGACTATCCAGCAGACCAAAGGGCAGAATTGCCCCTCAGCATTTGTGTAACCATAGCAACACGTAGTCTGAGAAGAGGAAGTGGCATTTACCGTAGTGCATTCTCTTCATGAATGAATGAAATGATGCATCACTGGTGGACAGGGGTGTGGTCTTGTGGTCGACAGGATATGACTAGTCCCTGGAGTACAATAAGCACAGAAATGAGTGTGAATGAGTGGCTAAACTGCTAGCTAAGCCAGCCAGCTTGAATCTTGTTAGAGAAAATTCAATTCAACTTTATTTATATAGCGCCATTTCACAACAACAGTCATCTCATAGCACTATCAACTGTAGGGGGGACCCCCACAGTTGCAGAAAGACCCCAGCAATCAGGCGATCCCCTGTGAGCAAGCACTTGGCGACGGTGGAGAGGAAAAACTCCCTTTTAACAGGAAGAAACCTCCAGCAGAACCAGGCTCAGGGAGGGGCAGTCATCTGCTGCGACTGGCTGGGGGGTGAGGGGATAGAGAAGAAGAAAAGAACAGACATGTAGAGAGCAAACAGCACGATGGGGACTCAATCTATGGGAGAGAACAAACAAATGTTAATGACCAGCAAAAAAAAAAAATATTTCATAGAGAGTGAGGAAAGGAGTGAGGCCCAGTGCATTACTGGAGGTCCCCCGGCTGACTAAACCTATTAGCAGCATAACTAAGGGAGGGTTCAGAAACACATGATCCCTCCCTAATTGTAGGCTATATCAAAAAGGTAGGTTTTAGCCCTATTCTTAAAAACAGAGATCGAGTCTGACTCCCGAATCCAGATTGGCAGCTGATTCCACAGGAGAGGAGCTTGATAACTGAAGGCTCTGCCTCCCATTGTACTTTTGGAGATTCTAGGTATTACAAGTAATCCTGCATTTTGGGAGCGTAGTGCTTTGTTAAGATAATACGGTAGTATCAGATCTTTTAAATAAAAAGGAGCCTGATTGTTTAGAGCTTTGTAAGTAAGAAGAAGGATTTTAAACTTAATTCTAAACTCCATGGGAAGCCAATGAAGGGAGGCCAGAACCGGAGAGATATGATCTCTCTTTCTAGTACCTGTTAAAACTCTTGCTGCAGCATTTTGGATCAGCTGAAGACTTTTTAAAGATGTTTTAGGACAGCCTGATAATAAAGAATTACAATAATCTAATCTCGAGCTAACAAAAGCGTGGATCAGCTTCTCAGCATCACTCTGAGACAAGATGCTCCTAATCTTGGCAATATTACGCAAATGATAGAAGGCAGTCTTAGAAACAAATTTAATATGTGAATTGAAGGACAAATCCTGATCAAAAATAACTCCAAGGTTCCTCACAGAGCTATTAAGAGAAAGAGTAACTGCATCCAAACTGAAAGTTTGATTTGGAAAGGAATTTCTAAGGTTTTTTGGACCAACAAGAATGACTTCAGTCTTATCTGAATTTAATAGCAGGAAATTACAAGTCATCCAAGCTTTGATTTCCTTAAGACAGGCTTCTAACTTGGCTAATTGATTAGTATCATCTGGCTTCATTGACAGGTATAATTGTGTGTCATCTGCATAACAATGAAAATGTATACAGTGCTTTCTAATAATGTTGCCTAACGGAAGCATATATAAACTAAAAAGAGTAGGGCCTAGCACAGATCCCTGTGGAACTCCATGACTAAGCTTTGAGCTGAGAGAAAACTCATCATTTACATGAGCAAACTGGAACCTATTAGATAAATAAGATCTAAACCACTGCAACGAAGTTCCATTAAGTCCAACATAGTGTTCTAATCTATCAAGTAGAATATTATGATCAATAGTATCAAAAGCTGCACTAAGATCTAAAAGGACAAGTACAGAAACTAGTCCATTATCAGATGCAATGAGGAGGTCGTTAGTGACCTTCGCTAAGGCTGTTTCAGTACTATGATGGATTCTAAACCCAGATTGAAACTCCTCAAGTAAACCATTTCCCTGCAGGTGGTCAAATAATTGCGTAGCAACAACTCTTTCTAAGATTTTTGAAATGAAAGGGAGATTAGAGATTGGTCTATAGTTAGCTAAAGCTCCTGGATCTAGCGTTGGCTTTTTGAGTAAGGGTTTAATTACAGCCGTTTTAAAAGCCTGCGGTGCATGGCCTAAAGTTAATGAAGAATTGATTATATGAAGAATAAAGCTACCAATAAGTGGGAAGACTTCTTTAAATAACCTGGTAGGAATAGGGTCTAAAAGACAAGTTGAAGGTTTGGATGAGGAAACTATTTTGTCTAACTCACAAAGGTCGATTGGAGTAAACTCATCAAGACAGACATCAATAGAAGGAGTTGTAGTAGTTACAGTATTTAAGTTAACTGTGGGAAGAATCTGATTGATTTTATCTGTGATGGATGAAATTTTATTATTGAAAAAGTTCATAAAGTCCTGACTAGTAAGCTCTAAGGGGATGCTAGGATTGACAGAGTCCTGACTCTTTGTCAACCTGGCTACAGTACTGAAAAGAAACCTGGGATTATTCTTGTTCTCTTCTATTAATGCAGAGTAATAACTCGTTCTAGCTTTTCTAAGAGATTTTTTATAAATTAAAAGATGATTTCTCCAAGCTAAATAGATTTCATCTAAATTAGTAGAGCGCCATTTTCTTTCTAATTGACGAGTCTTCTGTTTTAAGCTACGAGTTTCTGTGTTGAACCAAGGAGTTAAAAATCTCTGATTAGACTTTTTCTTTTTTAAGGGGGCCACCAAGTCTAGAGCCTGATGCAGAGAAGCTGAAACACTATCCACCATGTTATCAATTACAGAAGGAGCAAGCTGTCTATAGCTTATTTCCGTTGTGTTGACACATGGCATAGAGGAAACAATCTGCATAAATTTGGAAACAGCATCATCTGAGAGGCATCTACTGTGATAATATTTTTCTTTAGGAGCCAAATAGTCAGAAATAGTAAAATCAAAGGTTAACAGACAATGGTCTGACAGTACAGGGTTATGAGGAGACACTACAAGATTTTCTATTTCTATGCCATATGTCAGAACAAGGTCCAATGTATGGTGGAGGTAATGAGTAGAATTTCCTACTTTCCGAGAAAACCCAATCGAGTCTAATATTGAATTAAAAGCCACATTAAGGCAGTCACTATCTCCATCCACATGTATATTAAAGTCCCCTACTATAATTATTCTATCAGATTTCAGCACTAAATCAGCTAAGAAATCAGCAAATTCGGATAAAAATTCTGAATAGGTTGATGGGGGACGATAAACTATGGCAAATAAAATTGGGTTTAACCTGAAATTGCTAAAGTGCCCAACACTGAGGACCAGGCCCTCAAAGGAATTATAACATGTTTTTTGCTTTACATTAACTAGTAATTTGGAATGGTAAATTGTTGCTACTCCTCCTCCACGACCAGAACTTCTGGGATTTTGACAGTTTAAATAACCAGAGGGAGTTGATTCATTTAAACCAACATAATCCTCTTGCCCTAACCAAGTCTCTGTAAGGGAAATTAAATCAATCTGATGATCAATTAACAGATCATGGACTAACAGAGACTTGGGAGTTAGAGACCTAATATTTAATAAACCACATTTAATTTTTAAATTATGAGGAGGAACAGAGGCCAAATCATTCAATTTAGAGGCTTTATGTTTAATTTGAGTTTTACCAATATTTTGCTTTATCACTTTGGGATGCTTATACATTATATTTTTATTTACTTTGGAGGGAGCAGACAACGATTCTCTGATGGGGAAGACAGGGGCTAAGCTGAGGGGTGGCGGATGAAATAAATAATGCCAAGGGCTCAAAGTAGCGTCACAGTGAAGCTAGAATGGTGTGAGATATCATCAACAGTGGATTTGTGAACCAGGTGGAAACAGCAACATCTATTAGGGCAATTGAAATCTAAAGAAAATAATATAAACCACGCTTGGTAAGCTAACTTCCTAGCACTGTTAGCTCTGAAGCTTGGGCTCCCCATCCGCTCACATTTGCAGACAGCCTGGCTGCCCAATAATGGAGCAGCGAGTGGTGATCGACTGGGCTTACCATGTTTATGGTGGTCTGTAACAAACCTGGAAGAGATAAAATGGCTCATCAGAGAGAGAAATTATATAAAGTGAGGGTTTTTTTAAAATATTTTTTAATACGTGACAATAGACACAGAAGGTTAAAAACAATTGCTCAGTCAATGACCCCTTTAAACCTTTTCATGAGTTTTTTTGCTTTTTGTTTCATTTCTATGGATTTTGTCATGGTGGTGACTCCATCGATGAACCATTTATAAGTTAGAGCATTGCAAATGTAAGATAAGCCTTTATTAGTCCCACAACGGGGAAATTCCAGGATTGCAACAGCACAGGGATAGCAACACTCAGAGCAACAATCAGAAGGCAAGAAAAAAACAAGCAAGCAAGAGCAGCTAATATACATATGTACGTATTACTATAAAATATATATATATACACACACACACAGACACACAGTGCAGAGCATTGTAGCTGGATGGAATAAATATATGAATATATGAACACACAGTGCAGAGCATTGTAGCTAGATGGAATAAATATGTAAATATATAAACACCCACAGTACGGAGCATTGCAGCTAGGTGGAATAAATATGCAAGTATATAAACACACACAGTGCGGAGCAATGTAGCTAGATGGAATAATATGTAGATATATAAATATATAAACACACCCAGTGCTGAGCATTGTAGCTAGATGGAATAAATATGTAAATATATAAACACACACAGTGCAGAGCATTGTTGCTAGATGGAATGAAACAGCATAACCGTCTACTTAGTTATCCTACATGGTATGATTATGTGCCGATACATATTCTCACCCTCCATAGCGACCGGTATGTTCCTAGTTGTATGCCGGAGGGGACCATTGTGTAAGTCTATTGCATCTTTTGCATTCAAAAAACTATTAGTTTGTTACGTCTTTTTGCTATCTCTGCGAGCAGCCCTGCTTAGGTTGTACAGTCTGACAGCCGTTGGTAGGAAGGACCTACGAAACCTCTCGGTTGTGCACCTGGGATGATGTAGTCTGCTGCTAAATGAGCTCCTCAGTGCATTCAGTATGTCCTGCATAGGGTGGAACTCGGACTCCAGCAGAGATGACAGTTTAGCCACCGTCCTTCTCTCTCCTATCTCCTCCATCGGATCAAGGCGCTGCCCCAGGACAGAGCTAGCTTTCTTAATCAGTTTGTTCAGTCTCTTCCTATCGGCTGCAGTAATGCCACTGCCCCAGCAGACCACTCCAAAAGTGATGGCTGATGCCACCACCGTGTCATAGAATGACTTCAGCAGCGCCCCTTGTACACCAAAAGACCTGAGTCTCCTCAGCAGGAACAGCCTGCGCTGTCCCTTCTTGTAGAGTGCGTCAGTATTGTGTGACCAGTCTAGTTTATTGTTCAGATGAATACCCAGGTACTTATAGGATGTCACCATCTCGATGTCTGTTCCCTGTATATTTACTGGTACTGTGAGGGGCTGCCCATGCCTGCGGCAGTCCACCACCAGCTCCTTAGTTTTCCTCGCGTTGATCTGGAGGCAGTTCCGATGGCACCAGTCCACGAAGTCCTGGATAAGCCCTCTGTACTCAGCTTCATCTCCATTGGAGATGAGGCCAACGATCGCAGAGTCATCAGAGAACTTCTGTAGATGGCAGTGTGTTGTGTTGTGTGAGAAGTCCGCAGTATAAAGAGTGAACAGGAAGGGAGCCAGCACCGTTCCCTGGGGGGCCCCCGTGCTACTGATGATCGTGTCGGACACACAGTCCCGGGTTCTCACAAACTGAGGCCGGTTCGTGAGGTAGTCCAGGATCCATGATGACAGGTGCTGGTCCACCCCTGCGCGCAGCAGCTTGTCCTTCAGGATCATCGGTTGGATGGTGCTGAAAGCACTGGAGAAGTCAAAGAACATGATCCTCACCATATTCCCGGGCTTCTCCAGGTGGGACAGAGAACGGTGAAGGAGGAAGATCACCGCATCCTCCACCCCAATGCCATGCTGGTAGGCGAACTGGAGTGGATCCATCGCTGGTTCCACCAGGGGGCGGAGGTGAGCAAGGAGCAGTCTCTCCAGGGTCTTCATCAAGTGGGACGTCAAGGCCACCGGTCTGTAGCTGTTCAGGTCTTTGGGGTGGGAAGTTTTTGGTACAGGTACCACACAAGATGTTTTCCACAGCTGTGGTACCCTCCCCAGTTTCAGGCTCATGTTGAAGATATACGTCACAATCCCACACAGCTGGTCTGCACAGGACTTGAGGAGCTTTGCGCTGATGCCGTCCGGTCCCGGCGCCTTCCTCGCCTTGATCTTCCTCAGCTCCGTCCTCACCTGGGTCCTGGTCAGGGTCAGGATGGGGGGCTGTGTGTTGGGAGTGGGGGGGGGTGTTGGTGGAGTGGGGAGTGGGCAGCAGGACTTGATTTCTTTAGAGGCAGCAGTGGTTGTTGTGCAGTCAGGGGGGAGGGCGGTTGGTCAAATCTATTGAAAAACAGATTCAGGTTGTTCGCCCACTCCCTGCCCCCTGTGGCCTGGGGGGAGGTATTCTGGAGCCCCGAGATGGTTTTGAGGTTTCTCCAGACCCCGCTGATGTCGCTCTGTTGCAGCTTGTCCTCCATCTTCTTCCTGAAGCTGTCCTTGCCTTCTCTGATCTTTCTCCTCAGCTCCCTCTGTACGGACTTCAGCATCTCCCTGTTCCCTGACCTGAAGATCCTCTTCTTCTCTCTCAGAAGTGTTTTTATCTCAGGGTTGATCCAGGGTTTGTTGTTTGAGTGACGCCGTATGGTCTTGGTGGGAACGGATTTGTCCACACAGAAGCTGAGGTAGCCCGTGAAGGTGTGAATGAGGCCATCGATGTCCTCACCATGTGGATCGCAGAGCTGCTTCCAGGCGGTGGCTTCAAAACAGCCCTTTAGGGTGTCCATTGTCTCCTCAGACCATAACTCCACAGTGTGCATGGCCGGAGGTTGTCTGTGCACTAGGGGTTTGTACACCGGCCGGAGATGAACCAAGTTGTGATCCGATCTCCCGAGTGGGGGGAGTTGTGATGAGGTGTACGCCTCCTTAGTGTTTGCGTAGAATAAATCCAGTGTTTTATTGTCTCTAGTGTGGCATGTGACATACTGGGTGAACGTGGGTAGAATGGGAGACAGTGAAACATGGTTGAAATCACCTGAGATGAGGAGAAGAGCATCTGGGTGTTCTGTCTGCAGCCTGCTGGTTACTGAATGGATGACGTCACGTGCTGTCCCAGCGTTCGCCGTCGGATTTGCATAAACAACAATGCAGATCACGTGTGAGTGTTCTCTCGGGAGATATGTAGGCCTCATGCTAACAGCTAGCAACTCAATGTCTTTGCTGCAGTGTCGTTGTTTAACAGTGATATGTCCCGGTCTGCACCAGTTGTTGTTAACATACATTATCACTCCACTGCCCCTAGCCTTGCCACTGTCTGGTGTTCGGTCAGCTCGTATCATGTGAAAACCCTCCAGCTCAATGTTAGCATCTGCTGCTAGTTCAGTTAGCCACGTCTCAGTAAACTAACTACTAACTAACTAACCTGCACTTATATAGCGCTTTTCTAGTCACAAAGACCACTCAAAGCGCTTTCTTTAATACTAACCCTCTATTCTAAGGGCCTATAGGAAACAGATATCTAGGGACAATTTAGAACAGCCAATTAACCTAACATGCATGTTTTTGGCATGTGGGAGGAAACCGGAGAAATCCCGGAGTAAACCCACGCAACACGGGGAGAACATGCAAACTCCACACAGATCACTGTTGGTCGGGGGCTGGGATCGAACCCACGATCCCCACAATCCCCCGGCCAAGGGTAAACTGTGCTGCCGCAGTGCTAACCACTGCGCCACCGTGCAGCCCAAAAGGAGAGAGCACTCCCGGTATGTGCTATCATAACGGGAGATAGCCGCTAGCTCATCTAACTTTCCCAGTATCGACCGTACATTTCCCATGACAACAGATGGAAGGGAGGGTCTGTACCTTATATTTTTTGTCCTCCGCCTTACTCCAGCCCGGCAGCCGCGGCGTTTTCGCCTCAGTTCTCTCGGTATGTCGAGTTTTTCCAATGGGACCGGGTGGCGGTTGAATGCTAGCAGCTGTTCTCTGCTGTATCGTATCCTGCTATAAACAGTGGCTCCGTCCACTGGCTCAGGAGACATTTAGGACGATCTGTGTGTCCGTGATATAAGTGGGGTGAAAAAAAAAGACGGATCAAAAGAGAGAGGAAGGGAAAAAGACTCGGAATCGAGCCGCTGTTGCAAAAGGCAGCCTACTCGTGTGGCGCCGAGAGAAAAAAAAAAAAAACTGTAACTGTAACTGTAAATGTAACTGTACCCTAAACTCTGTGTGTGTGTGTGTGTGTGTGTGTGTGTGTGTGTGTGTGTGTGTGTGTTTTAATCTTTTAATACTTCCATTACACCAAATATTTTTTAACAAGTGTGATCAGAGTGCACACACTCATGCACAAAAGATATCCCAACAGGTGGAACAGGTAAATAGCCCCTGAGGGAGCAAATGAGACACTGAGCAGGACCCTTAGCTACGAGTACAGGCTAATATAAAGGGATGAAGCTGAAAAAGAGACAGAAACAAGTGGGGCAGGTTCTTCCCAGAGCACTTGCATAAAGTGAATTAAAAAAAATTCAGGTTGGATAACATCTGCAGCCCTTTAAGGCATCTACCCAAATGCTCTGCACTTTGGTGTTGATGACTTAAATTCCCTCACAATTTTTGCATAAATTGTTTACTATTTTTTTTTTATCAAATAGTGTACAGTGCATCCAGAATACTTTGTTGATGCACATTTGGCAGCAATTACAGCCTCAAGTCTTTTTGAATATGATGCCACAAGCTTGGCACACCTATCTTTGGGCAGTTTGGTCCATTCCTCTTTGCAGCACCTCTCAAGCTCCATCAGGTTGGATGGGAAGCGTCGGTGCACAGACGTTTTCAGATCTCTCCAGAGATGTTCAATTGGATTCAAGTCTGGGCTCTGGCTGGGCCACTCAAGGACATTCACAGAGTTGTCCTGAAGCCACTCCTTCAATATCTTGATTGTGTACTTGGGGTTGTTGTCCTGCTGAAAGATGAACCGTCACCCCAGTCTGAGGTCAACAGCACTCTGGAGCAGGTTTTCATCCACGATGTCTCCTTACATTGCTGCATTCATCTTTCCCTCTATCCTGACTAGTCTCCCAGTTCCTGCCACTGAAAAACATCTCCACAACATGATGCTGCCACCACCATGCTTCACTCTAGGGATGGTATTGGCCTGGTGATAAGTGGTGCCTAATTTCCTCCAAATGTGATGCCTGGCATTCAAGCCAAATAGTTCAATCTTTGTCTCATCAGACCAGAGAATTTTGTTTTTCATGGTCTGAGAGTCCTTCAGGTGCCTTTTGGCAAACTCCAGGCGGACTGCCATGTGCCTTTAACTAAGGAGTGGCTTCCATCTGGCCACTCTACCATACAGGCCTGATTGGGTGATTACTGCAGAGATAGTTGTCCTTCTGGAAGGTTCTCCTCTCTCCACAGAGGAAAGCAGCAGCTCTGACAGAGTGACCATCAGGTTCTTTGTCACCTCCCTGACTAAGGCCCTTCTCCCCCGATCGCTCAGTTTAGATAACCGGCCAGCTCTAGGAAGAGTCCTGGTGGTTCTGAACTTCTTCCATTTATGGATGATGGAGGCCATTGTGCTCATTGGGACCTTCAAAGCAGCAGAAATTTTTTTGTACCCTTCCCCAGATTTTTGCCTAGAGACAATCCTGTCTCAGAGGTTTGGGCAGCAGTGGGCAGCACGGTGGTGCAGTGGTTAGCACTGTTGCCTTACAGCTAGAAGGTTCCTGGTTCGAATCCCCAGGTTGGCAGGGGTTGGAACCTTTCTGTGTGGAGTTTGCATGTTCTCCCTGTGCTGCGTGGGTTTACTCCGGGGGCTCCGGTTTCCTCCCACAATCCAAAGACATGCATGTTAGGTTAATTGGTTGTTCTAAATTGTCCCTAGATATCTGTCTCCTATAGGCCCTTAGAATAGAGGGTTAGTACTAGTGAAAGCACTTTGAGTGGTTTTTGTGACTAGAAAAGCGCTATATAAGTGCAGGGTAATTAGTTAGTAGGTCTACAGACAATTCCTTTGACTTCATGCTTGGTTTGTGCTCTGACATGCACTGTCAACTGTGGGACCTTATACAGACAGGTGTGTGTCTTTCCAAATGATGTCCAATCAACTGAATTTACCACAGGTGGACTCCAATTAAGCTGAAGAAACATCTCAAAGATGATCAGTGGAAACAGGATGAACCTGAGTTCAATTTTGAGCTTCATGGTAAAGACTGTGAATACTTCCAGGGACAAGAGTTGCAAATTAGCTAATAGCTATACACTCTTTGTACAACACATCAGATTGATTGTCATTGATTAATTGTCTATGTTTATTGCACTGTCCCTGTCAAATGAACAAATAATCTAATCTTACGTACATGTGATTTCTTAGTCTTTTATTTTTAACAAATTTGCAAAAATTCTCAAAAACTTTTTTCACATTGTCATTATGGGGTATTGTGTGTGAATTTTGGAGGAAAAAATTAATTTAATACATTTTGGAATAAGGCTGTAACATAACAAAATGTGGAAAAAGTGAAGCGCTGTGAAGACTTTCCGGATGCACTGTATTTATTATAATATGCAAGTGATTTTTTAACAGGAATTTCTGCTGTGTTTGATCCAGAAGAATAAAGAACTTCTTAATGATCATGGTCATGGGAACACTGTATTTTAATCTGGGGGGGGGGGGGTGCTGTGACTCCCAGCAGTGCTCAGCAGTCATAATAATCAAAAATATAGCTGCAAGCACTGGGTTCCAAGCAGATGTAGATTTCAAAGTCTTGTATTGTTTAGCAACAGCATTTAAATCCTAAGGTCTGCTACACATTACTTTCTGAAGCAGCACTATGTAACTTTCTTATTCCTTGTAGGAACACTGGAAAGGCCACAATGACAGCAACCACCACCCCAGTCCCAACAGCCAACCACAGGGAGCTTTGTTGCTGGTAGCTGAAGCTCTGCCCTGTGATTCGCTGCTGGGATCGAGGCCACAGCTGCTGCTGCCTCGGTAATCACACCAAAAAAAGAGCTGTTGCAGGCAATATGGGCCCACTCAGGCTATGGAGGAAGTGGCATTCACTCAGCCAAACAGTGATGTAGCATCAAAATAATTTTGTAAACATTATTTGAAGGTAAAAATGTTACATAGTGTTGCTTTAAAATGCAAAGGAGAAGCACGCTGTACTTCAGTCATTCAGAAGAATAGGACCTCACTGGCTAGATTCAAACTTGGAACCAAGCTGTCTCCTTACCCACAACACCACACAACTGCTTCAGCTCACACTAACTTTCTCAAATGATAAATGTTCAGTTGAAATTGATTCCCAGCAGCAGAACAACATTTAAGACTCAATGTGAGCTACTCTTTTTATTTGAGATTTAATGTGGGCTACACTGGGTGAGGACGTCCAGGTTAAAGGATAGTTTCTTCTCTGCTACAATAAGACTACTAAACGAGTAATAACCTATTTGCTATTTATTTTATCTGCAGCATTTTACTCATATTTATATCATTATAAGCAAACTAATGATGCTTATCTATTTATTTCACATTGAGATAGACTTGTTAGAGAGATACTGTTTTTAATTCTTTGAGTGGTTTTGCTGTAGAAACAGCATTTCATTTTTATGTTTACATGAAAATGACAATAAAGGGATCATCATCATCATTTTCAAATGCAAAGATACTTCAGAAAAATGGCACTTTGCCAGAAGGATTAGAACCCCAGTCTCCAGCAAGACAATCATTTTAACCCCTACACCACACAACTGACTTACACATGAACAAAATGTTCCAATGACAAAAAACAAAGGCTGATAGACATTTCATAAGGATGATTTTTCGAACATGAACAGAATTGCATGAAATTTGGTGCTTTGCTGAAGAATCCTGTTGTGTGAAATTTCATCATATTTAGATCACTACATCAGAAGTTAAATCCAAAAATACATACCAAAGAGAAACTGTGCAACTTGATTGACCTATAAAATTAAATTGGATTGATATTTTTGGAAGATTTTAAAAACTTTTCATTAATAATGTCTGTAGGTGATCTCTGGGTAATTTCAAGCAATTTGGATGAATGGCCTAGGAGTTCAGTGTGTCTTCTCTTGCACATTTTTGATAATATGGTGCAGAAAACGTCATTTTAGAGCAAAAGACCAGTAAAGAAAAGTTGCTGAAGATTTCAGAGAATAGAATGATGAAAGAACTCTGAGACTGGGCTTCGCACTTCGAGATATTTGAAAAAAATGTAAATGTTTATTAAAGCGCCACCTATGTATGAAGTGCTTTGACTTTTGGTCTCTGAGTAGTAGGGAGAATTTCTGACCAGAGTGTAAAATTTCATGTTTCTACGCCTTACCATTTTTGCTCTCTTTGTACTTTCAGAGGAGAAAAGTAAGAAGAACCACAACAATTACTCAGAGCACAGCTGTGTGGAACCCTAATAATAATTCAAGTGTGCTATTTTAAGGAGGATTTGTAACAAGTAGAGGTGTTGAGCTTTACCATTTTGACTGGTAAAGCAAAATGGTAGCTGATAGCTGCTACTACAGTAGCAACTAATGGGGATCTGAATAAACGAAATGAAACGAAACAAAACAAAACGAAACTGGTCTTTTTTCACATTCACCATGTTAATGTTAAGCCCGTTCCCCTGGCCATTATTATGGTGAACGTGAGGTCACTTCAGAACAAGGCGGATGAGTTTATGGCTCTGACCTAGTATGAGAGAGCCTACCGATAGGTTAGCATCATGGTTTTTGTTGTGTTTGGAAACTGGGAATGACCAACGGAGAGTGGTGTTTGCTTGGAACATGAACTTTATTACACACTGTGTATAAACTGACAGTACTGGTCTGTTGACGGGAGGCTGTGCGCCATAGAGCCAAGAAAGGCAGTAAGATGGATGACTCTAACATTATAAGTGCTCAGCGTGGTGACGTCACGTGGCTGCTTCATCACGCCAATGCCAACCAAACTTGTGGTTACACCACATTCATCCCCTCTTGGAAAAAATTAGAACAACATACTGTTCATGACCAGATCGATCCTCCCCAATTTGGTACCATAGAACCCCCAAACTAGCTAGGGCCAGTGGGTAGACTAATGTGTAATGCCGCCGGACCGGCGGCGCCACACGAGTTGGCTGCCTTTTGCAACTGCCTTTTTTTTTATCTTCCTTCTTCTTTCTACACCTTTCACTCTCTATATATATATCACGGACACACAGATCGCCCCAAAGGTCTCCCGAGTCGGTGGACGGAGCCTCTGTTTACAGCAGGAGACGATACAGCAGGGAAGAGCTAGCTAGCACTCAACCGCCACCCAGTGCTAATGGAGAAACTCGACATACCGAGGAACTGTAGCGAAAACGATACGGGTGCCGGGCTGGAATTTAGGCGGTTTGCAAGGAATATAAGACAGAATAATAAAGAACCAAGCAGACCGCCCGTAAATCTACTGGAGGAAAAAGCCCCCCAGGAAGCAGCTAGCCACCAAGGCTGCTCGGAAAAAGCGCTCCGGCCACCGGCGGAGTGAAGAAGCCTCACCGTTACAGGCCCGGTACCGTGGCTCTGAGAGAGATCCGTCGCTACCAGAAATCCACAGAGCTGCTCATCCGTAAGCTGTTCTTCCAGCGCCTGGTGAGGGAGATCGCTCAGGACTTCAAGACCGACCTGCGCTTCCAGAGCTCCGCCGTCATGGCTCTGCAGGAGGCCAGCGAGGCCTACCTGGTGGGTCTCTTCGTGGACACCAACCTGTGCGCCATCCACGCCAAGAGGGTCACCATCATGCCCAAAGACATCCAGCTGGCCCGCCGCATCTGCGGAGAGAGAGCTTAGACTTTCTGCTGCACATCCACCAACCACAATGCTCTGCACTGTGTGTCTATATATATATATATATTTATATTTATATTAATATGTACATATGTATACTAGCTGTTCTTGTTTTTTCTTGCCTTCTGATTGTTGCTCTGAGTGTTGCTATCCCTGTGCTGTTGCAATCCTGGAATTTCCCCATTGTGGGACTAATAAAGGCTTATCTTATCTTACCTTATCTTATCTTAACCCAGCATGGCTGAGTGGTTTATTTTGCCACTATTCGCTGGCAGCTGTGCCCCTAGCTAAACAGTTCTTCTTTTGTTGAGGAAGGCAGTTCAGTCCCTTCAGACAGTTCAGGCATTGTGGCAAGTCTGTGGTGGGTGCACCCCTGGAAGTGCAAAGGCCCGTGGACCGGGATCATCTTCCTCAAAACCCCAGTCGGAGTCCCACACCGTGTGAGTCAGCTCCCACATAGCTGTGTCATTCGGGGCAGCTGCTCGAACTCGGCGGAGACAGTTGGTGCGCTACACCAAACCATCTGCCAACTGGAAGGTCATTGGCCCTAGCTGCGTGGTGATCTTAATGGGTGCCGGTAGGGATGGGGGTGGTGTTGAGGCCAACTGCCTGTCCAGTCATTCGGTTCTGCAGACCTGAAGCCAGTCCATCACTGCGAGTGGCATTCTGTTCGGCTGTACTCGGCGTTGTGGTTGTGATGGTGTGGGGTGTCCACCAAGTTGTAGTGGTTCTGCTGCGTCCTGTTGGGTCACAGACTCTTCATCCCGCAGCTCAGCGGCGACTGCTGGAAGCTGATGCTAGGCATGGATTCAGAGGGCATCCGGTGGTTCTGCTGCATTTTGTTGGGTCCCGGATTCTTCAACCTGCAGCTCAGCGGGGGCTCCTGGAGGCTGGTGCCAGGCATGGATTCGGAGGTAGTCCGGCCTCTTCTACCCCTCTCCTGGGAAGTCTCGTAGTGGTGATGTGTTGCTGTCGCCATTAGTAGAACTTACGCCAGGTCGTCATGTCCTGGGGTTCCCTATAGATGCAGGCTCCCTCTCCTGCAGCTCTGCAGTGGCTTCCTGAGGCTTATGCTGGGCAAGGATCTGAGGCGAGTCCGGTCGCTGCCTCTTCTCCAGGTGGTACTCCTCCTGTGAGCACCTGTGAGCACGGGACAGCTGTAACCTTGTCATCGTCGTCTGGGTGTGTTCCGTCCCACTCTTCAGTGACAGGACACACGCCGGGTTGTCGTTGTTCACCAGGGTCCTGCTTGGCCATGAACTCTCTTTCCTGCACCACTGCGGCGGCTCCCTGAGGCTTATGCCTGGCGAGGATCAGAGACAAGTCCGGTTTATGCCCTATCTCCATGTGCTGGCGTCGCTGTCCCCTGTCTGGGCAGGAGCACGCTCTTTCTTGGTGCATCAGGGATCCACAGTTGTCACATGGGAAGCGCCTCGTAGTGTTCCTCTGATCCGTGGTGTTTACCTCGGTCTCCTCTGCCATGTCACCGGGCCTTTCTGTGGTTACCGCATGTGTTAGCAGCACCTGGCTTGGCTACTTGGCTAACTGGTACCGTACCATGTCATCCTCCAACGCACCAAATTTGCACAAGCTAGCTAGGCGGCGAAGATCCGCAACGAATTGTTGTGTCATCTCTCCGGGCCTCTGTCGCTGTTGGTGAAACCTAATGTGCTGCACCAACACACTGTCACATTTGGTGAAGTGGCTAGCTGGCAGCACGACTGACTCAGCAAACGTTTCTGTTGGCCCTAGCATGTGTAGTAATTTATTGCTATTAGTACAAAGATTATTTAATTTATATATATGTGTGGGTGGGAATGAGGTTTCACTTCATTACCAACACACATAAGCTCGTGGGGCACCAGTCCAAAAGATTGGACACTTTTATTAATAATTAATCTTTGTACCCGCTATGAATCAGTCTCAAACGTTCGTGAATTCTTCTACGTGACTTGAGAGAACAGACACAAAAAAAATCAAGCAGAAACTTCAATATACCTTTAGCAGTTTAACGATCAAACAGCTTAGATACAGTATTACATTCAAATGACTTCGAAGGCAATGTGAAATGATCAACAAGTATAAAGCACCACATTAAACTGTATAGGCATTACTGCATAATGTGTGTTATTAAGCAAGATGGCGCTCACCATTGGCGAACGTCTTTGCTTGTTCTGCTTGCGAATACAGACTTTTCTCCTTTTTTGCAAAGTTGCTGTTCTTTCGACAGTGCATAGAGGTCATGCATTGCTAACATCCGACTCACAGACACTACTGGATATCGCCAAGTCAAGCAGTCACATGGAATTTACTGACTTTATACCACCCGACCTGCAATGCATTGTCCGCCCCCGCAGTGACCATCATCATCCCCAGGAAGGCCCCAAAGCACCAAGCCCGCATGAGCATGACCCCAAGAGAGCGCATCGGAGGCGGGGCCAAAGGCTCCAAAGGCAAGGCAAGAGAGGAGGGCTACATGCTAGACTAAAGGCTCACTCCAGCCGGCCACCGCTACCCAGTCTCTTAATCGTAAACATTCAGTCTTTGGAAAGTATGCTAGACGAACTAAGAGCAAGGATTGAAGACCAGCAGGAGAAAAGAGAGTGCTGTGCCCTAATTTTCTGCAAGACCTGGCATTCAGACAGAACCCCGGAGAGCGCTATTCAGCAACAGACACACTCAACACACCGGACAGACAGAACAGGAGACTCTAGTAAGACGAGGGGAGGGAGTGTGTATGTATTCATAAACCACTCGTGGTGTGGAGATGTATAAACCGTCTACAAGCACTGCTTGCCCGATGTGGAGTTTTTACTGCTGAAATGCCATCCCTATTATCTACTGAGAGAATTTACCGCTGTGTTTTTGGCCACTGCATACATTTGTCCACAGAGCAACTACACAGTAGCGCTAAACAAACTCCATGACATCATCAGCACAATAGAGACGAAACATCCCAATGCTGTTTTTATTGTTGCTGGTGACTTTAGCCAGTACAATTTATGGACTGTTCTCCCCAAATATTACCAGCACGTGGACATTCCCACCCACGATGAAAGCACATTGGATAATGTTTATTCCAATATGTGGCGCCTACAGAGCGGCACCCCACTCCCACTTCAGACAGTCAGATCACATCTGTTTATATACCCAGCCTACAGACAAAAGCTGAAACAAACAAACCCTGTTATTAAGCAAATTAAGTGCTGGACTCCAGAGACTACAAGACTGTTTTGCCTGTACAGACTGGGATGTGTTTAAAGCTGCCGCCATCCGAGAGGATTCTTCTGTAAGCATACAGGATTTTGCTGAATACATGACTGGGTACATCAGCATGTGCGTTGATACCATCGTACCCACCATACAGGTCAGGAATTTCCCCAACCAGAAGCCCTGGATCAACAGTCAGGTACGTCAGATGCTGCATGTTTGCTCATTTGCATTTAAATCAGGCTGTGAGGTTGAATACAAAGCTGCAAAGTATGGACTGAGAAAGGCTATAACAACAGCCAAGAGGCAGTACAGAGAAAAGCTGGACAGCCTGTACTCCACTCCTGACCCGGGGCGCATGTGGCAAGGCCTGCAACGCATCACAGACTACAAGACGACCAACAGCAGCACCACTAGCTCTACAGACAGCCTGCCGGACGATCTCAACATCTTTACACCTGCTTGAAGACCACTAGCGACAGCACAGAGAAGAGACACACACTCATGCACCCCTCCACTAAAGCCCCTTTTCCACTAGTGTCAGTACGGTATGGTTCGGTACGGTTTGGTACAGTATGGTACAGTTTGTCGGCTTTTCCATTAGGGACTGTAATGGTAACGGTTCCTATTTTTTGGACCCACTGGATTGGGGTTCCAAGCGGACCATACCAACACGAAAATGTGATGTAAAAACACTGCAGGCCACTGATTGGTCTGGGCATAACGTCATGAGAGGGGCGTTTGAGGCTGACTTTCCAGAATCGCGAGCCGCCATTTGAAAAGATTCGTCTGTGAGCCAGCCAGTAAGCAATATAATACAAACAACAATAACAGAATGGCTTCACAGAAATCAACACCGCGGTCCAGCAGAGTTTTCTGTGTGTTTCGGCTGATGAGAAAATCCAGAGGGAAGCAGACGGAGCCACCTTGAGAAGTAGAAGGAGCCACCCTGGGAAGTAGACAAAGCCACCCGATCTGAATTGAATGTACGGCCGCGGGAGCACCCAACTTCAGCAGTTGAAGCCGTTATATTAGGATATAGAGGACGGTGAGTGATGTGATATGATGTGATATTATGCATCTTTTACGTTATTTATCCCAGCAGTGGAAAGTTCACTTTGGACAGGCAACCACGTTGCTGCTCGTGTTCAAATGATGAGCTAGCTAGTTAGCCATCAATGCTGTGTCCGTCCTTGTATGTTGCCTTTGTGTTGACAATATCTGATGAAATAAGCTAGTTGTAATCCTGATTAAAAAGGTGTTTTTTTACATGTTGCACTTTCATGCTGTGCATGTACTTAAGTTCTGTATATTTTCGTTGTAGAGTCCAACCAGGATCTGCGCTGACAATGGCTACATTTGGCAGTACACAGTTATGACTGGTAAGTTTCACATCTTGTTATTTATAGTCAAATCTTTTGCTTTTTAAGTTAAAGTACAGGTAAAGTGCCAAAATTAAAGTAGCACAATTTCCACTTAATATGAAAGGGACTGAACTGAGATTTATTTGATTGTGTGAATATTAACTACAGAATAATTGAAAATGAATGGCACATCCAATAATAGCCACCGTAAAATAAACCCCTTGTTTATTTATTTTTTATCAGATCATTTCTGTGAGCCTTTATGAGTTATAGTCATAATAGTGTATCTTGCACTTTGGGGAATGGGAGTTGTTCAGTCACCATTAGAATTTAGTTTATATGTGTAGTTTATAGTCTTTCGTCTTTAAACTCATGCAGTAAAAGGACACATTACAAATATTTGAGACCCATTGTAGTGCTTCCTTTTATATTTTAGCAATACAAGCACAAAACACCACCCACACTTGAACCCAGGGCAACACAGCGGTGGCTCAACTTTTATTGATAACGTTATTTCTCAAATATGTTTTAAACTTGCTTTAATTAACCACCACACATTTCTGTCTTTCATCGAGGCAAGAGGAAAACAATCCACCAAACCGGGCCTTGCCTCACTATTTACATAGATGCAGGCTGAAGATCTGCTGAACCAGGTCCAGCATAAACAGCACATCCAGTTGCTTCTCAGTGAGACAACGTGGCCGACGTGTGTGACCCATTCTAATTTCTTTTTATTTTTTTTACAGTTTGAATTTTGCACATTCTAAATAATCTGGAATTTGCTGCTGATTGAAATAAACAATTTAGTGACTTATGTGTTTGCATCATGATTTTCTGTTTTGTCTGTTAAGACACCAGTGGGAAAAGAGTCAACAGTACAAACCATTTATCAGTGACTTTGACAATAATGGCTCATTTTTAAGAAAAAGTTTTGGTGACACATGGGGAGTGCATAATGGTATAGCATCTTAGACTAGAACAAAGAGCAGAGTTTCCCTTGGAGATAGCAGGGAGGTGTGAAGGATGAATGCAATGTGACCTTTTGTGTGTAGAAGCTTCTGAGGGAATGCCATAGTATTTAAGAGAAGTCTTGTCTGAGATGTCCTCTTTCTGACTATGCTTCTGTGTGAAATGTGTAATAAACTGTCTGAGTCAAATCCGCCTCGTTATTTACACACTCCACACTGGTGACCCAAGATGAATCATGCAACATGACGAAAGATCCCAGGAGCCAGCCTTGTTGAAAGCCCCCAGCCAAGCATATGCTGTTACAATCAAGCTACCGGATTTTTGGCAGCACAATCCGCACTCCTGGTTCCACCTAGTTGAGGCGCAGTTCGCCCTCCGGGGGATATCGGCGGATGACACGAAGTTCTACCGTGTGGTCGCAACGCTCGACGCCCACACGGCTCAGCAAGTGGAGAGCCTGCTTGATCAGCCACCAACCAGCGACAAGTACGGCGCGCTGAAGGCTGCACTCATCCAGCACTACATGCTCTCGGTTGGTGAGAGAGCAGAGAGACTCCTGACGCGGACTGGGTTAGGAGATGGGTCGGCTATTGACCTGATGGAGAAGATGCTGAGATTAAAGGGCTCTGACGATGACCATTTCATTTTTACCCACCTCTTCCTCCGGAACCTTCCGTCAGCGACGAGAGCGACCCTGGCCAATTCACCGTTGCTGGCCAAGCGGGACTATCGTGCGCTGGCCCGAGAAGCACACCAGATCATCATGGCCAGCAGAGAGTTCACGACCACAGCGGCAGTGACGGAGCTCGGCGCGACGGCCGGAGGAGGCGAGGAGCCATCGACGGCAGCGACAGAGCAACCGACGACAGCAGCAGCAGGGGCCGAAGAATGCGGAGGAGACACCCTTTGTTTCTACCACCGCCGCTTCGCAGAGAAGGCACGCAAATGTATACCACCATGCCAGTTCAAGCGCTCGGGAAACGCCAAGACCAGGGGTTGGTAGCAGCTGCGACCCTCGGGGAGGAGAACAAGCTGCTCTACTTGATGGACGCATGCTCGGGGAAGCATTTCCTCGTGGACACCGGCGCCCTATGCCGACCGGCTGGCAGGATCTAGCGGCCCCGAGATAGCAGCAGCAAATGGCTCGGAGATTAAGACCTTTGGTGAGAGGACTCTACTCCTGTCTCTACACGGCCGTACATTTGAGTGGACTTTAGTCATAGCAGCATTGAATTTCAATATATTGGGGGCTGATTTTTTGTGCACACATGGTTTGTTGGTTGATGTCGCTAACAGGCGCCTGGTTAGTGCACTGTCCTTTGATTCTATCCCCTGTACAGCTCGAGCATCCCGGCCAACAGCACAAGCCAACGTCACAGCTGTATGCGGTAAGTTCCACACACTGCTCACTCAGTTCCCAGCACTCACGGTCCCGACATTTTCGGCAGCCATCGCTAAACACGGGGTGGAGCATTTTATCACCACCACCGGGCCGCCCGTTTTTGCAAAACCTCAGCGCTTGGACGTAGCTAAACTGGCCATAGCGCGCGAGGAGTTTGCCAACCTGGAGAGGTTGGGCATCATCAGGCGTTCAAACAGCCCATGGGCTTCCCCGCTACACATGGTCCCTAAAGCTGAGGGTTCGTGGCGACCTTGCAAGGATTTCCGCAGGTTGAACAACGCCACAGCGCACGACCGCTACCCAATTCCTCACATCCAGGATTTTTCCGTTCACTTGGCAGGAGCGCGCGTTTTTTCTAAAATAGACCTGGTCCGCGGTTACCACCAAGTCCCAGTGCACGCTGAGGACATACCCAAAACAGCAGTGATAACTCCGTTCGGTTTATTCGAGTTTTTGCACATGCCATTCGGGCTTAAAGGGGCTGCACAAACGTTCCAACGCATGATGGATGCAGTGCTGCCTGATCTCCCTTTCGTATTCGTCTACTTGGATGATATCTTGGTAGCCAGCGTGTCCGAAGACGAAGACGAAACCCACCTCACGGCGGTTTTCTGGAGGTTGGAAGAGCACGGGTTAATAATCAACCCAGCGAAATGTCAGTTCGGGGTGACGCAGATTGATTTTTTGGGGCACCGCGTCTCTCCCGAAGGAGCGGTTCTGCTGCCTGACAAAGTGCGCATGGTAGCAGATTTTCCCCTGCCGCAAACGGTCAGGGCGTTACAGGAATTTTTGGGAATGGTGAATTTTTATAACAGTTTCCTTCCCCGCGCAGCACAGCTCATGCAACCACTGTACGCCACGCTAAAAAAACAGACACCCGCGAATAAGATCGAATGGTCCCCGGAGCGAGAGCGGGCGTTCTCGGAAGTCAAAGCAGCCCTGGCAAACGCTGCGTTGCTGGCACATCCAGACCCAACGGCCCACATAGCGCTCACTACTGACGCGTCAGATGTGGCCATAGGGGCGGTCGTGGAGCAGCATGTAGCCGGGGCTTGGCAGCCGCTCGCCTTTTTCAGCAGGACTTTGCGCGATAGTGAATGTAAATACAGCGCGTTCGACAGGGAGTTGCTGGCTCTCCATTTGGCCATTCGCCACTTCCAGTTCTAGCTGGAAGGGCACTGTTTCACTGCGTTCGCTGACCACAAGCCACTAACATTCGCGATGGCCAAGGTTTCAGAACCATGGTCGGGCCGGCAGCAGAGACAGCTGGCCGCGATCTCAGAGTTTACTACTGATATTCAGCATGTGTCGGGTAAACTGAATGTAGTGGCAGACTGCCTCTCGCGCGCCATGGCTGCCCCGGTCCGCGTGGGGATAGATTACTCAGCCATGGCCGCGGAGCAGGTTAGTGATGCAGACGTGCGCGCGCTCCAGTCTGGACCAACAGGGTTAAGGCTGGAGAGCAGGGTGCTGCAAGACTGTATGCCCCCCCTAATTTGTGATGTCTACACGGGGCTACCGCATCCCGTGGTACCGGCCGCGTGGCGCCGCCGCATTTTTGACTCAATTCATTCTTTGGCGCACCCGGGAGTGCGCGCGTCGGTCAAAATGGTAGGAGAGAAATTTGTGTGGCCGAGCCTTCGCAAACAAGTGAAAGAGTGGGCAGCAGCCTGCATGGCATGCCAACGAGCCAAGGTACACAGACACACGAAGGCTCCCTTGGAGCCGTTTCGCATCCCGGCTAAGAGGTTCGACCATGTTCACGTGGACCTCGTGGGCCCCCTCCCGCCATCACAGGGGTGCACGCACCCTCTGACAATGGTGGACCGCACCACGTGCTGGCCGGAAGTGGTTCCACTGGCAGCAACCACAGCCGAGGAGGTGGCGCGCGCGTTTTTAACAGCATGGGTGGCGTGTTTTGGAGTCCCATCGGATATTACGTCCGACAGAGGCCCTCAATTTGTTTCCAAACTCTGGTCAACAATGGCCCGCAGCCTGGGTGTCACAATTCACCGCACAACTGTGTACAATCCACAGGCTAATGGGTTATGTGAACGTTTTCATAGGTCATTGAAAGCGGCTCTCAGGGCATCACTGACGGATGCAAATTGGGTAGACAAGCTACCGTGGGTTTTATTGGGGTTACGTTCTGCGCCTAAAGAGGATTTGGAAGCGTCCCTGGCTGAACTCGTTTTTGCGCAGCCACTTCGGCTGCCCGGGGAGTTTCTTCCAGATAATCCCGCGCCGGGCAGCTCCCCGTCTCAGCTGTTGCAGCGTAGCATAGACACAAGCACGCTGCCGGGCCCTGTTCACCACAGTTTTCCGCGCGTTTTTGTGCCTAAAAGTTTGAAAAACGTGGAGTTTGTTTTTGTCAGACACGATGCCCATCGCCCTCCACTGCGCCCACCTTATGATGGACCGTTCAGAGTGCTGGAAACAGGGGACAAGCATTTTTTGCTAGATTTGGGGGGTAGGAGGGAAAAGATTGGCATAGACAGACTCAAACCCGCTTTTGTTGTGGCGGACGAGCAAGTGCTGTTGGCGAGGGCCCCTCGGCGTGGAAGACCCCCACGGGGAGCTTCCCAGAGAAAGGATTCCCCAGAGCACCCACATGCACAGACTTTTACCCTTCAATCATCAGCCCCCCAGCATGACAGCACCGCGGAGGCGGTGAATCCTGGTTACAGCAGATACGGGAGAAGACTGAAGCCCAAGCAGCATGTGGATTGATGTTTAATGATTTAACCACAGCATATGGACTGTCATTCTATTGTTCTATCCAAGACGCTCGGGGGGGGGGGGGTCGTTTGGTGACACATGGGGAGTGCATAATGGTATAGCATCTTAGAATAGAACAAAGAGCAGAGTTTCCCTTGGAGATAGCAGGGAGGTGTGAAGGATGAATGCAGTGTGATCTTTTGTGTATCAGAAACTTCTAGGAGGATGGTAAAGGATTAAGGAAGTGAATGCAATGTGACCTTTTGTGTGTAGAAGCTTCTGAGGGAATGCCATAGTATTTAAGAGAAGAGTCTTGTCTGAGATGTCCTCTTTCTGACTATGCTTCTGAGTGAGATGTGAAATAAACTGTCTGAGTCAAATCCGCCTCGTTATTTACACACTCCACACTGTAACCAAAAACAATTTTGTTATTTACTGAAGACTGTATTGTTGGATGTGCCAGTGCAGAAGACACTGCACACTTTAGTGATAGTACCAGTATATGGAGGAATTCTGGCCCATATTAGTATCTGGATTTCCGAATAATGGGTTAAGGCAGGGGTGTCCAGTCATGGTCCATGGAAGGCCAAGACCCTGCAGGTTTTACCTGCAACCAGTGTCTTCATCAGCAGATTCCACTGAATTTCTTCCACTGACTGCTGATCAGTGAAAACACCTGCTGAAGAGACTGGGTAGAAGAGAGAACCTGCAGGGTCTTGGCCCTCCATGGCACATGATTGGACACCCCTGAGTTAGGGTTTAATGGGATTTAACATTTTAACACAAGCTGCTTTATGGTTCATAATTCTGTTGGCAGACTTACACCAAACCAAAAGCGATTTCTCAAACTGCTGGATTGTTCTTAGACAGCTTTTCCAATCTCTTTGTATTTAATTTATGTCACTTGGTGGTAACCTTCACACATAAAACAAGAGAGACACATCTGCAAAAAGTACATAAGTTTATTGTCAAAATTCCCAGTGCAATACTGCATGAATACATGTATAGGTCACTGTTGATGCAGAGAATATACTGTATATTTATGCAGTATCTACATGTAGTCAGCAATACTCAATATGATACACAGTATATCCAGTTAATCCATGTATTTCTCCATGTAACCTTGTGACTGAATTATTTTAATTGCTTTTAATCCTAGATCCATTTGTTTTGGCTTAAAATGCATCATAATTGTTAAATATATCTTATTATACCTAACTCAGTACTGTTTACCTGTTGAAATATATATTTTACAGCTCATATACTACAATATGGCACCTGGCAATCAAAGTTTGGTAGCTGATCATGTTTTGCCATGACACCACTGGCTGGAGCAGGTAAATCCCATGACGTCTCAACAGTCTCTCCATGATTTTGACACAGATCAGAGCAATTTGTTGCACAGGAAGCTAAACATTTCTACAGACATTCTGCAGTTCTGTAACCACTTCGCGTTTGTGAAGCTGGGGTGACATGTCATCACTGGGAGCCTGTGTTGTTGTATGTTGCCACAAGAGAGCCATCTGAAACACACACACACAGAATACATATTTTAGTACCTAATAGCGATAACTTGCTGACATTACAATGTCGTACAGTGGACTTAGCATTAGCAATCCTTTGCTTACTTTCATATGTGATGTAGTTCATGTCCTCATGTCTTCCGCTTTATACTGCTCTATATAGTTTCCTAAACACTCCAGTACTTTTCCAGAGTGTGTCGTCTCGCCACCTATAACCTTCTGTTCTCCTTTTTTGGCTTTACTCTGACAAAAAAAAAAAAAAAAAGCCAAAGAATGCAGTCGCCTCGTATCCTGCCATGTTGTGTCTATTATGCTTGTTTTAAGTAATGGGAGGGTTGCGCCACCTCCCTGTAACAAATCCCACCCACATCAAGTGGTACTGTCAGTGTAATGGAAGCACAAGCGTACTGAACCAAACCGCACTGCACCGTACTGTACTGGGCCAAACTGACACTAGTGGAAAAGGGCCATAAGAGTCTCACCAGGCCAGGTAAACAAAGCACTGAGGAATATCGACCCCCGCAAGGCAGCAGGACCAGACAACATACCTGGGAGGGCCTTCAGAGCATGCGCTGCCAAGCTGACCGACGTTCTCACATCAATCTTCAACCTCTCCCTCAACCAGAACATAGTCCCCTCCTGCTTCAAAACGACAACCACCATCCCCCTCCCCAAAAGGAGCGCGCCAACCTGTCTGAATAACTACAGACTGGTAACACTCACTCCAATCATCATGAAGTGCTTCAAGAGAGTGGGGCTGCCCCTCATTCAGGACAGCATACCGGGCACCCTGGACCCCCTGCAGTATGCCTACTGGCCCAACAGGTCCACCTCAGATTCCATCGCTGCAGCACGCCATTATTCTCTCTCCCACCTGGAAGATAAAGACTCCTACATTAGGATGCTCTTTGTCGACTACAGCCCCGCCTTCAACACGGTCATCCCCCACAAACTCACTGACAAGCTGTCTTCACTTGACCTGCACCCCACCCTCTGCGACTGGCTACTGGACTTTCTAACTGGCAGGCCCCAGTCTGTCAGAATGGGTAACAGGACCTCAGCCAGCATCATCACAAACACAGGTGTCCCACTGGGTTGTGTTCTCAGCCCCATCCTCTACAGCCTCTTCACCCATGACTATGTTGCCTCCCACAAGGACAATATCATCCTAAAGTTTGCGGATGACACAGCAGTGATAGGACGCATCACTGGTGATGACGAAGCATCCTACAGGAGGGAGGTGGCCAACCTGGGGTCATGGTGTGAGGACAACAACCTCACCCTCAGCACGGACAAGACAAAGGAGATGATAGTGGACATGAGGAAAGCGAGGAGGAGACCCTATCGGCCACTGTTCATCCGGAAGTTTGAAGTGGAGAGGGTGAGCAGCTTTAAATACCTGGGCATCCACATCAGCAAGGACCTTAAGTTGACACACAACACCACAGAGCTGGTCAACAGTGACTGTACTTTCTGAGGAGGCTGAAGAAGTTCGGCATGTCCTCCAGGTTCCTCAACAATTTCTACAGCTGCATCATCAACAGCATCTTGCACAGTGAAGTTATGGTCTGAGAAGGCAATGGACGCTCTAAAGGACTGTTTTGAAACCACTACCTGGGAGCAGCTCTGCGATCCACATGGTGAGGACATCGATGGCCTCACTCACACCATCACGGACTACATCAGCTTCTGTGTGGACAACACCGTTCCCACCAAGACCATACGGTGTTGCTCAAACAACAAACCCTGGATCAACCCTGGATCAAAACATGTAGGTTTAGGGCGCTCACGCACGCAGCGACCAGCAGCCGGTGGCTTGTCACCAGACTGCAAACCAAATCTACCTACAGGTACAAATAAGTAACAAAAAAAAAAACAAACCCTGAGATAAAAACACTTCTGAGAGAGAAGAAGAGGATCTTCAGGTCGGGGAACAGGGAGATGCTGAAGTCCATACAGAGGGAGCTGAGGAGAAAGATCAGAGAAGGCAAGGACAGCTTCAGGAAGAAGATGGAGGACAAGCTGCAACAGAGCGACATCAGCGGGGTCTGGAGAAACATTAAAACCATCTCTGGGCTCCAGAATACCTCCCCCCAGGCCACGGGGGGCAGGGAGTGGGCGAATATTCTGAATCTGTTTTTCAATAGGTTTGACCAACCGCCCTCCCCCCCGACTGCACAACAACCACTGCTGCCTCTAAAGACATCAAGTCCTGCTGTCCACTCCCCACTCCACCAACACCCCCCCCACTCCCAACACACAGCCCTCCAACCTGACCCTCACTAAGACCCAGGTGAGGACGGAGCTGAGGAAGATCAAGGCGAGGAAGGCGTCGGGACCGGACGGCATCAACGCAAAGCTCCTCAAGTCCTGTGCAGACCAGCTGTGTGGGATTGTGGAGCACATCTTCAATCTGAGCCTGAAGCTGGGGAGGGTACCACAGCTGTGGAAAACATCTTGTGTGGTACCTGTACCAAAGACTTCCCACCCCAAAGATCTGAACAGCTACAGAACAGTGGCCCTGACATCCCACATGATGAAGACCCTGGAGAGACTGCTCCTTGCTCACCTCTGCCCCCTGGTGGGACCAGCGATGGATCCACTCCAGTTCGCCTACCAGCATGGCATTGGGGTGGAGGATGCGGTGATCTTCCTCCTTCACCGTTCTCTGTCCCACCTGGAGAAGCCCGGGAATGCGGTGAGGATCATGTTCTTTGACTTCTCCAGTGCTTTCAACACCATCCAACCGATGATCCTGAAGGACAAGCCGCTGTGCGCAGGGGTGGACCAGCACCTGTCATCATGGATCCTGGACTACCTCACTAATCGGCCACAGTTTGTGAGAACCCGGGACTGTGTGTCCAACACGATCATCGGTAGCACGGGGGCCCCCCAGGGAACGGTTTTGGCTCCCTTCCTGTTCACCCTTTATACTGCGGACTTCTCACACAACACAACACACTGCCATCTACAGAAGTTCTCTGACGACTCTGCGATCATTGGCCTCATCTCCAATGGAGATGAAGCTGAGTACAGAGGGCTTATCCAGGACTTTGTGGACTGGTGCCATCGGAACTGCCTCCAGATCAACGCGAGGAAAACTAAGGAGCTGGTGGTGGACTGCCGCAGGCAAGGACGACCCCTCACAGCACCAGTAAATATACAGGAAACAGACATCGAGATGGTGACATCCTACAAGTACCTGGGTGTTCATCTGAACAATAAACTAGACTGGTCACACAATACTGACGCACTCTACAAGAAGGGACAGTGCAGGCTGTTCCTACTGAGGAGACTCAGGTCTTTTGGTGTACAAGGGGCGCTGCTGAAGTCATTCTATGACACGGTGGTGGCATCAGCCATCACTTTTGGAGTGGTCTGCTGGGGCAGTGGCATTACAGCAGCCGATAGGAAGAGACTGAACAAACTGATCAAGAAAGCTTGCCCTGTCCTGGGGCAGCGCCTTGACCCAGTGGAGGAGATAGGAGAGAGAAGGATGGTGGCTAAACTGTCATCTCTGCTGGAGTCCGAGTTCCACCCTATGCAGGACATACTGAATGCACTGAGGAGCTCATTTAGCAGCAGACTACATCATCCTAGGTGCGCGACCGAGAGGTTTTGCAGGTCCTTCCTACCTACGGCTGTCAGACTGTACAACCTAAGCAGGGCTGCTCGCAGAGATAGCAAAAAGACGTGACAACCTAATAGTATTGAATGCAAAGACGCAATAGACTTACACAATGGTCCCCTCCAGTATACAACTAGGAGAATACCGGTCGCTATGGAGGGTGACAACAATATGTATGGGTACATAATCATACCATGTAGGATAACTAAGTAGACGGTTATGCTTTTTCATTCCATCTAGCTACAATGCTCCACACTGTGTGTGTTTAATAATAATAATAATAATAATAATCAGTTTATTTATAGAGCACCTTTCACAGACAGAGTCACAAAGTGCTTAACATGGTAAAAAACAAAATAAAAACACAGGCACATAAAACAGTAAAAAAAAAAAACAAAGTAGACAGTAAAAGCACATAAAAATACAATCAGCACATAGTTAAAAAGCCAGGCTAAAAAGGTGGGTCTTTAGTTGCTTCTTAAAAACACCAATGGAAGGTGCAGATCTAAGTTCAAAAGGCATGGAGTTCCACAGTCTGGGAGCAACAGCAGCAAAGGCTCTGTCGCCTTTGGTTCTGAGCCTAGTAGTAGGGACTACCAATAGATTCTGATGAGAAGACCTGACAGACCTGCTGGGCTGGTGTAGAGAGAGCAGGTCACTAAAATAAAAAGGCGCCTCTTCATGAATGGCTTTGTAAGTAAGAACAAGAACTTTAAAATCAATTCTATAATTTACAGGAAGCCAATGCAAGGAGGTCAAAACAGGAGTGATATGACAGAATCTACTGGACCTAGTTAGTAATATTGCAGCAGCGTTCTGGACTAACTGTAGGCGGTGTAAAGAGTAAAAAGAGCATTACAGTAGTCCAAACGTGAAGAAGCAAAGGCATGAATAATGATTTCTAACTGAATATACGTATATTCATTATATATAATGAATTATATATATTATACATTATATATACACTACCGTTCAAAAGTTTGGGGTCACCCAGACAATTATTTTGTGTTTTCCATGAAAAGTCACACTTATTTACCACCATGAGTTGTAAAATGAATAGAAAATATAGTCAAGACATTGACAAGGTTAGAAATAATGATTTGTATTTGAAATAATAATTTTTTCCTTCAAACTTTGCTTTCGTCAGAGAATCCTCCATTTGCAGCAATCACAGCATTGCAGACCTAACATGATTGCACAAGGGTTTTCTAATCATCCATTAGCCTTCTGACGCAATGAGCAAACACATTGTACCATTAGAACACTGGAGTGATAGTTACTGGAAATGAGCCTCTATACACCTATGTAGATATTGCACCAAAAACCAGACATTTGCAGCTATAATAGTCATTTACCACATTAGCAATGTATAGAGTGTATTTCTGATTAGTTTAAAGTTATCTTCATTGAAAAAAATGCTTTTCTTTCAAAAATAAGGAAATTTCTAAGTGACCCCAAACTTTTGAACGGTAGTGTATATATATACTGTATATATATATATATATATATATATATATATATATTCTTTATATATTTACATATTTATTCCATCTAGCGACAATGCTCTGCACTGTGTGTTTATATACAGTGGGGCAAAAAAGTATTTAGTCAGCCACCAATTGTGCCAGTTCTCCCACTTAAAAGATGAGAGAGGTCTCCAATTTTCATCATAGGTATACTTCAACTATGAGAGACAAAATGAGAAAAAAAAATCCAGAAAATCACATTGAAGGATTTTTAATGAATTAATTGGTAAATTCCTCTGTAACATAAATATTTGGTCACGTACAAACAAGCAAGGTTTCTGGCTCTCACAGACCTGTAACTTCTTCTTTAAGAGGCTCCTCTGTCCTCCACTCGTTACCTGTATTAATGGCACCTGTTTGAACTCGTTATCAGTATAAAAGACACCTGTCCACAACCTCAAACAGTCAGACCCCAAACTCCATTATGGCAAAGATCAAAGAGCTGTCAAAGGACACCAGAAACAAAATTGTACACCTGCAACAGGCTGGGAAGACTGAATCTGCAATAGGTAAGCAGCTTGGTGTGAAGAAATCAACTGTGGGAGCAATTATTAGAAAATGGAAGACATACAAGACCACTGATAATCTCCCTCGATCTGGGGCTCCACGCAAGATCTCACCCCGTGGGGTCAAAATGATCACGAGAACGGTGAGCAAAAATCCCAGAACCACATGGGGGGATCTAGTGAATGACCTGCAGAGAGCTGGGACCAAAGTAACAAAGGCTACATCAGAAACACACTATGCCGCCAGGGACTCAAATCCTGCAGTGCCAGACATGTCCCCCTGCTTAAGCCAGTACATGTCCAGGCCCGTCTGAAGTTTGCTAGAGAGCATTTGGATGATCCAGAAGAGGATTAGGACAATGTCATATGGTCAGATGAAACCAAAATAGAACTTTTTGGTAAAAACTCAACTTGTCGTGTTTGGAGGAGAAAGAACACCATACCTACTGTGAAGCATGGGGGTGGAAACATCATACTTTGGGGCTGTTTTTCTGCAAAGGGACCAGGACGACTGATCCGTGTAAAGGAAAGAATGAATGGGGCCATGTGTCGTGAGATTTTGAGTGAAAACCTCCTTCCATCAGCAAGGGCATTGAAGATGAAACGTGGCTGGGTCTTTCAGCATGACAATGATCCCAAACACACCGCCCGGGCAACGAAGGAGTGGCTTCATAAGAAGCATTTCAAGGTCCTGGAGTGGCCTAGCCAGTCTCCAGATCTCAACCCCATCGAAAATCTTTGGAGGGAGTTGAAAGTCTGTGTTGCCCAGCAACAGCCCCAAAACATCATTGCTCTGGAGGAGATCTGCATGAAGGAATGGGCCAAAATACCAGCAACAGTGTGTGAAAACCTTGTGAAGACTTACAGAAAACGTTTGACCTCTGCCATTGCCAACAAAGGGTATATAACAAAGTACTGAGATGAACTTTTGGGATTGACCAAATACTTATTTTACAGAGGAATTTACCAATTAATTCATTAAAAATCTTTCAATGTGATTTTCTGGATTTTTTTTTCTCATTTTGTCTCTCATAGTTGAGGTATACCTATGATGAAAATTGGAGACCTCTCTCATCTTTTAAGTGGGAGAACTTGCACAATTGGTGGCTGACTAAATACTTTTTTGCCCCACCGTATTTACATATTTATTCCATCTAGCTACAATGCTCCGCACTGTGTGTCTATATATTTATATTTATATGTACATATGTATACTTGCTGCTCTTGTTTTTTTCTTGCCTTCTGATTGTTGCTCTGAGTGTTGCTATCCCTGTGCTGTTGCAATCCTGGAATTTCCCCATTGTGGGACTAATAAAGGCTTATCTTATCTTATCTTATATTATCTTATCTTATCTTGTCTTATCTTGACCAACTGCATTACTGCGTGGTATGTCAGCACCACTGCCCTGGACCACAAACGCCTGCAGAGAGTGGTGAAGACAGTGGAGAAGATCATCAGGACTCCACTCCCCTCTCTGCAGAGCATCTACCACCGCAGAGTCCAAAGGAGATCTGACACCATCCTCCGGGACCCCACCCACCCCCAGCACAGACTTTTCACACTTCTACCCTCAGGCTGGAGGTACAGAAGTGTGAAATGCAGGACAACCAGAGTGAAGAACTCCTTCTTTCCCACTGTCATCAGACTCCTGAACAGACAACAACTCCCAAAACTCCGTAACACAGCTTTGCATATAGGAACTTACACACCGGTTGTTAAAATTTGCACATTACTCACCTGTACAGAAGATATAGTCTCACCCGTCTGATGTCCATATCATCTCTGCTGCTATTTATCATGCACAGTCTACTGGTACTATCATTACAGAGAAACTAGCACCGGGTGCTAATTTGTAACTTGTAATTTGTAATTATACAGTGCTTCTTGTACAATTCTCATTTGCACACTGTACATAGGTTTATGCCATCTCAGGTTCACATCATCTCTGATATCAATATACCACTATCACGTTAGTCATCCAATGAAGTTTCAATTTCATTCCTCTTGTCTGACTGCTTTAACTGCTTTAACTGTCCAAACTGCCTAATGTGTGTCATTAGTACTCATTAGTTTTAGTATTTAGTATCAAAGTATGCTTCAGGAGTCCTAACTGCCTAACCCATTAGTATTAGGACTGAGTTACTGTGTTAGTGTGTCATTACCTTATTAGAACTGTTGTTTCTGTACCTATTACCTTGGCACTCGTTCGGAGAGCAAAGTAAGAATTTCATTGCCCAGGAAATGTAGCATTTCTTAACTATGCACTTGATAATAAAGCCTCTGAATCTTTGAATCTTGAATCTTGAATTAAGCATTTGTGGAACCAAGGAAAACCATAGCTTAAACTGCCACTGTGATGGACAATGAAAGGACTGTAAAATAACTAACAGAATGGTGAGGAAAAATATGGAAAAGGAAAATTAGTGTTACTCTAAAAAAGGAGCAGATGTTCATGAAAAGATGGATATTGTCATGTGTCTGAGCATCTGTCCTCAGTGCTCAGACTTTCCCTTGCAGTTTTGAGTTCGTTATTATCTTCCTGCCAGTTCTGTTATGTTGTGTTGATGATGTGAGCCCCTTTATCTCACTCCAGACAACCCTCTTCCCTCTGCAGTTTGTCTTTGCTTCTCAGCTGCGAGTAATTATGTTTCTTTTCTGTCTCTTGCTCCTTTTCCCCTCACTCTATCTGCTCTCAGGTTTCTCTTCCAGCAGCTGAGGGCAGTTAGTCATTAGTGCCTTCCAGCCCGGCTCGCGCATCTGCGTCCCATCACTTTCTTGTATTTAAACTCAGCCTTTTCACCCAGTGTTTGTCACAGCCTCATCTATGTTCAGATTACACTCTGTCTCCCCCTCCTCTCCTTCTGAGATTCTACTCGGTGTAAGTTTACCTTGTTGGTCTTTTTGTGTCTGTACAGTTTATTTTGGACTATCATGTTTTTTCATCAATAAATTGCCTCACTGTGGTTAAGCGCCTGAGTTTGTCGTTGCCCTGGAGGGGTATGTATGACAGATATTACTTCTCCTCAATTTTATAACTTTGGTTGGCGTTTATGACCTAGATCTCAACATGAGAAATTTTGGCATACTTCAATTGCGATGGACATTGTATTTAGCCCAGCAGAAAATAAGTCGTGCTTACGGTTTGATCAGTTGATATCAGTGGGATTCTGGCTGGTCATCAGATAGCACAGAAATTATCTGCACGCAGATAATTAGCTTTTCTCCAAAGAAAAGATGAATTTTTCCTTATTTCAAATCAGCTGATAACACTACACATGTAGAAAATACGAAAATACGTTGGCCTTCTATGCCCAGATAGTGAACCAGTAGAGCTCGTTTCCATACCTTGTCTAGTTTGTCCAGGTCCAACGCCAATATGTAGGTGGTGAAAGCATCAAACCAGTGTGGCCACGGTACGGGCGGTTCACCGGAGGTTTCCAGTAACAGCTGTAGTGGCCTCAAACACGCTTCCATGGTTTACTCTCATCGCCAAATGTTATGTCTGGGAACTTGAGAAGGACTCACAGAGAATGCTGTTTGCTTGGAACACAAACTTTATTACATATAAGCACTTTAGTAGCTACAGACTCTGGTGGGGAGGCTGAGCACTATAATGGTGGCTGAGAGAGAGAGAGAGAGAGAGAGAGGAGAAGAGGCCATAAGGTGGCCGTCCCCTGCAGTTATATGTTTGATGTGATGACGTCACCAAGTGGCCACATCATCACGCCAACGCTGGCCAAACCTGTGGTTCTAAAACACCACAGTATTCACTGAAACATGGCTAGCTACGCTATCCACAGATGCTAACATCAGACTGGAGGGTTTTCATCTAAGACGGGCAGATAGGACAGTTGAATGCAACAAGAGGAGGGGAGGGGGACTGGCAGTGATTGTGAATGACAGATGGTGTAACCCTGGGCACATTACGATTAAAGTACAGCACTGTAGTAAGGACATTGAGTTGTTAGCCGTTAGTATGAGGCCATAATATCGACCGAGAGAGTTCTCACACGTTGTGTCCGCTGTTTATGTACCCCCGTCTGCTCATGCTGATGCAGCATGTGACGTCATCCACTCAGTCACCAGCAGGCTGTAGACTCAACACCCCACTGCTCTCCAGCTTATCTCTGGTGATTTTAACCATGCTTCATTGTCCTCCACACTGCCCACTTTCGCCCAGTATGTTACGTGCCACACAAGAGACAATGAAACACTGGACTTATTTTATGCCAACACCAAAGAGACATATACCTCATCACCTCTCTCCCCTCAGAAGATCTGATCACAATCTGGTTCACCTCTTGCCAATGTATAAACCCCTGGTACATAGACAACCTCCTGTTACCCGTACAGTGAAGATAACAATGGGATAAATAACGTGATAAATAACGTAAAATATGCTTAAAATCACAAACCACGCATTGTCCATAGCGTGAGCAGCCATCAGCTCGGAGACCTCCTGGTATACTTTTTCATTTTCAGTCTCTCCGCCTGTCGACAGGGGTGAAAGACTCATAGGCTGAAAAGTTCATAGTGGTCAAAGTTGGCCAAATGTGGTTTATTTTTCAACCGCAGGGATCCAAGCACTGCAACACCGATGGAAGAAGTGTGCACACCGACGGGGAGACTGTTAAAAAATAACCTCTTGCACTCTGGTGTACCGCGGACGGGCACGTCTCTGCGTCCCAGAGCGCACGAGGGTGCACAAGAGTGCTGCGTCAAAGCGCGCACTGGAAAAAAAAGCTGCATTTCCGTTCTTCCACTACAGACACAGCCGCGAACAGATTAGATCATCTGAATGACCTCTCATTCGACTAATAAGAGCCTTGAATTGGGTTTCTGAAACCTTGAAGAACCAATGACTGAAAACCTAGCAAGAAGGACCCGCCTACCAACACTGTGAATGCAGCGAGCCAATTGAAGCACAGAAGTTCGCAAGCTGTTTTGTGTAAGGCTGGGTGAAGACAGACTGCTGCAGCAGATGAAAAAAAGACCCGCAGGAAGAACCGTCACAGACCCAGCAGCACGGAGACCACCCACAAGTGCGACCTGTGTGACAGGGACTGCCATTCGCGCATCGGCCTTTTCAGTCACAGGCGGTGCTTTTTTTTTTTTATTCCAGCAGAATAGACGTTTAGAATTCTCTTCCATGATCATCATAGACCAACGGAGGCCGACAACGAAGGTCGTAAATCATTCGCCAAAACCGCAATCATGGAAGCGCAAAACCGCAATAATGGAATTATGTTTTGACCGGGTCGCCGAGACTAGAACCACGAGTCCGTAACAAGGGACCAGCGTCGCGTTCGTCTGACAATGAGGAAGAGAAGTTCGCCAGGACACTGCTGCTGTGAAGAGGTAAGTGTTATAAGTTAAATTATTCTTTATCCCTGAAAATTGTAATCAAAAATTACTTTTGACCGATCGGTAAATTACAACTGTGCGGCGCACGAAGTCCGAAGTTCGTGTGCCGCGGTACACAGTTCGTGTGCCGCGTCCGGACCGTGAATGCCCCCCCCCCCCCCGCTACTCTTCTTTAGCGGGGGGGGGGAGAAGCCGCAGTGACTGCGCCGCGGTCGCCACATGACTATTCCGTCATGTAGCGATGGCCGATGTCCATCCTCTGTAGCGAGGGGGGGACAACCCCCCCCCACACACACACAGAGCCCTGAGTGTCACCTTTCATTAGAGCCTAAGATGAAGCTTCTATATTGAATCATTCAAAAGTTATAGACGTTTTTCCAAACTGTGCCATTTGGCACAATTTGGCACAGTTCAAAAACGCCTGGGAACTACCTGAGGAAAAAGCTGTGTAATATATTCATTTTTTGTGGTATTGTTACAAAATTTTTTTACCTCAGCTGGATAACACTTGGTTCTACATTTCTGTTGCATTTTCCAGCCTGGATCTGAAGCTGTGTTATTTGCAAGCATTTGTATCCAAAAAAACACCCAGGCCAAATTTATTTTCTTCAAGTTCAGTATGTTTAGATGACTGTAACTCAGTGGCTGGAGCACTTAGAGAGATTATGACTGTTTTGCCAAAAAATTCAAAGTGTTTTCTTTTAAATGAGACCAACCCCATGAAGATGCTGCAAAGGGTTGAAGAACAGCTTTCGATTTACTTTGGGCACGTTATTTTTTGGCGTTTTTAGGGAAATTGACCGGAGTGCAAGGAGATAAACCATATTTGGTCAAATTTGACCACTATATGAACTTTTCAGCCTATAAAATTTTCAGCTCCATAGCTCCCTCTGGATTCTCTTGTCAGCCACCAAGCACAGAAGAGTACACACCTCATTGTTGGACCACAGTGTTGATGTGTGTAGCCATTTATCTCTTTGATTATCACAGAAATAATAAAAACTCACGGCCGAATTTACAAATGGCTGTTTGGAATCTTGTGAAGATGCTGCTCTCATCCACTGACGCTATGCCCTGGCCAATAAGTGGCCTGCAATCTGTTGATGTCACATTTTCAGCTCAACTCAGCACGCTTTGAACCCGACTGGAGTAGGTCCCAAAATAGTACCTAGTACCAGGTACTAGGTACTATTTTGTACCAGGTACCAGGTACCAGGTACCTGGTACTAGCTACCTAGTACCAGGTACTAGGTACTAATGGAAAACCCTACAAACTGAGAAGAGTCAAGGCGAGTCAGCCTGAGTAGATGCTAGTGGAAAAGGGCCATAAGGGCTGCCACCCTCAGCACTGAAACATTCTGCTCTTCCTCATGTTGGGAGTGACGACACTCCCCTTCCTCACAGGGCCGACATGACAGGGAGTCATCGTTGACATGGAGATTTCCAGCCCGATGTTGGCTCTTGAAGTCGTACTCCTGCAATGTTTCGAGCCAATGAACCAACTGTCCCACTGGGTGTTTGAAGTTGAGGAGCCAAGTCAGGGAAGCATGGTCAGTATGGAGCTGGAACCTCTGCCCATAGAGATACGGCCGGAAATGGCGAAGGCTCAGGATGACTGAAAGCAGCTTTCAGCGGGTGACACAGTACTTCTGCTCTTGTCAGTTGAAAGAACAACTAAAGTAGGTCACCACCTGCTCCCCTTGCTACCCCTCCTGGGAAAGCACTCCTCCAAGGCCCACACCGCTGGCATTGGTATCCACAATAAAAGGCCACTGGAGGTCAGGATATCTTATCACCAGAGCCCTGACAAGGGCTGACTGGATCTGAGCAAAAGCCTTAAAAGCCTTGGAACAGGCCTCACCCCACAGGAACAACTTCCGAGTAAGCTGATGTAAGGGGCTGGCAATGGTGGCAAAGTATCTGATGTACCACCGGTAATACGAAGCCAGATGCAGAAAGCTTTGCAACTCCTTGATGTTCTGCTGTACCTGCCAGTCCCTCACCGCTGCAACCTTGGCTGGATTGATAGATACTCCAGCAGTACTGATGGCATCATCCAAGAAAATGGTCTCTCTGCGGAAGAGGTGGCACTTCTTTGGGTGGAGTCAGAGGCATCCTTACCGGATGGCCTGAAAAATATTCCTCAGGTTTGCCAGTGCTCTTCAAAGTCAGCAGCATGCACCAGGAGACTGTCCAGGTACACAATGCATCTAGTATGGAGAATGTCAGTCAAGACTCTCTCCATTAGACATTTAACGGTAGCTGGTGCTTTGCAGAGGCCGAATGGTATCACCCTAAATTGCCACAATCCCTGGCTATTGGTGAATGCAGTTTTGGGCCAATCCTCAGGGGACAATTCCACCTGCTAGCAGCCACTGTGGAGGTCAAGTGAGCCTGACCATCTGGAACCAGCAATGTAGTCAAGGGCATCATCACTTCGGGGCAGGGGCTAGGAGTCTTTGAGGGTGACAGCATTAAGGTGGCGAAAGTCCACACAGGGCCACCAAGAGAGGTCTTTCTTCCTCACTATGACCAGCAGAGACACCCAGGGATTGCAGGATGGATCAGTGACCCCCGCTGCTGCCATCTCCTAAATCTTTTCCTCTGCTGGTGAAGGGTAAGTGGCGAGGGCATAGTTGTATTGGTCCAGCATCCCCAGTGATGAATTTGTGCTGTACCAGGTTGGTATGGGTGCAGTCCTGACCTCTGGCAGCATAGATATCAACAAACTAGTCTAGAAGCTCTTGTAGCTAATGCTGCTGGGCCAGCTGCAGTCTCTCACAGCTGTGGCGATACAGTTCCTCAATGGCCTGTCGTGTCACAGCAGAGGGCTTAGATATGGCTGAAGGACTGTTCTCTGCCATGGGAGGCATCGCTGTGGCACTAACTAACTAACTAACTAACTAACCTGCACTTATATAGCGCTTTTCTAGTCACAAAGACCACTCAAAGCGCTTTCACTAGTACTAACCCTCTATTCTAAGGGCCTATAGGAAACAGATATCTAGGGACAATTTAGAACAGCCAATTAACCTAACATGCATGTCTTTGGATTGTGGGAGGAAACCGGAGCCCCCGGAGTAAACCCACGCAGCACAGGGAGAACATGCAAACTCCACACAGAAAGGTTCCTACCCCTGCCAGCCTGGGGATTTGAACCAGGAACCTTCTAGCTGTAAGGCAACAGTGCTAACCACTGCACCACCGTGCTGCCCGGGCACCGTGCTGCTGGACTCAGGTGCTGGAGACTGGGTGACACCCTGTATGTTCACCATTAGGATGGAGGGGCTTTGGGCAGCTGTAGATGTGAGGCAGGGATGGTCTATCCTAGCAATGTGAAGGGCTATGGATTCCGAACCCAGGTACAGGGTAGCCCTGGGAACACCCACCACAGCCTCCCAATCCAACAGCAGGCCCAGTCCAATGATGCATTTGTCAGGAACGTCAGCCAGCCAGAACTTGTGATTGATGGTGTGGCTGGTAACAGTCACTTGGAGGGTCCTCACCCCACATCCTGGAGTGGTGACCTGTCACCATGGCGATGAACTACTTGGTGGCCTTCCAACCTTGTGGCCTCAGTTGGTTTGTTCCGGGCAGTGTCCCTAGCCAGATCAGGGAAATGGTAAACCCTGTATCCACCAACGCTCTGCATTGGACACCATCGATGACCAGGTTGAGGTACAGTCCAGCTGTGTTTCCCAGACTGATGTGTAGTGAGTGTGTAGTGTGTGTCTTGCTGTACCCATCTTGTGTGTGATGTCAGGCGAGCTACAGCCAGAGTGTAAATAGTTCTGTGTTCTTCAATAAAGAGTCAGTTGGCTGCATGGTATAACTCTGACTCCGACCATCATTATACTGTACATACATAATGAGACGAGGAGAAACTACGGGGGCATATGGGCTACCTCCACCATCATTACCATTATTACATTATTACCATTATTACCATTTCTGGAATATCCGGGGGAGTCAGCATTCCTGTGGCCCAACTGGCTGGCCATGTTTGAGGGGTACATTGCTGCGCTGGGCTTAAGTAGGCTCAACGGAGTATCAAGATGAGCACTTCTAGCCCACCATCTCGGCAAAGAAGGTTGGAGAATTCTCTGTATGTTGGGTGAAACGGAGTCTTGTGGGGATGCTATCAGGCAGCTGGCCAAATATTTTGCCAAACATACGAGGACCACAAAGCTGCGGATAATGGAGCTGTTTGCACCAAAAGGAGCTAAGCTAGCTAGCTCGGGGAAGCTAACAGCTCAGTCAGTGTCTATGGGGAAGTTAGCCATGAAGCTAGGTGTGCACCAAAACCAAGCTACGAGCTACCAGATTGACTTCGAGGTAGGACTGGGGCCACGAGTGCGGGAGGCCCCAGTCACCGAAGACAGCAAACCAGCCGAGGAGCTCAGCACGCGGAAGTCAGAGCAGCGACAGCCAGGCACAGAGGCAGTGCAGCAGAGTACCTTGGACAACAGTGCTGGGCGCAGCGACGAGGTGTCTGGGTCAACGAGTGACACCGACGAGGGTGATGCTAAGTGCCCCGGGAAGCAGCAGCGACAGCCGGACACAGAAACCGCACAGCGGAGTACCTCGGATGACAGAGAGGAGGTGCCGAGTGCCACGGAGGTTGGGCAGGACCTCAGTGCCGGGGCTCAAAGCGCCTTGGACGAGGGTGCTGGGCCTTATGGCCAGGTGTCCAAATCAAGGAGTGTCATTGATGAGCGGGCATTAGTTTTCCCCGGTGTTCGGCCACAGGGGGCCGGAGTGTTTGGGACTACAGCAGTGGCAGCTGCAGCGGTTCCGAAGGCAGTCGGAAGCGGACCGACAGGCATGGAGGAACAGCATGCTGGGCAGCAGCACTGTGGGCCCAGACGAGAGAAGCAGTCAAGGGTTTATTTATTTATTTAGCGAATGCAAAGTCCTTAAGCCAAGCAGTTGCCTCCTGGTTTGCTGTATGGAGGGTGTGTAATCCTCCTTCCAGTCTTTGGAGCGGGCAAGCCTCTATGATGTGTTCCATAGTTTGCTCCTCTCCACATGCGCACAGTGGGCTAGGGCTACTGCCCCATCTGTGAAGGCTGGCCAAGCAGGGGCCATGTCCAGTCCTGAAGCGATTGAGTGTAGACCACTGTCTCCTTGGGAGGTTGGTGCCCGGGACCTGTTGGTTGGGGTTTATCACCAGCTGTTTGTTTGGGACCTCCTTGGTTTCCCATTCCTCTTGCCAAGCTGTCTGGATGGTAAAATCAGCTGGGGGAGGGTTTTTCCAAATCGGCCGTCTGGATGAAAGTCGGGCAGTGGGTGGGGTGTAGATATCTGCATGGATTGGTAAGTGAGGAAAATCTTTAACTTTTTGGAGCATCCTTTGAGTTAATGCTGCTCGCCGGATGTGTGGAGGGGCTATGTTTGACAGTACAGAGAGCCAGGGGAGTGGTGTTGAGCGGATTGTTCCAGTTATAGTTCTCATGGTTGAGTTGAGCTGGGTGTCTACATGGTGTGTGTAAGATGACCTGGACCAGACAGGGGCACAATATTCTGCTACAGAGTATGAAAGGGCCAGTGCTGAGGTGCGCAGGGTGGAGACTGCCGCCCCCCATTTTGCACCAGCGAGCTTGCAGAGCAGGTTGTTTCGTACTTTCACCTTAGCAGCCGTCCCCTTTAGATGTTCCTTGAAGGATAAGGTCCTATCAAGGGTCACTCCAAGATAAGTTGGATTTGGGGCATGCTTAAGCTTGAGTCCGCTCAGGTGGATGTTTAGTTCTCTGGCAGCTTTTGCATTGTGGAGATGAAATACACTGGAGACGGTTTTTGCTGGGCTTGGTTTTAGGCGCCAGATTTTGCAGAACTGGTCCAGTTTAGCAAGATCTTCCGTGAGCACCCGTTCCAGTGGTTCAAAGTCTGGTGCTTGGAATGCCAAACAGATGTCGTCTGCATAGATGAATTTGCGGGATTTTGTAGTAGGCAGGTCGTTTATGTAGAGGTTGAACAGAGTTGGAGCTAGAACTGAGCCTTGTGGGAGTCCGTTTTTCTGCATTCTCCATGCACTTGTGTTCTGACTGAGGTGGACTCTGAACCTTCGGTTGGTCAGCAGGGTTTTTATAATTGCTGTTGCCCAAGCAGGGATCGCCTTTATAAGTTTCAGGAGGAGGCCTTTGTGCCAGACCGTATCATAGGCGGCTGTAAGATCGAGAAACACAGCCCCTGTCTTCAGTCTGCTCTCGAAGCCATTTTCAATGAAGGTGGTTAGGGCCAGTACTTGTTCTCCTGTACTGCGGTCCTTGCGGAAACCTGCTTGATCCACACTTAGAATATCCTCTATTTCTGGGGAAATGCGTTGCAGTATTAGGCGCTCCATGATTTTGTAAGGAACGCTGAGTAGGGAGATTGGGCGGTAGCTTGCTGGTAGTTTGTGGTCTTTGCCAGGTTTTGGGATGGCAATGACCTTTGCTGTCCGCCATTTCTTTGGGATCGAGTTCGTTTGTGTGATCCTTGTGTAGAATTGTGTCAACCAGGTTAGGGCTCGGGGGCCAAGATTCTTCATGAATTCTGGGAAGATGTTATCGTATCCTGCTGCCTTTCCACATTTCAGGCCCTGTAGGACTTTCTCCAGTTCAGCAGCCTCGAAGGGTTCAGGGTTCGTTTCCTCTACAGGCATTTTTTGGTGTTTTTTTTAGCTCAGTTGTAACTGCTCTTCTGGTGTCTTTGTCTTGGGGTGCTTTGGCGATAGTCAGTAGGTGGGATGCAACTTGGTTGGGAGTGACAGATGCTCGGCTTTGGCTAGGGGGCTTCTGTGCAGCTCCTAGGCGACGGATGAGGCTCCAACATTTCCTGCTAGAGTGGGTAAAGCTCCGGTCAGCAACTGTCTCCTCCCATTTCTTTCGCCGGGCTGTATTTAGCGATTCAATGAGATGGTCTGCTATCTCTGGGTCCCCTGATGTTTGATAGGATTGTAGGAGGGCAGCACTTTCTCCGTCCAAACATGGGACATAGAGGGGTCGGTAGCCTCGTGGGATTGCAGTATGGGCAGCCTTGAAGATTGCGCTGCAGAAGCGGTTGTATGCTTCATCTACAGTGATGGTGTGGAGTGGGATGGTAACAATGCTCCGGTCCAGAGTTTCACTGAATTTCTTCCAGTTGGCTTTGCGGAAGTTCCAGCGCATCTTCCTTGGGCTGTATATGACTGGAAGTTGTAGGCCAATGTGTACAAGCAGGGGCCGGTGTTGGCTGTGTGGAAAATCATCAAGAATGAGGATCTGTGTAGGATATGGCTCCCCATTCAAAGAGCTGACCCAACACAGGTCAGGAGAATAGTCCTTCTTCCACCTAGCAGAGTGGAAGGTTCCTCTTTGTTTGGGGTCGTATATCAAAGCGAGGTCATTTCTGGATGCCCAGTCTGAAAGTGCCTCCCCATCACTGTCCACTGCTGGGTACCCCCAGTCAGGGTGATGGCTGTTAAAGTCCCCCACATAGATGGCAGGGTGGGGTAGGGTGGGTAAGACCTGCAGATCCCAGTTGGCATTAGGGGGCTTGTACACATTGACAATATGGAAGCCACCAATGATTATGGTGTCTGAGAAATGTGTTCTCGCTGGGGAGGTCGGTTTCGATCCTGAGGGCAGATGGCTGTCAGGGGAGCACATGCCATGGGGCTGCCCTGGGCCTCTGACCTGGTTTTACCTTTGGCTACCCGTGCACATTGGAGTAACATAAATGATGTTACTGTAAATATGTTCAGATGGTGCATGTGAATGAATGTGTGTTATTTGGGGATTATTTTGTGTATTTAGTATAAAAAAATGCTGGTTTTAGTTGTTCTGGATGAATGTGTTAGGCTATTCTAATTCACTGTTTGCCTGCTATTTCCTTTAGTGCATGATTCCGGTCCTAAATTGGGGTGGGTTTGAATTGTGTGTATGTGTTTTACACTATTGTAAGGGGTAGGGAAATGATGTGTAGTGAGTGTGTAGTGTGTGTCTTGCTGTACCCGCCTTGGGTGTGACGTCAGGTGGGCTATAGCCTGAGTGTATATAGTTCTGTGCTCTTCAATAAAGAGTCAGTTGGCTGCATGGCATAACTCTGACTCCGACCATCATTATACAGACATAACACAGATGTCCTACTCTTAGCAGTGTGGAGGGGAGAGGAGTCTCTGAGGGTGGCAGGTCCCCTGTTGTGCCACCAGCCTTTGATTTAACTGCAGTGACAGGGCTGCATTTCTTGGGGTCAGAACAGGGCAGTGGCGTGCAATGTGACCAGGCTCACCACACCGATAGCATCCTGCGTGGCTTGCCTGGGGCCATGTCGTCATTGCCTCAGGGATGTGTCTGCAGCTTTATAGCTTTATAGCTTCACCATCACCATCACCACTCCTTTCCTTATCCGAGGGGTGAGACTGGCAGGCCAGGGCAATAGATCCCCCTCTCAGAACCAGGACTGGCTCTACCTACTCGGTCTCCTTCAGTGCAGCCTGCAAGGTCCTGGGGGCAACCAGTCGGATGTGTTCTTGAAGATATCCTGGCTACAGTCCACGAATAAAGGCCTGGAGAGCAAGCTCTTCCTGTTCAGCAGGAGCAAAGGTTGGATAACTCTGATGTGCGAAGAGCTGGATGTCAGCAAGGTAGGTACCCCAAACTTCCCCGTGCTTCCACCATCAGCTGAACAGCTTGTCTTGGACATCCTTTGCATCAGCACGGCGGACAAAATGGTGTTCCAGTGCCCCCCGGATGGACGGTCAGTCAAGTTAGTCTTTTGGTGAAAGGTTGGTCAGGATCTGTAGCGCTTTGCCTTCCAAGGAGAGGGCCACATAAACTGCCACTTCTTCTGCTGTCCAGCCCTTAACTCGGGCTGCCAGCTGTGCCTGGATGATGTAAGTCTCTGGTGGCCCTTCCTGTTGTAGTGGGCAGTTTGATGAAGCTCCGTCTGGTGCCCTCTGGAGAAGGAAGGTGAATATTGCCACCAGGAGTTACAGCACTGAGATGAGCGTAGTCATCCACTGCTGCTGTCTTGGCTTGTAACTCAGTGACCCACTGACTCTTCTGTCAAAGAGCTCTCTCGATCGGGTGAATGATGCTGGATGCTGACATTCCGCTCAGCTCTTCTTCCTTGTGCTGGTGTTTCTCTGCTCCTCTTCAGCTGTGCTCTTCTTGCAGTTTCTTTGTTGGTCTGCAGGCTCTTGTGCCGGAGGGTTCTCTCGGCTGAGTATACATCGCTGGAGCCATCTGGAACTTGGCTTGGTCCATCGTGACACCACATTTTCAACTGCGCTCCTTCTGCAGACCACAGCCACATAATGCATTTATCAATATCTCTCAGTATCTCCATCATTCACATCCCACTTCTGACACCAATGTAGCAGTTGTCAGAATGTGAATCACCAGACTGAGGTGTAAGTCACAAGTGTGCTACTTTATTGGGAGCAAAGTGACACAGAAGGTGACAGGTTTTCTATACAACTCCCACACTCCACAATGGGGCAAGTCATTCCTCATCCTACCACCCTCAGTTGCAGTGCTATCCTCCCAAAAGTACCGTGAACAATAAATACAGGGAAACATTTAAACAGGAAACAACATAACGCAGATCCCCACAGCAACAATCAAACCCTGCTCCCCTGTGACAAATAGAGCATGAATAAAGAACACAAAACAACTGTTAACATCAACTCCCACAATGCTGTGCGGCAACAAAACTACAGCACCCTACAATATATTGCAGGGAAAGTTAACTGTAATGCTGTAAATACCTTTTAACTGCAAATGCCCTTGCACTGTGTATATACAGTGGGGTAAAAAAGTATTTAGTCAGCCACCAATTGTGCAAGTTCTCCCACTTAAAAGATGAGAGTGGTCTCCAATTTTCATCATAGGTATACCTCAACTATGAGAGACAAAAAAAGAAAAAAAAATCCAGAAAATCACTTTGAAGGATTTTTAATGAATTAATTGGTAAATTCCTCGGTAAAATAGGTATTTGGTCAATAACAAAAGTTCATCTCAATACTTTGTTATGTACCCTTCGTTGGCAATGACAGAGGTCAAACGTTTTCTGTAAGTCTTCACAAGGTTTTCACACACTGTTGCTGGTATTTTGGCCCATTCCTCCATGCAGATCTCCTCTAGAGCAGTGATGTTTTGGGGCTGTCGCTGGGCAACACAGACTTTCAACTCCCTCCAAAGATTTTCTATGGGGTTGAGATCTGGAGACTGGCTAGGCCACTCCAGGACATTGAAATGCTTCTTACAAAGCCACTCCTTTGTTGCCCGGGCGGTGTGTTTGGGATCATTGTCATGCTGAAAGACCCAGCCACGTTTCATCTTCAATGCCCTTGCTGGTGGAAGGAGGTTTTCACTCAAAATCTCACGATACATGGCCCCATTCATTCTTTCCTTTACACGGATCAGTTGTCCTGGTCCCTTTGCAGAAAAATAGCCCCAAAGTATGATATTTCCACCTCCATGCTTCACAGTAGGTATGGTGTTCTTTCTCCTCCAAACACGACAAGTTGAGTTTTTACCAAAAAGTTCTATTTTGGTTTCATCTGACCATATGACATTGTCCCAATCCTCTTCTGGATCATCCAAATGCTCTCTAGCAAACTTCAGACGGGCCTGGACATGTACTGGCTTAAGCAGGGGGACATGTCTGGCACTGCAGGATTTGAGTCCCTGGCGGCGTAGTGTGTTTCTGATGTAGCCTTTGTTACTTTGGTCCCAGCTCTCTGCAGGTCATTCACTAGGTCCCCCCATGTGGTTCTGGGATTTTTGCTCACCGTTCTCGTGATAATTTTGACCCCACAGGGTGAGATCTTGCGTGGAGCCCCAGACTGAGGGAGATTATCAGTGGTCTTGTATGTCTTCCATTTTCTAATAATTGCTCCCACAGTTGATTTCTTCACACCAAGCTTCTTACCTATTGCAGATTCAGTCTTCCCAGCCTGGTGCAGGTCTACAATTTTGTTTCTGGTGTCCTTTGACAGCTCTTTGGTCTTGGCCATAGTGGAGTTTGGAGTCTGACTGTTTGAGGTTGTGGACAGGTGTCTTTTATACTGATAACGAGTTCAAACAGGTGCCATTAATACAGGTAACGAGTGGAGGACAGAGGAGCCTCTTAAAGAAGAAGTTACAGGTCTGTGAGAGCCAGAATTCTTGCTTGTTTGTAGGTGACCAAATACTTATTTTACTGAGGAATTTACCAATTAATTCATTAAAAATCCTTCAATGTGATTTTCTGGATTTTTTTTTCTCATTTTGTCTCTCATAGTTGAGGCATACCTGTGATGAAAATTGGAAACTTCTCTCATCTTTTAAGTGGGAGAACTTGCACAATTGGTGGCTGACTAAATACTTTTTTGCCCCACTGTATACTGTGTTTATATGTATATTTCCTGCTTTTCTATCCAACTTCTTTTATATTTTTTATTATCTTATTTATTATTCCTCTGATTGCTCCTATTCTTTTCCTACTGTGATCCTGTAATTTCCCCATTGTGGAACTAATAAAGGTTTATAAAGGTTTACCTTATCTTAATATACTTACTGTAGTATTTTTAGTCATGATAAATGTGCTGTGAAAAGATGACATCATGACAGCCCTAGTAACTACCAGGACTTTATTTTAAGTTAATGATTTTTTTCATTAACTAATTTCGTTCTGTAAAAGTGTGAGCTGATGGGTATTTAAAAACACAACTCCAGGTTCTTTAAAAACCAGGTGAAGAGTCACAGGTAGCAATCAAAGGGAAAAAAGAATGCTTGTTCAAACGAGGAATTTATTTACGTAAAATATATACAACAGATGTCCACTTAAAGTGCTGATGACACGTTTTTGACATTTTTTAGGATGTCGTGTAAACCCAAAAGTCATTGTCGATGATCAATATAACATTTGCAACCGCGCCTGCATAAACTAGTTATCAAAAAACCGCAGCTGCTGACTGGACTGTGGTGCCGCACACCGAATTAAGGGCGGCACCCCCATGACGTCAGCGACAGGACGGATTCTGGTGTTGTTGACTGGAATGACAGCAGCTTTGTAGCTCACAGTTTCTTTGGTTCCTTGTTTTAATTTTACGGCAATGCCTTCGCGTTGTGTCGCAGGCTTAGATAAACAGCAGGCGTGAAAGACCACGCTTCAGCTCCAACTGTCATGCCTCCTCGTGCACTCCTTGTGTGCTTTTAAGTAGGAGGAGCGCACGAGGAGGGGAAGGATTAATGGATTTACGCCCAGCTTTGACCTACTTTCTCTGATCGCATGCTGACTCTCGCCCGTCCGGCCACGTCCCCTCTGTCATTATCACCAGCTGATTCCCCTCCTGCTGATCATGTTTGCCGGTCCTCACCCAAGCGCTTCTCATCACACCATCACCAGCAGTGCATGTACTTCGCAGCCGTTTGCCAGTCATCTGTGCTGTTTGTCTGCCAGTATTTTCAGCACTCCCATGATGTGTTAGTCACTCCATGTTCGCCATGGTTCTCGTGCGTCCTTGAAGTGATGTCGGCTCTGAGGTGCACCTGTGGCCAACACATCTCCTCTCATTCGTCCTCTTGGCAATGCCGGCCCCCAAACGCCATCAGTAAGTGTGTTTGTGTTTTTTGTACGTCGTCACCTTTTTGGGAATTGTGTGTCGTTCTATATTAAATGTGCTGTGGTGAACCCTGCACGTAAATCATTGTTATTTCATGCTCCCTCTCTGTCCACTGCGTAAGTGATCACAGAGAGGGAGGATTTAAGTGTAAATAGCAAGGATTTATGTGTAGGATTCACCACATCACATGTATTGAATATAAAGACTGATCCCAAAAGGTGAAGACTTACAAAAATACACAGAAACACAAACAGTAGGCGTTCGGGGCCAACATCGCCCAGCAAACATGGAGCAGAAACATGTTAACCACGGTTGCGCCCCAGAGCCGACATCGCTACAAGGGACGCAGCAGAGCCACGGCTGTGTGGAGTGGCTAACACGTCGTGATAGTGCTGGCAATATTGGCTGGCTGACAACACGGCAGATGATGCACACAAAACATGAACAGCTTACTGTCACTGAGTCTGACTCACTAGGCACAGTGCCTGCTTGGCACAGTGCAAACCTACATGGTTTGATGCCCCTAGATTCTTCATTGTCATCCCATTCTTCGGAACTATAATTGTCTGAAGATTGGACAACACAAACCAATTCCAGCCTATATGTGCTGGAACCATTGTCAATGTTTTCAACTCCTTCCATCCTGTGTGTACAAAGGGCAGCCAAGCGCTGTGTTCCGTCGATGACATTACAACATGGCCGGGGGGTGGGGGTGGGGTTCCAGCCACTGACGCAATGGGTGACGTGGCGCTCATGAAAACGTCGGGTGTTTATGTGAAAAAAAAAAAAAACCTGTTTGACTTAGAACCGCACAGACCAACCTATTTCGTCATGTTGTATTATGTGTTGAAAAATTCGAGGAAGTCAAAAACATGTCATCAGCACCTTAAATAAGAAGCAAAACTAAAACCTAAGAATTAAAATGATCTAAGATAAGCTAAAATAGGACCAGAATACTTACAGCCCAGGCAGAGCTCCTCACTCTGCCTCTTGCTGTCTTTCACCTGCAGTACCCCAACTACTCCACACAGAAGTCTCCTCCCCCAAATGTCACGGTGGTCCTGGGCCGTTACTGCTCCTCCTCCTCAGTCATGCCCTCCTTGGTCTATACCATCTGCTCTGGGATCAAACGCATCTTCTCGTCCAGCAGGGCTCTCATCTGGCTGGGCTGTCCTAGCAGGGCTCTCCTCCAAGCAGGCTTCCCTCCGGCTAGGCTCCCCCATCTGGGAGGGCTCTCTTCTGGTCTGGTTGGGCTTTCCTCAGGCAGGGCTCTCTCCTCAGGCAGTGCTCCCCTCTGGACTGCCAGAGAACCTTTTATAATGTCTACAGTCACAGGTGCTGCACATCCCCACTCAACCCAGGTGCTGGGGATCAGCGATTAGGGGAGGCACAGGGTGGAAGTAGACAACATTTCAAATTACAAGCACACTGGATAATATATAAAAAATACAAAACATGCAAAGTTATAAAACATGCAACAAACTTAAAACCATACAAAACTCAAAAAACACAATAAAATACTTCCACCCTGTGACACTTCCACTGTTTTAACGTGATTTTAAAAAATGTCCTAATAGTCCTTAATGTAAAGCAGTCCACCTGCTGGACTGAGAAGAATTATGTGCATGACAAAGTTTTTCTTTCTCAAACTCTACTGAAGCTCCAGAGGGGTTCAAAATGGTCCCACTGCTAGTGCCTCTTCCTCCAACTTTACACTCCACAGCTGCCCCATTGTGTTGGGCCGATGCTGGTGTTAGTAGAAGCTTTAAACCAGTGTCTCCAGAGCTAATGTGATATTCTTTATAGAGATTTTTCTTGGTGTGCAAGTTTCTCAGATTAACTAAAGTAATAGAGTGCCAGTGGAGTCAAAACTGAATCCTTAATATACAAATAACACTGACTACATTGTCATAAATCCTGCATTTATTTTTAAGCTTGTATATACAGTAGTAATCTATTGAACAGCATAAACATCAGCAGCAGGGCCTTTCTATTAAGCTTACAAAGGACAGGACCAGCACCCACAGCAACTTTACCTCCTGGTGTTGTGGTAATGACTACAGTTTGAATTAGTTCCAGTGTGAGTTTACACATAGTTTTATCTTTACCTGGAAGCTCCTCAGCCTCCTTGTTCTGAAGCTCAACACACTCAGAGGGCATGTATGTAAATCGGCTGATGCTCTGATCTCATTAGGCTTTTACATGGCTGTAAATGATTGCTTTAGTATTAGGTCACCTAGGCTCTTCTGTCCAGCCCAGCCTGCGTAACCTGGGTGTTGTTTTTGACAATACTATGTCACTGGGCTGTCATGATTGGCAACTAGTCAGAGATTGCTTTTTTCATCTGAGGAATATAGCAAAACTTAGACCTATGGTCTCAACACCTGAACTGAAAATGATCTTTCATGCTTTTATCTTGTCTAGCGTAGATTATTGTAATGCACTTTTTATGTGTTTTAATAAAACTGCTGTTGCCCGCCTTCAGACTGTGCAAAATGCAGCAGCTCGGCTTTTAACCCGGACTAAGAAAAGGGAACACATTTCCCCGGTTTTATTGTCCCTTCACTGGCTGCCAGTCACTTTTAGATTTCATTTTAAGATTTTAGTTTTGACTTTTAGAGCTCTTACTGGCCAAGCCCCTTCATACATCTCAGCCCTCTTGACAACATATGCAATGACACGATCACTAAGATCCTCAGACCAGAGACTCCTGGTGGTCCCTCGGACCAAATTTAAAACCTGTAGTGATCAGTCTTTCCAGGCTGCTGCACCATGGCTTTGGAATGTACTTCCCCTGTCCTCGCTCTGCCTCGAGTCTGTTGACTCCTTTAAGAAGGAGTTAAAAACTCATTTGTTTAGACAGGCTTTTAGCTCTTGTTCAATGGCTTTTATTCCCTCACTGTTTACTCTTATTATTATTCCTATTTATATGAGTATTTTATCTTATTTCTATTGATTTTAATTTCTTGTGTATTTGTAATTTTTAATTTGCTGTGAAGCACTTTGTGATCTATATCTGTGAAAAGTGCTATACAAATAAACTTTGCTTGCTTGCTAAATGCTAACAAAATCTTGAGCCATGGGTTTGAATAAAGCCTTTGCCACTGGGGGCAGATAAAGCCTAGAGCTTGTCTGTAATCTCTTGTTTGATATAAAGAGAAATGTTGAGGAATGTTGGGGTGAAACTTTAGAATTCCTGCCTTAGGATTATTTTCTAAAACTATGTAAAGGTGCTTTAACACCTACAGGCTTTAGTTCGTTTTAGTCGAAATTGAGTTCATTTTCTCCATTAGTGCGGTTCGTTTTGTCTGGTGAGAACACGGTAATCTCACTCAGGTCAACACCAAAACAACCGTACCGAGACCACCTAAAAGAGGAGTGGTCTCAATTTGAATCCACTGGCGATCTCTGGTGTGGTCCTGCGGGTGAGAAAGGGACCGTACTAAAACAGGACCAGCAGCAAACAGTAGAACATTTTATGCCACTGTACATACCTGATGGCTCTTTGGAATTATCTGCGGCTGAGCATGTTGTGGTTCTGGAGGACTGATGAACGTTAACATGTTATTTTCCTTTTGTAGCCACACTTCATTTTCAGACTGTACAATTTGCTGAAAGTGGTACTGTATATACACTTGATGTAACAAATGATAACCAGGGTACCCACAAGAGTGCGTGCTCAGCCTGCTGCTCTTCACCCTGCTGACACATGACTGTGTACCAGCCTACAGCATCAAGTTTGCGGATGACACAACGGTGGTGGACCTCATCACCACCAGTGAAGAGCCCAGCTACAGAAGTGTGGTGAGCCAACTGGTCCAGTGGTGTAAAGACAATAATCTCTTCCTGAATGTGTTAAAAACCAAGGAGATTGTGGTCGACTTCAGGAGAGGGCACACACAGCATCCCCCTCTGATCATCGATGGAGCAGCTGTGGAGAGGGTGAGTAGCACAGAGCTCCTGGGGGTGCACATTCCTGAGGACCTCTCCTGGTCCAACAACACCACAACACTGGCCAAGAAGGCTCAAACCCACCTCTATTTCCTCCGCAAACTGAGGAGAGTACGAGTCCCACCCCCCATCATGTGCTCATTCTACCGGGGCACCATTGAGAGCATCCTCAGTGTGGTACGGAAGCTGCACCACCTCCTGCCAGAAGACACTACAACACACAGTGAAAGCAGCCAGCAAGATCATCGGTGCCCCTCTGCCCCCATCTCAGGCATCTACCTCACCTGCAGAGCCATCAACATTGCAAGCGACACCTCCCCCTCCTCACACTCCCTCTTCAGCCCCCTGCCTTGGGGGGAAAGGTACCAGAGCCTCCGGGCCTGCTCCACAAGACTGCTGAACACTTTTGTTCACCAGACCATCAGGACCCTGACCCCTGCCCACTCCCCCCCTCCCTGAACCGTAACACACTCACCCACACAACTACCTCAGCTGTTTGCACAGAAAGACTGGCACACCAACAGTAATACATCTGCTGCTGTATGTCTCTGCACTTTACTGCAACCATTTGCACAAATGCCATATCTGCTGCTGTCTGTCTATTATTGCAATATTGATCATGTGCAGTCCCATCCGTCACTGTCTGCACCTACACTACTGCACTGAACTCGCCACTATGGGTATTACGGCTCTACTTTCTCTGTATATAGGATTGTTGGGTTTTATCATTATTTGCACTACGGGTAGTATTACTGTACATAGACTGCTGTTGTTTTTCATCCTTACTCCTTCTTTTCTTATATATTGCACACACCACTAAGAAAGAGAGAAACGGCATTTCAGTTCTCCTGTATGTCCTGTACGTATCGAACTACTGACAAATAAAAATCTTTGAATTTCGAATCTTTTAAAAAAAACATAGATTACGCTACGATTTCTATTATTTTTCCCCAGAAATGCATAAATATACAGTTGTCATCCTACTTCCTGGATTCACCTTTGCTGTTCTCGCGGCAAAAAAATCTGACCAATAGGAACAGAGAACGTTCTGACATAAGTCTCGTGGAATTTAACGTGACGGAATTTGGTCCACTTGAATTTTTGCCCGTGTGAAAGGGAACCAAACCAAGGAGAACATGATACAAAGTAACAAACTTATCAACTGATTTGGACCAAAGTAAATGAATTTAGCTATGAAACCACCCTAAAAGTGTAGTTCTTGATTTTGGTTATCAGTGCTGCATATCATCGTTTTTAAAAAACTTTTCTACAAATGGGAAAGGATTTGTGCACGTTATTTTCCCCCTTCACTTCCTCCTGCTGTCCCCTAACCCACATCCCAGACATCCAGAGTCAGACTGTTGGAGCCAACAGGCGTCAAACTCTGTCCTCAGGAAGAGCAGAATTAAAGATTAGAGGGCCTCGAGCCTCTGTTATTCCTACTCCTCTTTCCCATGATTCTCCTTGTTGGCCTGTGTTTCTTCTTGTTTCCTCCTTTGCATATCTTTCTAGAAAGTCACTAGCCCGTCTCCACACCGTCGTTGTACTTTCTTTTTTCCTCCTTAATCACTTTGTTGCTTGTTCATGCCATGCACGGCTGCATATTTATCCAAGATAACAGCTGGGTTTCCCCTCACTTTGTGGCTGATGGAGGATAATTGCTCTGTGTGTGTGTGTGTGTGTGTGTGTGTGTGTGTGTGTGTGTTTGCGTTCTGAGTGGATTCTTCCTGGCTGCAGTGAGTACAGCTTCTGTATAGACGGGGCACAAAACTAACGAATGCATGGGTGTGTGTGTCTCTGAGCAGGCATATAACAGTGACTGTACAACTCATAATAATTTAGAATGTTCAACATATTCAGGACAGTGTCTATCGGGGCTAACAGAGGCATTCCCAGTCAAGCACAGAGTGAAGGAAGGAAGGACTCATTTCTGTGTACCTTTTTTCTCCCTTAGTTTTCCTGACAACTCACTAGTGATGTTTACATGCGCAAAATTTCTTGATTACAGTTCAGATCAGAACTTTACTGTTTACATGGACCCTGAAAAAGTTCATCCGATTATGACGTGCGTTTCCATGTGTCACACGTTTGAACGGACTACTTCATTTTGACAGGTGCAGAATTGTCTGACATTCCGGAAATAGTAGAAGAAGAAGCAACTTCTGATGTAAACAAACCCCACTTCGTGTCTTTCTCTTTTTGAAATGAACCTGTGTTGTGTTATTCAGATTGTACTTTTGCTTCTGCTGGTCTCTGATGAGGCTACAAGCCCAGCAGTACATACTTATACATATGGTGAACAGAGGGAGACAGCAGGATGATACAGACCAGTTCTGTTTTACTCCCGCCATTTTGTCTTCTAGTTGCTGTAAAGGTGGAAATACGTCACGTCAACGTGTGGCTGACATACAGACATGTGCAGTAAACATATTTTCTACCCATCCATCCATCCATCCATTCATTTTCTACCGCTTTTTCAAAGGTCTGAGTCGCAGAGGCAGCAGCTCAAGTAGAGAAGCACAGACTTCCCTCTCCCCAGCCACCTGCTCCAGCTCTTCAGAGAGGATACCAAGACATTCCCAGACCAGCTGGGAGACATAGTCTCTCCAGCAAGTCCTGGGTCTACCCCGGGGTCTCCTCCCAGTGAGACGTGCCCAAACCACCTCAGGTGGGAGGCATCCAGGAGGCATCCTAATCAGATTCCCAAACCATCTCAACTGACTCCTTTCAATGTGGAGGAGCAGTGGTTCTACTCTGAGCCTCTCCCGGATGATTGAGCTCCTCACCCTATCTCTGAGGATGAGTCCAGCAATCCTACGGAAAAAGCTCTTTTCAGCCGCTTGTATCCGTGATCTCATTCTTTCGGTCATTACTCAAAGCTCGTGACCATAGGTAAGGGTAGGAACGTAGACTGACTGGTAAATCAACAGCTTTGCTTTAGAGCTCAGCTCCCTCTTCACCACAACAACAGACCAGTACAACGTCCGCATCACTGAGAAGGCTGCTCAGATCCATCTGTCAATCCCTCGGGCCATTCTCCCCTCACTCGTGAATGAGACCCCAAGATCAGGGCCTGCCCGAGCCTTCATGGGGCCCTCACCAAAATTTGAACATGTAGCCCCTCTTCAGTAAAGTAAATCACTTGATGTTTTTGAGAGAAGTTTGCATGCCATATTTGAGTTTAATTTAAATGGAACCAACTTCAGTAGCGTAGTCTGGTGTTACTCTTGAAAACATTGCACTAGCATTACTAATGACAGCTACCAGGTTGGCAGGAGATATCAAAATCAAATCAAATCAAATCAAATCAAACTTTATAGTCATATTGCTGTACATACAACTGTAGTGCAGGCACAAATAAACATAGTGTAAAACATATATATAAATAAACATATGTAGTGCATATCACAAATAAACTCACAATGAAGCCCGAACTGATGCTGGTCTGAGTAATTAAAGCAGAAAAATTAGTATTATTACAACCATGTATTTGTTAATGGTCAATATCAGTGTTATCAGAAATTGTTTTGACTTAGGCCAGCACTGTCATTTATAGCTACACATGTGGACAAAATTGTTGGTACCCCTCTGTTAATGAAAGAAAAACCCACAATGGTCACAGAAATAACTTGAATCTGACAAAAGTGGTAATAAATAAAAATTCGATGAAAATTAACTAATGAAAATCAGACAATGCTTTTGAATTGTGGTTCAACAGAACTATTTTAAAAAACAAACTCATGAAACAGGCCTGGACAAAAATCATGTTACCCCTAACTTAATATTTTGTTGCACAACCTTTTGAGGCAATCACTGCAATCAAACGATTTCTGTAACTGTCAATGAGACTTCTGCACCTCTCAGCAGGTATTTTGGCCCACTCCTCATGAGCAAACTGCTCCAGTTGTCTCAGGTTTGAAGGGTGCCTTCTCCAGACGGCATGTTTCAGCTCCTTCCACAGATGTTCAATAGGATTTAGATCAGGGCTCATAGAAGGCCACTTTAGAATAGTCCAATGTTTGGCTCTTAGCCATTCTTGGGTGTTTTTAGCTGTGTGTTTTGGGTCATTATCCTGTTGCAAAACCCATGACCTGCGACTGAGACCAAACTGTCTGAAACTGGGCAGCACATTTCTCTCTAGAATACCTTGATAGTCTTGAGATTTCATTGTACCCTGCACAGATTCAAGACACCCTGTGCCAGATGCAGCAAAGCAGCCCCAGAACATAACAGAACCTCCTCCATGTTTCACAGTAGGGACAGTGTTCTTTTCTTGGTATGCTTCATTTTTGCGTCTGTGAACATAGAGCTGATGTGCCTTGCCAAAAAGTTCCAGTTTTGTCTCATCTGTCCATAGGACATTCTCCCAGAAGCTTTGTGGCTTGTCGACATGCAGTTTGGCAAATTCCAGTCTGGCTTTTTTATGATTTGTTTTCAACAGTGGTGTCCTCCTTGGTCGTCTCCCATGAAGTCCACTTTGGCTCAAACAATGACGGATGGTGCAATCTGACAATGATGTACCTTGACCTTGGAGTTCACCATGAATGTGTTTAGAGGTTGTTCTGGGCTCTTTTGTTACCATTCATATTATCCATCTCCTCCTGCGGACACGTCCAGGGAGGTTGGCTACAGTCCCGTGGGTCTTAAATTTCTGAATAATATGTGCAACTGTAGTCACAGGAACATCAAGCTGCTTGGAGATGGTCTTATAGCCTTTACCTTTAACACGCTTGTCTATAATTTTCTTTCTAATCTCCTGAGACAACTCTCTCCTTTGCTTCCTCTGGTCCATGTTTAGTGTGGTACACACCATGTCACCAAACAGCACAGTGACTACTTGTCACCCTTTAAATAGGCCGGCTGACTGATTACAAGTTTGTAGACACCTGTGATGTTAATTAGAGGACACATCTTGGTTGAACATGTCCCTATGGTCACATTATTTTCAACCTTTTCTAGGGGTACCATCATTTTTGTCCAGGCCTGTTTCATGAGTTTGTTTTTTAAAGTAATTCTGTTGAATTACAATTCAAAAGCATTGTCTGATTTTCATTGGTTAATTTTCATAGAATTTTTTATTTATTACCACTTTTGTCAGATTCAAGTTATTTCTGTGACCATTGCAGGTTTTTCTTTCATTGACAGAGGGGTACCAACAATTTTGTCCACGTCTGTATATATATGCTTACATGCCCGTGTAGAAAAGAATATATTGGACAGACAGAGCATTAAAACGATGCATCTTGGAACACAAAACAGCCATTCGAACAGGAAATTTGGACTATGCAATGGTCAGGCATTATCATGAGGCCAAATATGGATCCCCAGCGAGTCTCCAGTTTAGGCTTGAACATGTAACGCTTTCAACTGGGAGGGAGGGAAATTGCCCAAATTGTCTCAAAGAGAGATGTCTTGGATCACTACTCTAAACACAATGGCACCTGCTGGAGTGAATGATGACTTTAGCTTCAAATGTTTCCTTTGAGAACAGACAGAAAGTATGTGTACTAATTTATACCTTCTAACTGAAACCTGAGTCAGATTTACTCAATTTGTCTCCTATTCACATTTTATGATATATTTTTCCTTCATTTATTTATTTCACATTTATGTTTTTAATTTAACTTTTTTCAATTTACTTTATATTTTTTCTTTTAATTTCAATTTATTTAATTTCAATTATTTTTACATTCTTATTTAACATGTTTTTTTGTGACCAGGGGAAGTGAAAGGTCACGTGATCATTTTAACTAATCGCCTGTTGTTTCAGGCAATAAACGTCAAACAATGCAATTTTCATTCATGCTCTGATGAAGGCTAACAGGCCAAAACGTTAGCATGATTTTTTGACTTTGGCCAAAACAATAGAAGGATCTTAATTGTGAAGGTTGATGGGTGCTACCGTCTTCTGCTTTTGAACTGGACTATTGTCTTAAGAATGTCAGTAGCCTCCCATTTTTGATAATTTTCCACTGTACTGAGCCTGTCAGTTGCAGGATCCAATACCATGTTGAAGTCCCCTCCTATTAATACTAACTAACTAACTAACTAACCTGCACTTATATAGCACTTTTCTTTTTACAAAGACCACTCAAAGCGCTTTCATTAATACTAACCCTCTATTCTAAGGGCCTATAGGAAACAGATATCTAGGGATAATTTAGAACAGCCAATTAACCTAACATGCATGTTTTTGGCATGTGGGAGGAAACCGGAGAAATCCCGGAGTAAACCCACGCAACACGGGGAGAACATGCAAACTCCACACAGATCACTGTTGGTCGGGGGCTGGGATCGAACCCACGATCCCACGATCCCCACAATCCCCCGGCCAAGGGTAAACTGTGCTGCCGCAGTGCTAACCACTGCGCCACCGTGCAGTGGTTAATAGTGTGGTGGGCAAGAGGTGGAGCTTTGAGGACCGTGCAACCATGGTAAAACATCAACTAGATTACATACTAGTACGTAAGAAGTGGCGCAACAGTGTCATGATCCCTGAAATGTGTAACTCTTTCAAGTCTTGGCTCGGACCGTTGCATCGTAGGTATGAAAGTCCGCCTTAGTCTCCATGTCCCAGAACTGTTTGCATCAAGTTCTAACTTGCATCTATGGTATAATATTGAGGTCACAAACCGCTTCCACCTCTTAGAAGAAGAGGAAAGCAGAGACCCAACCGAGAGATACCAATGTTTTATCAATGCCAATGAAATGGCTTCAGAGATTTGAGTTCCAAGGAGGCTGGAATCACAGAAGCCACTAAGATTAAGGCATCTTGACATAGTGAGGGCAAGAGAGAAGCTGGAGATAGCAACATATGCCGTGGCAGCTGGCGCAAGTCAAGGCTTGCATGCAGCCATAGACAAGGCTAGGACCTCATTGTATGGCACCTACAATATGAATGCCTAATCAAATCAAATCAAATCAACCTTTATTGTCATATTGCTGTACATACAACTGTAGTGCAGGCAAGGTGAAATTGTGTTTCTCTTGGCATCCATATAAGTAAAAAGAACATAATTTAAGACACACTCACACACACCCTCACCCCCCACCCCAACACAACCATTCACTCATCCCTGAGGCATACTTGAAAACTAACTAGAACTATAATATACAAATAATATACATAATGTCCATAAGGTGCAGTAGTATGTATGAGAGATTCCAGATCAACTGTTCAGCATCCTAACAGCTTGTGGAAGGAAGCTGTTAATCAGTCTGGTGGTTCTGCCTCTGATGCTCCGGAATCGTTTGCCAGATGGCAGAAGTTCAAAGTGTTTATGCAGAGGGTGAGAGTGGTCTTTGACAATGTTCAGTGCCCTGCTCCTACAACGGTTCTGAAAAAGTTCTTGGACAGAGGGGAGGGAGACTCCAATTACCCTTTCAGCTCCCTTAACTATCCTCTGCAGGGCTTTGTTGTCTGACATACTGCAGCTGGAGTACCATGTAGCAATGCAGTACATCAGAACGCTCTCCACCACACCTCTGTAGAAGGTCGTGAGGATGCAGATGGGGAGAGAGGCCTGTCTGCATTTCCTCAAAAAGTGCAGGCTCTGCTGGGCCCACTTCCTGATCCCCAAGGAATTCTTGCTCCAGGTCAGGTCCTGCAAGATCTGCATTCCTAGGAACTTGATGTTCTCCACTCTCTCCACCAAATGGCCACTGATGCTGAGAGGGACGTGTTCAGGCTGTGACCACTGGAAGTCGATAATCATCTCCTTCGTTTTGTCCATGCTGAGCACCAGATTGTTCTCCCTGCACCAATCCTCCAGGTCTCTAACTTCTTCCCTGTACATTGATTCCTCATCCCTCTGAATAAGTCCCACCACTGTGGTGTCATCTGCAAACTTAATAATCTGGTTCCCCTTGTGTCTGGACACACAGTCATGTGTTAGAAGTGTAAACAACAGTGGACTGAGTACGCAGCCTTGAGGGGATCCGGTGCTCAGCATGATAAAGTTGGAGATGTTATTTCCAACACGGACAGACTGAGGTCTCTCAATCAGGAAATCCAGGATCCAGAGACATGTGGCGGTGTTCAGACTGAGAAGGAGTAATTTCTCCATCAGTTCTGGGGAATAATGGTGTTAAATGCTGAACTGAAATCAATGTACAGGAGTCTGGCGTAGGTGTCTTTCTGATCCAGGTGGGTGATGACAGAGTGCAGGGTGGTGACTATAGCACCCTCCGTGGAGTGGTTTGAATGATACGCGAACTGGAGGGGGTCATGTGATGCAGGGAGGCAGGCTGTGATGTGTGGTTTAACAAGTCGTTCAAAACACTTCATCACAATTGGTGTCAATGCAACAGGACGATAGTCATTCAGACAGGACACAACTGGTTTCTTTGCCACCAGTACTATGGTAGAGGTCTTAAAGCATCTGGGAACAATGGCCCGACTCAGGGAGATGTTATAAATGTCAGTCAGTACATCCGCCAACTCGCTCACGCAGTCTTAGAGCACACGTCCCGGGATGTTGTCCAGACCTGCAGCTTTATGTGGGTTGACCCTGATTAGGTTCCTCCATGTGTCTGCTGCGTTGATGATGATAGCTGACCCAACAGATGGTGGTGATGGGCCAGCCCTCCCTCTGATTGTTGGGTTTGATACTTCAAAATGTGCAAAGAAGTTGTTGAGCCTGTCTGGAAGCGAAGCGTCATCATCATCCACCCCCTGCCTAGACTTATAATCCGTCAGCGCCCGAACTCCCTGCCACAACCGTTTGGTGTTTCCTGTGTCACAGAGGTGTCCCTGGATTTTCTCCGCATAGGCACGCTTCGCCGTCTTAATTCCCTTTGAGAGCGCAGACCTGGCTGAACGGAGGGCGATCCTATCCTTCACTCTGAAGGCTGCATCTCTGGCTGTGAGCAGTGAGCACACCTCTGCAGTCATCCAGGGCTTATAGTTGCCCCGTGCAGTGATAGTCTTCACTATAGTGACATCCTCTGTGCACTTCATGATGTAGCTGGTGACCGTTTCAGCATACTCCTCCACATCTGTCCTGTCTCCCTGGGAGGCTGCTATTTTGAAGACCTCCCAGTCTGTGTGCAGAAAACAGTCCTTAAGTGCTGAGGCTGCACCCTCTGGCCAAATCCTGATTTGTTTCTCTACTAGCCTGCTGCGCTTCAGTAAAGGTTTGTAGGCAGGCACCAGCATCACGGATAGGTGGTCAGAATGGCCGAGGTGGGAGTGAGATGTTGCCTTATAAGCATCTGGAAAGTTTGTGTACACCAAGTCCAACATATTCTCTCCTCTGGTCTTAAAGTCTACACATTGTTTAAACTTGGGGAGCACAGTCTTTAAACTGGTGTGATTAAAATCCCCTGCAACCACCACAAAACTGTCTGGGTGTGAAGTTTGAAATTCACTAATAGCACTGTGCAGCTCTCCGAGTGCCTCGTTAGCATTAGCTTTAGCATTAGCGCTAGCAGCTATGTAAACAGCAGCTACAAACACGTTGGTGAATTCCCTCGGCAGATAGAATGGCTGACAATTTACAATAAGGGACTTCGCCAACGGAGAGCAGTGTTTAGATACTAACGTGGCGTTAACGCACCAGTTCTTGTTAATATAGATGCATAGGCCCCCCCTCAGCTCTTACTGGAGCTAGCAGCCTCCCTGTCCACCCGAAACGATGTCATCCCTTCCAGCTGAATGGCTGCATCAGGGATGTTGTTGTGGAGCCATGTCTCCGTGAACGCAAACACACAGCAGTCCCTCCACTCTCTGCGGGTTTCTCTCAGCAGACGCAGCTTGTCCAGCTTGTTGTCGAGGGAGCGGACATTGGAAAGAAGGAGCGATGGTACTGCTGGTCTGGAGGAGTTAGCCTTTAGCCTAGCATGAATTGGCAGAATAATGGCAGAAGATCTAGATGAGCAAGTCATGAGAGTGGAACAAGCTCACTTACTCGAACAGTATAGTGAGGCCTGGAAGGTTGTTAACGAGCCCAGTGGTCGTAAAAAGTCAACAAGAGGCCAGATTGCAGGGGAGGGCCCAAAAGAACAAGTTACCAACTGGTTTAATCCCTTTAAGAAGTTGCTTGACAGCTCTTTTGACAGCTTGAACACCAAGGAGGACGATATCCCAGATATTTTAAGCAACCTGGATACTGACAATGGTCTTTTCACTGTGGACAAGTATGAAGAGGTGAAGAAAACACTCTCTCTCGGAAAGAGCACAGGTCTGGATAACATCCCGCCAGAGGTCTTTAATACCTGTGACCTGGATGATGATGATGATGGATGATATCATTCTGGCCCCCTGCAGTCCTGCGCTAATGAATGACTGCAAACCAAACCAGTGGCCGCTTTCTAATATCGTTCAACTACCTAAGTCAGGCAATCTCATGCACTGATAACTACAGGTGAATAAGCTTCATGTGTCATAGCTAAGATGCATAATCGGATGATATTGAACCAAATCCAAGGACCTCTAGTCTCTCACCTTAAATTCAATCAAAATGGGTTCTGCCATAATAGCTCCACCACTAGTCACTGTCATGGGTTGCACCCGAACTGGGCAGAGAACAGGACTCAATCACAAAGCAAGTGTTAAACGTAATTTATTCAACCCAGAAATAAATGCTACTCTGTAGCTGTGAACTAAAGCAACACACTTTGGCCGGGTAGAACAGAAACAACAGAAGTGTGTGCGCTCACCACAAAAACGAGTGCTATAATGACTAAAAAGGCAGCGCCTAGGTGAGGAGCTGCATCCCTTAAATATCAGGTGGAGAAAATGAACATAATCACAAACCGGTGTGTGCTCAGCAAATTAACAAACCCATATAAGCAAAGCAGATGGGAAGTGAGAACACTGTCAGAAAATAAAGGGGCAAACCTGAAACAGAAAATCATGACAGGAAAAAAACACGATAATGGCAACTCAGGATAATAGCAAATACAAGAATAACTTAAAGGGTGAGCCTGATCCTCCGACCAAACTCAGACTCTGACAGTCACATTCTTGCCCTGCGCCAGAGGAGGTTAAGCAAAACAACCTCCCTGCAGTTTTGACATTTCTTGACTTTAGGAAAGCCTTCGATTCAATTAAACATGGAATTAGTTCAAGATACTGAAGGCTTACAGTATTCCATCAAGGCTGTGTAATGTTATTCTGGCAATGTGTACCAACACACGCGCCAAGGTTGTCACTGCAGATGGCAGGTTGGATGAATTTGAGATCACTTGAGGAGTACTTCAGGGCGATAGTTTAGCCCCATTCCTGTTTATCATCCTAGACTATGACCTGCAGAAAGCCATTGCTGGGAGAGAGACAGAGCTGAGTCTAATGTTAATACCTCGTAGATCCCGAAGAATACCAGCAGTGAAAGCAATAGCAGATCTGGATTATGCAGATGACAATGTTTTGATATCAAACAACATCTCACAGGCACAGAGATTGTTGTCGCTTGTGGAGTTGGAATGCTCTCGGATTGGTCTCGCTATTGATGACCAGAAGACCAAAGTGATTATTCCTGGGGATGTTTCTAACTTAGGACTGTGCAATATGACGATATATATAGGATGACGATATAAAAAAGTCTATTGTTTCATAGAAAATGCACATACTCCCGTTTATTCAATAAAGCTCCTCGCCACTACTTGTAAGTGCCCTGTCTCTCCCCAGCAGTACGCAACTGTGCGCAGCAGAGCAGGTGGGTGGCTAAGCTTTAGTCCCATGGTTGCTAATGCTAACTCCAAACTACTGGTTCAGATAGCTGCTACTCCTGTTTGCCAGGGATGTGGGACCATTTTCTATCATGCTGTGTCAGAAAGGATAGTTCACTAAACTTGTTTTAATAGGAGGTAAGTAACGTTAACACCACATCTAATTATAAAATGCTAAATGATGATGCTAAGTTGTGCTAACTGGAAACCGTAGCAGACCATGGTTTCTTTGGTTTAAATTACTGCAGAATTTCTTAATTTTGTCTGAAAAAAATGTATTAAAGCTGCACAAGTGCATGATGGTGGCACATACATGCAAAATAAAAAAAAAAAAATTAATAAATTAAAATGGGTCAGAGGAGCAAGTTGGCTCTTAATGTCATTTATTTGATTTCTAATTTCACTTCCGGTTCCTGTCAACCTGCTGTCAACCTGCTGTCAGATCCTGTCAGTCGGTGGATTTTGGTGGATTTCTGAGTTTTGGTGCTCGGTTTTTGACTACTTTTTTTTGGCTTCTGAGAACTGAATTTGGATTACGAACTGGACATCCTAGTTTCGACCCCTGCCTTATTTAAGATGCCAATAGCGGCATCTACGGACTGGGAAACGAGAGTGGAGCGGAGCGGCCTGCCATTCAGCTAGCTAAACAGCTGTTCATTAGCTGTTTAGTCAACATACATCGTCCGGGATCATGGGTCCTAAGAAAGCTCAGCAGACTGAGGAGGTGGACGATATTAAAAGATCGCTCGACTTCTTGGCTGAAGAGATTTCTGCTGTTAAGCTGCAGCAAAAAAACATCCTGGGCCTGGTCAAGGAGGTGAAAGCGCTGCGGATCCAGAATGCCGAGAAGGACAAGAGGCTGGCGTATCTGGAGAGCAGAGTGTCGGACCTGGAGCAATACACCCGGGTGTACGACGTGACCATCACAGGGCTCTACATTAAACCCCGATCATATGCTCGGGCGGTGGCTGTGGACAGCGGAGGGAGGCTCGATGGGTTGGAAGCCGAATCCACGGAGCAACAAGTGGCGGCCTTCCTGCAGTCCAAAGGAATCCAGCTGGACTGTAACACCATTGAGGCCTGCCACCCTCTGCCCAGGAAAAACAGCAACAAACCAGCTGTAATCATGAGGTTTGTCAATAGAAAACACAAGACTGCGCTGCTAAAACAAGGGAGGAAACTGAAAGGAATGAACATTTACATGAACGAGCACCTTACAAAAGAAAATGCAGAAATAGCGAGAAAAGCAAGATACATGAAAAAGCAGAAAAAGATTCAAAACACCTGACATCAAACTGTAAAATATACATTAAATTAAATGGATCACCTGAAGAAGCCAAGGTCATTAGCATCCGAAATATTATGGAACTGGATAAATATCAATGAACATTGTGAACTGGAGTCGACAGCAACAAATGATAACTGTAAGACATTGAAGGATTAGACTCATCTGCAACAAGACATTTAACAACATGAAACAAAAGATCAACAAACAGGAACAACAGGAACTGAAAGTTTTTGAATATACGGATCACAACCCACAGGACATAGAATATAACATAGACCCTGATAATAATTTATTTAGCTCCACAATAATAACTGTAGTTACTACACGGATGAACAGTTTAACACAATGGTCACATCTGATTTCAGTATTTCTATGATCCACTTCAACAGCAGAAGTCTCTATGCCAACTTTAATAACATTAAAGATTATTTACATCAGTTTAAAGAGCCGTTCAATATTGTGGCAATATCAGAGACATGGCTCAGTGAATAGAAAGGAGTGGATTTTACCATGGATGGTTATGAATTAAATTATATGAACAGAAAAGTGAAAAAAGGAGGAGTTGCAATTTATGTTGACAAGAGCTTGCAATACAAGGTTGTTGAAAATCTGTCAGTAACTGTGGATGATTTATTTGAATGTATTACAACAGAAATCTGTCTGGACAATGCGAAGAATATAGTAGTGAGCTGTGGATATAGAACACCTGGATCAAACATTGACTTATTTAAGGACTGGATGGAAAAAATGTATGCAAAACTAACTCATAAAGTTATGTTCATCTGTGGGGATTTCAATATAGATCTGATGAATTCAAAACAACATAGTTTAACAGAAGAATTTGTCAACACTATGTACAGTATGGGCTTACATCCAACAATTACCGGACCTAGCAGAATCACGTCACACAGTGCCACACTAATAGAAAACATATTCACAAACATTATGGAAAATAATATCATGAGTGGGCTTTTATTGAATGATATCAGTGACCACCTGCCGATTTTTGTTGTCTATCAATGTGATTATAGGAAGAAAAAGTATACCAAAAATATTAAATATAAAAGAATAAGAACTGAAGAATCTATGTATTTACTGGCAAAGGAATTATTAATACAAGACTGGAAGATAGTTTGTGATGAGAATGATATAAATAAAGCACATGATGAATTTTTACAAATATTTCAATCATTGTACAATAAAAACTGTCCTATAAAACAATACGGTGACAGACAACAAAACAAAAATATTCCTTGGGTCACCAAGGGGTTAATAAATGCATGTAAAAAGAAGAATACATTATATAAACGATTCATTAAGGTGGAGGCTGAGATCAAATATAAAAGATATAAAAATAAACTTACTAATATATTGTGGACTTGTAAGAAAAAATACTACAACAGAATATTAGAGGATAATAAAAATAGCTTAAAAGGAATATGGCAAGTACTCAATGGGATTATTATTATTAACCGATCAAAGAATGCTAATTATCCAGAATATTTTATTGAAAATGACAATTTGATAAATAATATGGAGGATGTGGTCAGTGGTTTCAAGAAATGTTTTGTAAACGTTGGTCCTGAATTAACAAAATCAATAGTGACACCAGAAACAAACAACAGTGTTTCTGTAAATGAAATAGAAGATAGAAATCCAAACACAATCTTTTTGGGTGCAGTTACTGAAAAGGAAATTATCGAGACTGTGAGTAAATTTAAGAACAAAAAATCAACTGACTGGAATGAAATTGACATGACTGACATGATTGCTTGACCCAGGAGACAGACACTGACACGAGTAAGACCGTTTGACAATTATTTATTAAATCAATGTGTGTTGTGTGTGTGGATGTGTGGGTGAGTGTGATGCTGGAGGACAGCTGGAGCTGAGCGAGTCCCGCTGCGACCTGGCAACCCTGGAAACACACAAGTACAGGGGGATTAATGCAGCTCGCAGTAAGAAGATGTAACAAAGTGTGCTGCTTACTTGCAGGTGGCGCTGGGAGACTCTTGCCTGCTCCATGGCTTAATGTGGCTAGGTGAGCGTGGGGCTTGGTGCTGTGACGATGAGGAGGAGATCCGAGGAGGGGAAGGAGAAGCCCCGTTGCTAGGGGAGACAAGTCCGCCGCCAGGGAGGTCCACCTGTGCACAGGGGAGAATACTCTGACAAGGTGAGTTATTCTGTGGCTTACGTGACGAGGCTTGACGATGATGCGTCGTGGATGCTCTGGCTAGAGGTCGAGTCCGTGACGCGTTGCGTGGTGAAGTAGACAGACGACTCCGTGCTGAGCAATCAGTGACACCGGCTTTTAAGGCCTGCTGGTTATTGGCGGCAGGTGTGAGTGCAGCCGGGGTTGATGAAGGCCCAGCGGCCGCCATGACAGTACACCCCCCTCTAGAGGTGCCTCCAGGCACCTGCCCCATCCTACCTGGATGCGCCTGATGGAAATCGCAGATGAGCTGTTTGTCAAGAATCAACGCAGGGCGAATCCAGGAACAGTGTTCAGGGCCGAATCCTTCCCAGTCCACCAAATACTGAAGACCTCAACCCCGCCGGCGGACATCCAAGATGGCAGTAACCCCCCCAAGCCGGGTGGTCGTCGATCATCCTCAGGGGGGGAGGCGCCGCGGGGGGCAGGCACAGAGGGTCGGAGATGTAGGGCTTCACCTGGGAGACATGAAAAGAGGGGCAGATGTGCATGGAAGGGGGGAGAGCTAGGTGCACAGTCACCGGGTTAATGATCTGAGAAATCACATATGGGCCGATGAAACGCTTGGTTAACTTGCATCTCTCGGCCGGCACACTGATATTTTTTGTGGATAGCCAAACCTGTTGACCCACCTTATAATCAGGGGCAGGACTCCTGTGATGGTTGGCCACCAGGGTATTGCTTTCCGCGGTCTTGAGGAGGGCCTTGCAGGTCACCGCTTGGCATGGGCCTGCACAGAAGGGACAGCCACCTCCTTCTCCTCCTCCGGGAACAGCGGGGGGTCATACCCCAAAGATGCCTTGAAGGAGGACACTCCCGTGGAGAAGACCTGCTGGGGGGGAAGATGACGATTTCCCGGTGGCGCACTGGACGCAGGCCCGGACATAGTTGGTGACATCCCTCCTCAACCCTGGCCACCAGAAGGCTCTCTGGAGCAGGTCGATGGTGCGGGCGATTCCCGGGTGGCACGCCAACTTGGAGGTGTGACTCCACTGGATGACCTCACTCCTGACCGATGAGGGGACGAACAATCGGCCCGGGGGACCCCCACCCGGGTCGGGCTCGCTCTCCTGCGCCTTCCTGACCTTGTCCTGGATCTCCCACACGAGGGCACCCACCACACAGGATGAAGGCAGGATGGTCTCTTCCTGACCCCCAGAAGTCTCTGCCTCGAACTGCCTGGAGAGGGCGTCTGGCTTAATGTTCTTACTCCCTGGCCGGTAGGTGATCCTGAAATTAAACCGGCCAAAAAAGAGAGACCAACGGGCCTGGCGGGAGTTCAGCCGCTTTGCCGTCCGGAGATACTCTAGGTTTTTGTGATCTGTCCAAACGACGAACGGCTGGGCAGCCCCCTCCAGCCAGTGCCTCCATTCCTCCAAGGCGAGCTTGACTGCCAGCAACTCCCTGTCACCGATGCTGTAGTTCCTCTCTGCAGGTATTAGACGGTGGGAAAAGAAGGCGCATGGACGGATCACCCCGTCCACAGGAGAGCGTTGAGAAAGGACTGCCCCCACTCCAGAATCTGAGGCATCCACCTCCACCAAGCACTGCAGGTCCAGGTCCACCTGGGTCAGGATGCGGGCGGAAGCGGACTCCTCCTTCAATTTCCCGAACGCCGCAGCAGCCTCCTCGCTCCAGCGGAAGGGGGTCTTGGGGGACGTGAGGCTGGTCAGGGGCTTGGCAATGATCCCAAACTTCGGCACAAAACGATGGTAGAAGGTGGCGAATCCCAAAAACCCCTGCAACTGTTTCCCGGACGTGAGAGTGGGCCAGTCCACCACTGCCTTGACCTTGGCCGGGTCAGGGAGCACCTGGTTGTGTGCAATAATAAACCCCAAGAAGGACGTTGAGTTGGTGTGAAACTCACATTTCTCAGCCTTGACGAATAGCTGGTTCTCCAGGAGGCGCTGCAGGACCCGTCTAACATGCACCTGGTGCTCCTCCAACGTGCGTGAAAGGATCAGGATGTCATCTAAGTACACAAACACAAAGGAGTACAGGAAATCCCGGAGGACGTCGTTGATTAGACGCTGGAAGACGGCTGGAGCGTTGGTTAACCCAAACGGCATCACCAGGTATTCAAAGTAGCCGCTTGGGGTCCGGAAAGCCGTCTTCCACTCGCCGCCCTCCCTGATGCGCACCAGATGATAGGCGTTGCGAAGGTCCAGTTTCGTGAACCATGACGCCCCCTGGAGGGAGTCAAAGGCCGAGTTCATCAGGGGCAGTGTATATTTGTCCCTGATGGTGATTTCATTTAGACCCCGGAAATCGATACGGGGCGTAGGGAGCCATCCTTTTTTCCCACGAAAAAGAATCCTGCCCCCACCGCCGAGGAGGATGGACGGATGATTCTGGAGCTGAGGGACTCCTTGATATACGTGTCCATGGCCTCCCGCTCTGGATCTGACAGGCTGTATAAATGACTCGCGGGCAGCAGGGCCCCCGCTCGGAGGTTGATCGCACAGTCATAGGGGCGGTGGGGGGGAAGGGACAGCGCCCGTGACTTGCTAAAAACCGCTTCCAGATCGTGATAGACCTCTGGTACTCTGGACAGGTCCGGGGGCGGGGACGTGGGGGGGGGGGTGTCACTGAAACAGAGGGAGCACATGCTGCAGACTGAAGACAGGCGCTGAGACAAAAGGGGCTCCATGCTGTGATGTTTCCCGCCTGCCAACTGAACGAGGGGTTGTGTAGGCGCAGCCATGGATAATCCAGGATAATAGGCGAGGTGGAGATGGGCAACACCAAGAACCGGATATCCTCCCGATGGCTTCCAGAAATAATCACCGACACAGGGGCCGTCTGGTGGGAAACAGTGGTGAGCGGGGTCTTTGACAGTGTGATAAGGTTGACAGGCGGGCAGAGAGGTTGACGGCTGAGGCCCAGACGGGTTGCCAGGTCTTCTGAAATGAAGGTTTTCTCAGCTCCAGAGTCAATGAGAGCGTGCGTAGAATGTTCCCTGTGTTTGTAGATCAGTCTGATAGAAATGAGACAACGGGTGAGGGGCTTTATCTGGTCTACGTCCGTGAGTCCCCCTACTGTGACTCACGGGCCTCCCCTTTTTAACCGATTGCTACACTCAGCTACCCCGTGGGACCCACTACCACAGTAAAAACACAGACCCAGATCCCTTCAGTGCTGTCTCTCAGCCGCCGAAACACCCGATTGCCCTATAAACATCTCCTCCCGTCCCGGAAGTTCCTCCGAAGGAGGCAGAGCCAGCAGGGGGGGCCGAGAGGAGTGGGGGCATGATTTAATTGATCGACTAGCAGCTCCACGTTCGGCTGCCCGCTCCTTTAGCCTGTTGTCGAGGCTAATGGTAAGTGAGATCAGTTCGCTTAATCTCTCTGGTTTATCCCGTGCCGCTAGCTCATCCCTCATTTCTGGGTTAAGGCTGCGGAGAAAAATACTACACAGAGCAGAATCCTCCCACCCCACCTCCGTAGCTAATACCCGGAAGTCCACAGCAAAATCGGCTGCAGACTTACTGCCCTGCCGAAGATTCAAAAGACGGTCTGTTAACACCGTGTCCCGATCAGTATGATCAAAAACCTCCAAGAACTCTGCTACAAATTGTTGGTACGTTAAATGAGCGTAGCTGGGCTTCGCCATAATCGCGTATGCCCAAGCTAACGCTCTTCCTTCAAGCAGGTTGGAAATATACCCTATTCTGCTGTGATCTGTGGGAAAATCGCACGGAACACAATGAAACACTGTCTCACACTGTAGCAGGAAACCTCGTGCCTCCCCGAGTTTGCTGCTAAAGCGGGCGGTGGTAGGCACGGGAGTGAGGCGAGGTAAGGGAGGCTGGTGGGCCTGGCTGGCAGGTGAGTTAGCAGGGGCTGGTGGCACCCCGGTGACCAGGGGGAACACCTGGCCTCCTTCCAGGCGATCCAGCCGGCTATTAATTTGAGTTAATTGATTTAGAATAATTGTCTGTTGATGGGCAATTAGGTCTACTCGGGCGCTAAGAGTGTTAAGATGGCACGTCAGCGCACTGTCTGCTGGGTCATCTTGACGGAGTCGTACTGACATTATTGCTTGACCCAGGAGACAGACACTGACACGAGTAAGACCGTTTGACAATTATTTATTAAATCAATGTGTGTTGTGTGTGTGGATGTGTGGGTGAGTGTGATGCTGGAGGACAGCTGGAGCTGAGCGAGTCCCGCTGCAACCTGGCAACCCTGGAAACACACAAGCACAGGGGGATTAATGCAGCTCGCAGTAAGAAGATGTAACAAAGTGCGCTGCTTACTTGTAGGTGGCGCTGGGAGACTCTTGCCTGCTCCATGGCTTAATGTGGCTAGGTGAGCGTGGGGCTTGGTGCTGTGACGATGAGGAGGAGATCCGAGGAGGGGAAGGAGAAGCCCCGTTGCTAGGAGAGATGAGTCCGCCACCAGGGAGGTCCACCTGTGCACAGGGGAGAATACTCTGACAAGGTGAGTTATTCTGTGGCTTACGTGACGAGCCTTGATGATGATGCGTCGTGGATGCTCCGGCTAGAGGTCGAGTTGTGACGCGTTGCGTGGTGAAGTAGACAGACGACTCCGTGCTGAGCAGTCAGTGACACCAGCTTTTAAGGCCTGCCGGTTATTGGCGGCAGGTGTGTGCGCAGCCAGGGCTGATGAAGGCCCAGCGGCCGCCATGACAATGACAATAGTGAAAAAAGTAATTGAAGGAATTGTTAAACCACTCTCCCACATCTGTAACCTGTCATTTCAAACTGGTAAATTTCCAAACAAAATGAAAATAGCAAAAGTAATACCTCTATACAAAACAGGAAACAGTCATTATTTAACAAATTACAGGCCAGTCTCTTTACTCTCACAATTCTCCAAAATACTTGAAAATATCTTCACTAAGAGACTGGATGATTTCATTGAAAAACACAACCTCCTTACAGATAGCCAGTATGATTTTAGAGCAGATAAATCTACATCTTTGGCACTGATCGAACTTATAGAAGAAATTACTAGTTGTATAGATAAAAAAAAAAAGTTTGCTGTAGGAGTTTTTATAGATTTAAAGAAAGCTTTTGACACCATAGACCACAGAATTTTACTGAGGAAATTGGAAAGGTATGGGATAAGAGGGGTCGGACTGAGTTAGGTGGAAAGTTATTTAAGTAACAGACAACAATTTGTACAAATTGGTGAGCATAATTCACCCTTCATGGACATCAATTGTGGTGTGCCCCAGGGGTCAGTTTTGGGACCCAAACTCTTTATCTTGTATATAAATGACATATGCCAAGTATCAAAAATTCTGAAATTTATTTTGTTTGCGTAGGACACAAATATCCTTTGCACTGGTGAGAATTTGCAGCAGGTTTTAGAGGTGGTCACAACTGAAATGGAAAGGTTAATGCAGTGGTTCAACAAAAATAAATTATCTCTAAATCTGAAAAAAACAAAGATTAGGTTGCTTGGAAATTATAAAATAAATCATGAAATAATGGTAATGATAGATGATACCAGAATAGAAACAGTACAGGAAAATAAGTTTCTGGGGGTGACGCTAGACAATAAAATCTGCTGGAAACCTCACATCAGTCACATCCGGGCCAAGTTGGCAAAATGTATAGGGATACTGGGGAAGACAAGACACATCTTGGACTATAAATCATTGTTCTTACTGTACAATTCACTGTTTCTACCTTATCTTAACTACTGTGTAGAGGTCTGGGGAAACACCTACAGGACCAACCTACAGCCAATATGCACATTACAAAAAAAAGCTATAAGGATAATAAATAATGTTGGATATAGAGACCATACCAACTTGTTGTTTTTAAAGTCACATGTCATAAAGTTCATGGATTTAGTTAAATTTAAGACAGCACAAGTAATGTACAGGGCAATTAATAATCACCTCCCAATTGATATACAAAAAATATTCAAAAAAAGAGACAATGGACAAAGAGATAATTTGAGAGGAGACTTAAACTTTACAAATCCTAAGGCACGAACTACTAAAAAAAGTCTGTGCATATCTGTCTGTGGGGTGGATTTGTGGAACAGTCTGGAGCCGGAACTGAAACTATGTACAAATAGAAATCAATTCAAAAATAAGTATAAACATTATTTGCTGAAAGAATATATGTTAGAAGGGTAGTATTTATATGTACAAATCACTATGCTCACTCTGGGACACTATGGAATGGTAGGTGGGACAGTACTGTGTATATCTGTGTTGTTTGGGGCTGGATTTTGATGTATGGACTGTATGTATGTTGGGATGGATGGGGGTTAATGTTGATATGTACAAAATATAGTTAATTGTCTACTTGGGGTCTTAAATGAGGTAATTTGTATATATTTCACTTGGGTTGTATTTATGGAAAAGAGGAGTTGGAGTGAAAAAGTGTTCACTTCTTCCCTCTCCCTTTCGAGCTATGTATACTGTCACTTTTATCGCACTTATTTGTTTTGTTTTTTACTTTTTTGTTCAAAATAAAGTATCTATCTATCTATCTATCTATCTATCTATCTATCTATCTATCTATCTATCTATCTATCTATCTATCTATCTATCTATCTATCTATCTATCTATCTATCTATCTATCTATCTATCTATCTAATTATTTTAATTAGTCAAGTAGTGATAATGAATAAAGTTAGTCATTGCATGTATTTTATTGCATTACCTTTTGTGCCTTTGATTTTCAGATCATGACCAATCTGAAATATTTTTACTAAGAAGCAAACAGGTTAAATCAGGCCAGAATGGCAGGCTGCAGGTCTAAACTTAAATTTTCACTCATTTAAACGAACAGCTAATTTATATTTGTAGATGGCAGAGATGTTTTTTTTTTTTTTCTCATTTTCAGACATTTATGTTTTTGTGTTGTTGGGTTTTTTTTTGCTGTTGTTTTGTTTTTTGCTATTCTCTTAAAGCTCAGGAAATATTTAACTTATTGATGTTTACTTTTTATTCATATATGATTTAGAAGAAAAACCTGAGACTTACACACGTGGACAAAATTGTTGGTACCCCTCTGTTAATGAAAGAAAAATCCACAATGGTCACAGAAATAACTTGAATCTGACAAAAGTGGTAATAAATAAAAATTCTATGAAAATTAACCAATGAAAATCAGACAATGCTTTTGAATTGTGGTTCAACAGAATTATTTTAAAAAACAAACTCATGAAACAGGCCTGGACAAAAATGATGGTACCCCTAGAAAAGATTGAAAATAATGTGACCATAGGGACATGTTCAACCAAGATGTGTCCTCTAATTAATATCACAGGTGTCTACAAACTTGTAATCAGTCAGTCGGCCTATTTAAAGGGTGACAAGTAGTCACTGTGCTGTTTGGTGACATGGTGTGTACCACACTAAACATGGACCAGAGGAAGCAAAGGAGAGAGTTGTCTCAGGAGATTAGAAAGAAAATTATAGACAAGCATGTTAAAGGTAAAGGCTATAAGATCATCTCCAAGCAGCTTGATGTTCCTGTGACTACAGTTGCACATATTATTCAGAAATTTAAGATCCACGGGACTGTAGCCAACCTCCCTGGACGTGGCCGCAGGAGGAAACTTGATGAAAAATGGAACAGACAGATAATACGAATGGTAACAAAAGAGCCCAGAACAACCTCTAAACACATTCATGGTGAACTCCAAGTTCAAGGTACATCATTGTCAGATCGCACCATCCGTCATTGTTTGAGCCAATGTGGACTTCATGGGAGACGACTAAGGAGAACACCACTGTTGAAAACAAATCATAAAAAAGCCAGACTGGAATTTGCCAAACTGCATGTTGACAAGCCACAAAGCTTCTGGGAGAATGTCCTATGGACAGATGAGACAAAACTGGAACTTTTTGGCAAGGCACATCAGCTCTATGTTCACAGACGCAAAAATAAAGCATACCAAGAAAAGAACACTGTCCCTACTGTGAAACATGGAGGAGGTTCTGTTATGTTCTGGGGCTGCTTTGCTGCATCTGGCACAGGGTGTCTTGAATCTGTGCAGGGTACAATGAAATCTCAAGACTATCAAGGTATTCTAGAGAGAAATGTGCTGCCCATTCTCAGACAGTTTGGTCTCAGTCACAGGTCATGGGTCTTGCAACAGGATAATGACCCAAAACACACAGCTAAAAACACCCAAGAATGGCTAAGAGCCAAACATTGGACTATTCTAAAGTGGCCTTCTATGAGCCCTGATCTAAATCCTATTGAACATCTGTGGAAGGAGCTGAAACATGCCGTCTGGAGAAGGCACCCTTCAAACCTGAGACAACTGGAGCAGTTTGCTCATGAGGAGTGGGCCAAAATACCTGCTGAGAGGTGCAGAAGTCTCATTGACAGTTACAGAAATCGTTTGATTGCAGTGATTGCCTCAAAAGGTTGTGCAACAAAATATTAAGTTAAGGGTACCATCATTTTTGTCCAGGCCTGTTTCATGAGTTTGTTTTTTAAAATAATTCTGTTGAACCACAATTCAAAAGCATTGTCTGATTTTCATTGGTTAATTTTCATAGAATTTTTATTTATTACCACTTTTATCAGATTCAAGTTATTTCTGTGACCATTGTGGGTTTTTCTTTCATTAACAGAGGGGTACCAACAATTTTGTCCACATCTGTATGAGAATCAAGTTTCAAATGCACATTACAAAACTATTTTATAACACTGCAAAATTATGAGGGAAAGGTACTGTACATGTACTGTAAAAAAAAAGAGAGATGGTCCTTTTTTTGTGATTATCTAAACTGTAGAATTTAGAGAAAATTTATATTATGATATATATACAGTGGTGTGAAAAAGTGTTTGCCCCTTCCTCATTTCTCTTTTTTTTTGTATGTTTGTTCCACTTAAATGTTTCAGAACATCAAACAAATTTAAATATTAGACAAAGATAACACAAGTAAACACAAAATGAAGCTTTTAATTGAAGGTGTTAATTATTAAAGGTTAAAAAAACATCCAAACCTACATGGCCCTGTGTGAAAAAGTGATTCCCCCCCCCCCAAATCCCATTAAAACATAAATTAACTGTGGTTTATCACATCTTTGGAAAGCTGAGTTCAATTTTCTAGCCATTTCTAAAGCTTTGGGACTCCTGAGAACCACAGTGAGAGCCATTATCCACAAATAGTGAAAACGTGAAACAGTGGTGAACCTTCCCAGGAGTGACCAGCCAACTAAAGCTACCCCAAGAGCACAACAACAACTCATCCAAGAGGTCACAAAAGATCCCACAACAACATCCAGAGAACTGCAGGCCTCACTTGCCTCAGTTAACATCAGTGTTCATGACTCCACCATAAGAAAAAAACTGGGCAAAAATGGCCTCCATGGCAGAGTTCCAAGATGAAAACCACTGCTGAGCAAAAAGAACTTAAAGGCTCATTTCAGTTTTGCCAGAAAACATCTTGATGAACCGCAACACTTTTGGGAAAATACTCTGTGGACTGATGGGACAAAAGTTGAACTTTTGGAAGGTGTGTTTCCCATTACATCTGGCGTAAAAGTCACACAGCATTTCAGAAAAGAAACATCATACCAGTAGTAAAATATGGTGGTCTGGGGCTGTTTTGCTGCTTCAGGACCTAGAAGACTTGCTGTGGTAAATGGAACCATGAATTCTGCTGTCTACCAAAAAATCCTGAAGGAGAATGTCCGGCCATCTGTTCGTGACGTCAAGCTGAAGCCCACTTGGGTTCTGCAGCAGGACAACGATCTAAAACAAACCAGCAAGTCCACCTCTGAATGGCTTAAGAAAAACAAAATGAAGACTTTGGAGTGGCCTAATCAAAGTCCTGACCTGAATCTGATTGAAATGCTTTGGCATGACCTTAAAAAGGCGGTTCATGCTGGAAAACCCTCCACTGTGGCTGAAATACAACAATCCTGCAAAGATGAGTGGGCCAAAATTCCTCCACAGCGCTGTAAAAGACTCATTGCCAGTTATCGCAAACGCTTGGTTGCAGTTGTTGCTGCTAAGGGTGGCTCAACAAATTATTCGGTTAAGGGGGCAATCTCTTTTTCACACAGGGTCATGTAGGTTTGGATTTTTTTTCCCTTAATCATAAACACCTTCATTTAAAAATTGCATTTTGTGTTTACTTGTGTCATCTTTGTCTAATATTTAAATTTGTTTGATGATCTGAAACATTTAAGTGTGACAAGCATACAAAAAAATGAGAAATCAGGAAGGGGGCAAACACTTTTTCACACCACTGTATATTGTTATTGTGATATAAGATGACTTATATCGTGATATGAAATTTGTGCCATATCGCACAACCCTATTTAACTCCATATCTCCACTGTTGACGAGTACCGGCAACCCTCTGGAAGTAGTCAACAACTTCAAGTGCCTTGGATCCTGGGATCTACTAGTCATGATATGAAGGTGTGCAAGTGTGGCTGAGTACTGATCGGAGGGTCAGGGGGTGCTCTCAATGATATGCAAGCTATATGGCACTCAAACATGTCAAGAGAGCTAAAAGTTAAATTCTTCTGTGCAACAGTGGAATCCATACTGTTATACGGAAGCGAGTGCTGGTCATTAAACGTCTCCCTTGAGAGGTCATTGGACAGTTCCACACCTGGATGCTGTGCACCATCCTCAGTGTAAACTGGCAAGGCCATGTCTTTACTGCCGCCATCAGTGTGTGAATGTGTGTGTGAATGGGTGGATAGCAGGATCTGTAAAGCGCTTTTGTCATCAAGGGATGAGAATAAAGGCGCTACAGTGTATAAGTGAATACCATTTACCATTTTAATGAAGATCTTTATGGGCACCTTCCCAAAATAACAGACAAGGTGGCTTGGCAAAGACTTGGCCTCGCGGGGCAATGTTACCATCACCAAGAGCTCCCATAAGGCCACCTGGTACTGTAAGAACTGACACATGGCTTTCACCACCCAGGACAGCTATTAACATCATTCATGGACACTCTGAAGGGAGACACTGGGGTGGCTAGCACGGACGAGTTTGCTGCCTGTATGCTAGACCATGAAGATTGGACCGCTAGGCGTGCAGCTCGGCTGAGGCCGCTCTGACTTACTGACCAAATGCTCAGAAAGAGAAGTGAAGAAAGTGTGAAAAAAGAATGGGTCGTGAACTGGCAATACATATAGATACAGATTTTGAACTGATATTTTTAATATTATAAATCTACCTTCTGGATCTGCTATAGTGTTGTTAAAAACAAAATGTATTCTTCTGTTTACCAATATAGCTACTGTAGTGTATGAATAAGGGGACATTTGTCATGTGTGGGGCTGATGTTCAGCTCCGCCCATGATTGGTGGCTGTAGTTCCTGTTTTATTGTTAATTGGTTTCAGCTGTCAGGTGATATAGAGTCTGTGCCGGGCTCCCTGCCAGCCTACAGTCATACCCCTCTCTCTCTTCCCTTGCCAAACACTCACCAGCTGCTTGTCATCACCACACACATTTACACACATGTATGCACACACACACACACACATATTCATTCGTACTCACTTATCCTGACACACCCTCATACACAGACTCCTGCAGCACACCTGCATCCACTTGTCACTCATTAGTCTGCCTGGTATTTATTGGGTGACAGTGGGGGCATTTAGTGTTGCGGTGTAAGTCAGCACTTCACAGGTTCAGTTTGAAGTCCTCCTGTATTTGGTTACACCAGTTATGTTAAAGTCCTGGAGCTGTTGGTTTTTCTTTTCCTATTGGACTACTCCGGTGTTGTTTCCCAGAGTCCGCTGACCTCCGACGCCAATGTAAGCCTTCATTAATGTTATCTGTCCTTCCTTGTTCCGCCCTGGGGGCGCATGGGGTCTTCCTCTGGCCAACTATGCTCGGACATCCATCCCTTTGTGTACCAGACTGAGTGTCCACTGAACATTTCTTGTATTTTGTGTTTTCCCTATTCTGTTAATAAACAAGCTCTCTTCACCTGCACTTTGGGTTCAAACTAATTCATTTGTTTGCTGCAAAGCTACGCAGCAGACATGACAGTACGCCTCAACCAAATTGAGCCCAAGCGGTGAAGAGGCGTGCTGTTTTCTCATTTTTTGTGTGTTTTTTCAACTAACCTGTTCGGAGCACGATGTCCTCGATGAGCCATTTCCACACCGGCAGAGGTGGACGGGCAGCGTGACATCCCAGTGGAGAGGAGCAGGAGGCAGCCATATTGATCTGGAAGTTGTTGGAGGATGCCTATGACGCCCACGGCCCCGGAGAAAGATTAGACTGCCTGGATGGGGCGTTAAGGATCCCGGGGGCTCACCGGGGCCTTATCTGCATGCTCAAACAGGCTTTCCCAGACCTGAAGGGAAGGGCGTTCCGCACAAAGCCCAAGCAGAGACGCTCTTCTCAGTCCGTGACTATCTTTTCTTCCATTCCGCCTCCAGCTCCAAGATGGTCAACGGCATCAACATCATCCGGCCCCAGATTCCCGAAGGAATCATCCAACCCAGCCAACTGCCTCTACACCGAGCCCGGTTACCACTGCAGTGGATCTTCATTCATATGACTCAATTCTTGCAGTTCCGTCTGCAAGACCCTCCTCCACATCTGCTACGAGGTCTCTTTCCTCGGTGAATCTGCAGGCAGTCGAGGGATGCTTGTTTTCCTCACCGGTGGCTCCCATTCCTGTGGCGAGAGGGGCGGCTCCTCTACGGTCTACAGAGGGGCCAAGCACTGCCTTTTCCAGACAGACGGATGACGATCCCAAACAACAGCAGCAGTCAACATCATTATCCAGGGAGACAGGCAAGTTAATTTTCATTTTACTCCTATAAATAATGAAATGTCTTGCCTGATTCCCGGTAGGGAGATTCAGAGAAAGCAGTCCCCTGAGTTTTCCCCACCTGCTGCTGTTTTGAGCTGTTCACCAGACCTCTCCATGGTCTCTCCTGTCCTCTCTGAATTCACGCCAGCACCAGTGCTGAACCAGTGGGACCAGGAGGAGCCAGAGGTCCAGGAGGATTGTTCCTCCATAGTAATGGTGAGAAAATCCTCAGCCGCCACGCCGGAGGAGTCACCAGCGTGGTTCATGACAGTTGGGAAAACTAAGACTGCACAGACCATCATGCCTGCTGCGGAGGCCGCTGCAGCAGTGGCAGTGCCCGAGCTGCACCTCCAGGAGGCCAAGCCAGTGGGAACATCGCCCGGATCGTCAGAGTCCTGGACAGCGGTGGAGCTCGAGCTAAGGAAAGTGCTCTCCTTTGTTTTCTTCCTTTCAATTATTGAGCATTTTTGCCTAGCTCATGGTGAGGAGAGCCAGGCGCAGCCGACTGTTGCGTCTGAGCTCACCTTGCTGGGTTCCGCCACTGCCGGCGACCCTGACCCCTCTTGTTTCCTGTCCAAGTCCTCTTCCAGAGTCGCTGGAGAGAGTCCTTCGGCACCAGACGAGTCCATGGGTCCAGGATCTCCACTGGAGGTCGTCATTGCTGCTGCCGCTCCCATAGAGGTTACCGTGGGTCCTATCACCCCTGCCAAGGAGGTCATCAGGGGTTCTGCCTCCCCGGTTGAGGATCTTGCTGTGGGTAGATGGCTCCAGCCCAGGGTGCCCATGGTCGGCTGCTTCCTGGCTCAGGTGCTCATACAAGTTGACTGGTCCACAGTCAAGACAGTATTGGGGTCAGCAGTGGCCCAGCCGGGTCCCACTGTGGGTGCAGCAGGGGTCCCACCGGGCTCCACCATGGGTGCAACCATTGCTCGGTCAGGATCCACCGCGGGTGCAACAGGGGTCCAGCTGGACTCCACCATGGGTGCAACCATGGCTCAGTCAGGGTCTACCATGGGTGCTATGCAGGCCCAGTCGGGGCTCACCAAAGGAGCAATGAGGTCCCAGGAAGGGGCCACCACTGGTGCAACATTGTCCCAGGCCGGGACCACAGCAGGTGCAGCCATGGCCCAGCCCAGGTCCACCATGGGTGCGACAAAGTTTCAGTTTCACGTCAGGACCATCGAGGGTGCTGCCAGCCAGTCCAAGGACACCACGGTCTCCTTACCCCTTCCAGAGGCTTGGTGGGTGATCCTTCTATTCCTGCTGGGCACCATCGTGGTCTACCGGGTCCTGCCACCAGTAACCACAGGGGTCTCCCTTCCCTGGTCCGGCCGCCCACCTCCAAGTCTCCCAGTGGGCAGCCTGCCTCCTCACTCACCCCTCTCGTCCTGGTGGCTCAAAGATGAGGGCCGGCCACCTTCCATCCCGTTTCACCTGGCCTGGTGGCTGAAGAACCCCAGTCGACCCCCGATAAATTGTACCATTGGGTTAGGTGGCTAAGTTTTCCAGGCAGGCCACCCGACTCATTTTGCCTGGCGGTCCGGCTGGTGTTGGACTTTGATAGGCCACCTGGCCTAGTTCACTTGACCGTTCGTGGGCCCTGGGACTTTGGCCGGCCCCCTGAACTTATGGTCGTTCGTGGGCTCTGGGACTTTGGCCGGCCCCCTGAACTTATGGCTGTTCGTGGGCCTTGAGCTTTGGCCGGCTCCCAGAACTTGGGGACTCTTGGGTTTTGGGGAGGGGCTTACTGTAATTTTGGGGTTGGGATTTTTTGTGCCTCCTTGTGTTGTTTTGTGTATGTTCTTCCCTGATTTAATCCCTCCTGACCTGTTCCCCCACCTTCCGCCCTGGTTAGTTGTGTGGGTCTTCTGGGGTAGGGGTTGGGGGGGGCAGGTTTTCTCTTGTATTTTGTTTCTTTTCTGTGATGGTACGGTGGGTGTCTGGTGTCCACCCCTTGGGGGGGGGGGGGCTCTGTCATGTGCGGGGCTGATGTTCACCTCCGCCCATGATTGGTGGCTGTAGATCGTGATTTATTGTTAATTGGTTTCAGCTGGCAGGTGATTAGAGCCTGAGCCGGGCTCCCCACCAGTCTACAGTCATACCCCTCTCTCTTCCCTTGCCAGACACTCACCAGCTGCTTGTCATCACCACACACATTTACACACACACACACACACACACACACACACACACACACACACACACACACACACACACACACACGCATATTCATTCGTACTCACTTATCCTGACACACACTCATACACAGACTCCTGCAGCACACCTGCGTCCACTTGTCACTCATTAGTCTGCCTGGTATTTATTGGGTGACAGTGGGGGCATTCAGTGTTGCAGCATAAGTCAGCACTTCACAGGTTCAGTTTGAAGTCCTCCTGTATTTGGTTACACCAGTTATGTTGAAGTCCTGGAGCTGCTGGTTTTCTTTTCCTATTGGACTACTCCGGTGTTGTTACCCAGAGCCCGCTGACCTCCGACGCCAATGTAAGTCTTCATTAATGTTATCTGCCCTTCCTTGTTCTGCCCTGGGGGTGCATGGGGTCTTCCTCTGACCAACTATGCTTAGACGTCCATTGCTTTGTGTACCAGACTGAGTGTCCGCTGAACATTTCTTGTATTTTGTGTTTTCCCTAATATGTTAATAAGCACACTCTCTTCACCTGCACTTTGGGCTCAAACTAATTCTTTTGCTCGCTGCGAAGCTACGCAGCAGACATGACAACATTAGGAGTGGGACGCAGCCTGCAGCTGACATCACCACATCACTATTTATTGGGCAGTCCGCCATCTCACTGGGAGTTGGAATGTGGTTAGAGAGTGAGCTGGGAGTCGGCTGGTTAAGATGTGAGATATTGTTACACGTGCTTTGTATTACAGTTCTGCAATAAAGTTGAGTTTAACTGCAGCATCCTCGTCCGTCGTCATTGCCAGGTTTGTGGACATAACATTTGGCGACGAAATTTACGAACCATGGAAGCGTGCTTGAGACTGTTACAGCCCTTTCTGGAGTCCCCAAGTGAACCACAATGACTGGACACGTTTGAAACCTACATTGCAGCGTTAGACCTGGGAAAACTCGACAAAGTAAAGAAATGAGCACTTCTTGTCCACAACTTTGGCATAAAGGGTCAGAGAATTTTCCACACATTGGGTCCAACGGAGTCATATGTGGATGCTGTTGAGCTACTTGCTAGCTACTTTGCTACACCAGACAACATGATAGCATGACAGGTTCATTTTCGCCAGAGGCAACAGGGGGTTGGTGAGTCCATACAACAATTTGTCACCGACCTGAGACATTTGGCTAGCATATGCTGTTTTGGACTGTTGGAAGATGAGATGGTGTGGGACCAGTTAGCTGAGCACACGTGTAACCCAAGACTATGAGCTAAGATGCTAACGGTGCCAAACGACATGATGCTAGCTAGCACAATAGAGCTAGCATTCCAGCTTGAGGCAGTGGAGAGGTTAGCAACAGAGCTAAGTGGGTGCCAAACACAGAAGCTACCCGGATAGATGATGCTAGCTAACACAGTGGGCATGAAGGAAGATGAGGGCACAGCAGACGAGTACGAGACGAATGCCATGGGCCGAAGAACTACTCCGAGAGGCCCCGTCTGTGGTCATTGTGGATCCCCGATGCACCAGGACAGAGCACATTTTTTCCCGGCAAGAGGACAACAGTGTAAAAAGTGTGGACACTTAAACCATTTCCCCAGAGTGTGCTGGTCGCCGATGCCGTGGAGCCCGCCAAGTAAGCCAAGCCGCCCGCACACAACAACCATTCATGTGGTAAGCCCCGTCAGCAACGGTTATTCATATGGCATGGTTGAGCTAGACGGGGTAACCATACTGCTCCTGTTCGACACGGCTGCGGTGAGGTCGATGTTAAACTGGGCCACAGTGAAGAAGTTTTTCCCCAACCACAAAATTAAGAAGAACCCAGTGGCACTGTACGGATACGGCGGTCACAGACTGTGTAACATGGGAACGGTCGAGCTGACAGTCTACTACAAGGCTAAGATTGTGTACGACTTCACGTTCCAGGTGGCAGCACACAGTGACAACATTGTGGGATGTGACCTCTTCTGCAGACTGGGCTTCACTATCAGAGACAGCACTGGGTCCGAATGGTCCGGGTGCGGCAACTGGGGCACGACAGACCTCGATGACAATGATGTGGTGTGGGACGCAGTAATTGAGAATGGCACCAACACCAATGCATCCACCCCATGCTCTCAGGAGGAGAGCCGCCTGGGAGGGGGGCAGCGGCCAGACTTGCCTCCATTCGTCGTTCAGCTAGAATCGGAGCCACAGGAGAGGGAACCCAAGCATGCAGAAAGCCCCGAAGCACAGCAGTAACAGCCGGGCACAGATACTGCTCACAACGTGGCATAACAGAGCACATCAGACGGGAGAGAGGAGGAACCGGACTGCTTCCGTACCCACGCTCAACAACCTACAGAGGTTATGACCGAGCTGATGGGTGAAGAGTCCGCTTCAACGAGCAACACCAGAGAAGCACCAGACATCTTCCGTACCCACGGTGAGCTTCAGCCTACAGTAATGACGATGGAGACAACCGGTGAAGAGTCCGCAACAAACACGGTGATGACGGAACCGCCACAGCATGATGGAGGTCCCAAACCAAATGAGCACGCAGAGCCACCAGGATCACAATGATGCATGAAACCGAGTGGGGTGCTGCTCCAAGTCATGGACTGGGTTCGGGTTTGCACCGTCGAGAGACCGGGATGGCGGCTGACTAGGCCACAGTCGATGAGACAGCGGGCGCCGCTGAGGACTGTGGCGAAACTGGTATCACCGTGCTTTTGACTGACAGACGGTTTGGTTCGGCACGCAAACCAACTACAGTGTGTCCAGGTGGCTGCTCCAGACAGTGAGGCTTTGTGGGAGTCAGTCAGTGTGGGACCTGGGCCCCAGCATCATGAAGATTGGCCCTGGCCCTGGGGGTCCAACAGTTTCAGGAATTTGACATGCTAAATTTGACATGCTAAATTAGGGAGGGCTGATATGTCATTTGTTACATTGTATTCTGCATTTTTGCAAGGAGGGGGAGAATGTGTTGTATGAATAAGGGGACATTAGGCGTGGCCCGCGGTTGACGTCACCACGCCATTATATATTGGACGGTCTGCCATCTCAATGCGAGTTGGAGAGTGGTTAGAGTGAGATATTGCTACATGTACTTAGTATTACAGTTGTGTAATAAAGTTGAGTTCAACTACAGCATCCTCGTCCATCGTCATTGCCAGGTTTGTGGACTTAACAGCTACCCCCCTTTGTCTGGAATTAAAGCAGGCTGAGTATATGTGGGGAAATTCAGGGGAGGTGAATGCATCTACCAACGACTTAGAAACATATGTTTCCTGTAATAAGACAAAGTCTGCCTGCAGATCTTCAGTCGATAAAAAACTTTTATAAACATATTTCTGATGGAGCCATTGACCTGATATTTTCACCAAATATTAGTAACAACCCAAGTGATTCATATATATACAAAGAAATCAAGGCAACTGTGTTCACAAAACAAGTTAAACTTAATAAAGTAGAATTACACAGGGAATAAGTATTGAACACGCTTGGTGAAATTGATTTAATATTTAGCAGAAAAGCCTTTGTTGGTAATAATAGCTTCCAGATGCCTCCTGTATAGAGAAACTAGGTGCAGGCATTGCTCAGGAGTGATTTTAGCCCATTTTTCCACACAAACTGTCAAATCTTGAAGCTTCCGTGGGTGTTTTCTATGAATTCTGATCTTCAGTTCGTTCCACAGATTTTCAACTGGATTCAGGTCAGGTGACTGACTGGGTCATTCTAGCAGCTTTATTTTCCTTCTCTGGAGCCAGTTGATAGTTTCCTTGGCTGTGTGTTTGGGTTTATTTTCTTGCTGAAATGTGCATCCTTGTTTCATCTTCAGCATCTTGGCAGATAGCACCAGGTTCTTATCAAGGATGTCTTTGCACATTTGTCCATTCGTCTTTCCTTCAATTATATGAAGTCTGCCTGTACTTCAGGCAGGATGTCTGTTCTTTTCTTCTTCTACATGTCTGTTCTTTTTCTTTTTCTTCTCTATCCCCTCACCCCCCAGCCAGTCACAGCAGATGACTGCCCGTCCCTGAGCCTAGTTCTGCTGGAGGTTTCTTCCTGCTAAAAGGGAGTTTTTCCTCACTACTGTCGCTGAACGCTTGCTCACAGGGGATTGCCTGATTGCTGGGGTCTTTCTGCAATTGTGGGAGTTTCTCCTACAGTTGAAAGTACTATGAGATGACTGTTGTTGTGAAATGGCGCTATATAAATAAAGTTGAATTGAATTGTACCATGTGCTGAAAAACACCCCCACAACATGGTGAGATGTGCAGTGCCATTTCTCCCCCAAATATGCTCTGTGTTGTGGCATCCAAAAAGTTCAATTTTGGTCTCATCTGACTAAACTATATTGTCCCAGTATTTTACTGACTTGCCCAAATGTTGTGCAGCAAACTTTAAATGAGCTTCAACATGCTTTATCTTCAGCAATGGAGTCTTGTGAGGTGAGTGGGCATAGAGCCCATGTCGGTTAAGTGCATCACTTATTGTTTTCTTTGAAACAGCAGTACCTGCTTACTCCAGGTCTTTCTGGAGCTCTCCATGAGTGGTATTTGGCTTTTGGATAACTCTTCTGATAATTCTTTTGATTGCTCTGTCAGAAATCTTGCGAGGAGCTCCTGGTCATTGCTGGTTTATGGTAAAGTGATGTCCTTTCCACTTCCAAATGATGGCTCACTGGAACATTCAGCAGTTTAGAAATGTTCCTGTAACCAATGCCATCATTATGTTTTGCAGCAATACGGTTGCAAAGGTCTAAAGAGAGCTCTTTGCTTCTACCCATCCTGAGTTCTTTGTGGTGTGATAATCTGATATTCACAGACCTTTTTTAAAGGCTATCAGTCAGGACTTAACCATCCATCCATCCATCCATCTTCTACCGCTTTTCTGGAGGTCCAGGTCACAGAGGTAGCAGTTCACTGCTGGACTTAACCAGCTGGAATTTGCACTGATGGGGATGGGATGGCTTCTTAAATTGTGATGGATTTCAGCTGGTTTCTTAGCTTTCGATGCCTTTTTGCACCTCTTTTTCTTCATGTGTTCAATACTTATTCCCTGTGTCATTCCACGTTATTAAATATAACTCGTTTTGTGAACACAGTTGCCTTGATTTCATTGTATGTATGGATTACTTGAGTTGTTACTGATATCTGGTGAAAATCTCAGGTCAATGGCTCCATTAGAAATATGTTTAATGAGAAAAATGCTGACGTGTTCAATACTTATTTTCCCCACTGTATGTGTGTTGTGCATATAGTGAGAAGTGTGTGTGCGTGCGTGCGCGTGCGTGTGTGTGTGTGTGTGTACACATGATGTCTCTGTTGTATTTGCTTGCATTTGCAAGAGTGGGTGGGGTACATGTACTTAATTATTTCTGATATACCAAATGTGCGAGCGAGAACAGACATGAAGGTTAGTAAGTGATGAGAAGAAACAAATATACCAACAACCTGACAACATCAGCAAGATTAGCAACAACAAATGAACAAACAACCTCAACAACAAAAGAACCATTACACAAATGTTAACAGATTAAACAAGAATCAATCAGAGACCTGCACACAATCACACTCTTTTCTCACATGTAGCCAGGGAACGAACTAGAATCTAGAATAACCAGGGGGTTGTGGTTTCATCCATAAACAGCTTGTCATCTATAAACAATCTATCCACAGAGACAACTGTGGACTTTTTATATCAACAGTAGAATCAGTACTGCTCTATGGAAGCGAAACTTGGACACTGACGAAGGCAGTCGAAAAGTCAGTCGATGGAGCATGCACTCGTATGCTATGGATGGCACTAGGAATTAAAAAAGACGGACCTAATTACCAGCAATGAGGTCTATGGCAACCTACCGAAAGTAAGAACTAAAATAGCAGAAAGACAACTCAAACTTGCTGATCACTGTATACGATCCTGAAGAAGAAGCATCCAAAGTAGTGCTGTGGGAGTCAGTTCACGGGTAAGTCAACAAAGGCAGGGGGTCACTTACATATGTCAATATGTAATGTAATGTAATGTACTTTATTTATATAGTCCTTTAAAACAACCCATAGGTGACCAAAGTGCTTTACAGAAAATTAAACAGCATTAAAAACACACACAGCATTAAAAAATAAATAACATAAACAAAGAAATAAGAATAAATATCTAAAAATGAGAATAAAACAAAAACAAATGCCAAGACAAATATCACCACTACTGGGTATTAAAAGCCATCCTAAACAAATATGTTTTAAGTTCTGATTTAAAAAGGGCCAGGTCAGAGATAGCACGTAGGTCAGGGGGGAGATTATTCCAGAGCCTGGGGGCGACAACAGAAAAGGCTCGGTCACCCCAATGTTTATACCTTGACCTGGGCACATCCAGCAAAAGCTGATTGGATGACCTCAAAGCCCTGCCTTGGTCACAGACAGTCAAAATCTCAGACATGTAAACCGGAGCAAGGACATTAAGAGTTTTAAAAACAAAAAGCAAAAGTTTAAAATTAATTCTAAAATGGACTGGAAGCCAGAGAAGTGAAAAAAGGATTGGAGTAATGTGCTCTCGCCTAGGTGTGTTGGTCAACAGACAGGCCGCTGCATTTTGCACAAGTTGAAGGCGGCCGAGAGAAGACTGAGAGATGCCAACATAAAGTGCATTGCAGTAAGATAAGTAAGTAAGATAAGTATCCCCAAACACAATACATTCTGTTTTTTTCTTCATTTAAGTGGAGAAAATTTTGGCTTAACCACAACTTAATGTCAGTGATGCAGTCCAATAGAACACTTTGTGAGTTAGTTTGTTCTGGGTTCAAAGGTAAATAAAGCTGCAAATCGTCCGCATAACAGTGGAAAGACATGTTGTGCCTGGCTATTATTGACCCGAGTGGCAGCATGTATAATGAAAACAGAATAGGGCCAAGGATAGAGCCCTGTGGGACCCCACAGTAGAGAGAGGCGCTAGAAGAAGACATGTCACCAATCATTACAGAAAAAGTTCTATTAGATAGGTAGGATTTAAACCACTTAAGTGCATTGCCATGGATGCCAACATGGTGATTCAGGCGTGACAAAAGGATAGTATGGTCCACAGTGTCAAAGGCTGCTGTAAGATCTAGCAGCACTAAGACCACAGGGCATTTGGCATCAACAGACATCATAATATCATTGTGCACCTTAAGCAGGGCAGACTCAGTGCTGTGACGAGATCTAAACCCAGACTGAAACTTCTCAAAAATAGAATTGTCTTCTAAAAAAGATTGCAACTGTATAAAAACAGCTTTTTCTAAAACTTTAGATAAAAAGGGCAAATGAGAAATGGGTCTAAAATTAGATAAAACTGAAGGGTCAAGGTGAGGTTTTTTAAGAAGGGGCCTAACCACAGCATGTTTAAAAGCAGGTGGGACAAATCCTAAACTAAAGCAGGAATTAATAAAAACCAAAAGACCAATATGTTGAAGAAGGACACTGGACTCAGCAGCACTCAGGAATTGAGGTCAGCGATGATGGATCGGGAGACGTGGAGGTTGTTCGTCTCATTGGCTCAAACTGGAGTTCAGCTGTAAGTCAGTATTTACATCTCCTTTGTCTTACAGTGATGATTGACTGGCACATAAAGAGACATTCCCAAGGAAAATAAGATGACTACCACAACTTAATATGAAAACAAATATGTGTTATGTATTTTCAGACAAATGTAGGAGGGGAGGGATGATCTGTATCCCTTTATAATATTAGAATATACCACAGTCCAGTGCGTTATCTCTTTGTGTTGTGCACTTAATATGTTGGTCAAAACCCGGTCTGCCGCTTCTTTTTACATTCGCCCCTGTCACCAGTCACTGGTACCATTATGGGAACTTGGAATATTCTCCTAATTGTGCACTAAGTACTACTCTCTGCTGTAGAAGATGTTTGATATACTTCAACAGCACTTAACCACAAAAAGTAGTACAAACAACCACACGCAGCATTGTTTGAGGGACTACAGAGCTGCTATATGCCAGCTTTGTGGGGACAGCCATGTTAGTTGAGATACACTCCATCAGACTCCTGCGCCGAAGGAAAAGCAGCAGAGCATCACTCAAGACTGTCTACTGTATCGCCTCTCTAAATATCAATTTTTGCAGATGACCAATAAAAAGTTTTAAATGCTTTATCGGCCGATACTGATAGCATGCTGATATGTATTGTGCACCAATACTCAAGTACTGCAGAAATACTGCATGTCCAAACAACAGATGGGCAGAGCTGATGTCATTGTGACAATATTTAAATGGTAAATGTTCACTTATATAGCGCTTTTTCTCATCTCTCTCGATGACCAAAGTGCTTTACAGATCCTGCTATCCACACATTCACACACTGATGGCAGCAGAGCTGCCATACACCGGCGCTGGCCTGACCCACCAGGAGCAACTGGGGGTTCAGTGTCTTGCTCAAGGACACTTCGACATACAGAATGCAGACAGAGTGGGAATCAAACCCCTGACCCCCAATTAGTAGTCAGCCACACTACACCTGCACCACAGCCACCCCCCAATACTGACACAATTCGAAAAAGTAATTGAGCTGTTTTGCCATCCTCTTCTTCACTGCTCCTTTTGGGAGTTACTGTTACATGCCTGTGCAGCCCCCGTATCAGAGGGCATCGGGGAATAAAAGGTTAATCGTTAAATTAAAACCTGCCCTTTGCCTGCCTGCTTGTTTCAGAGTTTTATTTATTCTCAACAACTGCTGATTTTATTTTCAACATTAAACATAACATTTAAACAGCCTGCAAACACTGCCTCTTCTTTCACAATGAAGGCATTGTTAAAAGCAAGAAAAAGCTATATTGTGGAGAATGTGGAAATGACGAGGCTGAGTTTATCTCACGAGTCAGGTTTATTCACATTCTCCAACATCATCAAAAACAGAATGAGAAAGAAACCCCCAGACATTCGTCCTTTTATACCCCAGGACATCAAAGCACACAGTCACATTGTATTTAATCCCAAGTCACAATGCGTCTTCTTCCAGGTCTTATCCTCTCCACCTAAAGTCACTGGCGGCCAGGAAATCCCCCAAGGCCATCTCTTTGCATACCAAAGACCACATTTCACATCCTCCTGTTATCTCCTAGGAGGCTCAGTCCTTTTGTTCATCTGAGACGTGAAGCATACAGTAAGCATACAGTGATGTACATATGAAGCATATGAAACCCACATATGTGTCCAACATGACCCCCCCCCCCCCAAACGTCTAAGATGGAACAACGTAATAACAGTCTGCATGTCATGATAAAATCACACACATCAGTCCACATGCTGCTTGGGCCTCAGTCTTCTCCCGTATCTGCTGTAAGCGGGCTTTACCACCTCCGCGGCGCCCTCCTGCTGGGGAGCTGCTGTCTGAGGATGAGAACTGTTAGTCAGTCCCTGTGGGTGCTCTGGGGAATGCTCCCTAGAGGGTCTGCCGTGCCGAGGAGCCCTGGCCAACTGCACACCTTCGTCAGCCACCACAAAAGTGGGTTTGAGCCTGTTTATGCCAATCTTTTCTTTTCTGTCCCCCAAATCTAGCAAAAAATGCTTATCTCCTGTTTCCAGCACTCTAACTGGTCCATCATAAGGTGGTTGCAATGGCGGACAATGGGCATCGTGTCTGACAAAAACAAACTCCGCCTTTTTTAAAGCCTTAGGCACAAAAACGCGCGGAAAACTGTGGTGATTGGGGCCAGGCAGCGTGCTAGATTCCGTATTACTCTGCAACCGCTGAGCTGGGGAGCACTCTGGAGCAGGATTATCTGGGAGAAATTCCCCGGGCAGCCGAAGTGGCTGTGCGAAAACTAGCTCAAACTTCTAAATCCTCTTTAGGTGCAGAACGCAACCCCAATAAAACCCATGGTAGCCTGTCCACCCAATTTGCATCCGTATGCGACGCTCTGAGAGCCGCTTTCAATGACCTGTGAAAACGTTCGCATAACCCGTTAGCCTGTGGATTGTACGCGGTTGTGCGGTGGATCGTTACCCCCAGGCTGCGGGCCATTGCTGACCAATGTTCGGAAACGAATTGAGGGCCTCTGTCGGACGTAACGTCCGACGGCACTCCAAAGCGCGCTACCCATGCTGTTAAAAATGCGCGTACCACTTCCTCGGCTGTGGTTGACGCCAGTGGGACCACTTCCGGCCAGCGCATGGTGCGGTCTACCATTGTCAGAAGGTGTGTGCACCCCTGTCATGGCGGAAGGGGGCCTACGAAGTGTACGTGAACATGATCGAACCTCTTAGCCGGGATGTGAAACGGCTCCAAAGGAGCTCTCGTGTGTCTGTGTACCTTGGCTCGTTGACAGGCCATGCAGGCTGCTGCCCACTCCCTAACTTGTTTGCACAGGCTCGGCCATACAAATTTCTCTCCCACCATTTTGACCGACGCGCGCACTCCCGGGTGCGCCAGAGAATGAATCGAGTCGAAAACGCGGCGGCGCCACGCGGCGGGTACTAACGGACGCGGTCGCCCAGTGGAGACATCGCAGATTGGGGGGCATACCTTCTTGCAGCACCCTGTTCTCCAGTCTTAACCCTGTTGGTCCAGACTGGAGCGCACGCACGTCCGCGTCGCTAACCTGATCCGCGGCCATGGCTGCATAATCTATCCCTACGCGGACTGGGGCCGCGCGCACTTCTGCGTCGCTAACCCGATCCGCGGCCATGGCTGCAAAATCTACCCCTACGCGGGCTGGAGCCACCACGGCGCGCGAGAGGCAGTCTGCCACTACATTAAGTTTACCCGCCACATGCTGGATATCGATAGTAAACTCTGAGATCGCGGCCAGCTGTCTCTGCTGCCGGCCCGACCACGGTTCTGAAGCCTTGGCCATCACGAAAGTCAGCGGCTTGTGGTCAACAAACGCGGTGAAACGGCGTCCTTCCAGCCAGAACTGGAAGTGGCGAATGGCCAAGTGGAGAGCTAACAACTCCCTGTCGAATGCGCTGTATTTTCGCTCACTATCGCGCAAGGTCCTGCTGAAAAAGGCGAGCGGTTGCCAAGCTCCGACTACATACTGCTCCACGACCGCCCCTATGGCCACATCTGATGCGTCAGTAGTGAGCGCTATGCGGGCCGTTGGGACTGGATGTGCTAACAACGCAGCGTTTGCCAGGGCTGTTTTGACTTCCGAGAATGCACGCTCTCGTTCCGGAGACCATTCGATTTTATTTGTGGGTTTTTGTTTTTTTAGTGCAGCATACAATGGTTGCATGAGCTGCGCTGCGCGGGGGAGGAAACGGTTATAAAAATTCACCATTCCCAAAAACTCCTGTAACGCTTTGACCGTTTGTGGCTGGGGAAAATTTGTTACTGCGCGCACTTTGTCAGGCAGCAGGAACCGCTCCTTCTGGAGAGACGCGATGCCCCAAAAAAATCAATCTGCGTCACCTCGAACTGACACTTCGCTGGGTTGATTATTAACCCGTGCTCTCCCAACCTCTGGAAAACTGCCGTGAGGTGGTTTTCGTGTTCGTCTTCGGACGCGCTGGCTACCAATATGTCGTCCAGGTAGACGAACACGAAGGGGAGATCGCGCAACACCGGGTCCATCATGCGTTGGAACGTCTGCGCAGCGTCTTTAAGCCCAAACGGCATGCGCAAAAACTCGAAAAGCCCGAACGGAGTTATTACCGCTGTTTTGGGTATGTCCTCAGCGCGCACTGGGACCTGGTGGTACCCGCGTACCAAGTCTATCTTAGAAAAAACGCGCGCCCCCACCAAATGAACTGAAAAATCTTGGATATGCAGGATTGGGTAGCGGTCGTGCGCTGTAGCGTTGTTCAACCTGCGGAAATCTCCGCAAGGTCGCCACGAGCCATCAGCTTTCGGGACCATGTGAAGCGGTGAAGCCCATGGGCTTTTCGAACACCTGATGATGCCCAACATCTCCAGGTTGGCGACCTCCTCGTGCGCTATGGTCAGTTTAGCTGAATCCAAGCGCCGAGCTTTTGCAAAAACGGGCGGTCCGGTGGTAGTAATAAAATGTTCCACCCCATGTTTAGCCACGGTCGCCGAAAATGTTGGGACCGTGAGTGCTGGGAACTGAGTGAGCAGTGTGTGGAACTTACCACTTGCAGCTGTGACGTTGGCTTGTGCTGTTGGCGGGGCCACTCGAGCTGTACAGGGAATAGAATAAAAAGAGAGTGCATTAACCAGGCGCCTGTTAGCAAGATCAACTAACAAACCATGTGAGCACAGAAATTCAGCCCCTAACATATTGAAATTGACAAAAGTCCACTCAAATGTATGGCCGTGTAGGGACAGAAGCAGAGTTCTCTCACCAAAGGTCTTAATCGCCGAGCCGTTTGCTGCTGACACCATGGGACCACTGGAAGGCGCCAGCCGGTCAGTGGAGGAAGGTGCGATGAAACTCAACAGGGAGCCTGTGTCCACGAGGAAATGCCTCCCTGAGCGCGCATCCTTCAAGTAGAGCAGCTTGTTCTCCTCCCCGAGGGACGCAGCTGCTACCGACCCCCGGTCTTGGCGTTTCCCGAGCGCTTGAAATGGCACGGTGGTATACAATTGTGTGCCCTCTCTGCGAAGCGGCGATGATAGAAAAAAAGGACGTCGTCTGTTCCGTGTTTCTTGGCCCCTGCCGCCACCGTCGTCGGTGAGTCTGGTACTGCTGCCTCTGGCCCTCTGCCATCTCCGAACGTCGCTCCGAGCTCCGCTGCCGTGGCCGTGGCCGCGCGCCGTTTGGTGGTATTGACGATTCGTTGCGCCTCCTGGCCCAGCTCATGGTAGTCTCGTTGGGCCAACAGTGGCGAACTGGCCAGGGTCGCTCTCATCGCTGACGGTAGGGTCCTGAGGAAGAGGTGGGTGAAGATGAAGTGATCATTGTCAGAGTCTTTCAACCTCAACAACTTCTCCATCAGGTCCGCGGGTCTGTCGCTTTCAAATTCAGTCAGCGCCAGGAGCCCCTCTGCTCGCTCCTCCACCGAGGGGGTGAAGTACCGGATGAGTGCAGCCTTCAACGCGCCGTACTTGTCGCTGTCCAGCGGCTGGTTGATCAGGCTCTCCACATGCTGGGCTGTGTGGTTGTCCAGTTTTGCAACCACATGGTAGAACTTTGTGGCGTCTACTGAAATCCTCCGGAGGTTGAACTGCTCTTCAACCGCGTTAAACCAAGAGCGCGGATTGTTCTGCCAGAAGTCCAGTAGCTGGGCTGTGGCTGCATTCGCTTGGCTGGCTCCTGACGAGTCTGGCTCGGAGGAATTTGTTTCACTCATGATACGTCTTAGGGTCACCAGTGTGGAGAATGTGGAAATGACGAGGCTGAGTTTATCTCACGAGTCAGGTTTATTCACATTCTCCAACATCATCAAAAACAGAATGAGAAAGAAACCCCCAGACATTCGTCCTTTTATACCCCAGGACATCAAAGCACACAGTCACATTGTATTTAATCCCAAGTCACAATGCGTCTTCTTCCAGGTCTTATCCTCTCCACCTAAAGTCACTGGCGGCCAGGAAATCCCCCAAGGCCATCTCTTTGCATACCAAAGACCACATTTCACATCCTCCTGTTATCTCCTAGGAGGCTCAGTCCTTTTGTTCATCTGAGACGTGAAGCATACAGTAAGCTTACAATGATATACATATTGTAGCGAACTCAATATGAGCACCCTACTTGGCTTGCCAAGTGGGTTGACCCTATTGGCGACACAGGTAGGGTGCGGGACTCCGGAGCGGGAGGCGTGAGTTTGAATCTCCCGGTGGGACGTCGCCATGTCGAGCAGCACGTTACATTGGTGTCAGGAGTGGGATCTCCTGTCCAAAGCAGTAATGGGGCGCTGACATCGGGACGATGTCGAGAACCAGAGGGGAGTAGTGTAGCGAACTCAATATGAGCACCCTACTTGGCTTGCCAAGTGGGTTGACCCTATTGGCGACACAGGTAGGGTGCGGGACTCCGGAGCGGGAGGCGTGAGTTCGAATCTCCCGGTGGGACGTCGCCATGTCGAGCAGCACGTTACAATATGAAGCATATGAAACCCACATATGTGTCCCACAATATTAAGAAATGCTATTGATAGAGGATTCTAGCAAACATGTTTACGTTAAAACCAATGAAACAGAATCTTTAATCAGACATTTGAAGATGAGGTGGCTCTATTGTCATGTCGGTGTGTAGAGAGCGAGATGTCCTGCTTGTCTCTATGTCTCCTTTATCTTTACTCTGAAGTAACTGTGTTTAGAAAACACTCCACCTGAAGACTTCCCCCCTTTTAGAAAAGAGACAAAAGAGAAACCCGACCCCAGGGTGATTCTTTAGCTCCGTGTCGCAGTTGGTTTTTACATGACCTGAGCTTGATAAGGTCTTTGATGAACCAAGATAAGCAATGACTTCTCTGCAGCGGAGACCCTTTTTAGTGCATTTGATTGCCGTACTCTTCGCAACTGCACAAATGCAGATGAAGGGGTGTTCCACCATAGGAGTATGCAGTTTTACTGCAAATGTGTCTTAATGATGTTATTTTAATGAACAAGCGAATGTGACCACAGTGAAAGTACAGGATGCAAGTGTGAAGCTTTTCCTCAGGAAACAGTCCATTTCCATCTGGCTTGTAGACAGAAGAGGAAGTCGTTTTGCGTAAGCTGAACAGGTTAAAAATAACGGAGTATAAAACCAGAGAGTGGCAGAAGGCTCCTTGTCACATCTGCAGGAGCGGGGGAGAAGATAACATTTTTGGTTGGCTTTGTGGAATTTTAGAGGATTTATTATGAAAATTAAATGGATCTTAGATGTTTCATTATTGCACCATTATTATGGCCTGAAATGTAGTAGTAACAGTTTTGTCATTGCAGTTGATATGTCTTTGTGTGTGTGTGTCTGTGTGCTTTTGTAAATTGTCTACAAGAAGATCAGCTACCCATTGTAGCTTTGGATTGTAATTGGATTGTAAAAAGGCAGATAACTGACACATGGTGTATTATTAAAAGAACAACCTAGTTTCGGTAAAAGAACAGTGCAACAGATTCTGACACTGATGCCGATTTCATAAAATATGTGGAGGAAGGACCACAATGTCTACAGCTCCTGTGTGGAGTTTCATTTGGCCTAAGATGATGTCAGCTGGAATGTTCTGTGGGCAGCAGAGTCTTCTGCAGTGAAGACAAAGTTGGTGAAGGTTTTGCAAACAGTATTAAAATGTGAAAGCATTGATGAAGATTGGCAAGGAGTGTGGAAGGGCGCATCACTGAGTGACAAGGCTGTATTCAGGACCCAGTAGCAGATGAAGCACACTGAGACAGATGCAAGGTTTTGTTTTACTGAAACAGTAAGTGGAGATTCAGAATGTGAGCAATGGGATGAGTATGGATCTAGAAGTAGATAATTAGAGTTTTGCTTACTGTAGGGTGAGGAGACGATTTCAGGGTCCACTTCTTGGAGATGTGGAGAGTCAATGGTGAGTATATTGCAAGGGTCGAGTATAGATTGTCCACTTACAGGCTGGAGGTGTCTGGAAACTGAGGAGTCTTCTTCCTGGTAAGTATATCTGCAGCTGGAGATTGTGACTGTATCTGATAAATATGAGCATCTTGAAGGTTGCTATGGAGATACCCCACACCTGGGAGTTTTCTTATGGCAAGATGGTTAGTGATTTTGTAATAATTGATCCAAAAGCCCAAAGTCAGCTCCATCTGTTGGGTAGACTGAGGTCATTTGGGGTCGTCAAATCATTAAGGACTTTCTACAACACTGTGGTGGCCTCCACAATTTTTCTATACAGTTGTTTGCTGGGGTAGTGGTAACACGGAGAGGGATAGGAAACATCTGAACAATTGGTTAAGAGGGTGAATTCTGCCCTGACTGGTCCCCTGGACTCCGCTGAGGTGGTAGGGAAGAGAAGGATGTTAGCTAAGCTAACATCTGTTATGGACAACACCTCTCACCCCCTACATGAGTCTGTGGAGGCCCTGAGCAGCTCCTTTAGTAGTAGACTGTTACAGCCACTGTGTAGGACTGAATGTAGCTCCTTCATCCTGACAGCAGTTACACTGTATAATATACACATAGGATAAATACTTGCTATAAACATGCATGTACAGACGTGGACAAAATTGTTGGTACCCCTCTGTTAATGAAAGAAAAACCCACAATGGTCACAGAAATTACTTGAATCTGACAAAAGTGATAATAAATAAAAATTCTACGAAAATTAACCAATGAAAATCAGACAATGCTTTTGAATTGTGGTTCAACAGAATTATTTTAAAAAACAAACTCATAAAACAGGCCTGGACAAAAATGATGGTACCCTTAACTTAATATTTTGTTGCACAACCTTTTGAGGCAATCAAACGATTTCTGTAACTGTCAATGAGACTTTTGCACTTCTCAGCAGGTATTTTGGCCCACTCCTCATGAGCAAATTGCTCCAGTTGTCTCAGGTTTGAAGGGTGCCTTCTCCAGACGGCATGTTTCAGCTCCTTCCACAGATGATCAATAGGATTTAGATCAGGGCTCATAGAAGGCCACTTTAGAATAGTCCAATGTTTGGCTGTAAGCCATTCTTGGGTGTTTTTAGCTGTGTGTTTTGGGTCATTATCCTGTTGCAAGACCCATGACCTGCGACTGAGACCAAGCTGTCTGACACTGGGCAGCACATTTCTCTCTAGAATACCTTGATAGTCTTGAGATTTCATTGTACCCTGCACAGATTCAAGACACCCTGTGCCAGATGCAGTAAAGCAGCCCCAGAACATAACAGAACCTCCTCCATGTTTCACAGTAGGAAACAGTGTTCTTTTCTTGGTATGCTTCATTTTTGCGTCTGTGAACACAGAGCTGATGTGCCTTGCCAAAAAGTTCCAGTTTTGTCTTGTCTGTCCATAGGACATTCTCCCAGAAGCTTTGTGGCTTGTCAACATGAAGTTTGGCAAATTCCAGTCTGGCTATTTTATGATTTGTTTTCAACAGTGGTGTCCTCCTTAGTCGTCTCCCATGAAGTCCACTTTGGCTCAAACAATGACGGATGGTGCGATCTGACACTGATGTACCTTGACCTTGGAGTTCACCATGAATGTGTTTAGAGGTTGTTCTGGGCTCTTTTGTTACCATTTGTATCATCCGTCTCCTCCTGCGGCCACGTCCAGGGAGGTTGGCTACAGTCCCGTGGATCTTAAATTTCTGAATAATATGTGCAACTGTAGTCACAGGAACATCAAGCTGCTTGGAGATGGTCTTATAGCCTTTACCTTTAACATGCTTGTCTATAATTTTCTTTCTAATCTCCTGAGACAACTCTCTCCTTTGCTTCCTCTGGTCCATGTTTAGTGTGGTACACACCATGTCACCAAACAGCACAGTGACTATTTGTCATCCTTTAAATAGGCCAACTGACTGATTACAAGTTTGTAGACACCTGTGACGTTAATTAGAGGACACATCTTGGTTGAACATGTCCTTATGGTCACATTATTTTCAATCTTTTCTAGGGGTATCATCATTTTTGTCCAGGCCTGTTTCATGAGTTTTTTAAAATAATTCTGTTGAACCACAATTCAAAAGCATTGTCTGATTTTCATTGGTTAATTTTCATAGGATTTTTATTTATTACCACTTTTGTCAGATTCAAGTTATTTCTGTGACCATTGTGGGTTTTTCTTTCATTAACAGAGGGGTACCAACAATTTTGTCCACGGCTGTATGTATATTATTTTTATTGATGCATATAGTACAGTTGGTACATATTTTAACTCTTATTGATCTTGTGTTTTTAGTAGACTTCTATTGGTTTTTTTTTATTTTTTGGTTTCTGTTCTTCTTTTTTGACTTTGCGTTGCTGTAACAAATGAATTTCCCCTCTGTGAGATTAATAAAGTCTGATCTTCTTTCATTGTTCAGGGAACAGGAGGTGAGGTTTCAGTAATCTCCCACCATGATCATGTTTAGTGATGTGGGATGGTGGGAACTGTTGTCCGCTAATCATTTAAACAAAAACTACTGTATATTACTCTGTTATACGACAGCCAAAAACTTTTATTATGTGGAAAATTATCTTTTAAATTGACAAACATCATATGTGTAACTCGTGGCAAAATTTGATTGGGATCAAAAGATAATTTTGCGCTTGCCATTCACTTCAATGGAGAATTTTTTTCCGATTTAAGGTGCCATATGAGGGGGCGTGACTTAGGCTCTCAATACTCCATAGATTCTCTATGGGGATTAGGTCAGGAGAGTTTGCTGGCCAGTCAGGCACAGTGATACCATGGTCATTAAACCAGGTTTTGGTACTTTTGGCAGTGTGGACAGGTCCCAAATCCTGCTGGACAATGAAACCAGCATCTCCATAAAGCTTGTCAGCAGAAGGAAGCATGAAGTGCTCTAAAATTTCCTGGTAGATGACTGCACTGACTTTGGACTTGATAAAACACAGTGGATCAACACCAATTTTATGTAATATTCTAATTCTGAGAAACTGAATTTGGCGTTTTCATGAGCTATAAGCCACAACCATCAAAATCAAAAGAAATAAACAATTGAAATATATCACTGTGTGTAATGAATCTATATAATATAGGGGCTTCATTTTTGAACATAATTTCTGAAATAAATCAGCTTTTCGATGGCATAATTTATTGAGGTGTATGCTGGGTGTCATCAGTGGAAGTAACAGAAGATGGCGGGCACGACCACAGGTGATTCTAGAGTTTTTTGGGGCCAGAGGCAAAAATTAGCAGGGGGCTCCTACTATTACTACTCATTTTCATATAGCGCCGGAGTTCTGTGTAAGCCTACCACTGACATTGCAAACTTGAGACATTGTCACTGTTGTTGTGATTCAAAGTTGGTCTGTCCTGGGGCTCCAAGCATTTGCCTGCTGGCACGCAGCATCTCTGCCTTAAGAAGAGTGGGTTGAAGACGTCAGAGAATAGGCAAATGACGATGCTCGCACAGGACCAAGAACCGTGGAGAGCAGTTAGCATCTGACAATGACGTACCTACAGACTCTAAATGAACCCAAGGACGACTGATGATCAATCAGATTCAATTCAATTCAATTCAACTTTATTTATATAGCGCCATTTCACAACAACAGTCATCTCATAGCACTATCAACTGTAGGGAGGACCCCCACAGTTGCAGAAAGACCCCAGCAATCAGGCGATCCCCTGTGAGCAAGCACTTGGCGACGGTGGAGAGGAAAAACTCCCTTTTAACAGGAAGAAACCTCCAGCAGAACCAGGCTCAGGGAGGGGCAGTCATCTGCTGCGACTGGCTGGGGGGTGAGGGGATAGAGAAGAAGAAAAGAACAGACATGTAGAGAGCAAACAGCACGATGGGGACTCAATCTATGGGAGAGAACAAACAAATGTTAATGACCAGCAAAAAAAAAATATTTCATAGAGAGTGAGGAAAGGAGTGAGGCCCAGTGCATTACTGGAGGTCCCCCGGCTGACTAAACCTATTAGCAGCATAACTAAGGGAGGGTTCAGAAAACACATGATCCCTCCCTAATTGTAGGCTATATCAAAAAGGTAGGTTTTAGCCCTATTCTTAAAAACAGAGATCGAGTCTGACTCCCGAATCCAGATTGGCAGCTGATTCCACAGGAGAGGAGCTTGATAACTGAAGGCTCTGCCTCCCATTGTACTTTTGGAGATTCTAGGTATTACAAGTAAACCTGCATTTTGGGAGCGTAGTGCTCTGTTAGGATGATACGGTAGTATCAGATCTTTTAAATAAAAAGGAGCCTGATTGTTTAGAGCTTTGTAAGTAAGAAGAAGGATTTTAAACTTAATTCTAAACTCTATGGGAAGCCAATGAAGGGAGGCCAGAACCGGAGAGATATGATCTCTCTTTCTAGTACCTGTTAAAACTCTTGCTGCAGCATTTTGGATCAGCTGAAGACTTTTTAAAGATGTTTTAGGACAACCTGATAATAAAGAATTACAATAATCTAATCTCGAGCTAACAAAAGCGTTGATCAGCTTCTCAGCATCACTCTGAGACAAGATGCTCCTAATCTTGGCAATATTACGCAAATGATAGAAGGCAGTCTTTGAAACAAATTTAATATGTGAATTGAAGGACAAATCCTGATCAAAAATAACTCCAAGGTTCCTCACAGAGCTATTAAGAGAAAGAGTAACTGCATCCAAACTGAAAGTTTGATTTGGAAAGGAATTTCTAAGGTTTTTTGGACCAACAAGAATGACTTCAGTCTTATCTGAATTTAATAGCAGGAAATTACAAGTCATCCAAACTTTGATTTCCTTAAGACAGGCTTCTAACTTGGCTAATTGATTAGTATCATCTGGCTTCATTGACAGGTATAATTGTGTGTCATCTGCATAACAGTGAAAATGTATACAGTGCTTTCTAATAATGTTGCCTAACGGAAGCATATATAAACTAAAAAGAGTAGGGCCTAGCACAGATCCCTGTGGAACTCCATGACTAAGCTTTGAGCTGAGAGAAAACTCATCATTTACATGAACAAACTGGAACCTATCAGATAAATAAGATCTAAACCACTGCAACGAAGTTCCATTAAGTCCAACATAGTGTTCTAATCTATCAAGTAGAATATTATGATCAATAGTATCAAAAGCTGCACTAAGATCTAAAAGGACAAGTACAGAAACTAGTCCATTATCAGATGCAATGAGGAGGTCGTTAGTGACCTTCACCAAGGCTGTTTCAGTGCTATGATGGATTCTAAACCCAGATTGAAACTCCTCAAATAAACCATTTCCCTGCAGGTGGTCAAATAATTGCATAGCAACAACTCTTTCTAAGATTTTTGAAATGAAAGGGAGATTAGAGATTGGTCTATAGTTAGCTAAAGCTCCTGGATCTAGCGTTGGCTTTTTGAGTAAGGGTTTAATTACAGCCGTTTTAAAAGCCTGCGGTACATGGCCTAAAGTTAATGAAGAATTGATTATATGAAGAATAAAGCTACCAATAAGTGGGAAGACTTCTTTAAATAACCTGGTAGGAATAGGGTCTAAAAGACAAGTTGAAGGTTTGGATGAGGAAACTATTTTGTCTAACTCACAAAGGTCGATTGGAGTAAACTCATCAAGACAGACATCAATAGAAGGAGTTGTAGTAGTTACAGTATTTAAGTTAACTGTGGGAAGAATCTGATTGATTTTATCTCTGATGGATGAAATTTTATTATTGAAAAAGTTCATAAAGTCCTGACTAGTAAGCTCTAAGGGGATGCTAGGATTGACAGAGTCCTGACTCTTTGTCAACCTGGCTACAGTACTGAAAAGAAACCTGGGATTATTCTTGTTCTCTTCTATTAATGCAGAATAATAACTCGTTCTAGCTTTTCTAAGAGATTTTTTATAAATTAAAAGATGATTTCTCCAAGCTAAATAGATTTCATCTAAATTAGTAGAGCGCCATTTTCTTTCTAATTGACGAGTCTTCTGTTTTAAGCTACGAGTTTCTGTGTTGAACCAAGGAGTTAAAAATCTCTGATTAGACTTTTTCTTTTTTAAGGGGGCCACCAAGTCTAGAGCCTGATGTAGAGAAGCTGAAACACTATCCATCATGTTATCAATTACAGAAGGAGCAAGCTGTCTATAGCTTATTTCCGTTGTGTTGACACATGGCATAGAGGAAACAATCTGCATAAATTTGGAAACAGCATCATCTGAGAGGCATCTACTGTGATAATATTTTTCTTTAGGAGCCAAATAGTCAGAAATAGTAAAATCAAAGGTTAACAGACAATGGTCTGACAGTACAGGGTTATGAGGAGACACTACCAGATTTTCTATTTCTATGCCATATGTCAGAACAAGGTCCAATGTATGGTGGAGGTAATGAGTAGAATTTCCTACTTTCTGAGAAAACCCAATCGAGTCTAATATTGAATTAAAAGCCACATTAAGGCAGTCACTATCTACATCCACATGTATATTAAAGTCCCCTACTATAATTATTCTATCAGATTTCAGCACTAAATCAGCTAAGAAATCAGGAAATTCGGATAAAAATTCTGAATAGGTTGATGGGGGACGATAAACTATGGCAAATAAAATTGGGTTTAACCTGGAATTGCTAAAGTGCCCAACACTGAGGACCAGGCCCTCAAAGGAATTATAACATGTTTTTTGCTTTACATTAACTAGTAATTTGGAATGGTAAATTGCTGCTACTCCTCCTCCACGACCAGAACTTCTGGGATTTTGACAGTTTAAATAACCAGAGGGAGTTGATTCATTTAAACCAACATAATCCTCTTGTCCTAACCAAGTCTCTGTAAGGGAAATTAAATCAATCTGATGATCAATTAACAGATCATGGACTAACAGAGACTTGGGAGTTAGAGACCTAATATTTAATAAACCACATTTAATTTTTAAATTATGAGGAGGAACAGAGGCCAAATCATTCAATTTAGAGGCTTTATGTTTAATTTGAGTTTTACCAATATTTTGCTTTATCACTTTGGGATGCTTATACATTATATTTTTATTTACTTTGGAGGGAGCAGACAACGATTCTCTGATGGGGAAGACAGGGGCTAAGTTGAGGGGTGGCAGATGAAGAGGAGCTGCAGAGAGGCGTGTAAGACTGCGACTCTGCTTCCTGGTCCCAACTCTGAGTAGTCATGGTTTTGGAAATTTGGATAAAAAAGATGCCAGATTGTTAGATAAATGAGAAGCACCATCCAAAGTGGGATGAATGCTGTCTCGTCTCATAAGACCAGGTTTTCCCCAAAAAGAGCTCCAATTGTCAATGTAGCCCACGTCATTTTTAGGACACCACACAGACAGCCAGCGGTTCAAGGATGACGAGCGGCTAAACATGTCATCACTGGTCAGATTGGGGAGGGGCCCAGAGAATACTACAGTGGCAGACATCGTTTTTGCAAACTCACACACCGATTCTACATTAAGTTTCGTGACTTCCGACTGCCGGAGACGGATGTCATTAATGCCGGCGTGAATAACAATTGTGGAATATTTACAGTTACTTTTAGCCAGCATTTTCAAATTTGACTCGATGTCGCCTGCTCTGGCCCCAGGAATGCATGTGACTATGGCCGCTGGAGTCTCTAGGTTCACGTTTCTGACTACAGAGTCGCCAATGATCAGAGTTTTTTCCTCAGCGGGTGTGTCGCTGAGCGGGGAAAAACGATTAGAAACGTGAACAGGTTGGTGGTGAACCGGGGCTTTGCGACTAGGCTTCCTTCTCACCGTCACCCACCCAGTCTCCTCGCTGCAGAGGAGAGCCGGGGAACCGGTGACAGGGGGACCTAAGCTAGCTAGCTCCGCTGCAGCTAAGGGGCGTCCGTCGAGATTAACTGGCGCAGACGGTGTTTCAATGCAGCGGAGCCGGGATTCCAAATCAGACAACCTCGCCTCGAGCGCCTCAAAAAGACAACATTTATTACATTTACCGTTATCACTAAAAGAGGCAGAGGTGTAGCTAAACATCTGACAGAGAGAGCACACCAGAGGAGGAGAGGAAAGAGAGCTAGTAGCCATAGCTAGTGGCTCGAGAGCTGGAGAGCAAACCACACAGGCAGACAGCAAAACAGGAAGTGACGATATGTTACCACAAGGAAGTGACGATCTCGAAAAACAAATATCTCAGATATTAATAATATAATAATATTAATAATATAATATATCAGATCTCAAATATCAGTTGTCGTTAATAACTCAGTAATATAATACCCAAAAAGGAAAATACTTATTATCAATGAAGTTTGTGCTCATTTATAAAACTGATTTTAAAAGACCGTTTAAGTGGAAAAATCTTGGTTGTCCAATGAAATATCAGTTTATCTTTACATTAGCAAAGGAATGGTGGTTTCTAGAAAAGAGGATGCTCATTCAGAAACATGAAATCCTTTGTTAATTCTGGGTATACCGACTGTTTCACACTTTGGGAAATTTTGGGAAACGCTTGGAAAGTCTGGATGAAAGTCTGGGTGAAAATGTGTCCACTGTGTTTATAAAAAAAAACAAACAACATAGTCGCCTATATTTTGGTGAGCATGTATTTAAATTGGCTGGCTTTAATTGGATTTAAGTGCACCAGACATCACAGTTTACTCTCCTACCCTCTGAGTCCGCGGCAGGGTTTAGGTCGCCCCCTGTGAGAGAGTGGCTTAGTTCTTTTGAGACAAAAACTGTATAGACTTTAATAAAAAGGAAATGGACATTTAAAGGGTAAAACCATTAAGACAGTTTACGCTTTATTTGGAGGCACCCCCCAAGGGGGGCCGGGCGGGGAGGCATGGCCCCCCTGCCACCACTTGGGCCCCTCCCAGTGCCCCCCTGGTCCCTGCCACTGGACGGTCTAACATAATTTTATAACTTGTTTTTCTTTGTCATATTTTACATGTCGTAGATGTTTCTGAATCATTGATGTTCTGTATATTATTAACAATAACAAATATTAACAAAATACAGCGAAGCAGGGCAGACCACACTGTCAAGGTGTGTTCAGACCAAACGTGAACGGGTGCATAGCGTGATTACGTTTTAAATTGGTTTTGATGTGCCACCCCAAGATTTTCAGTGGCCCCCATGTGCCCCCCCCCCCCAAAAAAAAACCCAATAATTCTGGAGGCGCCCCTGGCTTTATTTGGGGTGAGAATGCAGAAATCTAAATAGCATCTAATAACTTTCTTGAAATTTTCTGAAAAGTAGAGCTGTGTGTCACTGATGAGGAGCAGCGTCAAGCCTTCACGTGCCGTGGGCGCCGTGCGCGCTTTTCAGGCTCTCCAGCGCCCATAAAGCCGCGCTGCGTCCGGCTGCCGCTGGAGCCACGCCTCCAGGCACGCGGGGCCGATAAAAGCCGCTCCCGCGTCGCTGACGCACACATCCTGAATCCTGAAACGCGTGTCGGTGTGTTCATGCCCAACCGGACTGTCTAAGGACACAAAAGGGACGTTTGTGTTGGATCTCGGAGTTGGGGAGTTTTGTGCGTTCAGAGGAGCCAGCATGGCTGCGGCTGAGACGGCGATGCCTGTTTCTGATCATGTAAGCATCGAAATTATTGCTTTGGGTTTTGTTTTTTTTTACATTTAGCGCTGATTGTCGGTATAAAAAAGAGCCATTTCAGGTTTTTAAAATAAGTCTTTCCTGTGTTCTCCTTTACAGGTATTCAAGGTGGCTGAGTGCGCGCGCAGCGGCGCGGCAGGTCTCGCGGGAGACTTCGGCGTGCTGCGGTCCGCACCTGCTCTCTGCAGAGACGACGATGACCTGGGGACGTTTTTGGACCTCGAGTTCATCTTGTCCAACACCCTCGGCTCCGACGCCGTCATGAACAACAACGACGCAAGTGAGAGCGTCTCACCGTCGCGGCAGCAGCACTGCGCCTATTCTTTACCGGAATCACCGGAAAGTTGCAGCAGCGGTTCGATGCCGGACTGCAAAGATCAGCCCGTTTCTCACCTGGCCGCGCAGGGTTACGACGGCAGCGGAAACTTCACGGACTCAAATGCAGCACAGAGTCTCATGATGGAGCTTCTGCAGCCTGAGACCGGTTACCCGGACAGCGCGGGCCCGGTGGGGGCTGAGCGGGAGTACACTGAACTGCAAGCCCCGGTCCCACCCGCTCCCGCCCACCAGCAAGCTGCACCTGCTGCGCATGGATACAAAATTAAAACCGAGGCTGGTGGTCAGTCGTGCATGATGGTTGCGCGAGGCGGGAACTCGGAACAACTCCACAACCCGGGAGGTTTTGCACACCACCGGGCTTTGCTTCCAGGTGCCTTACAGGGATTCGGTGGCTACCCGGTGCAGCACGTCGCAGCTCACGGGCACGGCTCACGCCATCCTTTTTATCATCACCCTCTCCAGAACCACTACGCGAGCGCGCCGTACCATCCCCATTACGCACAGCCGGCGCCCAGAGAGCCGGTGGTCTTCCAGCAGCAGCACCAGCCGGCCAGCATGCAGGGCCTGATGCTGACCCCTCCGTCCTCGCCATCCTTGCTCGAGTTTTACGGGCAAGACGAGGTGGGCTGCATCAAGCAGAAGAGAGGCCGCAGGTCGTGGACCAGAAAACGCGCGGCTACGCACAACTGCGAGTACCCAGGCTGCGGAAAGACGTACACGAAGAGCTCCCACCTCAAAGCGCATATGAGGACGCACACAGGTAAAAAAAAAAAAAAAAAAAAAAGTCCCCAAACTCACATCCATTTATCTGATTTCTTTATTTTGTCTTCAAGCATTACTGACATGATGTAACCACCGTTTTCCCCGCCACTCTCAGGTGAGAAACCCTACCACTGCACCTGGGAAGGCTGTGGCTGGAAGTTCGCCAGGTCAGATGAGCTGACTCGGCACTTCCGGAAACACACCGGACAGAGACCGTTTCACTGTCACCTGTGTGAGAGGGCCTTTTCTCGCTCCGACCATTTGGCCCTGCACATGAAAAGACACATGTAGGCTGCACTGCGCCGTGGTCACTTGCTGCTGGACTGCTCCTCAACCAACTCTGATTATCATGCCTTTGTATGGGATTTTTTAAGTGTTTGATAACGCCATAATTTGAAGTGCCTGTAGTGTAAATATGTGTATAGAGTCTGCATATGAGCTTAACTGGCTAAGTTATAGTTTTGTTGTATTTAAGACATTTTCTCCCACCCTTTCTGAAAGAACTCATTGGTTGTAGATGAGTGCCTTAAACCAGAATACTTCGCTCACTGAGGGCTGTATTTGTATTTTTGTAACATTTACATTTTGATACTTTAAAAATCATATCAGGGCTCTTATGATATTTTTACTTTTTTATATACATTACATGTTAAGACTATGGGTTCATGTCGCAAATGCCAACAAATTCAGGTACTAAATATCTCTATTTTTCAGGATCTAAAGCAACACATGCAGTATCAACTTTTCACTGTACTCAAATATTATTCAGACTTGGAGACTGGATGCAGTCACTGGTCATTTGCATTGAAAAAGTGTTTTGTATTTTTTAAACAAATGAAGTCCATTGTAACTGAGAGAGCTGATCTGTTCTACTTGAAACTGGATAGAATTTCAGATGCATATTTTCTTCAAACATGCAGTTGTTTTAAATTGCACACATGGGCACAATAAAAATGTGTTTCCAACTCTGTTTTTCATCGTGTCTTTTCTCCTCCTTCAATCAATACTGCTTTGAGACTGGTACTATTAGGTTTGTTCTACAGTCCAACAGCATGTCACAGTAACGGGAAAAAGATACAAACTAATGGTAAAGCAGTCAACAATCTATCTCCAAAGATGTACAGCTGGACCAGGGACCAGGATCCTGTCACAGCTGTAATAATGGAGAGGAGGGGGATGTCCAGACCAGTCTGATGGTCCAAGCTGCACGTCTTCACACCAAGGACGTGTACAGGTATGGGCTGTTGTTGCCCAGACAGCCTATTCGCCATTTGTCTGAGCTGCCCCTCCAGGCGAAAAATATAATTAAAAATCAATAATTATTAAATACTGACAATATTTTCCCCTTCATGTCTTTGTTGATATTCTTTAAAAAAAAATACATATTTTCCCTTTTAAATGTTTCTTTTTGCTTGCAATATTGACATTCTCAAAAACTAATTCTGATAAACTTAGCGTGTCTTTCTCATACACTTTGTTTTATTTCAGTGATTTTTACTGTGACACTCTCAAAGTTGCATTTTTTCTCATGAATTTGTGACTTTTGTCTTTTAAATTCAGGTTGACTTTTTTGTAATTTTGCCTTGGTTTCAGACTGAGGTTATATTTGTTTTACTTTAACACACACACACACACACACACACACACACACACACACACACACACACACACACACACACACACACACACACACACACACACACAGAGGGCCACTTTAGAATCTCCAGTTAAGCCAGCTTGCATGTTTCTGGAACATTGGAGGAAATGGGAGCAAACCCACCCACGCATGGGGAGAACACGACGAGCTCCACTCAGACGGGCCCTGCTGGCTGCTGGAGTTGAACTCGTGACTGCCTCACTGTGAAGCGGTCGTGCCAGCCACTGCTACCATGCTGCCCAACTGTGTTGCCTTGTAGGGAGACGATAATCCCCCAATAACATGTCATTTTTCTGTTTAAAGTGTAAACCCTTCCTCCCAAAGAAAAATAAAGATTATTTGAAGTAATCTATTCCTTAGAAGATAAACTGTCATTCTCTATACTTTTGTAACTAGAAATGCTTAATATCATAACTAATCTCATAATGGTGGTTTTCATCAAATGCCTTTGATGCAGTGACGTCCGTCAGCTGTTTTAGAAGCTTCCATGACTGCTGATGAAAGGCTTCCCTCTGTGCTCCACTGCTATAACATTTATTCATTTCAAGCAATAAATCATCTTTTCAGTTTATTTGCTGAGTAATGTACAGTTTCCTGCTTTTATGTGGGTCTATGTAATCGGGAAAAAGCTTTTTTATTTATTTATTTTTAATAGCCTACTAAACTGCATGACTATGACTGCCAGAATTCCTTCTGATCAATGATGATTTACTTCAGAAGAGTCAAAGGGAGGACTTACTTCTACGGTCATGCAGTGCCCCCGAGTGGTGCTAAATGGTCATAACACCTAATGACCCACAGAGCGTCCTTTCCTGTAAGTGGATATGAGTCGCCTGGAACCACCCGGAACAAATGTGAACAGTTTTCTCAGACTTCCGGGTATCTACTGCCACACTCAGATGTCTGAACAGAGGAGGCTCCGTCTTCTGTCAGCGTGTCCATTTTTGGATCCGTTCCCAGCCAGCATGTCCATGTGGGCCCCACCACAGGTCAGTTTGGGCTCTCTTTTGTGTTCCATGGTGGCCCACATGGACTTCAACGGTTGAACTATTTTCAACTTATTTTCTCATAAGTTTGCAGTTGTCTTGTAAATTTGCAACTTTTTTTGTAAATGTGTCACTTTTTTTCTCATAAATTTGTGACTTTTTAGCGTAATTTTGCTGCTGGCGCAAGTGCTACTGAAACCCTGCATTAAAGCCATGTGGGGCCCGGTGCTGAGGTCCATGTGGATTTAATCTCTGGTGCGGCCCACATAGACATGCCAGCTGAGTTGTTCCACAGATGGAATGGGCCTTTCCCCCTAATTTTAAACTGCCAAGCACATTTCTCATGATAATTTTGCATTTTGGGATCTCTTTGACCTTGAAATTTAATGTGACTGATATCAGTAACATAAAAAAACCCTCAATAATAACGTTGACTGCAATCATGCGTGAAAATCTTCTAGAGTACAGACCTCAAAATGTGCAACTTGAATATTAACCAAGTCCAGTGGTGGACTCAGAAGGGGTCTGCTATTGTTTTGTTAATCGTGGACACTCTGTGATGGCCCTTTGTGCAACATTATTCCCTCTAGAGTTAAAAAAAAACTAAAATCCAATGATGGGTCCCTAAGTGATGCCCTTAAAGTGGAAAAAAACATGACCAGCGTCTCCTTCCAATAGAAAATCGTGCTGTGGTTCTAGGTGATGAGGGGAAATAACAATGTATGCATTAACGCACAGAGCTACCAGAGGACTGACCCCCCCCCCCCCAAACTCTAGCTTCCACTACTCACAGTAGCTGTGTGGCCTAGGGTCAGAGAAATGGAGATGGGCGCTGCCCCATACACACATGGTGTGGAAGGGATTAACTTAACACGATGCCTGGTTTCATAATGTATTCATTTACCAATACATCTTTGTCATATGGCTCGAGCAGTCAAGGTGCATTTTAAAAGAAGAGCCTGACTTCAGAAGTTTGCAGCAAGCAATTTTACTATTCAGACACTGTGTGCAACCAACCAACTCCAGTCTAGACCAGCCAACCCCCAGCAACATACAAAGACTGACTGCTTATGTACCCAGTGAGATAATTAACCTGATTGGAGCATACCATTATTCACAGCTAGAGATAAATATGCACACTTTAAATATACCCCAGCAATGACTTCAAACTGTCATTAAGCATATAGACAATATCTACACAGTATTTACAAAACTCAAACATAACAAATACACACCCATAAATAATATTTACAAATATTTACATTTAAAGGCCTTGTCCGGACGAAAATTCAATATCGCTAAATCATATCTTAAATTTTTATGTGAGACGAGCTAATTTGAACCGCACATGTTTTGGTGTCAACAAATGTCGCATAAGGTGACAATGCACTCTTGAAGTACGCTGTCCTTGAGAGCTGTCTGACTCAGCCGAGCAATCAGCGGCTAAAATGGCCACTGACTGTGTGACATCATCACAGGGAGAGACACGCACACGCTCGGCGGACATTGTTTGTTGTTTACGTTTTGAAATCGGCAAATACGGATATTTCTCGGAGTACTTGTGGATTACAAATAGATTATTAAGATTAGGATTTCAAGAATTGAATTAATTATGGTTTGGCGTTGTGTTGTCTACGGGTGCGACGTTTATACCAGCGGAGCATGCGATGAGTGTTTTTGAATTTCCCGTCCTTGGGAAAATCAGAACGGCATGGGTGAAATTTGTTCAGAAAACGTGAAAAAATTGGAATGATGTCGGTAACTCACCCAACATGTGCAGTAGACATTTCGTTGACAGCGATTTCGAGAATAAGATGCAATTTGTGTCACGACTCGCCGCTCATCAGCGGCTTCAGCTGCGCGCACACCTGCGTAGTACAAATACAAAGATGCGAGCACTACATACGATCCCGCAGCTCCTGAGAGACTGCAACCTAACACAAAAAACAGTTTCACACAATGAAACAACAGTGCATATATTATATATATATAAAAATTATTATCCCATTGATTTTCATCATTTTTGGTCACATATCTCACACCTACAATTTATTTATTTCAGGGACAAAGGGCTGTGAAAAAGTTGTTGATATGATCAACAAAACACGGGTCCTCAGGGATGTGCGAAAGTTGAGTCCAGGGCAGCAAACTTCAAATGTGGAGGCTTTCCACAGTCTGATTATTCATTTTGCACCAAAGAGTGTACACTTCTCATTCCTTGGAATGTTGACAAGGTGAGGAGATGCAATATGTGACCAAAAATATGAAATGCAATTATAATAACAGTGCCAATTACATAGAGTTTCTGCTGATAGACAGATCACTTATATGTCCAAAAATAAATCATTGTGATAATATTCTAATTACAGACTTTGTTTAGCTGCAATGCACTTTAATGAAAATGCAGGCCGCAAGCAGGCACAGAATCGTGATGTGAGCCGGTCTTCATCATCAGGTACCCAAAATTCAAAAAAGGCGGATATACACTGCAAGCAAAGAAAGTTAATCCAACTTTCGGGGAGTATAAGAAATATTAGTATCATTTTCTAGGCTTGTATTTGATATTTACAGTGGGTGGAGGGTTGGTCTTCATTCAACTTTCACATTTCATAGCTTTTATCAAATTATGTTAATTTGGGTCAAATTTGTATTTCATACTGTAGCCAAATGGATGTCTAATTTTTATTGAATATATTTTTTTTCAGAATATGTGGATGATCTGATGAATACTCTGTTCAACAAAACCTTGGTTGATCCAACCCACTTATGGGAGCAGTGGCACTATGTACAAGCCAGAGTTCCTGCCACATTGAGTGCCAAATTTCAGCGTCCCATCAAAGCTGATGCTGTTGAGCAACATGTATCTAGATTTTCAAAATCAAACATGTAAAAGTAGAAGAAATTTCCAATTAGCAATGAAAGTTCAGCTTTCAATTGTTAGGGAAACAACATATTTTGCTAAGACAAACAAATATAAGCCTAAGATTTTAAGAGAAATGTGCTTTTAAAAATGGAACCCGAATTTTATACCATAAAATGGTAGAAAAATTATTCAAATGTATATGACATGCAACTTTTATGAATGCTGAAATATTAGAATTATAAAATTGACTTGAACATTAATAAACTCAATATATGATTTTACAAAACTTTATTTAAATATCATTTTTCACAAATCTAATCTTGGTAGGCAAAATCCCTTGTAGTGATCCGATGGGAATGTTTCTCTGATGAGGCTCACAGCACAGGCAGGCAATATCACCCTCACTTCTTCCTGAGCTGACGTCACTGCTGCCCGCCCCTATCGACAGATGGTGGTACTGCAGCATCACTAAGTGAAAGATGGGCTATTACCAAATAAAGTCATTTATGGAGGCTGGTGACACATATTAAATCACGGGAATGGCCAGAATGGAATATTTTCATACAATCAGTTTATTGGTTCAATAAAAAAATGTCACCGTACAAGGACTTTAAATCTGACACCAAACCCCCTCTACCCATCTGCTCCATGTTTTTACCCTCCTGGAAGCCTTTATTAGGAGCCCAAGCCCCCGGGGAATCTTTTGCCTGAGACACCAACAGGAAGTAGTGATGGCTAAATGAGGCTTTCTGGAGGACTTGAGGCCTTTCATCAAAATGGCTCATATAGACGAGGCCTCATGTGGGACTTCATTTTCTCTACCAGGCCATCTAGTAGACAAAACGTATATAACATGCTGATTTTTACAAGGGTATTATTGGTTTAATGTGTATTTTTTTTAATTTCAATAAATGCACTGTCTTTTAAGAAATATCAATGATCATAAGGCAATGAAATAATAAAACTGAGGTGACTACAGTGAATGTGTCTGTGTTACTTGGTGTGCTTGTACTACATATCCATTTTTATTAAGAAATAATACTTTTTCAACAGTCTTATACTGTCCCAGTATATTCAACTCTGGCCTTATTCTCATGCAGGGCACAATGGCAATAGTGCCTCAGCATAATGATGCATAATAATGATCCAAGCTCTTTGAAACACATCAAGACACTTCACCTTGCAAATAAAAATGAAATTAAAACAACAAAATCGCTGGGATACAAACCCAGGTCTCCCACTTGCAAAACAGAAGCATTACCGCTAAGCCATCACATCAGTTAGAATAGGTAGCCACTATTTTTTAAAAACACATCAATGGGAGAAATACACTCAAACTGTTCCCAAACGAAAGAAGTCCGTGTTTTCGGTGCTGGCTCCGTCTGAAAACTGGCTGTGACAAATCCCTTACACAGTCAAACATGACAAAACAAAATGTGAGGGACGGAGGTTTCCATTGGGTACCACTGCTCACTTCATTTCATGTTGCATGCAAAGTCATGAACAGCTTCCTGATCCAGTCACATGGTCCGACGTCAACACATACGTCACAATGCACGCCTTGAAACATGCCTCGACAAATATTTCCTGGATAAGATCGGAGCACCGGTGCCTGCCTCCCCATCACTAGCCGGAAGTATGCTGGCAGAGGTATGAGATTTTGTTTTTCACTCAGTTAATTTAAATATTATCATTAGCTCTTTACCACAGTTACTTAGCAATATAAATACCCAACAGAATAATGTTAAACTCCTTTTGTCTCACAGGTGGACTTTAACTCAACGGGAGAGACAGATGTCCAGCTCCTGCTATCACCCAGCACAAGCAACAAACAAATAACATTTACAACTTCTAACCGTGTGTGTATTCTTATAAGTTGAAATATGTTTCAGTATTTTAAAGTTATGGGGTTAAAAAATTTTAACTTTAACCCTGCATGTACAATATGTCATCTAACTAGAGAGTCCACACAGGTAGCGGCAGTCCGTCTGGGGTGGAGAAATGTTTAGCTAGCAGCTCCACAACTTCCTCGTATGAATCCACCGTGCCGAGCGTCCACAGAACCCTCCGGCCCTCAATATCCAGGTTGTGAATGAGAAGCGCTCCCGCTCTCGCCCCATCAAGCCTTCCGTGGCCCAACGCCGTAACATACGTCTGATAGGCCTCCAGCCAATGCGGCCACAAAACCAGTGGTTCGCCCAGGAGCTCGAGGAAGGGGTGAAGCGGTGTAACGCACGCCTCCATGAGTTAATCCTCGATTGCCAAATGTTATGTATGGGAATACCTTGGTGGAGGATGAGGCACGAGGATGGTTGGCAAACAGCTTTTAGAGGAGCTATATACAGTGCAACACACAGCAGGAACCAGCATAGGCATCCGGCGAAAGAGGCCGGAATATGGATGCCCTCTATCTTAAATAGGGTGGTGTGGTGACGTGGCGGGAAGTGCACGTCACCCCACTTCACAATAATGTGCCATATTCATATATAATACTTTTGAAAATGTATTATTTGGATTTCTGACATACCCTTCCTCCAAGACTAAATGATACTACATTATTAATTTAATCTTACTAATTGCCAAATCACACATTCATAAATCTAAATTTTTCAATCATAAACCATGCTTTGCAATTTTCGAAAATGAACTCAAACAATACCATAACTCAATTTTTTATTCTAAAAACAAAAAAAGCAATTAAAACTATCCACCTTATTCCTGGGGGTGTCGCTGTAGGAACAATTATGGGCGGAGCTTCTGGTTTCGGCTGACCTAGTGTTAAATCAGTCAGTAAGAGTGGAGTAGCAGGGGCATTTAACATAGCGTTTTTAAAAGTTTTTCAAATTAATTTTAATGTATCATCCACGTACATGTTTTGCACTCAAGTGGCAGCTAATTTCAGCTCTTCTAGTTTTTGTATTTTTTGAATGTTTTGGCGTAGTTCTGGTACTTGTTGCTGGTGTTCGTGGTTGTGCCATAGAGTGGATAAATGGAGGCTTCTCATCACACGGTGACAGACGACATCCAAGCACGGTGTTGTGGCGTACGTCTGCTCTAAGGTAAATTTGATTATGTTCAGCATATTTTAACAAAATGCAGCTGACTTTATTGCGATGGAGACGTGCTGGTCGGAATGCCCACCGCGTCATTATGAGTACAGGCAATGAGAAGTCATAAATCATGACTCTTTCTTTGTTTGGTAGCGGCAAAGTCCCAGGAAAACCCCATGAGGGTCTGGTATCATTGGAAAGCTTAAAAATCGTACTTTCTAAAAATAGATATGTTTTTGAGGAAGATGTAACTCCCCACTGATCAAACACGAGTTTTCAACCTAAATAAATATCAACAAATCGTCTTTTTCTGGGTCAGTTTTTGCACACTACCTACAAATTAAATATCATTTTGAAGATCTTTCAATACAGAATATGGAAATAACATTAAATCAGTTTTGAAAATGTCCTTAAAGTGACCCATTTTGCCAGCACGGGTCATTTGTTTACATCGTTAGCATCTTAGCAGCGGTGCTAACTAGCAGAGCTACTGTGTATGAGGCCACTTTATAAGGCCATCTTCCCATCCCTCCATAGTCATGGGACGTGGTATGATTATTATATTACTGTTTTGAAGTGCAAGAGGCCATGTTCCCGCATTTCTGATGCCAAAGTCATTGTTTTTAAACAAGGAAAAGTGTCCCGTTTCAGTGACAACCATACATTCTAAACTAGTACCGGAAGTTGCGCCCATAATTCACGCAAGGCATCATGGAGCCTAGGAATAAGGTGGATATGTAGCCTTTTTAATATTTTTTACACCAGAAGCTGCTATTAAAACCATATGTAAACTCTCTCCCCTGGCTTCTTACCTTCGCCAGGCCGCAGGCCAGGAGGTTATGTTTTTGCCAGCGTTTGTTTGTCTGTCTGTCTGTTTGTCTGTTGGTTAGCAAGATAACTCAAAAAGTTTTGGACGGATTTCGATGAAACTTTCAGGCGTTGTTGGAAATGGTACAAGGAAGAACTGATTAAATTTTGGGGATGATCTGGATCACCGTCTGGATCCAGGAATTTTGTAAAGGATTCTTTAACATTGTGAGATAGGGCCCGGAGGTAATTTGTAGTTCAGTGCTTCCGCCAGCAGGAAGCACTGAACTACATATTGAAGCTCGTTGAGCTTATGACAGAGCCGCTAAAATGCAGCATAGACTGAATGAGAGCCCACAGGCTGCTGCTTCTCGCCGTGCTAAAGACAGAGACAGTACACGGCAGCATAGACAGGATGAGGGGCTATCCCCAGATGCTATTGAAGCTCATCGAGCTTAGTTTTATTTTATTGATTTTTTCTTATTACCTCCACCAGGAGGTTATGTTTTTTTTTTAAAAGAAGATTGGAGTTAATATTGTTCTATTCTACACTACGTATACGTACATATTTTTAATTTCTTGGAAAGAAACGAAGTTAGAAAAATTATGTTAATGGTAGCTTTTCAATATCCAGAACTTATTATTAGGAATAAATTTCATGAATGTGTTCTCCAACTAAAGACTTGAACATGTTTTATCTCTTGTTAAATTAAATAAATTGTATTTGTGTAGTTCAAATAACATTTTTTTTGTTTTCTTGACCAATCATATGACATACAGAAACACATGATGCAGGGAAAGAACAATAACAAAATTAGTGTAGAATATTTATGGTATAAATCACAATACTGGGGGGGACTGTTGCTCTTGGTGGAGGTCTGCACTCTCCGAGTGCTTTTCTAGTTGTTCTTATTGTTCTACATTGGTAACTGTTCTCTTTTTCTCTCTGTACTGTACTGAGAATTTAATAAAATTTGGGGAAAAAAAAGCACTGCTCATGACACTTCCGCTTTATATTGCTTGAATCTTAGCCATATAGTATGATAGTTGCGACATCCTGATAGACTTCAATAGAAACTTTGGAATGCGGAAGTCACATCGGTCATGGAGCAGCGATTAGGTCCATACAATGTAGTTTTCCCCATAGACCACCATTCATTTCCCGGAGTGTCTACTTAAAGGGTACCTGTGGTGGTCGTCTAAAGGCATTCAACTTGAAAACATTAGGCAAAGTATTCGTTATTTGGTTAAATAATTATTGCCAGCCATATACCACCAGAGAAATATGCAAATACGACCGCAGGCATGGCTAGCCAATGAAAACTCTGAGCGCAGCCATGACACATGCGGATGTGACATCACTTCGTTGATACTGATCTGTCAATGCTCCGCCTGTATGAGAGACTAGGGTGCTGTTATGAGTGTTTTTATTCTATTATGGCTGAATTGTCGGACTCTGAGGAAGAATTCGTCCAACATGGCTACAGGTTTGAGCCAGAAAGGTGTTCTGAGGGTTAAAGTGACGAAGTGGTCCTCACACACAACGCAATTTCGTCTGAAAGGATTCGTCTGTGCCCTGTTCTGAGATTGCGCAATCACTTTTCCACTCCGATCTTCTGACAAGGTGAGCTGGGTTTGGGTACACAAAAGAAGTGTTTATTTTTGTTTTTTCGCTTATTATTGAGACATCCAAAGGCTTTACATTCCGCCATGTTGCGATATCCATATCGCATTGTATGTTTTTTGTTTTTACAAGAGCGCCGAGTGTCTGCTGCTCTGTATATAGTTTTAGAATCATCAGCTGTCTTGCGGCCGTTACGAGCTCAGATCAGACGAGACGACCTGCTGAATTTAAGCATTTATATATTTATTTTCTACTCGTTTTAGTTCTGCATTTAATATGAACCCTGAGTTTGAAATAAACATTTGAATTTGAATTTGAATATCCCGAAAGCCACTGCTCATCTGGCACTCCAGGCTCAGCCAATATTGATCCAGATCGCGGTGTCAACGAAATTACGTCACAGGAAGCGTCCTGGCAGGCCATGTAGCCACTAGTATGGCTGCACCCATGTTTTGCTGACATAGCTGAACCAGCACATCAGCAATGGATTTATATCAAATTGCTATGAACATGAATTTCAACTTAAACTTGAACTAGAACGTGAGACAGGGGCTCAATATAATATCTTTTTTTTCACGACCACCACAGGTACGCTTTAATAATCCCTGGTAAATTAATGAATGGCCGTTGCTTTGTTCATTTCGCCGCTTAAGTTAACATGTACATAATGTAGTCTGTGATAGTGTTTTATTTCGTCAGCTTTTTTTGTGTTTATGCCCGATAGAAGCTCACAAACTGGCTCATTAGTTTGCTCCACACTAGATTCAGGTCAACAGCAGCTAGCTCAACTTGATAACCTGGTTATCGGTGGCAGTGTTATTTAACGTTCATAAATTAGCTTACATTAAGGGGCTGATGACACGATTTTGACATTTTTTAGGATGTTGTGTAAACCCAAAAGTCATTGTCGATGATCAATATAATATTTACAACCACGCCTGCATAAACTAGTTATCATCAAAAAACAGCAGCCGCTAACTGGACTGTGGTGCCGCCCACCGAATTAAGAGCGGCACCCCCATGACGTAAGCGGGAGAACGGACTCCGGTGTTGTTGACTGGAATGACGGCAGCTTTGTAGCTCACAGTTTCTCTGGTTTCTTGTTTTAATTTTACGGCTGTGCCTTCGGGTTGTGTTGCAGGCTTAGATAAACAGCAGGCAAAGACCACATCACACGCTTCAGCTCCAACTGTCATAAGCCTCCTCGTGCACTCTTCGTGTGCTTTTATGCAGGAGGAGCGTACGAGGAGGGGAAGGATTAATGGATTTACGCGCAGCTTTGACCTACTTTCTCTGATCCCATGCTGACGTCTCGCCGGTCCGGCCACGTCCCCTCTATCATTATCATCAGCTGATTCCCCTCCCGCTGATCATGTTTCCCGGTCCTCGCCCAGGTGCTTCTCATCACACCATCACCAGCAGTGCGTGTACTTCACAGCGTTTGCCAGTCATCTGTGTTGTTTGTCTGCCAGTATTTTCAGCACTCTCACGATGTGTTAGTCACTCCATGTTCGCTGTGGTTCTCGTGCGTCTTTGAAGCGATGTAGGCCCTGTGTAAGAGCGCACGGAGGGTCATGATGAATGGATTTACGCACAGAATTCTCCACAGCACATGTATTGAACATAAGAATGATAACAACTGTTCCCAAAAATCAACAATACCTACCAATTCTACACAAGAAACCAATTCAAACATTCACATAATCAAACCAAACAACTCAGTGTTTAGCTAGCCTTTTGTCAACATCCACATACATTAATCAATCAGTGATTCCTGACATACTTTTCGTAAAACAAATTACACAATTTCTTTAATACAATCAACAACTCCTAAAATTTGTCTGTTAATCCCAGTCAGTTACTAAAATATTATTTTACTTTTACTGCAAATAGTCGGGGCCTACCCCAATAAGGCTAGTAACTATATACAACATGATACAGGGATAAAACGTGCAACATATGAATAAACACACTTCCCAGTCATTTAACACAGTCTGCGGAGCGCCGTCCCCTGGATTGCCATCTCATGGCTCCCTCCCAGAGCATCTCCTCTTCCTGGCCTCTGGGGTTGAACTGCGGTGCCTCTTCCTCTCCACTACACGGCGCAGTTCGTTGGGGTGCCTCCATGTCCTTTCTGATAAGCCGAATGTTCATCGGCCCGAGCAGCCCCTCACCTGGAGCCACCCCTGGTCCTCACGTCGTTTGCAGGTCCCACGTGTCCCCCACAGCCAAGCTTCAACCCATGAGCGGACTCCATCACCAGTCCGCAGAGGAGTCCTGGCCTGCTTCCTCGGGTCACTACGGTGTAAGCGAGCCTCCTCCTCGAAACCGATCGTCTCGTGGGTCCGATTCGTAGTCCTCTTGGAGGGCCGTCGCTTGGAGCGCTTTAACACCGCACTCTGTGGTCTCGCCCCCTCAGTCCTCAGCATAGGTACCTTGAGCTTGCTAACCATCCCGGGGGTCCCGCCGTGCCATCCAGCACCCTCACCTAGGGTACCATGGACAATGGCATTGGGTCCATCCCGGGACGGCATTACATAGCAACGGGTGTGCTTTTCTCCAGAAATGCCGGACCAATCAGGATCCCACACCTCCTCATCCTCCACGCACAGAGCAGGTCAGTCCCAAATCCCACAGCCCAACCACTCCTCTCTGGTGTCATTGGCGATGGAAAAACCCAGTCCATAAAACATGTTGCATCTCATTATGTTGGCTCCGTGGGCGGTGACAATGACATGAACATCCAACAGTGTCACAGATTTGTACCTCGCCTGCATCTCCAGAAATCTCAAGACAGCCAGCCTATTCATGCCATAGCCAAAATAAGGTATAGCCCGTTTATTGATACGGTGGTGGGGAAATAGACTCCTCACTGTTGCTAGGTTTAGAACAGAGATTACCGCTCCAGTATCCACCAAAAGTGGCACCTCGACGCCATCCAGCGACACAACTGATCCGTCCATTCGTCTCTGGTGAGACCGTATGAACTATCA